>JAKIRY010000002.1:0-745313 GCA_022577815.1 Wickerhamiella nectarea
TGGTCTAGTTGGTTATGACGCATGCTTCACACGCATGAGGTGCCCAGTTCGATCCTGGGTTCGGACACTTTTTTTGCCTTCTCTTTCGTTTTATGAATAAAAAGCGGACCTAAACACATTTTGGGAGTTATTTTTTTTTGCTTTTCGCTTCGGAAATCGGCCCACACGTATTAATCGATGCAGTGCCGGGCTTAGATGCCTAGAAGTTAACTCGCTCATTGCACAGCTTGATGCATGGGCTAGGGTGCTGCATCTTATGCAGTGAGATCAAAAAGATTTGCACGCGATCTGCATCAGCCGAGGCAGAGGGCTAGCGTAAATCTGGGTACATGCGCATCACATTAAAGGGCGAGGCCAGTCGGGCTAAATTCCACAGTTTAAAGTAAGAGCGAACAGATTCAACTAAATGCTTGCCTCTATTGATCAGGGTTAGGCGATCGGTCTAAATCTATCTTTAGTCTTGGTACTGCAAGTTCGCCGAGATGTGTAAAGTATTGAGCTAGCTTCAACTAACGGGGGCTTGATTGAGAGCATTTGTTTGGCCTTTGAAAAACCCGCAATTGGAGCGGCCTCAAAAATTCCGAGACTGTGCTCGCCCTAAAGTGGCTCGAGAGCTGGGGTAAACTCTCCTCCCAAGCGTGCATGCAAGGACCCTGCATGCATGTGCGCATAAGACACATGTGATGAGAAAGATTAGATGTATAAATAATCGCGGGCCGTCTCTGGTCGACAGAATGATTCGGATACCTGCCAGAATAGCCAGGGACGAAAAGTCTTACGGTGTTGCTCGCATTGAGGCACTCACTGCTGTCATTACACTCAAGGATCGTATTGCTATTTTCAGCAGCATCTTTTTTATGATGTATGCCTTCACCCTGGATGGCATTTTGAGATACTCTTACCAGCCCTATGCTACCGCGAGTTACTCTCAGCACTCGCTGCTGGCAACCATAAACGTGCTCCGCGCTGTAATTGCTGCCGCTGCCCAGCCCACTGCTGCCAAACTGGCTGATGTTTTCGGTCGTTTGGAGCTTTTGTTGGTGTCTCTTTTATTTTTCATCGTCGGAACTATTGTAGAGTCCACCTCTAACAATGTGTCTGCCTTCAGTGGTGGCGCGGTGCTCTACCAGGTTGGCTACACGTTGATTCTGTTGATTGTACAGGTGATTATTGCAGATATGACCTCCACTCGTGCCCGTCTGTTTTTCAGCTTTCTGCCTGTTTCCCCCTACCTCATTAATACTTGGGTTAGCGGCAACGTCGCTACTGCCGTCTTGACCACAACCACTTGGCGCTGGGGTATTGGTATGTTTGGCATAATTGTGCCTGTGACTGCCGTTCCTCTTTTGATCTCACTGTTCATTCTTGGTCGCCGTGCCAAAAAGCATGGCAACCTCAGCCAGTTTAAGAATCCCATCCAAGAGCTCGGGTTTGCAAAGGGTATGGTGGACCTGTTTTGGCGATTGGATGTCATTGGTATCATTCTTGTTATTGCTGTGTTTGCTCTCATCCTTGTTCCTCTAACCATTGCTGGTGGGTTTGTTACCAAGTGGCGCACAGCCCATGTGATTGCTCCTATTGTGGTTGGTGGCGTGTGTATTCCAGTGTTTTTGTGGTGGCAGTCGGTTGCTCCACACCCGATTGTTCCCTTTAGAACAATGACAGACCGCGGTATTTGGGCAGCCATGGGTATTATCTTTTTCACCAACTTTGCCTGGTACATGCAGGGAGACTATCTGTTTACTGTCTTGCAGGTCAGTTTTGGCATGGATATCACAAAGGCAACTCGCGTCTCGAGCATCTGGACGTTTGTCTCTACTCTTGTTGGTTTCTCGCTTGGCCTTGTCGTGTACAAGTTTCGCCAGCTCAAGCCGTTTATCGTTTTCGGCACCTGTCTGTTTATGGTAGCGTTTGGGCTTTTGATTCGCTTCAGAGGTGTGACCAACAACCAGGTGGGTGTCATTGCCGCCCAGGTTTTGCTCGGTGTAGGAGGCGGTTTCTTCACCTACCCCGCCCAAACTTCAATCCAGGTCTCTGTGAAGCACGAGCACTTGGCAGCTATGATTGGTATCTTTTTGGCCACTTATAATATCGGAAGCGCTCTCGGAAATACTGTCTCTGGTGCAATCTGGACCCAGACTCTTCCTGGCCAGCTCGAGTCCAAGCTCGCTTCATTCGGCAACTCCACGCTGGCGACCGCCATGTACGGCAACCCCTTTGTAGTGATTCTGGAGTATCCCATTGGCACTCCCGAGCGAGATGCAATTGTGGCTGCGTATGCCCACGTGCAGCGTCTGCTTTGCATCACAGGCATCTGCTTGTGCGTGCCGCTCATTGCATTTGCTTGTCTGACTCGCAACCCCAAGCTCAGCAATGAGCAGACACTGGCCACTGCTGAGAATAGCAGCGTCAACAACAGCGATGAGGGCTATGTGCAAAGCAACGGCAGTGCCTACACCAAGGAGGAAAAGGCCGCTAGAGACGCCAGCACCGTGAGCGCCTAACGATGAAACGTAAAAATAGTTATGATAATGATGATGATTTGCTTAATCTATAAAAATAATTTAGTTGCCCTTGCCAAAGAACTTTTTGATGCGGGACTCCTTGCGGTCCTGACTGAGCTCAAAGGGGCTGGCCTGGGGACGGACGCTGTGGCCGCCATCCTGGGCTTCAAGGTTGGGGGAGGCATATCTGTTGATGGTGGTCTCGGTGTAGCCGGCAGACGCAGCGGGGGACAGGTCAGGGAAGCGAATGTCGCCGGCCACAACTTGGCCAAGGTAGGACTCGACATCTTGTTGGGGGGTAAACGAGGCGAGGGCATCGTTGAGGTTCTCGGCGGCGGTGCCAACCTCGCTGGCAGACTGGCGGGCGTAGTTGCCGACGTGGCCAATGCTCTCGCGCAAGGCCTGGAGGCGGGCCTCCTCAATCTCTTGGAGCTTGTCCATACCATTGAGCACCTTGCCCTTGTAGCTGACCTTGGAAAGAGTCTTGGAGTCGGCGTGCAAGCCGTTCAGAATGTTGTGGGTCTCCTTGCGGTCCTTGGAGTTGCGCACAGCAGGCTCGACAGTCTTGAGGATGTCAGTGCCGACGTTGTAGGCAGAGAGGCCCTCGGTGGCGACCATCTTGAGGAAGAGGTTCCAGGACTCCTCAAAGGTGCCCAGATCAGAGCTCGAGGGGTGGCTCTTTTTGATCAAGTGGTCAATCTTTTTGCCAAACTCGACCTGGATCTCGGCGTACTTTTTGATAAAGTCGGCAATGTGGTCGTTGGTGATGGCACCGTGGGTAACGCGGTGGCTCACGAATTTGAGCGACTCGTCAACATTCTCGGTGTTGGCAAAGGTCTGGCTGTATGAGTTCTGGGTGGTGTTTACTGTAGACATTTTTCTGTTGTGGGTTCAATGGGTGAGGCGGCCCTTTTTATACGCCAGGTGCATGATAGCTGCATGACTAAGAATCCGCGGGCTTTGCCGCGTTGCGCGGAACTTTCCAGTTTTGGGCTGCATTCGAGCAGCGCCACAATTGGGCAGTAAAAAGTGCTCAGAGCGTGTGCGGTGCCCAATCGGCTCTTTGAGTGCATGCATTTCGGGTACGTCATGCAATGCAATGCACGCATTGGGAGAAACGGATAAGCCCGGAAGATTCGCTGCTGCGCCAAGCCAATTGTAATTTGATGAGTCGCGCTATACTCTACGGGTACCCCTGGTCTTGGAACGGGATCCTGAGCAAAATCGCTCCTGTGCTGGGGTGGCACTCACCGCTGGCACGTGATGAGACGCAGCCCGCCACACCCCAGCCAGTCGCGTTTCTGCTTGGCACTGGTAATAATTTTTTTTTTTCTCTTGGTCTGATAAAAGATACGTGAAATATTTAAATAGCAACTGCGTCAAGCACCTCGATTTCAGTAATTTCAACCATCTCTGCGCTCGGTTTGTCGTCCAGCGACAGGTCAATGAGCGAGGGCATGGGTGGCGCCGCTGCGGCAGGGGTTGAGGAGCTGGTCTTGATCTTATCTTTGAGCTCGTCGAGCTTGGCATCAAGAGTGCTAATCTCCTGCTGGCTTAGGCCCTTGTACACCAGGTCTGTGATCTCCCGGATCAGCTTGGACTTGGGCGACCACAACGGCATCATGCGCTTCTCCTGCAGCTCGAGCTTCTCAAACTTTTTGGCATACTCAGCGCTGAGAGCGGCCTTTTTGGCGGCAAACTTGCGCTGGACCCGCATGGCTCTATCCACTTGCTCATAGTGCTCGCTCCACTCTGCCTCTGAGATTCCGAGTCCCATGGCCCAGCCAGGGTACGGCTCTTCAGAGATGTCCTCGGCAATCAATTCGCGCACGACTTCAGCAACATCATTGTCATTGTCAAACTCGCGGGCAATGTCGTCGGCATTCATATCCCTTCCGAGGATCTCGCGGACTTCATCCGCCATGGAATCCGAGATGGATACACGGCGTTTTTGAACAGGCGCAGTACAGTACTCTACAATGCGAGGCATGCTCAAACCAGGCGATTTGCCGGTGCTTTTATAGCCGGTCATGCACCCCAGGTTGATTGATCTGCGCTCCCTGCATGATGCAGGCACTCTATAGGCGACGGGCACATCGCGGCCACGTAGGGCGAATCCGGGGGGCAAAAGCCGCAAACCCGATTTTATACAGCATTTATTAACATTTAGTTTGCGACTATTTCATCATTTCGCTTTGCCGCGCCATGAGGGGCAGGTCACGCGACATGCAGGCCACCCCACATCATTGGGGCAGACCAAACGCAGTGGAGAAAGCGATCTGAACCGCGTCTTCTAGCCTGGCCGCACGCAGCCCGCCAATGCACCCATCCAACAATTCTGCCGGCCCCACCTCGAGCTCCGGGTCGGCCTCCACACTCTGCTTGAGCCCCTGCCAATCAGAGACTATGAGCAGCACGCGAGCGTCTGGCGGACAGCTGTCGAACTTGGGAGCGCTGATCTCGCTCTTTTCTTTGAAAAACTCCTGGCAGGGAGCATAAAACGTGTGGGTATATCCCTCTGGCACCGACGTCTCGGTAAACACCTTGGAGAACTTGTCGGTGGTTCGTACAGAGTAGCCGCACTTGACGTCTTGGTGCACCTTTTTGGTCTTGAGGTCAATGGTGACTCTGCTGTGCAGGGGCACCTGCTCCTCCACCTCGAACGCCGAGTCAAAGCCAAAGTTGATAAAGGGAGTGACGCGGGCATCGGCTTTTTCCTTTTTAGATTTCTTTGTCCTTTTCTTTTCAATGTGTTTTCTGATTGCAATGCCCTGAACCAGGTTCTTTTCGCCTAGCACAACTCGCGGCAGCTTTTTGGCATGCACAAATGGTTTCAGGTTCGGGAACACAAGCCCCCTGAGATGCTTTGGAAGAATAAAAAATTGGAGCAGCTCGGCGGCGGCGCGGGTCTCCCATTGGGGCTTGGGCTGTTGTGGCACACCCTCCTCCTCAAAGGTAATTTTTTTGGTCGCTGCCTGCTGGGTTTGAGGCACCTCAAACACAATGATCTCGTCGATCCCATAGAGAATGCAGGCCCTAGATATTTGATAGAGCGTAAATGTAGCCTGGACCTGGCTGGCGCACGTCTGCGTCCCGATACACGTCGAGGGAATAGCGAGCGACTTCATGATGAGGAAAAGAGCCTTTTGAAATTTTAGGTAATGGACGCTAGTCAATTGAGCCTCGAGCAGCTATCGTCTATCCGCGAGAATTTGCAGCAAGAAGTACAGCACTTGACTACTTCCTATGAGCAACTGCAGCAGGCCAAAAACAAGTTTTCAGACTGCAGCGCCAGCGTCAAGCAAATCAACCAGCAGGCTAGCGAGGGCAAAGAGATCCTAGTACCGCTCACAACGTCGCTATATGTGCCTGGGAAGGTCGCAAATACAGACAAGTTTGTGGTAGACGTGGGCACAGACTACTTTGTGGAGAAAAACACCAGCGAGTCGGTCAAGTTTTTTGAGGGAAAAATCGAGACTCTGAACAAAAACCTGGTGGATTTGACCAAGATTATCAATGAAAAGGCCAGCTCGCTACAGGCTATGGAGCAATTACTCACGCAGCGGCTCACAGAGGCCAGAAAGGCCCAGGCCCAGGCCAAGGCCAAGGCTGGCCCTGCAGCTGGCGATGGTCCAGATGGTGCCAAGGCGTAAGGGCAAAAGCCAAATTTATTTAGTTTTAGAGTCGTACATTATGGTGACCGGCCCGTCGTTGACGAGCGCCACGTCCATCATGGCCCCAAACTCGCCGTCCTCGACGTCGCCAGCGCCATTGGGCATGTACCTTGCGACCGCTGCCTTTACAGAGTCGTAGGTGTTTTTGGCAAAGTCTCCGCCAGCCGCGGCGTGGAAATCGGGCTTGGTTCCCTTGTGGACCCTGGCGTAGAGGGTGAACTGCGACACGCAGAGCACCTTGCCCTTGATATCGCACACAGACTTTTTCCATTGGGCTCCCTCGGCGTCTGGCCACAGCCTCAGATTTGTGATCTTTTTCGCCAGCTTGTCCACGTCCTCGGGGGTGTCGTCTGCGGTGACCCCGATCAGCACCATCAAGCCCTGGTCGATCTGGCCGGTAACTCTGGAATCCACAGTGACAGATGCACTCTTTACCCGTTGAATCACCGCTCTCATGTCGACGGGCGGTTTGGTAGGTTGAAGTCTAATAAGCGATTAGGGATAACTAAATAAACAGCAAAACGAGCGACAAAAGGCTAAATTCTCCCGTGGCGGCGCGGTTCTCTGTCATTTTTATCGTGGTGGTGGTGGACACGGTGCTCGACAGGGTCACTACGCCCGAGGCAGGCTGTGGGTCAGCGGTCAAGAGGCTGCTGCTGCCGTAAATGAGGGAGAACGAGGGCGTTGCCGAGGTCACAGCAGAGGCAGGGGTGGCCGTGAGGGTCACTGTGCGCCACACTGTGACGGTTCCCCCGGTGCAGGTGGTTGACTGTAGGGTACTCGAGGTGCGGGGGGCAGTAGCGATGGCTGTATCTGTCGAGTTGCAATAGTCAACAGTCTGAGTGGCCCAAATAAACACTGTTGTCGGCCTCGCATCGGCGCTCGTGTTGGCTGCCGTGATGGTGGTGATGGGGTCCAGCACGCTGCCAATGTCTAGTACAGAGGTCATTGTGCTCAATGTGCATGAGCAGTGGCTCGAGCTAGAGGTGCGGCTTGAGCTAGAGGTGTCGCTTGAGCTAGAGGCGCCACTCGGCGAGCTTGACGTCCACGTTGACGCCGCAGTCGCCGTCGAGGCAAGGCTCGCGCTCGAACTGGTCCAGCCGGACGGGGTCACAGGATCAGCACCAGAGACGAGCTCAGGCGGGAGCGAAAAGCTGCTGCTCCACACCTGCGAAAAGCTCGAGTCAAACCATTCAACCGTGCCAAACGACGATACCGCAGTACCTGTTGGTACGGTAAAGGTGGAGCCCGTCCACGAGCCCGTCGAAGCGCCCGCGGTGGTGCCATTAGCAGCGACAGCAAAACCAAGTAGAGAAAAAGCAAAAAGCAGAGATAGAGCAAACATAGCCTGGATCATAGCAGTCGAGGGGGGCCCTTTATAGCCTAGCCGCAGCGTGTCACATCACAGCGTCACGTCGCAGTGTCGCAATGTCGCATCACAGCGTCGCATCACAGTCACATTGCGTCCTCACTCCACTGCCATTTCTTCGTCCATGGGCTGGGGATCAATGCTCAGATTGAGGCCCTTCCACTCGCCCAGGTCCTGCTGCTGCTCAGGAGCAAACGCGTTGCGCTGGGGGAGCAGCCGCGCGTACTGGTCGAGCTTGGCCTCAATCTCCTGGTTGGACTCGCGCGTCGACTCGGTGCGCTTTTGGATCTCGGCAATCTGCTCCTGCATCAGATGGATTATGCTCTCGCGGGTCTGGTGCGGCCGGTACAAGTTCAGCAGGTGGTGCATGTTGATGAGGATCGTGCGCAGCTTCTCGACAATGGCGGGGAACTTTTCGGGGTTGCGGGACATTGTGCCCAAAAGCGCCACATACTCCACCAGCGCCTGCCTCAGGAGCTTTTGCAGCTCGCCGGTGAGCCCGTTAAAGTCGTCGCCCAGGTCGCTGTAGAGCCGCTCGATTCCGGCGTCCTCGAGCGGGAGAAGGACCTCCTTTGTGTTCCAAATGCTGCCAAACCCTCGGTACGAGGCGGCGTCGGGTGCCACGGGCGGCACCAGGTAGGCCAGGGGCTCCTCGAGCAGCCGCTGCTCCTCGGGCGACTTGCCCCTCACCAGCTCGACATTCTCCTCGGTAAACGACTTGTAGTAAAAGGGCGGCGGCGGGAAAGTGAGAGCCAGGCCTTCCATCTAAAACAGTAGGATTACTAGTCTGCTCACCTTCACATGGCCAAAAAGAAAAAGGCCAAGGTTTCGCGCACCAGCGGGGCTGATGTGATTGCAGGGCTCCGTCTCGACACCTCCAAGGAGCGCGAGTTTGCTTTTGACCCGCGGCTCGAGCACATTCTGGGCAGCGAGGACTGGCAGCTGTACTCGGGGCTCCGCCACGACGTCGACCTCGAGTCTGAGCAGGAGATGGACAGCGTGATCAACAAGCTACAGGAGGTTGCGCCGGCCGAGCCGTCGCCGCAGCTCGTCTACAGCGAGCCGGAGCCCGAGCACACCGAGCTGCTGCAGAACGAGTTCAACTACATTTGCACCATCCTGAATGCCCAGGAGCGGCGTGATTTATGCTCTGAAATATATTACAGTCTACGGGCGGGCCTCTCAATCTCCCACTTGGACCTCAGCGACATGATCACCGACAGCCTCAAGCCGACGCTGGCCCGCTCGGCGCTGGTCAAGGCGGACGCCGACCACAAGTACAGCACGGCGCAGTACCTGCAGGTCTACTACTGCCTCAAGATCGCCCAGCGGCAGTACGCGCTGATCTTTGGCCACGCGATGCTCGATGGCCTGCGGGCCGGCGCCGACTCCATCTACTGGAGCAACATGTCCCGCGCAAACGCAGGGGCGGGCAGCACCTAGACCATCTCCTTGTTCTTGTTGCGCCGCTTGCCGCAGCAGTGAAAGCCAATGCGCTGAAACATAAACACCATGCACACCAGGAACTTGAACGCAGCGGTGATGGCGACGCTCCACATAATCACCGCCAGGTACACGCTCACCACTGTGGACGAGGAGGTGACCACCTCGACGCACTCGCTGGTCGCGCGCGCAGCCAGGGCTCCCAGCTCGCGCCGCAGCGTCGTGCCGGTGGAGGTGTCCTCCTTGGTCACGCCGACATTGAGCACCACCGCAACCAGGCCAATGTTCATCAAGCCCCACACCAGTACCACAGACGACCGGAACGCCGCATAGTAGTCGGTACGCAAGTCCGCCTCGCTCGGCGGCTTCTTCTCCTCGACGTGGGCCGCCGACAGCAGCTGCGTCTCCTCAGTGTACGCGCTGTCGACCTCCTCCAGCGACGTGGGCAGATCCACCTCAATCTTGCCGTCCGAGTCGGCCTGCACCACGCCCAAATCGTGCTTGACCGCCGTGTCGCCCTTTGTGCCCCAGGAGATGTCGTGGGTGTTGCAAAAGGCATACACATTGAAAATGTTGATGTACGTGGGGCTCAGTAGCACATATTGGACCATGGACGTCAGCACGTGCCACGGATCAAGCATCATGAGCGAGCCAATAATGTACAACAGGTAGGTAGCAAATAGCGAGATAATCAGGTCGCGGAACGTCTTGTTTGTGAAAAACATGGTAAAGTGGAACCCGCTGTTGATGCACACCTCGTACTGGATGGACTTTACCGCAACAAATATCGCGGCGAAAATCACATAGGCCATCATCACTGCGAAAAACACCACCAGGACCGTGTAGAATACGCGCGTGCCCTGCGGGCGGTTGCCAAAGCTCAGCACAAACGTCGCAATGACGCAGGCGCCGTAGAGATAGGTAAATATCGTGCCGAGCACGCGGCCCGGCGCAAACGACAGGCTGTCGTCGCCAAGCGAGCTGGCGAGGATCTTGAACACGAGGAAAAAGTTGGCGAGGCTGAACCACGAAAACACCAGCTGTATAAACTGGTACAGGAACTCAACGTGGAACAGCAGCTTGCGGCCAAACGAGTGCGACGTTCGCCAAATCTCAAACATGTGCACCTGAGCGTAGATCGAGGCAAAAAACGAGCCATTGAGCCAGCGCCGGCGCTGGAGCACGAGCTCGGCCAGCGACTCGGGCACGTCCGTGTGGGCCACGGCGCTCTTTACAAACGTCAGGGTCCAGTTGCAGTGGGGCTTGGCCACGAGCGCCCAGCACAGAATGCGGTCCTCGGCGAGGTACATGTTTGCAGAAAATATGCCACCCGTGGCCTCGAGCTTCTCGCCCTTGAAGTACTTTTCGAGCGGGCCGTGGCCGGCGTCGTCGTTTTGTAGCGCTTGGTAGCGGTAGGCGCTGAACGCGCCGGGCAGCACGGTGATGAACCCAAACACGCTCTCGGTCGGCTTGTCGAGAATGTTGGACATTTTGTACTCAAAGTTTTGCGCCGCCACGAGCGGGTTGAGCAGCTTGTTGCCGCCGGTGCCCAGCATCGCTGCAATCTCGCCGCAGGCGCCAGCCACCCGCGGGTTGCGGTCGAACCGCTTCCACAAGTGGTAGATGGCCTTGTTTCCCGGACGCGTGCCGGCGTCCAGCAGCACAACCACGTTGGGGTCCAGCACAGGACACAGGGCCTGAAAGAGCCAACGGTGCGAGTTGATTTTCTTTTGGTTTTTTTCCTTGAGGCAAAACATCATTTGCACCGGCGTCGCGTTCTCGCTCGTAAACTCGACCGTATCAGTTACCTTTTTCACCCGTAGCATTGTTGTGTACTCGTAGAGATGCGCAACGACCGGCTTGTCGTTGACGACGTTTTTGGCAAGCCCGTCCTGGTAGCAGCCCAGCGCCGCCAGCAGCGCCCGCGCCCGCGGGTTGATCTTTTCGCGCCCGTCGGCAATAACGCACACAACCACTTTTTTCCACGCCTCGGCACCCCACACCCCCGACCGCGAGCGCGAGCACAGGTGCCGGATATTATTGAAGACGCCCTGCAGGGTGCGGGCAAGCAGGACGTCGTCCTCATTGTAGATTGTGATTGCAATCACCAGCTCTGTTTTGCGGGGCTGGCTGTAGCACATTTGGCGCAGGGTGAACTGGTCGCAGCCAAAGTCCGCCGGGTCGCACGTGGCGGCCGAGTAGCGCATATGGGTAAACTCGCGTGCGGGCTGGTGGTCAGGGAACTGCGAAAGCAGCTTCTGCGAGACGGGGCAGTCAAGCACGAGGTTGCCTCTAAACAGGTTCACCACGCGAGGCGCGGGCTTCTCCTCGTCCTGGCC
Organism: Wickerhamiella nectarea; assembly: GCA_022577815.1. NCBI lineage: Eukaryota > Fungi > Ascomycota > Dipodascomycetes > Dipodascales > Trichomonascaceae > Wickerhamiella > Wickerhamiella nectarea. The sequence continues at coordinate 11,330 of JAKIRY010000002.1, forward strand.
AATCTCGCGTTCGTCCAGCTCCTCAATCCCATTGAGCGCGTACGAATCACCCTGGATCGGCACCTGCACGTGGCTGAACGGGTCCTGCTCGTACTCGGTGCCCGAGATCATGCTGCTCACGCCGGTGCCCGCGTGCGACAAAAAGCTCGACATCCGACCGCCCTGAAAGCCCTGCGTGGGCTGGGGCTGCAGGTACGGCTGCGGCTGGTGGCTCAAGAGGGCCGCATTGTCGCTAAACACGGGGGGCTGCGACGCGGCCTGCGCAGCAGACAGATCGGCCGAGCTACGGCCATAGTCTGGGCTATGTGATGCTGTGAGATAGCCATTGTAGTAGGCACCCGAGCTGGCGGCCTCGGGATGCAGCGTTTGTGACCCAGAGTATCCGTGGGGGTCTAGGTAGTGTGTACTCGTGTCGTAGGCTGAACTGTCGTGGTCGGGGACCGGCATGCTCATGGAATTGGACGGCAGAGGCCGGCTGTAGCTGAGATCCTCGTGGGTGTACTGTGGGGCATCGGCCTGAAAATGTGAGGTGTATGGCTCGTATGCTGGGTGCCCCTGCCCAGATTGCTCTTGATTCTCCTCAGAATCACGCCTGTAGGGGTTGTATGGGTTGTAACTCATTAATAGCGGCTGGTTTTTTTACGTGGTTGGCGACGCGTTCTAATATAAATATTAAGCCAAGGCCATGACGTCAGGGGCGCAGCGGTGGGACCAGCCCAGCTCAGGCTGGGAGTAGCTATTTTTAGATCTATGAAATGCGGTGATCTGTCGCCAAATTAATGAGGAAAAAAAAAGAAAAAAAGAATCAAAATCAGGAACGTTTGGCAGACTGCGCCTGGGCGCCTGGGCCCCCCTGTTGGCTGTGTGCGTTTGTGGGTCTATGCCCCACTGACGGCCCCACATGCACCTCACTGGTCCAAAAGAGACAGTTCCAATGCCTGGCTGAGCTCGAGATCCTCTTGGCTCTCGGCTATGCTCATGTCGGCGCTCTCCTGCAGGGCCAGCGCCATTGCCTCTTGCTCGGTTAGCTGGTGCTCTGTGGTCTCGCTCATCTTTTTGGCGAGCTCAATCTGATCCTGCTCTGTGAGGCCCTGCACGTTGGCGAGGTTGCGGGTGTTTATGCGGCGCGAGTGGTAGTCGAGATGCTCTTCCAGGTCGCTCGCAGTGATGTGCGGCTGGTTGGAGTAGCTGCGGGCCCTAGCGGTCTTTTTAGGCGGTCCCTTGGGCTTGGCCTTGAGCCGCGCCCCGTACAAGTTCAGGTACCTGCCCATCACGACAATGGCCATGGGCTCGAGCGACGGCGACACCCACACCTGGTCGGGGTCGTTGCTCTCCTCGAGCATGCGAGCGCTCGGCTTGGCAAACTTGGGGGCGAGCCGCTGGCCGGTCAATACATTGTACACCTGAAACAGGTCGGTGCCGGCGCATACCAGCACCACACTGTTTATGGCGACCCGGTCAATGCCTGCTACTGACACGCTCCACAGCGGGGTCATGTCTCGATGAGCAAACACCTGAAGAGTGTCGTGCTTGTAAAGCGCCAGTATTTTGTCGTCATAGGCATAGCTCACTGGCTCGCCCTCGGGCCACAGCTCCTGGATCTGCTTTGAGCCCCAGTCGATGCGCACGACCTCCGAGCCCAGTACCAGCACAGAGTTCTCCATGGCGACCACATCAATGGCGAGCGCAGAGCCAAGCGGGTGCACCGCGTACTTGTCGTCGACCCACCACAGGGTGCCCACGCCGGTCACCACCAGGTACTCAGTGCCCATCTGCGCAATGTGGTAGATGCGCTCTCCAAACGAGATTTTGCGGGGAACCGAGGCCGCAGAAAAGAATAAATAGAGGTCAGAGGTGCCCAGCGCCAGGCTGTAGTTGTTTGAGCGGCTCGAGGGCTTGAAGACCGGCGAAACACAGCAGGCACTGATGGGCTCCTCGTTGCCAAACTTGATGCACTGGCTCATTGCCCCCACAGGGGAGTAGTACGCATAGCCCTCTCTAAATCCCTGGAGCAGCCCGAACTTGGACGCGCTCGTGGACAGGGGCTGGACGTCGTGGGAATGGATCCAGTAGCTCTGGCTGTTGCGTTCCCAGGACCCCGTGGCCAGGTCAATTACACAAGCCCGCGATTGTATTCTGTTTGCAGCAATTAGCAGCCCCCGGTCCCAGTCGGGGCAGCTGTCTGAAATGTAGTTTGCCGGGCTCTGGTAGGTCACGTTCCCGAGCTGCTTTTTGTTCCACATTTTGAGGCTCCGGGATCGCTCGACCACCTCGCGGCGCCATGAAAACGGCAGCGCACACGGCGTAAACTCGCTCTGGCCGTACCTCTGCTGGAACACGCCCTTCCACACCTGCTCGGTACAGAGGGCATGCCATTGCCTACAGACCTGGGGCACCACATCCAAATCCTCTGGATCCAATTTCACAAATATCTGCAGCCATAGCTCCGACGGCAGCATTCTCTGTGAGTAATCGTTTTTTTTCCTCCCTCCCGTTCCTCTTGCCACCTGCAATCAGACATGCTGCCGCAGGATGTTGTAGCGGCCGATCCTAAATTCAGCGCCACCCGCAAGGTCTCTCTCTACTCCAACTTTGAGCGACTCAGGGACACAAACCACTATGGCTTTGAGGCCAATGTTGCTGCCTGGCGCTCGGTGCTGCTGCGGTGCGTTTCCGAGGGCTGCTTTGACAACAAGACGATGCTCGACACTGAAAACCTCGCCGTGAGCTTGAGCGACCCGGTAAACGGCGTTCCCCGGGCCCTATATGTGGTTGTTGACGAGATGGTTGCTCAGCGTGATCTTGTGCCATTGCAGACCTGGCTGACGTCCAAACGGCCGCTGCTGCGCACCACCTGGTCCGCATCTGCCGCACTGTCGTGGGCGTGGTCCAAGGTCCTCCCGTCAAGGTGGTCGTCGGGCACTTCTGCCAGCCTCAAGCCCGAGCAATATGTGAGCATTGAGGCGGTGAAGCGGGCCGCAGACAAGTTTTATTCTACACTTTTACACCAGAGCCAGGCAAAGGGGAGCAATATGAGCTCCAAGGTGATCTCGTGCGACTCGTTTGACCTGACCAGCGACGACGTCGAGGCGTGCATTGCGTACCTGCGGCGCGAGCAGGGCAAGCCCATCTCGTACGACAAGCAGGGCAATTTCGTTGTGCTAGACTCGAGCATCACCGAAGAGTACCAGTCGATCGCGTCGATCCGCCGCCAAATGACGGTGCTCGAGAGCCGGTCCTCGTCGCTGCAGCAGCGCGTGGGGCAGCTCGACGCAGAGGCCCGCGCCGCCGTGAGGGCAAAGCAGACAGCCATGGCCAAGCAAAAGCTCCGATCCAAGCGCGAGCTCGAGAACTCGCTCACAAAGACCCTTGCGTCCAGCGCGCAGCTAGAGTCGATCCTCACCAGCGTGGACATGGCGAGCGACCAGAGCGGGGTCCTGGACGTGCTCGAAAAGAGCGCCAAGCTGCTCAAGACGGTCAACAGCGCTGTGGGCTCGCCCGATCGGGTCGCAGACATTGTGGACTCGATCAACGATCACATGGCCGATACCGAGGAGATCGGCAACGAGCTCAGCAAGATCAGCCTTAGCTCCGATCAGGACGTGGAGGACGAGCTGGACGCCCTGGAGGCCGAGTTCAACAGCAGCAAACTGGACAAGCTCCAAAAGCCTCCCACCAGGATTGGCACAAAGCCAGACGAGGCCGGAGCCGAGGCCGAGGCGAGCCCAGAGCCGGACTTTGCGCAGCGCCAGGCCGCATAACTCGTAATCTATAAATATTTATTTAGCATTTGCCGCATTCAGCCTTGTTTTCCGGCGCAGCCCCCAACCACAAGAGGTCGCATGGCATTTGTGCGGGCGCCAGGTCCTGGGTGTCTTCTGGGATTCGCTTTAGCAGCGCGTAGTTGTATCGTGGGGTGTTGTAGCGAGGCATTGGGGCGGGCGTTCGATGGGGATCAGCGGTTTATATATCGCAGCGCGGTGACTGTGATTTGTGACAAATTGCGCATCGCGTGTGTAATCGCGCATGGCCGTGCATTGCATTGCATAAACGGTTAGGGACCGCAGCTGTGGCAACGCAAACGGCTAGGGGCCGCAGTCTGGGCTGCAGCTGGGGCCACATAATGTGCAAAAAATACGCTGAGGCTATATCGACTATGGGGAGTTAATCTGGCTACCACCCACCTCCATTGGGGGGAGGAGGAGGAGGGCCGCCGGCGAGGCCGCCCAGGACGCCGCCAACCAGGCCACCCAGCAGGCCTCCTGCTCCGGCACCGACGCTGGCAGCCCCATAGCCAGGGCCACCGCCGTAGCCGTAGCCGCCGTAGCCATAGCCAGGGCCATAACCGGGGCCACCAAACCCACCAGGGCCACCAGGGCCACCGGGGCCACCAAACCCACCGGGACCTCCAGGACCTCCAGGACCGCCAGGGGGCTTGGCCACGGGTCCGTCGCGCTGCTTGGCAGCCCCGTAGCCATAGCCAGGGCGGCCATAACCACCGCCGTAGCCGCCAGGGCCAGGGCCACCAGGGCCACCAGGGCCGCCAAACCCACCGCCAAAACCGCCGTTGAATCCGCCGGGGCCACCAGGGCCGCCAAAACCGCCGCCAAAGCCGCCATTGAATCCACCGGGGCCGCCAGGGCCGCCAAACCCGCCGCGGCCAGGGCCACCACCGGGGCCACCAAACCCACCGGGGCCACCAGGGCCTCCAGGGGGCTTGGCCACGGGTCCGTCGCGCTGCTGGCTGGCAGAACCACTAATCTCCATCACGGGAGCGGCCAAAACATGGCTAAACAAAAGTGCAAGGTGCATATAGTAGAGTGGCCTGCGGCCGGTTTTATCCCCACCAAACAGAGTTGGATTTGGGTTGGCAGCACCAGAGAGTTGATTGCCATTTGCAGGCCGGGCGGGATAAGAATACAGAGTAGATTACAGAATGGATACAATAGACCGAGAAAATATAGAGCACAGAGCAGGGGAAAAAAGCACACACAAAAGAGAAACACAAAAGAGAAACACACAAAAGAAAACAAAACAAGCACAACAGCACAGCACCCGTGGCCACCTCGACTCGTCTGTAGCCCCAGGTTCTCCTGTTTGACTTGCAGGTGGCTCGCCACCATCGCCACATCAACATGAAGCTCTCGCGTTGCTTGGCTCGAGCAGTGCACACCTCGACAATCGAGGGCAGCCTGGTCGCCCGCAGCGTTGTGCAGGCCCCGCGCAGCCCCGAGGATCCTGTGGAGCTGCAGCTGCGGTCCCTGGGCAGCGGCCCCGGCGCCCTCGTGCAGGTCGAGCTCCCCCCCAGCACCCCGTTTTACGCGCGCAGAAACGCCCTTGCCGGCGTGCTCGGCTCGCTCGGGCCGACCCTGGGCCTGGGGGTGATTGCGCGCAGCATAGTTTTGGGCCAACCAATCACGCGGCTCCTGGCGCGCCAGCCGCTCACAGCACAACGGGTCCTGAGCACCACGCCGGTGACTCTGCTCGTGGGATCAAAAAAACACGCATGCCTCGCCCCCCTGACCATTGACGGCACCGTCGACTGGGTCGTGACCTCGCCCGCCACGGTGGACGCGTTTGCCGGCGTGAGCGCGCGCGCGCACACCTCGTGGGCCATTGGCGCCTACGCCCCGCTGGCGCACGTCCTGGTCAAGGGCCGGGGCGCCGCGGTCCTGGCCACCCCGGGCCCGGTCACCAGCCTGCAGGTCGAGGCCGGCGAGACGGTGCTCGTGCACCGCAAGTTTTTGGCGGCGTTCAGCGTCGACCCCCTCAAAAGAGTGCCGGCCAAGCAGGTCGACCTGGCCTACAGCTTCAAGCAGGCCGCCAGGCTGCCCGCGGCGCCCGCGCTCCCCGACAGCGCCGCGCTCGCCACAGACTCGACCGCCCAGCGCGTGTGGCAGATGACCCGGCGCGCCGTCGCTCTGGGCTGGCGCGCGCTGCACGCCCTCTACACCCTCGGCAGCACCAGCCTCAAGCGCGGCAACGGCCAGTTTGTCCAAATCAGCGGGCCCTCGACGGTGCTGGTCACGAGCGCCCAGGGCGCCGCCGAGCACGGCGAGCCGACGCTGGGACCAAACCCGGGCAAGGACATCGATAAAAAACTATAAAAACATGACAATTAATGCATAGCCTACTCATCCTTCTTCTTCTCCACCAGCGCCGCTTGGCGCTTCTTGACGCGAATGTTTTGGTAGGTGCCGACAAAGAACGCCACCAGCGAAAAGAACGGCGTCCACAGGCTGGGAGGGATGTACTTTTGGGAGATTGCCAGGATGATCGGCGAGGTGATCCAGGTGCTCTTCATCACCGGCAGCCACGTCTGCTTGACTACCGCGAGCACCTGGTCCACAGTGGTCTTTCCGGCAATCAGCGCCATAAAGATCAGGTAGACTGTGTTGGTGATGGGGCTGACCAGCAAATTGGCCGCCAGGATCTGGGCGAGCTTGGCCCCGGCCGAGGTCCGCCCCTTGAATGCCCGCTGCAGCGCCGTCACCAGCACGTGGCTGAGGGGGGCGCTCACGAAAAAGCCATAAAGAGCCATCTTGGGCACGCGCGGGCCCACGTAGGTGCCCGTCTGGGGGTCCTTTTGACCGGCCACCACCGAGGCGATGATCTCTTGGAGAGCGTTCAAAGTGCCCGAGGTGTAGGCCTTGGTGCGGATGGGGTTGGTGTTTAGGGCCACCAGATAGTTGCCGAGCAGTTCTACTACTTTGTCGTTCATTGATGGGTGGGTGGGGGTAGATTGAGGAGTAGCCGTCCGCGGGGTATAGGCAGTTGGGGTGGGGCACGTGATCTGGGGTCTGCCGGCAACCGCACGACAAGGACACAAGGGGGGGGGGAGGAAAGGGCACGAGAACTGGGGGGCACGCTCGGCTGTGTGTAGTGCCACCCCCTTCCCCACTTGGCCCAACCCAGAGTGCACGTGCACCTCATGTACACCCCATGACACCCCCCAATTACACCCCATGTGCGCATCCCCTTACGCGCCCGACCCTAACCTCTAATTTAGTCCCATACGCATCACATAATCACAACTGCGGTCCCACTCTTTTCTTGCCGCACTGGCCAAATGCCATTACATAACGGCCGTGTCTAGCCCTCCCCGACCGCCCCCTGCATCACCCACACCCACACCGCCCAAAAAGAGCCATCTCAAATGGAGGACATTGACTTTTTGGGAGCAGACCCAAACGGCAAACCCGAGCTAGATCTCGACGAGCCCGTGATCCCCAAGCAGGAGGAGATGGAGCTCGACACAGGACCAGGCGACACCTCGCGCGTGATAAACTCAGAGCCGCGGCCAGTGCCCCCAATTCGCGAGCCCGAGCCCAGCGTTCAGGCCGCAAAGCAAACACACACGGTGGTGATCCCCAGCTACTCGTCCTGGTTCCACATGCGAGGGATCAGCGAGATCGAAAAAGAGAGCCTCCCCGAGTTTTTCAGCGGGAAAAACACAAGCAAAACCCCGCAAGTCTATGTCAAGTACAGGAACTTTATGGTCAACGCCTACAGACTCAACCCCACAGAGTATCTCACCGTCACGGCGTGTAGGCGGAACTTGGTGGGCGACGCGCCGGCGATCATGCGCATTCACCAGTTTCTCGAAAAGTGGGGGCTCATAAACTACCAGGTGGACGCCGAGCTCTGGCCCGCGAGCGTCGCGCCAGCGTTTACCGGCCACTGGGAGATCAAGTACGACACGCCCAGGGGCATGTTTCCCTTTCAGGTGTACAAGGGCACGCAGGACCCCGCCAATCTGCCGAGCGCAAGCGCAGAGGCCCCCGTGCGCCAGGAGCCCAAGGTGCCCAAAGAAGAGCAGCAAACCACCTCTGACGTGTGGCTGGACGACTGGACCAAGGAGGAGATTTTGCAGCTGCTCGAGGCGGTGGAGCAGCACCCCAACGACTGGGACGCGGTTGCCAAAAAGGTCGGCCGCGACAAGCCACAGGTTGTGCTCAAGTTTGTCCAGCAAAACACCGAGGACAAGTTTTGCACCGACGACCTCGGGCCGCTCAAGTACAACACCAACCACGTGCCGTTCAGCCGCAGCGAGAACCCGGTGTTGAGCGTGCTGGCGTTCTTTAGCGGGCTGGCGCCGCCCGAGTCGGTGAAGCGCATCACCGACGCGATCCGCACCAACAAGTCGGGCAAAATGGACGAGGGCGACGCCATGAGCGCCGCGTTTGCTCTCGCGTCTGAGCGCAGCGGCGTGTTTGCCGACTACACCGAGCGGCAAATGTACCAAAAGTACCTGACGCTGGTCCACCACCAGCTGGACGTGATTGACGCCAAGCTGAAAAAGTTTAATTTAATGGAGCAGGCCCTCGACACAGAGCGCCGCGAGATGGACAAGGAGCGCGAGCTGCTGTTTTTGGACCGGCTCAGCCAACGGCGCAGCGTCGACCGCGTCGAGGAGCTGCTGGAGCAGGCGTGCGGCGCCGCCGAGAGCGACCCGCAAAAGACCCGCAGCCTAGTCCAGGAGGCGCGCAAGCTGCTCGCGAAAAAGCAGTGCTACAAGCTGGACGAGCAGGAGGACGCCCCCGAGGTGAAGCCGCTGAGCGCCCTCCTGGGCGAAAAGTTCAAGGTGTGGGCGCCTTGACCGGCCCCAAGTATTTAATTTTAATGTATCTAGTTTGTGTACGACCTGACTCTGCGCCGTCCAGAGGCTGACATGCAACACCACTGGGAGCGGGTCAAAGACGCGGCGTACGGGCTGCGCGGCTCGCAGCTCGAGGCAATTACCGGCGCCCAGGGGGGCGCGGGGTCCCAGAGTGTGGCCGAGGCCCCCTGGCTGGCCGAGATCAGGGCCGAGCTTGCCGAAATCAGGACCGAGACCCTGCGCCAGCAGGCCGAGCTGGGCAAGCGCCAGCTGCAAAGGGTGGCGCTGGTGGTGCCGTTTGTGGACGAGTTCATCCTGAGCAACCGGCTGCGGCGGGTGGAGACCGAGCTGAACTCGCTGTCAGAGACCTGGGCCATTGAGCGGGTTTTGGCTCTCGGGGGCAAGCGGCCCTCTGATTGGGAGCAGCAGCTCGAGGCGACGCTGCAGCAGACTGTGGCAAAGCTCAAGGAGGAGATTGAGGACTATGATCGCAAATGGGTGCCGCTGCCCTGGGAGAAGGAGCTGCCCAGGGACGAGGTCCCGAGCGAGAGCGAGAGCGAGAGCGAGTGTTTGCCCAGCGAGAGCGAGCTCAGCGAGCCCAGCGAGAGTGCGCACACACACGCAGAACGGGATCAAGCCGTCGAGCTTGCGGCGCTCGCCCAGGGTTCGGATGCACCCGCCCAGGTGTTTGATATCGACGAGATGGACTCTGGCGACGAGGACTCGATCAATGACAATGTCGAGGCCGAGCTCGAGGATTTTGACGACTATGAGGAGGAGCTCGAGGAGGAGCCCGAGGAGGAGGAAGAGGAGCACGAGGCGCCGGTGGAAAATACAAACGCTAGACTAATGAGCGCCCTCGAATATGAGCTGCGAAACCCCCAGCTGAACGCACACGACGGCGAGCCCATGGATATTGACGACGAGAGCGAGGCTGAGGAGTCTGAGGCTGAGGAGCTGGAGGTCGAGGAGCTGGAGGCTGAGGAGCTGGAGGCCGAGGGGCTGGAGGAGTCTGAAGTAGACTCTGAGGCAGAGGCCGAGTCTGAGGCCGAGTCTGAGCTAGAGGCAGAGAACCTCTCGGAACCAGAGTCTGAAAAAGAGCCCGAGCTAGAGGCAGAGAACCTCTTGGACCTAGATTCTGAAAAAGAGCCTGAACCCTCGGAAAGAGCAGAAAAGGAGCCACAGCCTGTGGATCTAGTGGAGCTCGAGTCCGAGGCAGAGTCCGAGCCCGAGCCCCAAGCACAGCAAGCAGAGTCCGAGTCAGAGCTCGAGGAGCTTGTCGAGCCCATTCAAGAGACCGAGCCAATTGTGGAGTTGAGCCCCGAGCCAGAACGCCAGCCCAGCGAGCCCGTTCAAGAGGCCGAGCCGATTGTGGAATTGAGCCCCGAGCCAGAGCGCCAGCCCAGCGAGCCCGTTCAAGAGGCCGAGCCGATTGCGGAATTGAGCCCCGAGCCAGAACCCGAGCATACAGTCCCCTGCACCCCCAAATCCCGACAAGATTTTGGTTTTGACGTTACCGTCGACTTTAGCATGCCCCTCGATCCGCAGGAAACGACACCAGTCGCCACCACCATTCTGGAGCCCCTGGAGCAGGAGCAGGAGCAGGAGCAAGAGCAAGGGCACGAGCACAAGCACGAGGCGCCCTTGGAAGAGCGCCTGCCCCCCGCATCACCATCTGCATCGTTCCACGCGCTGGACGTGAGCTTTCACATCGCGCCCGAGTTTGACACCCCCGCGCCCCAGCCCAAGCAGCGGCCGCCAACGCTCAATCTCGAGGACGCCAGCTTTGACAGCCTCAACAATGTGCGCTCGGCCTCGAAAATGTTTGGCCAGTCGCCGCTGTTTGGCGGAAAGCTGGGCAAGCTCAGCGGCAGCATCAGCGTGATGCACTCCACGCCGGCGAAAAAGACCAACCTGGGCGACCTCGCGTCCACCGCCAAGCACGTCCTGGGCCAGTCGCCGCTGTTTGGGGGCAGGCCCGTGGTGCCGACGCTGGCGGGGTTCAAGCGGGGCCGCGAGTACAATGCAAAGTACGTCGACCCCAAGGTTGATGAGGGCGACTCTGCGGCCGCGCCTATAGAGCCCGCATCCGCATCCGAATCCGCGTCCGAATCCGCGCCCGCGTCCGCGTCCGCCCCACCGCCCAAGCGCCAAAAGAAACCCACCCCAGACAGCTCAGTGCGCAGATCGAGCCGCCTGCGGAAAAACTAATTTATTCAATAAATACATAGGCCCTAAGCAAGGGACTCGGACCGCCTCAGGACCAGCCCGCGGCGGTCTTTGGCGATGCGCGGCCGCGACATCCACGACTGGCGCAGCGCCTGGGCGAGCGAGTCCATCTTGCGCTGCGCCTCGTCAGAGCTCTTGATCAGCGAGACCACGTTCACGCACTGGTTCACAAACGCGGCGTTCTCGGCGCTGCTCTCGTTGATGGCGATCGAGCTCATCGCCGCCTTGAGCTGGTCCACCTCGGGCAGCAGGATCGTGTCGCGGAACGCCAGCAGAATGCACTTGCGCACCCCGAGCGAGCCCAGCTTGCGCAGCGGCAGCCAGTACTCGTAAAAGTTCTCGCTCAGCACAGAGCCCGTCCCGTCAATCTCGAGCTGCAGCGGCATAAACACCGCCTCGAGCATCAGCAGCGTCTTGGTGAAAAACATACGCCACACCTCGGCGCACCGGTCAATCGCCCGCGTCGCGGGGTGCGGCCGCTTCGTCTCTTGCAGCCCAGCACACAGGAGCTCAGTGAGCCGCTCAATCATGTCCACCGGGGACCCGCCCGCGGCTACGTGCGCGCCAAAGTGCACCGTCACAAGCGTGTTGATGTCCTCGACCGGGATCCGCATCACGCCCTCGCTAAAGATCGGCTGGATCCGCGAGGTGAGCAGCGCCCACGTATAGCTCATTGTCTGGTGGCAGTCCTCGATGCTCTTGAACTGCGACTTTTCCAGATTCAGCTTGGTGGCGATCTGAAACGAGTACACCGACCCCTCGGACCCGAGCTGCGAGTTGGAGGCGCTCGAGCTCAGCACCGTGTGCGGGGAACTCTTTTTGGAAAACATGTGCCGCTTGCCGGGAGGCGGATCGAGCATCGGGCTGCCAACCCCAGTCATGAGCGCAGGCGACCCCAGCGACGCGATCCGGTCAATCTCCTTGCTGGTGCGAGCCATGGGGCTCCGCTCGTTGATCGAGGTCCGCGCCGCATGGATCGACGTGTGGATCCCCAAATCGGTCTTTTTGCGCAGGTTCTTGATGTCTTGCTTGTTTGCCCTAAACAAATTGAGGCTCGAGTTGGAGCCTGCCGGCTTCATTTGGGTCAACTTTTGGCCAAACATGGAAAAGTTGTTGCGCTTCTTTTTCGGGTCAGAGTCGTCAAAACTCGAAAAGCTCGGCGAGTTGCGCAGCATCCCGCTGATCTCGTCCCCAAAAACAGGCGGGCTGCCGGGACTTCCCACGCTGCCATCGCTCGAGTCGTCGTCCATTAAGCCGCACCCTTTGTCAGACCCAATTTGCCCTTTGCACCCAAAACGGTAAAAAAAAAAAAAAAATGGCCAAATTTCGCAAACAGAAAAAGCCAAAAAGCAAAATCGCCAGGCCTGCCGGCAGCCAGCCAGCAGACGCTAATGCAGCTGCCGCCCAAACCGACAAGATCCTGCCAATCTTGACCAACCTTAAAAGCGCCGACTTTAACGACCGCGTCGTGGCCATTGGTGCGCTCAATTCAATGGTCGACGAGCCGCACATTAGGGCTGCCCTGCTCAAGCAAAAGCTGCTGCAAATCGTGCTCAGCCACACGCTCAACGACACCTCGCAGGAGATCGTGTCAGAGGGGTTTGGGCTCTTGAGAAATATCGTCATCGAGGAGGGCAGAGACCCTGCCATCTACCTCTTTCGGCAAAACATCTTTGTTACCATCAAGGCAACCCTCGCCAGATGCACCGACAGCAAGGCAAAGGACATGAACGAGCTCGCCGAAAACGTCGTTGGGCTCTGCTCGGGCTTGGCCCTCGCTGACGATTCTATTTATGACGCGTTCGCCGCCCAGCTCTTTGAGGCTGTGCTGCCCGTGCTGGCCGAGTTCCTGGCCTCGCCCATCTCCACCACAGTGGACGCAGTGCTCGAGCTGCTCTACCTCATGAGCGAGGAGGAGTCGGCCGTGTCCACAATGGTCAATGCCGGACTGATTGCAAAGATCGAGGCCCTCAAGCCCAAATCGTCAACCTCCCAAGTGTACCGGTTTGGAATCCTCTACAATTTCATCGAGGTCTCCCAGCAGGGCTCGCTGCAAGACTTGCTGCAGCTCTCTCTCAGCCTCTTTGATTCGGTTAAAAACTATGACTTTGGCAGCGTCGTGCCCACAGCCCCCGACTCTGAAGTCGCCCCCAAGCAGCTCAAGGACGCCGTCCTAGAGGCCGCCAAGGTCCGGGCAGAGATCAACGCTACCCAGGTGGCATTCGAGATTTTCGCCTCAATCATGGAGAGCTGGTCCCACATCGAGCAGCAGTCGCCCGAATTCGTTGCATTTGTTCAGACCCAGCTCGCGCCCCTGGCGCTAAAGGCTCTGGCGTTCCCCAATCACGCCCTCCGCGCATGCAGCACTCTCAATAACATTGGATGGACCCTCAACATGTTTCAGATCGAGTGGCAGCCGCTGGCTGAGGAGATCTGGAAGGCGGTGCCCGGCCTGCTCCAGCTCGAGGACACTGGTATCCTTGCGTCTGCCATTGGGCTCATGGCCTCTATTGCGACCTGCTTTGACGGTCAGGTGCCTCTGGACGCCGCAGACATTGGACAGCTCGTGGACAAGTGCATCTCGCACAAGCCCGAGGAAATCAACCTGGCGTTTGAGGATACGCGCGAGTTTATGCAGCTCGTGCAGGCGCTAGTACCATTCCTGTGTAGTGTGGGCCGCGTCACCCCGGACATGGCCGTGTGCGCAAAGGCAAGCAGCACCGTATTTGATGTTCTCGAGACCCCCGCGCTGATCCCTGCCGAGCTGCTGCTCGAATGCATTAACGGACTATTTGATCTATTTGGTGACAACGAGGCACCCAACAACTCCATTTACATTGAGCAGAACCTCGACCACAAGCTGCGCAGCAAACAAAACGAGTACAAGCGCGCGCTCAAGCAGCTCAAGCAGGGCCCGCTCAAAGAGCAGGCCGACGAAACGCTTTTGAACTTGGACCGGTTTATCACCTACAAACAAGAGTCTCTGTAATCGTAAAGGCCAGCCACGCTCCAAAGTATAGCAGTTTGGGGCTAAACACAGTCCACACAAAAAGGTGGTCTCGAAGTAAAAAGCATGCGAGCGTAATAGATACTGCCGCCATAGAGTAAAACATTGTGCAAAACTCCTTCCATCCATCGCCGCGGCGGCTGTATACGGACCAGAATACTGGGCCGTTCCAGTTGGACACAAGGGTCAAAAAGCCAACTAACGGAATGTTGTAGTTGGACAGCCCATTGTACGCATTGGAAAGATCAATAGTGGCGAGCGAGTTTGAGCCGCCCATTGCGAAAAAGCTCGCTTGCTGAAGCACTAGAGTGACAAGCGACCCATTGGGGACCTCGGGAACTGATAGGTGCACAAGACTAAAGAGCCCAAACAGCGGAATGTCTACAATCCTGGATTGAGTCAAAATGAACAGCTCCATTGCCGGCTTGAGCGGCCGCCGTAGCACTACACCCCTCACGATGAGAGCAGCCAGCATGGCCCGGTATAAAAGAGTCGCCCACTCGGGAACGGGCACTAGCACCGGCTCAATAAACTCGGGCACATAAAACTCGGCGAGCTTGGCGCTGTTGAGCTTGAACGAGATGGAGAAAAAGACCCCCAACAGCAGAGTGAGGTCCCTATGGGATCTGAGCACAAGCCCCAGATAGGTCAAGGCTACCAAAGCCCATGTGGCGCGACCGTGCTCGGCCAAAAATTGTGAAACACTAAAAATGAACCATTTTTGGCCCATATTGTGCCAGCTGCGGGCGAGTCGAAATACCACCAGCACCAGCAGCCAGCTTGGCCACGAGCGCACGTTGCGGGTAAAACTAAGACCAACAAGTCCGACAAGTGCCCAGAACCACAGCTGATGCTCTTCTTCAATGGTTGAGGACCCAAACATGGCAGCGCTGTACACTGAGCTGGCCACCAGCCACGCAGCAAATCCCGGACGCCCAAATGCTTTGGCAATAGAAAAAACCGCAGCAATGCTACAAATAGCTAGCCCCAGAACCATATATGGGACATTATACTCTGTGCTGGCTCTCATGTTCTCGTCTTGCAGTGCTAGCAGATGGTCGCGCGTGCACTCATTTTCAAAATCGTGGCCCAACAGCTTGCTAAAGTGGTTGCACATGTACGCGTTGCTCTCCACCAGCGAGGTGATTGGCAGGCCCAGGCTGTTTTGCGGGACAGGCAGACCGAGCAGCATGGCGATTGTTGGTACCAAGTCAATCTGGGGCACAAAGTCATAGTACCTAAAGTCAGGAGACTCTGGAAGTGGAGAGTCGAGGCCGGGCCCCAGAGTCTGCTTTGACAGAAACAAAAGCGCTGCAGACGTCTCGCCTGCCGAGGAGCCTCCGTGGTTGCCCACCTCGTTCATGCCATGGTCGCCCGTAACAATCAAAAGGGTCTCGTCGTCGATGCCGTCGTATAGAGTCTGCACAATGCTGTCCATTTCTCCCTGCTTGGGGCGCATGAGCGGGCTCTCGGGGCCGCCCTTGTGGCCAATGTGATCGAGGCCCAAGTAGTGTAGGATCAAAACATCCCAGTCCATGGCTTGGAGGCTGGGAGCAACATGGCGAGTGACATTGTTGTCGACCTCAGTGTAGTCGCTCACAAAAAAGCTCGAGGTGCCCTCCACCTTGTCAAACAAATCGGGAAAGATCTTGAGCCAGGTGTCGTCGCCGTACATGTGAATGGACTTGTTGTTAAGCTGCAACTGGTGGATCCACGAGTCCCCGAGAGCAGACGCCGAGGTCTCTGCGATATTGAGCACTGCATCAAAGAAACTGGGGGCGCTACCAGTGGTGATGCCCTTGAGGCGGGGAAGGGTGACCGTGGGGGGATTCGAAAACCCAGTAAAGGGTAGGCCATTGCCAGATCTGATGAGATTATGCACGTTGGACATATTTGATCGAGAACCAAACATGAAATCCGACCGCATTGCGTCCACCACCATAAACACCAGCTTGGAGTATTTGGGCTCCACGGGCGCTCTCTCCTGGTTGAATCCGGGCAAAACTGCCTTTGCGGGGAAAAACCCCTTGTAAAAGGACAGCAGCCCGACCAAAACCGCCAGTAATGCAAGCATAGTGTGGTTGGATAATACCGTGGGGGTCACAAGTATGCAACTATTCTGGCAGGTGAAAACCTCAAAACATACAGACGCTCGATACAACAGCTAAAAACCATAGATAGGTAAATTTCGCGACACGCGAAAATTGGGCCGACTCGACTCTCAAAAGGACCCACATTAAAATTTACTAATCCTACTGTTCACTCATGTTTCGCTCGCTGCTGGTGAGAAACTACTCCAAAATCGTGTCCTCAGTACCAGAGGGTACGGTCCTCAAGGGGTGCAACGTGCGCAAGAGCGGGCAGGACCCCGTCGCCCTCAAGGACGAAGAGTACCCGCAGTGGCTATGGGAGGTGCTCGATCCCGAGATTCAAAAGCAAAGGCTTGCACAGGACCCCATCAAGGCTGCTCGCAAGGCCCGTAGAGACGAAAACCGTCGCCAGATCAAGGAGAGAAATTTCCTCGCGGCCATGAATAAATGATATGTACATTACTTTTTAACCTCCACAGGGTCGCTGGTCAGGGATCCGAGCCGCTCCTGGGTCAGCCTTTCGTCCTCGGCGTACTGGGGTTTGAGGTTGTTGTCGACCTTGAGCTGTTGACTTTGTTAGCTTTAACTGCAATGTTGAGGTTGCGCTACTTACAGGACCACGGGCTGGAAAATATAGACGCCAGAGATGACGCCAACCAGGCCTGCCACAAAGGGCATCATTTTGCTGCTCATGAGTAATGACTGTGGGGGAGGCGGCCGGCCTACATTAAACACTACACTAGGCCTGACTTGCCTCAGAGGCTTTCCACTAAAAATAATTAGGTAAGCAACAACCATAAAAGGCCGCTCAAATCTTTTTGCACCTTGTCTGTGATGAATTTTATCGGGACAACAGATCAATTATGATTGAGACAAACGAGTGGTAAATGACTGAGACCAAACAACCATGTAGTATTTATCTATTTCTATCAAAGTAGTGATCGCGAAAGCTTTTCATTGCAATCGCCTCTGATGGGCCAACGTCCCCGTACTGGCGGCGCTCATAGGTTAGTAGCCACCTGGTCCATTTATTGAAATGCTGTGGACATGAATAAATCAGTTTTAGATCCTTGTGCGAGGGGAATTTGGGCACGCCGTTTTCCTCTGGGAGCGGCAGCCAAAACGCTAGGCGGCCACCTGGAACGAGGCGGTCGCCAGCAAAGTTGAGAATGTCTTGTAATAGCAGGTCAAACGAGTACTGTACTTTTGGCTGCACATAGTCGCGTCTACGGTGCGCAAACTCGTTCTCAATCTTTAGACTGGCCTTTTCGGCGAACCTCTGCTTGTCCTCGTCCTTGACGCCGCAGACTTTTAGGCCCTCGCGAATGCCATAGGGCGGATCACTGATGATTGCATTGAATTTAATGTCTGGCCGCAACGCATTGTGGGTAAAGTCCATGCTCATTGCGTCGCCAAAGTAGGTGCTTGTGCCGTACTGTTCGAAATTGGCAGCGTAGCCCCTGAGCGACCGAAAGTCAATGTCTGTGCCGTAGCAGTAGGCCTTGTAGTGTGCAGCTGCTACCGGGAAGCTGCCAGTGCCGCTAAACGGGTCATAGACAAAGTCGTTGGCCTTGATCTTTGCAAAATTGCAGGTGACCAGCGACAGCTCTGCGTCGAACGAGGTGGTACCAATGTACTTGCGCTTTTTGAGGTCATATTCGTCGATAATGTGCCGATCCCCCTCTGCCACAAACTTTGTAAACCAAATGTATTGGGGTACCGGGTTGTAGACCTCGTACTGCTCAATGATGTTGAATGCGCACTCTGTGTTTTTGAATTGAATGGGACCCTTGAGGTTCATGTACATGAACTGCTTGATCACCTCGGCCTGGCTCTCGCGCGAGCGTTTGCCGTGAAAGGCCATAAAGTCGAATTTGAAGCCAACGTCCCTGAATTGGTCAATAACGTCGGGACGACTGAGATTATCCTTGTGTACGGTTTCCAGATCAGGGCCCTGTGCCAGCAAGCGATAGATTCCCTTTACTAGAATTGATCTGCGCACCAGCTGTTTGGCCTGGGCCTCAGACTCGAGCTCGACTTGCAAAAAGGGCACGTCGAGCTTGTGGCCTGAAAAGTCGCAGGTGATGCCCTCGAGTTCTGCGCAAGCCTCTAATTCGGGACGACGAAATTCTTCATGGGCCTGGGCCAGAACCAGCAGGAACTTCATGAGTGATCGATCTTACTTTTTTTTTTTTTTTTGTCAACTTAATTTAGGTTGTTGCAGAGGGTGGTTATATACATGGAGGAGCATACGCAGAACCAGTAAACTAGACTTGATACTATTTTTGAATTCGCGACTTTGGCCGCCCGATTTGTGTTGTTTAAAGAGAGAGACACAGGGCGAATGGAGGCGTCACGTGCCGTGGGTTAGGGCTGCGTACATAAGGCGTGCCGGCGCGCGCAGGGGATTTTGCCATGAGCAATAATCAAGACGAGGACGACGATTTCTTCGCAGACATCTAGTAATTATTCTAGCACTCTACGTAGTGTATGCAATGAGTTTAGCGCTAACATAGTGGTAATGATGACGCCAAAAAGGAGACAAAGCCAGAGGAGCCCAAAAAGGAGGTACCTGCTGCCGACCCGCGCGTCGCGGCATTAAGCGCCAAGGAGAGCGCCCCGGCACCTGCTGCCGCTGCGCCTGCTGCCGCTGCTGCTGCTCCCGCGCCTGCGCCCGCCGCAGCTGCCCCTGCCGCCGCGATGCCAGGCATGCCCATGAACTTTGACCCCGCGCAGTTTAGCGCGCAGCTTGCACAGCTGCAGCAGCTTCAGGCGCTCTCCAACCCTGGCGTAGCGCCAGACCTGGCCCCTGCCCAGGGTGGAGGGTTCATGGCGGGCAAGATCTTTATTCCCGCCAAGGACGAGGGCAAAATGTTTATCGGCGGCCTCAACTGGGAGACCACCGACGAGTCGATGAAGGCATACTTTAGCCAGTACGGCGAGGTGATTGAGTGCATGGTCATGCGCGACAATGTGAGCGGCCGCTCGCGCGGCTTTGGCTTTTTGACCTTCAAGGAGCCCAAGTGCGTGAGCGCGGTGCTGCGCAAGGAGCACTACCTTGACGGCAAGATCATTGACCCCAAGCGTGCGATCCCGCGCGAGGAGCAGGACAAGACGGCCAAGATCTTTGTTGGCGGTGTCTCTGCCGACGTGACAGAGGAGGACTTTAAGGCGTTCTTTGAGCAGTACGGCACGGTGATTGACGCGCAGCTGATGATGGACAAGGACACTGGGCGCCCCCGCGGGTTTGGCTTTGTGACCTTTGACAGCGACAATGCCGTCGAGACGATTGTTGCCGAGCAGTTCCTCAACCTCAAGGGTAAGCCCATTGAGGTGAAGCGCGCCGAGCCGCGCGGCCGCGAGACCGGCGCCAACGATGGCCGCAACGGCCGCATGGCGATGGGCGCGGGCGGCCAGGCTGGCTACGGCCAGGGCATGGACCCGGCGATGATGACCCAGTACTACCAGCAGTGGCAGCAGCAAATGGCCCAGTGGCAGCAGATGATGGCACAGCAGGGCGGCGGCGACCAAAACGCCATGATGCAGGCCTACCAGCAGATGCTCCAGCAGCAGCAGGGGGCCGCTGCGGGCGCCCCCGGGGCCGGGGCCGGCGCTGGCGGCGACCAGCAGGCACACCCGCACCACGACTACCCATCTCGCGGCGACCGCGGCGACCGCGGTGACCGTGGTGACCGTGGCGACCGTGAGCGCGGTGGACGCCGCGACAGGCGCGGCGGCAACGACGACCGCCGCCGGTCGCGCTCGCCCAACTCGCGCCGCAGAGGCGGCCGCGATCACCGCGACCGCCACTACAATAGGTCCTAGGCTATATATATACATACATTTCCATCCCAACAATAAGCGAGCTGCGCACCGATTCCGCGCAGGGGCCCGCGCAGATGCGAATGTGCTTAGTCACCAACCGCTGGGGTTACCGCTAGTCACCTGCAGAATCAGCCGTTTAGGCTACCTTTAGGTTATCGATGTCAGAGGCGGCCGCGGCGCACGCTTGGAAGCTCATCGCGCTCTCGTCGCTGGTCACAGTGGTTGGCAGCTGCACCATCTATGTGGATGTTTTGTGGAACGCCGTCTCGTCGCGCCAGTTTAGCATCCTCCAAAACAGGCAGTTTCTGATTGCCAGTCTGGGGCTGAGCGGCGGAGTTTTGATCACTACCGCGCTCAATTCGCTGCTCAACAACGCTCTCAAGTACTTTAAAAGGGCCGGCTACGGCAAACTGCAGTCCAACCAGCTGCTCCTGGCCTCTGTGGTCACGGGGGTCGTGCTTTGCGCAATGTTTAACTTTTTGGTGCACACGTTTACCAGCAGGTCGATTGTTCACTGTGCGCATGGCAACGACGAGACCCAGCCGCTGGGGAGCGGCCAGAGCTATGGCTCGGGGCACGCCGAGCACGAGCAAGGCCACGGGCACGGCCACGGGCAAGGCCACGGGCAAGGCCATGGGCACAGCCACAGCCACGATGGGGCGCACCCGCACCCACACTCGCACTCGCACTCGCATTCGCACGGGCACGGGCACCACGCAGACAATGAACTAGCACACGAATCTGCACGCGGGCCCACATCCGGACCCACATCGCGACCCACATCTGGGCCCACACCGGGATCTGTACACACCAACCCCGCCGCGCCCGCGCATGCCGCGCACCCACACGCCGCACACCCGCACGACCGGCCACGGCGCCTCAGGCAGTTTGTCTCGGCCGAAGCACTGCACCAGATTGACCACCCCCACGCCGCCTCGCTCATCGACAAGCTGCAAAACCACCCCAACGAGGGCGAGTGCCGCGGGTTTGAGAGTATTTATCACTGCGCCGCAGAGCTGCACGTGGCCGGCCACAACGGCGAGAGCAAGGTCGTGCCCGGCATCTACCTCGAGGACGCCGAGCTGAGCCAGCACGAGCACGACGAGCACGACCCGGCGGTGCACCACCACCACGTGACGCCGCGCGCCTCGCAGTTTTTGAGTATTGGCCTGCAGACGGCGTTTGCCATCACCGTGCACAAACTGCCCGAGGGCTTTTTGCTGTTTGCTACAAACCGGCAGGACAAGGACACTGGCTGGAGCGTGTTTTTGGCGCTCGCCATCCACAACTTTTTCGAGGGGTTCACCATCGCCTGCCCGCTGTACCTGGCGCTCGAAAACAGGTTTCTTGCCGTTGCGTCGGCGGCCGTCCTGGGCGGCGGGTCCCAGCCGCTCGGCGCCCTCATTGCCTCGCTGCTGTTTACCCCCAACCTCGACAGCGCCAGCCTCGGCCATTTCGGGTTCTTGGTGGGGTCCACCGCGGGGTTCATGACGGTGATCTCTCTGCAGATGCTCAGCACCGCCGTCTCGTACGGCGGGTCGTCGCAGTCGGTGGTCAACTGGGCGATTCTGGGGATCTTGGTGGTCCTCGCCACCAGATGTTTTTAGCTTTTACATAGTCTTTTTTTTTAAACCTCTAGCCTATTGCTATGGCGATGCGGAGAAGATGAGAAACAGGTTGAGGAATGCGGTGAGGCCAAACACAATGGTGACCGAGACTTGCTCGAGCCGCGAGTTGCTCATGTCCTTGTACTGGCGGCCCTCCACCAGCTGGACGTACTCAAAATCGCCGACCTCGGTGACGTCTATTGGCACGCGCATGATTTTTGACGAGGCGGTAAAGTAGATGAGCGGCGCGCACACAAAGGGCAGCAGCAGGCTCAGCACCACCTGCGACGCGTTGAGCACGTCGGCGAGGCCCTTGCGCCCCACAAAGATCGACACAAACAGGCACGGCGCGATGGCCAGCCCGCGCGTGATGAGCCGGCGCACCCAGGGGGTGACCGTCCAGTCGATGAATCCCTCAGACACCATCTGGCCCGAGAGGGTGCACACGATCCCCGCGCTCTGGCCGCTAAACAGGAGCGCTAGGGCAAAGATCGTGCCGGCCGCCTTGCCCAGGTACTTGACGAGCATCGAGTGGATGGAAAAGATGTCTGCGTCGTACGCGTCGGGGGTCTTGTACATGGTGGCGCCGGCCACAATCAGGATGGCAGAGTTTACAAACACCGCAACCGTGCAGAGCGAGATGATCAGCTCGGCGATCGTGTACTTCATGCAGTACCGGATGCTCGCCATTGACGGCTGGTACTTGGGCGCGGACTCGTCAAACAGCCCGTTCTGCATGTCATAGTCCTTGAGCCGGGGCTGCACGAGCCCGCTGCCCAGGTAGAGGCTGTGGGGCATCACTGTGGCGCCGAGAATGCCGCACGCGAGGTACACGGCCTTGGGCTCGGCCAGCGTTTTGCTGGGGAAGAACCCCCACACAATGTCCATCGGGTGGCTGGGGCGGATGGTCGCCAGCTCAAAGCCAAAGCACACCACGACGCCCGCGACCAGAATCCCGATAAAGTACTCGAAAAACCGCACAAACTTGATGGGGCCGTTGGGGTTGTAGGCCATCAAGACAAACAACACGTCGACGATCGTAATTAGTACCCCTAGGGGGAGCGGGATCCCGACCAGAATGTTGAGGGCGATGGCCATGCCCACCACCTCGGCCAGGTCGGTCGCGATGATCGCCACCTCGGTGAGAATGTACAGGCTGATGTTGAGCCACTTGGGCAGGTGCTCGCGGCAGTTTTCAGCCAGGTTCAGGCCGGTTATTGCGCCGAGCTTGGCGCACAGCACCTGGAGGATCACCGCAAAGATGTTGGACATGAGAATGATGAAAAGCAGCTTGTACTCAAACATTGCGCCCGCAGACACGCCGGTCGAGTAGTTGCCCGGGTCAATGTACGACACAGAGATGAGCAGGCCGGGGCCAACGAAGCGCGCGTACTTTGAGAGGATTCGCGCGGCAGAGCTGCCGAATTTCAAGAGGGGATCGAGCCCAGTGGGCACTCGCTGCGGCACAGGCGCGCTTTCTGGCGCTGATGGCTGTGACATGCGCGGCTGTGACTAGTGTGGTTTGGGTTGGTTGGCTGCACAGCACGATGGAGGATTACCAAACCGGTCCCCCCCCACTGTGTATAGAAAATAGAATAAAAAAACTAGCTGGAATAAAGCCTGTACTCGTCGTAGCCCAGACTGAATTTGTGCCCCGGGTAGCGCCAGGTCTTGATCCCCTGCGTGGACGCGGCGCCGGCCTTGTGCGCCAGCTGCGCGAGGGTCTCCTGCTTGGACCAGCCCTGCTCCTCGGGGACCTCTGGCAAAAAGGTCGCGCTGTAGCCGCCGGGGAACTGCGCCTTGATGCCGTGCTCGCCCAGGACCCAGTCGAGCTCGCCGCAGGGCTCGAGCTCGCCCAGCACGGTGACTGCGACCGCGAGGCTCGGGACCTCGTGCACGGAGATTGGGCGGAACCGCGGGTCCTCCAGGGCGGCAATTGCGGCGTAGCGGCGCACAGTGGGCTCAATTGGCCCCGGTTCAAACGTTCCGATGCACCCCCTCAGGTCGCCGCCAATTGTCCATGTGACGAAAACGGCAGCCGCGATTTGCAGATCGCCAAACTTTTGCGTCTTTTGCACCCGCAGCTTTACCAGCAACGCGTTCCACGCACTGGCTGCCAGAAAATCCATCGCTCCTCTCTGTAAGCCCATATGACTGTTTCTCCAAGCCTGGCGGTAACTCACGGCCTGGAGCTGGCCACGGTAGCCGGCGGCTGCTTTTGGGGCCTGGAGCACATTTACAAAAAGTACTTTGGCCCAAAGTCCGGCGTTGTAGACATGGTTGTGGGCTATGCAAACGGGCATGTCGTCAACCCCACCTACCGCCAAGTCTGCTCGGGCAGCACAAACCACGCAGAGGCGCTCCAAATCCTGTACGACCCCAAGCTGATATCCTACGACCGCATCGTCGAGTTTTTCCTGCGGATCCACGACCCCACCCAGCGCGGGCAGCAGGGCCCGGATGTGGGTAGCCAGTACCGCAGCGGGATCTACGCCCACAGCGACGAGCAGGCCACCACCGCCAAGAGGATCGTCGACCAGTGCCAGCACCTGTTTGACCGCCCCATCGTGACCGAGATCCAGCCCATCACCAACTGGTGGGACGCCGAGGACTACCACCAGCAGTACCTCGACCACAACCCCAACGGGTACGAGTGCCCCACGCACTACCTGCGAGGCAAGTTTGGCGAGTGGGTCTGCAGTTAAATAGGTTTTTCTACATAATCTTGTACAGCGTGCCCATCACCAGGACGGCGCCGGCCAGGTAGAGCCACGCGGGGACGGGCGGCGCGCGCGCGGCGCTCTCGGGGCTGTCTGCCGCCGCTGGGGGCGCCGCTGCGCGCTCGGCGAGCTCGTGCTTTTGCGCGGCGTGCAGCTCGGGGAACTGCGCGGCAAAGATCGGGCTCTTGACGTTCCACGCGCGCGACTGCCGGCTCAATTGCTGCTTGGCCGCCGCAGATGTGGTTATGCTGCCGGCAGTGTGCTCCGCGCTCGTCATAAAGCTCAGCAGCCCGACCAGAATCGTGCTCACCGACCAGCTCGGGTTCCAGGTTTTGGGGTGGTAGTCGCTGATCGACAGGCACAGTCGCACGCCAGGCTCAAACCTGCCCGACGGCGTGAGCATCCTGATCGCCGGCGGGTTGAATGGATAGTCTGCGGGGAACGTCAGAGTGCCCATGTACTGCCCGCCCTCGTAGGGGGTGTCTGGCGGCCCCGTGATGATGTAGAACCACTCGAGGATGTTGGCGTCGTTGGGGTGGGCCGTGATGTACGCGGTGGGCGTCTCTTGAATGTCCTTGAACTCACGAATCAGGCGCTTTTGCGCCGTCTTTGTGGCCATTATAAAGCACTGAATGCAGCTAAGATAAATATATACTCCGGGCACACCGGGGGCCGTGGGCTCAATGCGAAAAACAAGACGCTACACATGCTTGAGGCTTTCGTTCACGCTCGACGTCTCGGCCAGTTTGAGCGCCCGCGCAATCTCTAGCGTCAAAAGGGGGTCCTCGCTCTTGACCCAAATCACGCCGTTCAGGCCAATCGCCATCTCAAACGAGTGCTTGGAGCCGAGCTTCTCCAGGATCGGGTGGCCCTTGAACAGCAGGTGGCGCGCAAACCCCAGCGACACGTGCACCAGCGTCCCGTCCTTGAGCGGCCCAAACCCGGCCGACTTGCCCTTGGCGTCGACGCACTCCATGTCGGCGTCGGTGTACGAGTCTGCGTGGATGATGCGGCCGTACACAACGTCGCCCACATTCAGCTGCGGGCGGTTCTTTTTGTTGGCGCCCTCAAACGCAAAAATGCCGAGCCGGACCGGCCTGCTCTGCGGCTGCAGCGTCACGCGGTAGATCTCGCTCATTCTCGTCGTCACGGTGCCAATAACAAAGTCTTGCACGCCGGGCACGTACCGCTTGGCGTTGGTCTTGATGTACTTGGCGCGCGCAGTGGCCTCGAGCTCGCCCACCGCACACGCAATGGGCTCGGTGCGCGGCCCAGACGAGATGCCGGGGCCAAACGTCGTTTGTGCCGCTGCTTCTACTCTGTCTCCGGGGATCATCAACATGGTCAAAAGGAGCGATTACAAAAAAAAGCAGTAGAGCGTAAAAAAAAAAAACTCGCAGCCAAATACAAAAATGGACCTCGACAATGTCCTTGCAAAACCGCAGTGGCCCGCTGTCTCTGAGCACGCAGCGGCCCAGCTCACCTCGCACATTGGGCGCATCATCGCCCCCCTCGCTCAGATCAAGGACCCCAGGGACATCCCCGACCTGTTTGAGCACGTTACCGTGGGGTACAACTCGACAATGGCCGCCATTGAGAGCACTAACAGGCCGCTCGCGGGCGTTTTTGTGTGCAAGTCGGCCCTGGGCCCTGCCTTGAGCGAGCCGTTTGCGATCGCCAGTGCTGCCCATGGGTTCAGCTTGGTCCAGCTTCCCGCTCACAAGGACCTCGAGCTAGCCCATGGCGTGGTGGGGATCCGCAAATCGCTCGGAGACGCCGCGATTGAGGCGCTCTGCGCAGAGATTGGGCCGGCAACTGCGGGCTGGGCGTACCAGCCGGCAACAATGTCCAAGCGCCAAAAGAGCAAGGCTGTCAAGGCCTGATGTGTGATTCGTTGCAATTCCTGCACTGGTGCCTGGCTAGCATCCGCTGTGCCGCTCACATGCTGCACTGCTGCACTGCTGCACTGCTGCACTGCTGCCGCAGCTGATAACATCCACCCCGCTCACCCCCACCTGCCACACATGCCGCACATCCCAGCAGACATTTGGTACGAAATCATGGTCCAGCTGCAGAATTGCGCAGACATGTTTGCCACTCCTATAGATCTGGTGCGGCTCTCGGCCGTGTGCAAGAGCTCGCGAGGCATCTTTTTGTCCGACGCCGCCTGGGCAAAATTCAACCCGTACGGGCTGCCTTCCTGCATCTCCAGCGACTTTAGGGCCCGGCTCGCCAAGCTCAGCGCCAAACAGCGCCGGGAAATGTCTGCAGTGTGGCAACTGTCTGGCTGCAGGTGGAAATGGCAGGACTATGTCTCAGACTATGGCCTGCCGTACGGGGTGCCCGACAATTTGTATCACAAGCTCGCGGTCGTGGCGTTTGTCGAGTCCAATTTCGACTTTGAGATGGAGCACGATTTCCACCTCATGAAGTGCGCAGTGCTGCTCAACCCAACAAACATCCGCAAAACAGACCCATCAATTGCCCTCTACAAGGAGCTGGCGATCCTGGCGGTGTCGCACCAGGCCTCTCTATTTAATGACATCCCCCAGGCTCTGCGAGACGACGAGCAGGTGGTCTTGGTGGCGCTCAGAAACGAACCTGCCGAGAGCGCCAGCCTAGGCTCCTCGATCCTCAAGCGTGCCTCGCCCAGATTGCTGCAAAGCGCGGACCTCAAGGCCAAGGCCTGCAAATACAACAAGGAGTACGCCAGGTACTTTGACGTCGAGCTAACCGAATATTCGGCCCTAGTTGCACAATTAACCCTATCTAGATAGCACATTTTAGACGCCGTGCCCTCTCTTTTCGTTCTCGACTGCACATTAATCTGTCATGGACGACACAACCAAGGACGCGCTCCTGTTTGTGATTGAAATCTCCCCAACGAGCCTCGAGCCGGTGAATTGCGCGAAAAAGGCCCTGCATGCTGCCCTCGACTATTTGCGGTCGACCATGCTGGCCT
Organism: Wickerhamiella nectarea; assembly: GCA_022577815.1. Lineage (NCBI taxonomy): Eukaryota > Fungi > Ascomycota > Dipodascomycetes > Dipodascales > Trichomonascaceae > Wickerhamiella > Wickerhamiella nectarea. Next base: position 38,369 of record JAKIRY010000002.1, read on the forward strand.
CGCCCCAAAACAGCGTGGGCGTGCTGCTGTACGGGGCCGAGGGCTACCACAACTCGTGCCTGCCGACCCTGCCGCTCGGTGTGCAGGACTCGGGCGCAGTGAAAAAGCTCATGCGGCTGTGCGAGAGCGGATCCTCCTTTGCCAGTATGGTGCAGGCCGGCCCCTACAAGCTCGCCGATGTGTTTTTCGCTGCCGGCCAGCAATTTGAGAAAATCGACCCTAAAACAACAAAGCGGATTGTGTGGGTGTGCACAAACGACGACCCGGTGCCCGATCCAAAGCAGGCAGACGCGGCCCAGACGCGGTGCAGGGACCTGGTCGAAAAGGGCATCACAATCACACCGCTCTTTGTTGCGGCAACTAGCTTCAATGTGGACAGGTTCTGGGAGCGTCTCACCTATGCCCCGGCCACTGCGCCCCAGCCCTCGCTGGAGCCCAGCTCTCCAGACAGCGTCGAGGCAGGTGTACTGGCGGGGTCTGTGCCCAAACGCAGCTACTTTAGCTGTAGGCTATACCTTCAGGGCAAGGCGATTGCCAACGTCAAGGGCTATAACCTATACACGCCTCGCAAACCGGCCACTGCAGTTTCAGTCAAGATCGAGGGAGAGGACCAAACAGTGGCCGAGACCAAAACCACGCTGGTGGTGGTAAAGTCTGGCAAGGAAGTCAAAAAGGAGGACTGTAAATACGGCATCAAGATGGGCACCGAGTACCTGGGGCCAATCGACACCGATCAGCTCGAGCAGCTGCGGTTCTTTGAGGACCCGCAAATCAAGATCCTGCGCGTAATTGACCAGGATGCATGCAAGTTCATGCCCCACATCAAGCATTCTACATTTATTTATCCATTCGAGGGCGACCTCAGCGGCTCGACGCGCGCGTTCATTGCCCTGTGGCAAACCCTCCTAAAGAAAAGGCAATACGCCATTGCCTCTGCCACACTGCGCAAAACCAGTGCCCCATTCAACTGTTTGCTCGTGCCCAGCGTGGCGTCCTACTACGCCAATGCACCGACCGTCCAGCAGTACCCGTCTGGCCTGCATATTGTGCCAATTCCGACTACAGACTCAATGAGGCAGCTCGCAGATCTGCCCCCGCGACCACCAGCCGATGGCGACAAGCTGCAGAGGCTAAAGTCCATTGCCGATGATTTGGTACGCAACCTCACCATGAAGAGGGGTTACGACCCGCTCAGATACCACAACCCCGCTATCGTGTGGCAGGATGATGTGATTGAGGCCACCGCCCTCTCGTTGCCCATGCCTAAACAAGTGGTGGACAATACCCTCCCAAAGTACAAATCTATTCAGCAGCGTGCTGGGCCAGAAATCGATGCCCTGAATCGAGCAGTAGACGAAGAACAAGACTTGAAGCGTCCTAAAGCTGAACCCGAAACTTGACAAAGGCCCATGCATCATGCATGACGACGCTGTGCATAAACCCTGCAATTTTCCGTGCATACATACCCCACGGAAAAATTCAGCTAGCCTGGATTATCTCTTAGATTCGCTTAAGTTAACACCACGCAAGGAATATTTCAGCTAAAACCCGCCAGAAAAAAAGAGTCATGCATTGTGTGCATATTTGCGGGGAAGAATGGGGAACTGAACGCTGCCAAGTCTCTGCCCAGGCTCGCTAAAAGACCACCGAGAACTAGTTAAACATACTTCATCCTATAAACTCCATTTTTACGGCAAATACTCGCTTTCCATATCTTGCGCTGGCAGCACTACCCCCGCGGAGTGGGTTGGTTGGGACATTGGGAATCTGGGGTTTTGGTGAGCTGGTATATTCAAGTCAAAATGAATAGAATTTATACAGTTGGTGAGGCAGACCACCCTTTGGACTTCTTTCCAATCATGATCGCGTATCTGAATCGACGAATTTACCCCTATAGCCTATAAACGCCTGATGAAAGATTACATCTAACCCCAACCCTGATACATATCGACTTGTCGTCCCCCGCATTTTCACCGCCTGCAGCAGCGTGCAGCCAGCTTATATAGGAAGACGGTCTCCCCATCTATTCCAACCACCCACAGTATGGAGAACCAACCAGAGCGCGGACCAGACTTGAGCTGGCGCTCCATCAAACTATACAGCATCTCGCGCCTCCCCACGCTGCGGCCTCCTCCCTGGAACAAAAACAAGCAAAACCTCAACCCGTTCCCGCACCTGCGCAAAATCGATGCGCGCACATGGTCACAAATCGGTGTAGCGTTCTTTGCTTGGACGTGGGACGCGTTTGACTTTTTCAGTGTCTCGCTCACAGTGACCGAAATCGCCAAAACGCTGGATGTGACCACAAAGGATATTACATGGGGAATCACCCTCGTCCTCATGCTGCGCTCCGTCGGAGCAGTAGTGTTTGGTCTCGCTGCCGACAAGTGGGGCCGCAAGTGGCCGTTCATTGTCAACTGCCTCATGTTTATTGCCCTTGAGCTGGGCACCGGATTTATCACAACTTATAAGCAATTCTTGGGAGTGCGTGCCATCTTTGGTATCGCTATGGGCGGTATTTACGGCAACTGTGCAGCCACTGCGCTCGAGGACTGCCCTATTGAAGCCCGCGGTATAATCTCAGGTTTACTGCAGCAGGGCTATGCGTTTGGTTATTTATTGGTCGTGGTATTTGCCCGAGCCCTCGTCGATACCACCAGTCACGAGTGGCGCCCCCTCTACTGGTTTGGCTCGGGAGTGCCAGTCCTAATTATCATTTGGCGTTTGTTTCTTGGTGAGACTCGTCACTATGAGCAGATGAAGGCTGAGCGCGGCAACCTTGGTAAATCGTTCATGGCCCAGGCAAAGGCCGGCGCAAAGTCGCACTGGCTCATGATGATCTACCTGGTGCTGCTCATGACCGGCATGAACTTTATGTCGCACGGCTCCCAGGACTTGTTCCCCACCCGTCTCCAGAACCAGTTCTTGTACAACAAAGACCAAAGGACAATCTGCAACTCGGTGGCCAACCTTGGCGCCCTCACTGGCGGTATCCTCGTCGGCCACCTGTCCCAGTTTGTGGGCCGCCGCCTGTCGCTGATTATTTGCTGTATCGTTGGCGGTGCTTTGGTGTACCCCTGGGGCTTTAGCACCACATTTAACGGTATCAACGCCGCGGTGTTTTTCTTTCAAATGTGCGTCCAGGGCGCATGGGGTGTGATCCCCATCCACCTGAGCGAACTGAGTCCTGCTGCTCTGCGCACGTTTGTGGTTGGTATCAGCTACCAGCTGGGTAACCTCGCGTCGTCTGCTGCGTCCACCATCGAGGCCAAGATCGGCACTCAGTTCCCCCTGCCCAACCCCAAGGGCGGCGCCCCCATCTACGACTATGGCAAGGTCATGGCCATCCTGATGGGCGCTGTGTTTGGCTATGTGCTCATTATTGCCCTGGTAGGCCCCGAGCGCCGCGACGACCCTGATGAGGAGCTCTACGTGCTTGACCCCGGCGCCGAAAAGGCCAGCATTAGCCACGACTCTGACCACCAGCCGTACGGCAAGCGCGACATTGTTTGATTACATGCTTCTATATAGAGTTTTAATTTAATAGCAAAAATTGCTTCCACCTAACAACAACAAAAGCTCGCCTAGCTGGCGCACGCGCTCCAGAAAAAGATTTGGTCAGCATGCGTCGAAGCGCTCGATTAAAGACAACCTCAGAGGCCGAGGACGAGCTGAGTTCGCCGGCTGTGGGCGCACCGCCGAGCGTGCCGCCTGCCAAAAAGCCCAAGCGGCTCACCCTCAAGAACCGGCCCCGGCCCGAGTACCCCTACGAGCTCATTCACAAGATGCCCGTCACCGAGCACAAACCAGACCCGTCCGAGCTCAATCACCCGCTGGATATGAGTCAATCCAAGACCCTGGGAATGTCTGTGCACGCCTCGCGCAACGCGTACCTCTCGGGGACCATGTTCAATACCACCACCAGCCGCAAGCAAATGTCTCGTATAGAGACGCCCGAGAGCGCGGTTCCGTTTACGCGGCTCACCAAGCTGTGCGATTCAGTATTTATTATGGGGCTACATCGGTTTGTGGGCAAACTGTACACCGCTCGCGAGGACGACAGCCCTCCCATCCGCACCCGGCCCACCGTGGTGACCACTGCGCATGACCAGCAGGCAGTTATCCGCAAGCTGCAGCAAATGGCCCGAGAGGACCCGGTTCTTGCCGAGCTAATGGCCCAGGTGGCCTCTGGCAAGGCCTCGCCCCAGCTGGTTGCCGAGTTTCAAAAGTACATTCAAAAGGCCAAAGAGCTGATTGAGCCGCTGCCCACGCCCACTCCGGCGCCCGAGCCGGCCCCCAAACCCGACCCCAAGCCGTCGAGCTCGGAGCTGGCGCGGCCAGAGGCCAACAACTCGCTCGCGATCGAGTTCAACGACAACCCCAACGACCGGTTCCTGCTGCCGCGAGACTCTATCATTGAGCTCTTGGCAAATACAGACATTCTGGTGTCGTTTCTGCATGTGGAAAAGGGCTACTACACGCCGTTCACCATCACGATCAAGCAGGTGCCTGCGCGGCTGTTTCAGATCATTGAGCAGTGCTTTGAGCCGCCCCCGCTCGCGCGCAAGCACATGACCGAGAAAATGCACATCTACACCCGCAGCAAGTCGTACTATGTGTGGTACCAGGTGGACAAGACCGACACGCTGGTCCTGGACGATGTGCGCAAGTCGCACCCGCCGTACTTTGCCATGGCCCAGCCCAAGCGGGTGCAAAAGGTGCGCAAGGCCTCGAAATACCCCACGCCGCGGCCCACGCCGCGCTCCAACCCGCTGGGCGACAGCGCCAGCACCGCGAGCCCGCCCGCGCCGCCTCCCGCCGAGATTGTGCGCCCGCGCCTGAATCTGCCCGATATCGACTCGATCAAGATGCCCAGCGGCGCTATGCCGCCGTTGCCCAAGAGTTTGCAGGGCCTCGTGCCCCAAAAGCAGTGATTGCTCGATGGGCCAAAAATCAAAAAGAATTTACATGCGGAGTTCATTTATTGCTACTTGCACTACCAGCGCTTTCCCTGCTGCTATAAATCGCACCCACACATGGCTCGCTCTCATAATCATGAGTGAGCAAGCCAAGGATATCAAGAAGGACGTCTCCAAAGCAGCCGATAACGTATCCAAGGACGCCAGCAAGGCCGCCAAGAGCGCCGGCAAGGACGCCAAGGACGCCGTCAACACCGCCGCCGACAAGGTGAACGAGGGCATTGACGAGGCCACTGGCGAGCAGACCATTGCCGAGCGTGTCGAGGCCCAGGCCGAGCGCGCCGCTGAGGCAATCAAGGAGACCACCGAGCGTGTGGTGGAGGAGCTCCAAAAGGACGCCAAGCTGGCCAGCGAGAACATTGAAAAGGCCGGCGACCGCCTCGTCGAGGAGCTGCGCGACCCCGCCGTGAGCTCCACCGTCCTGTTCACCGCTGTCACCGCCTCCGCCGCCACCACCTACCTCAGCCAGCAGAACCGTCAGGGTAACCTCACCGCGCCGCTTGCGTTTGGCGTGGTTGCCGGGGTGATTGCTCTGTCCGTCGCCGAGTACTTTAGCGTCAAGGCATACTTTCGCAAAAACAGCCAGTAGTCTGTCTAATCCGTAATAGTCCGTAGCCTCTACTCGTTGGCCGCTGTGCCTGCGCTGTGCCTGCGTGTGCGTACGCCTGCGGCTGTGCCAGCCTGTGCCGACGCAAGCAAGCCTGGGGCGAAACAATCTCTCGTTTGTTTCAAGTGCGCCGGCACCCTGCTGAGGCCCCTGTCGCAGACCAGGTGCCCCTCTAGTTTCACCGGACCACCTAGCGCATATTCTATTTGCAGACGCACCTGCATCCCCTGACCCTGGTGCAGACATGCGTGGTCCTAGTTTCGAGCCGACCCGGGGGGCTCGCTGCGGCGGCCTGGGGTGGCGCTAATTAGAGCTTATGCTGCCGGAGAAATAGGAATATTTTGGGGCCCATGTCCTTTTGGTATTCGCTCGCTCCCGAGCACGCGTGCCAAGCAGGCTTTCACATGATTACTGCAGTATGCAGCTGCAATGCCATGCATGCAAGATGTGCCGTGGGTGGCGATGCACGACTAAAATCTATGGTGTTTTTAGGTAGCCCATACTTTCCGGCTTGTAGTGTGGCAAAAGTTGGGGCCCTGCCCGGCAAGGCACAATCTCAGCCCATGCATGTACCTGCGTTTCTCACTCAGGGGCTTGCATATCTCTGAATAGAGCTTGAGGCACTTGCGCAGCATTCCGGCGTCGCTATAGCGGAAAACTCTTTATAAATGCTGTGGCTGCAAGTTATCGCTGGACGTACACGCCGCTTTTATTCCAAAGGGAATTGGCGCGGCTGCTGCTTTGCAATGCGCAGTCGTTACAGCGTGCGTCTGAGACATGCAAGCAAACATTAATGATATCAATAGCAGTAAACATGTCTACACTGCTTGTGAGCTTCTGCAATAACCTTTCGCCATGTATTTTTTTTAAATCTGATTCTAGTAATTAATTGACATGCAGCCCACGCCACCCTTCCCCGCCAGTGCACCTGTATTAATCTAGACTCGCAGATTTAAAACGGAAATCCGGCCGGGGACAACTACAAATTTCGGCGAATACTCTAGTGGCTAGCGCAGTGTTGGGCTTTACTGCAATCTCTGCTGGCGCCGGCTCAAGACCCACTTGCCATGTGAGGCCTCAATGCAATTTTGAGACACTGCCGCAAGTAGTGCTTATTCGTATCGGTCATCTAGTCGGGGTTGTCTCAGTTTGAATTGCATAGGTGGAGTAGTAGCATGCCGTCTAGTAGGCCCGCGTCTGCTCATTTCACCTCTTGCCAGGTCCTGGCACTGCCCATTGCGACGGTCAGCTAGCATGGCCTGCATGTTTAGACAGCCGGTACTGGAATTCTTCATCTAGAGTAGAGAATCTTGCTTAATTTTAATCGGCACCTATTGTGCCCTGGAGAAATAATCGTGCAACTTGCAGCGCTGCCCACCGAGGTATTTGAATCCTGCGTGACATGGCCTTTGCATTAGCGTAAGTTTCATGGTACATGCATGAAAAACAAGCGTTGGGACGGACTAAAACATAAGACAGCGTATTCGGTACGAATTAAGTTTTTGAGAACCGCTTGAATCTATCAAAGAGTCTAAAGCAGAGGTTAAAAAAAAGACACTGATAGATTGCTGTGCTCGAATCTAGGCGTACTTTAAAAAGCGTTGCATGAGCTCAAACTACTCGCGGCCGACATCCCCAGACTCTGGGAGACCAAAGCCCGAACGCTCCACATCATATCAAGAAGAGAGCAATGATCGATCATTCGAAATTCAGCAAACATCTTCCCCACCGCGGCAGCGTCACGCGCACCCCCAGCCGCCGCTGCCCGACCAAAATGCACGGCAGGCGGAGGCCATCTACACGTCAATGCCTGCACCGCCGAGGGGGTACTATTACCCGCAGGATGTATACCATAGCAGACGTGAGGATGAGCTCAATCCTGAACGCAAGACAAAGTCCTTTTCAGACCCCCTGGCTCGAGATACACGAGGTGAGCCATCTGAAGGGGAAGAATATGGAACGCCAGACCAGCAGCGATATCACCTCCCACGAGCTCAGATACAGCAGCCCGATGTTTCAAAGCCGTTGATCCAGACAAACGCGCACAAGGCCCACTTGCAGTCGCAGCCTCTTCCCGAGCCAAACGTCCCGTGGACAGGCCCAGGGCCATCAATCCCCCGTCAGGACCAGTATCAGGCACGGCTGCTACCGCAAGTTCAGGGATACTACCAGCAGCAGCCGGGACAGCATCTGATGGGCATGCCCACACATTCCGCGCGCCATCATATACAACCACCGTGGACATATGCCGGTCCTAGTCATGTGCAGAATGAGCAGCAACTCCAGCAGCAAGATCAGCAACAGCACCAGCATCAGCACCAGCACCAGCACCAGCCCCTGATCCATTCGGTCGGCGGCGCGCAGTGGAGACCCGACGACCCACATATGGTACCACCCTATGACCCCAATGCTCGGAATTTTTTCCCTACGGCTACACCGGCTGGGCCGCATGGCGGCATAGCCACTGGTCCGCTGAGAGGAATGTTGCCTGGACAGCAGCAGCCTATTCCGCAGCTGGTGCGCACAAGAGCGCTAACCCAAGCGACGAGCGGCTGGAGCTTGAGCAGCTATGGTGGATTCGAACCTATACAGGGCCCCACCTCTGCGTCGCGCCACCCAGCGCACCTATCAATTGATGGCGAGCTGCGAGACATTACGGTCGACTGGACAGAGGAAGAGACGGTGAGCTGCCGCCGTCTAGTTTTGTTTGAGCGAGTGCAGAACGGATCAACCATCATGCTCAAGTTTCATCCCATTGAGCGGGATCAGTACGACGCGTCAACAACGGTGATTTCGTGCATTTATTGGAAAGAGCGCAAAGAGTACTATCTCACGAGCGTGGACTGTATAGCGCTTTTGGAGCTCATCATCAACCAGAGGTTCTCGGTAGAGGAAAAGAACCGCGTTCGACGCAATCTCGAGGTGTGCAAACCACTCACGATATCAAAAACAAAGGCGGAATCCGAGTCGTTTTTCCAGCTGATCATGAAATTTGAGCCACCACGGCCACGCAACATTGAAAAAGATCTCAAAGTGTTTCCCTGGAGTCAACTTGACCAGGCCCTTCAAAAGATTGTTGCAAAATACTCTGCTAACTATACAAGGGGCGGGTGACAAGGGATGCCCGAGAAATTTCTGTACTATAGACTCTGTCAATATCTGAAAAACTATAGCATACAAAACTCAGACTAGTGGCTCCAACGCGCCAGCCAATGTCCATGCACTCCACACTGCATGATATGTCGCCAATTGTAAAAATAGTTGGAGACAAGCACAAGGGCGCGTCACGCCTGAGAATAGGTGGCGCGTGCGAGTCAAGCCAGGCAGATTCAATTGGAAAAAAAAAAGGCACGTTATCCAATCTAATATTGACCTTGTGCATATTGGCCAATTGTGCCTGCCGAATAGTAAGCCAAATATGCAGGGAGAGGGACGTGAGCAGAGCCCTGCGACAAGTTGCGAGGCGGCGCCGGCGATGAAAAGTAGCTGCACAAGGCCCAATAGGAATTTTAGTGGGTACTATGCCCTGCTCGCACGGCCGTTATTAAACCCGGTCCGAGTCGGCATAGGGTTAGGACAATTCCAGTCGCCCTCGACCAATTACGAGCCAGCGATTTGCATCAGGCTGCAGATGCAGGCTGCAGAGACCACGGCTTAAATACCGCTGACATCTCCCTCCGCATTTTTCCCAAGCATGTTGTCGAGAACTCAGTACGCACGCAGTAGCGCGCGCTTTTACTCGGCCTTGACCAAGGACTCCAAGGTCCACATGAACGTGTGGGAGGATCACACCTTCATCAACTACAAGAAAAACTTGGAGAACGTGAACATTGTTCGCGAGCGCCTTGGCCGCCCTCTTACCTACGGTGAGAAGATTCTCTACGGTCACTTGGACGACCCCCACGGACAGTCCATTGAGCGCGGTGTGTCTTACCTCAAGTTGCGCCCCGACCGCGTTGCTTGCCAGGACGCCACTGCTCAGATGGCCATTTTGCAGTTTATGTCTGCTGGTATGGACCAGGTTGCCACCCCTTCCACCGTGCACTGCGACCACTTGATCCAGGCCCGCACTGGTGGTGCCGAGGACTTGGCCCGCGCCATTGACATCAACAAGGAGGTTTACGACTTTTTGAGCACTGCCACCGCCAAGTACAACATGGGTTTCTGGGGCCCCGGCTCTGGTATTATCCACCAGATCATTTTGGAGAACTACGCCTTCCCCGGTGCTCTCCTCATTGGTACTGACTCGCACACTCCCAACGCTGGTGGTCTTGGCCAGCTCGCCATTGGTGTCGGTGGTGCCGACGCCGTCGATGTGATGGCTGACCTCCCTTGGGAGCTCAAGGCCCCCAAGTACCTCGGTGTCAAGCTCACCGGTAAGATGAACGGCTGGACCTCTGCCAAGGACATTATCCTCAAGGTTGCTGGCATCACCACCGTCAAGGGTGGTACCGGTAAGATTGTCGAGTACTTTGGCCCCGGTGTCGAGACCCTGTCCTGCACTGGTATGGGTACCATCTGCAACATGGGTGCCGAGATTGGTGCCACCACCTCCACCTTCCCCTTCAACGAGGGTATGGCCAAGTACCTTGAGGTTACTGAGCGTGGCAACATTGCCGAGTTTGCTCAGCTCTACCAAAAGGATCTTCTCAGCGCTGATGAGGGCTGTGAGTACGATGAGCACATTGAGATTGACCTGAGCACTCTTGAGCCCTACGTCAACGGTCCCTTCACCCCCGATCTCGCCACCCCCGTCTCCAAGATGGCCGAGACCGCCAAGGCCAACGACTGGCCCTTTGAGGTCAAGGTTGGTTTGATTGGTTCGTGCACCAACTCCTCTTACGAGGACATGACCCGCTCTGCCAACATTGCTCGTGACGCCATGGCCCACGGTCTCAAGTCCAAGGCCATCTACACCGTCACCCCCGGCTCTGAGCAGGTCCGCGCCACCATTGAGCGTGACGGACAGCTGCAGACCTTTACCGACTTTGGCGGTATGGTTCTTGCCAACGCCTGCGGCCCCTGCATTGGTCAATGGGACCGTCGCGACATCAAGAAGGGCGACAAGAACACCATTGTCTCCTCCTACAACCGTAACTTTACCGGCCGTAACGACAGCAACCCCCAGACCCACGCCTTTGTTGCGTCTCCTGAGATGGTTACTGCCTACGCCATTGCCGGTGACTTGCGCTTCAACCCCATGACTGACTCGCTCAAGGCTGCCGACGGCACCGAGTTTATGCTCGAGGAGCCCCACGGCGAGGGTCTGCCCTTCAAGGGCTACGACCGCGGCCAGGACACCTACAAGGCTCCCCCCAAGGACCGTGCCTCTGTCAAGGTTGAGATCAGCCCCAGCTCTGACCGTCTGCAGAAGCTGACCCCCTTCAAGAAGTGGGACGGCCAGGACGGCAAGAACATGCCCATTCTGATCAAGTCTCTTGGCAAGACCACCACTGACCACATCTCGCAGGCCGGCCCCTGGCTCAAGTACCGCGGTCACTTGCAAAACATCTCTAATAACTACATGATTGGTGCCATCAACGCCGAGAACGGTGAGGCCAACAACATCAAGAACCAGGACACCGGCAAGTGGGACGGCGTTCCCGAGACCGCCATCGCCTACCGCGACGAGGGCGTCCGCTGGGTCGTTATCGGCGGCGACAACTTTGGTGAGGGTTCCTCGCGCGAGCACGCCGCGCTCGAGCCCCGCTACCTCGGTGGCTTTGCCATCATCACCAAGTCGTTTGCCCGTATCCACGAGACCAACTTGAAGAAGCAGGGTCTGCTTCCCCTCAACTTTGCCAACGGCGAGGACTACGAGAAGATCAACCCCAGCGACCGTATCGACCTTGTCGGCCTCAAGGACCTTGCCCCCGGCAAGCCCGTCACCATGGTCGTCCACCCCAAGGACGGCGAGTCCTACGAGGTGACTCTTACCCACACATACAACGAGGAGCAGATTGGCTGGTTCAAGGCCGGTTCCGCCCTCAACCGTATGGCTGAGCTCCACGCTGAGAAGGCTGCTTCTGCTTAAATAGTTTACGCATAATTATTATTATCAGCTTTTTCCTCTTTCATGACAGACGCGCGCGAGACTGAGCCGCTGATCGGCGGCCTTGGCGGCGGCCCCGCGGGCGGCCCCGTGGCCAGCCCTGCCCCGAGCTCGACGCTTGCGCCGCTGCGGGACCCCCGCACGGCGGTGATCTTTGCCGCGCTGTGGTTTGGGGTGTTTGTGGCCGCGGCCGACAGCACGATCGTGACCACGCTCCTGGCCGCCATCTCCAACGACCTCAAGGTGCTCGACAGCATCTCCTGGGTCGCGACCGCGTACCTGGTGGCGTTCTCTGCGTTCCAGCCCCTCTACGGCAAGCTGAGCGACATTTACGGCCGCAAGTCCATCCTGGCGTTTGGCACTCTGGTGTTTGGCGTTGGCTGCCAGCTGTGCGCGGTCGCGCGCACGTTCCCGCTGCTGATTGCGGGCCGGGTCCTCAACGGCGTGGGCGCCGGCGCCATGCTCAGCATGGGCAGCATCACCATGACCGACTACATCTCTCCGAGGCTCAGAGGGGTGTACCAGGGGATCGGCAACCTGGTGTTTGGCGCCGGCGCCGCGCTGGGCGGCATCATTGGCGGCCTCGCCCAGGAGTACTCGGGGTGGCGCCTCGCGTTTGGCCTGCAGGTGCCGCTGTCGGCCGCCTCGCTCCTGGTGCTCATGGTGCTCATGCCAAACACGCGGCCCAAGGACGAGGTCCTGGCCGAGGACTCGCAGCTCGCCGGCCACGTTGTGCGGCGTAGCTCGTTCGAGCGGGTCGACCTCGTGGGCTGCGCGTCGCTCTCCACCAGCATGTGCCTCCTGATGCTCGGGGTCACCACCGGCGGCAACCAGTTTGCCTGGGCAAGCGCCCCGATCGCGCTGTTCTTTCTCGGCTCGCTTGCGCTCCTGGCCCTGTTTGTGTACTGGGAGCGCCACAAAGCGATCGAGCCAGTTTTGCCGCTGTTTTTGTTCAACAACAGCACCTCGCTCTGCACCTACCTGGTCAATTTTTTCAAGTCGGGCATCACCTACACCTTTATGTACTATGGGCCCATCTTTTGGGCGGCCTGCCTCGACTACTCGCCCACGCAAATCTCCCACCGGCTCCTCTTTCAGTTTGTGGGCGGGTCCTCGGCCTCGCTCGGCGCTGGCATAATTATGCAGCGGACCGGCAGGTACTATACGCTCTGGGTCTCGTGCGCAGTCGTCTATGTAGTTGCCGCCGCGGGGTGGCTCTGCCAGTCGCTGTTTCCCCACTCGGTCGCGTCCACAGTGTGGTGGCAGGGGCTCGTGTTTATGTTGACCGGCGGCTCGTACGCAGCAATCTTGACTGTGTCGATCGTGTGCCTCGTCAACGCCGTCCCCGACCACCAAGCAGCCGCAACGTCCGGCCAGTACACGTTTAGGGGCAGCGGGTCCAGCATCATTCTGGCGTCGTCGGCCGCCATCTTCAACCAGGTGCTGGGCAGCCAGCTGCGCAAAAACGTCGTGGGCAAGCACGCGGCCCGCACCATCAGTAGGGTGCTCAAGTCCGTCGAGGCAATTCGCGAGGCGCCCCTCGAGCTGCAGCCCGCAATTATCCAGTCGTACCGCAACACCTGCACGGTGCTCTTTGCGACAATGCTCGGCCTCAGCGTCCTCAGCCTCGTGAGCGCAGTGCAAATCAAGGAATTCTCCCTCAAGGGACACCAGGAGGACGCTCGCTAATTTCTCTAGATATTAAACTCCCACCATCACCAAACCCTCATGCAGGGTTCATGCAGGTCATGGCACGACAAGGCTTACTCGATACAGCTTACTCGATACAGCTTACTCGATACACATTGGAAAAAATATGCACCTAGCTTGGCACGGCCAGAGAGATAAGTCCAGTTTGCCCGGGTGAGCAAAATTATTCATGGCTATGCACTCCGGGGTGCTTAGTGTAGTGATCGTTCTCGTCAGCAGCCCCAGAAAACAGTTTAATTCAGAGGCCAGTTTAGCGAGGCCCGGGCTGGCGCTGCATACAGGCCGCGGATAGGGGATCTGTCGCGCTGCGGGGGCTGGAAACGCCGGTCAGGGGCTACCAAAAAACTATAATGGCCTCGATGCGTCGTGCGCAACCGCGGCTCAGCCCACATGCCCACCAAATTTATACGCTTAGATTGTAGATCCAATACAGAAATCCTCCTTTGCGAGATTTTCATGGCTGTTGCTCGTTTTGTGGGCAAGATATTCCACGATATGCAGTCTTTTTGCGATAATGCACGTCTGTGACAAACGATCCGAGGAATATTGGAACAATTCCTCTGGCCCAGGCAGCCCAACGCCGTGCAGCAGGACCGTGTGAAAGCGCAATGCACCATCTCGCCCTACACATGACGTGGGTCATACCACTTGGCGTGCATTTATTGTGCTCGTGCATATACATGCATAATCGTGCATATCAGGGGTATAAAGAAGCCACCTGCCCCCATCCACAATCACTCAAGATGGTCCAAGACAAACACAACGAAAAGAACATTGTGACCGAGGAGAGCTCTGACATCAGGTCGGAGGGAAACTACGAGGACTACAACTCCAACACAGTTTGGGGCAAGATCCGCAAGCTACTCGAGGTCGAGAGCGACTCCACACTATCGATCAAGGAAATGTTTTTGTACAACTACGATCTCAAGCCGGTCGAGTCTGGGCGCCGTCTGTGGAGCTGGTACAACTATGTGTTTTTCTGGGTCGCCGATGCCCTCAACATCAACTCGTTGGAGATCGCCTCTACTGGTGTCGCCAACGGCCTCACATGGTGGCAGACCTGGATCTCCGTTTGGCTCGGCTACTTTATCGCTGCCGGGTTTGTGGTGATGATGGCTCGCATCGGCTCCACCTACCACGTGAGTTTCCCCGTCGCCTGCCGCTCCAGTTTCGGCACATTTGGCTCGCTGTGGCCAGTAATTAACCGCGTCGTCATGGCAATCATTTGGTTCTCTGTGCAGTCCTGGATTCTCGGGCAGTGCGTCCAGCTCATGCTCATGGCCATCTTTGGCACCGACTTGGACACCAGAATGGGCACTCAGAACTTGAGCGGCACAACCGTGTTTCAGTTTGTCTCCTTTTTCCTGGCGTGGCTCGGCCAGCTCCCCTTTTTGTGGTTCTCGCCCCAGAGCATCCGTCACCTGTTTACTGTCAAGTCCGCTGTTGTTCCCGTTTGCGGCGTGGCCTACCTGATTTGGTGCCTCAAGCGCGCCGATGGGCTTGGCGAGGTCTTTTACGCCAAATCCGAGCTCAACAGCCACGACCTTGGCTGGCAATTTGTCCAGTCCACCATGAACTGTGTGGCCAACTTTGCTGCTCTTATTATCAACTCTCCTGATTTCAGCCGTTTTGCAGACAAAAAAGAGGCGCCACTCTTTTCGCAGTTCTTCACCATCCCCATTGCGTTCAGCGCCGCCACCTTGGTGGGTATCCTCACTGCTGCTGCCTCGCCCGTGCTCTTCCCCAATGAGACAGACACCCCCTACTGGTCGCCGATTGACATTCTCAAGGGCTTTTTGACCCAGGGTAATTATACTTCGGGCGACAGAGGCGGAGTGTTTTTGCTCGCAGTTGGCTTTTCGCTTGCCCAGATTGGTACAAACATTGCTGCCAACTCTCTGAGTTGCGGTACCGACTTGACTGCGCTGCTGCCCAAGTACATGAACATTCGCCGCGGTAGCTACGTCTGCGGCATTCTTGCCCTCTGCATCTGCCCCTGGAATTTTTTCTCGAGCTCCAACCAGTTCACCACATACCTCAGCGCCTACTCTGTGTTTCTCAGTTCGATTGCTGGCGTTATCGCATGCGACTACTATGTCATTAGGCGCGGGTACATCAATGTGGATGCTCTCTACAGCGGCGATGTTGGCTCCACCTACATGTACAATGCAATTGGCTGCAACTGGCGCGCCTATGCTGCGTACCTGTTGGGCCTGATCCCCAACATGCCCGGGTTTGCTGGCCAGGTCGGCCGCGATGTGCCCCAGGGAGCCCTTTACGTATACTACCTCAACTACTTTGTTGGGTTCTTGGTCTCGTTCCTGTTGTACCTAGCCTTTTGCTGGATCTCACCACCAGCAGGTATCCCCGAGGGTGTCCAGATTGGCAAGGCCGGCTGGCACGAAGAGTATGCACACGTTGACGATTTTGACGAGCGCTACAAGACTTTGCGCCACCGCAAGGTTGCCGAGTAGACTATGACCCGCCGACAGGCTTAATATTTAATTACACCAGACGTTAATCTTCATGTCCAGCATTGTGTGCAACGGCTGTGCAGCCAATGTGCGAGAACCAGTCAATGCGGGTTGATCGATTCGGTTGATCAATTTGGTTGATCAATTTAGTTGATCAATTTAGTTGATTGAAATAGTTGATCGATTTAGCTGATCAATTTAGTTGAAGTCAGTTAATCAATTCAGTTGCTCAATTCAGTTGATCAATTCAGTTGATCAATTCATTTGATTGAAATAGTTGATCGGTTCAGTTGACTATAATAGTTGATCGGTTCAGTTGATTAGAATAGTTTAAAATAGTTGATCGAAACGGTTGATCAATTCAGTTAATTCAAACAGTTGATCAATCTAGTCGATAAATTCAGCTGATTCAAACAGTCGATCAATTCAAATGATCAAACAAATTTGATCGATCAAAAATCAGATATATATGATAAATAATATTCTCACGCCAACGACGGGTACGAGATGGTTGCCGGCGCCGCAGCAGCAGGGGCGGGCGCAGTGGCGCTGGGCGACACAGAGCCGTCAGACTCTGACACGGAATCCGACACGGACTCTGACGACTCGCCGCTCTTTTCCTGGCGCTCAAGCAGCGCATGCACAATCGACTTGAGTGTTTGTGCGACCCGCAGCGCGTTCTTGGTCTCCTGAAACTGCTGGAGCTTGGCCTGGTCGACCTTGGCGTCCGCCTGCGACGACTGCTGGTAGCCGACCGTCACGCGCTTGAGGTTGTTCATCTCAAACGGCGCGCTCAGCTGAGTGTGGTGCTGGACGTCCGAGTGCAGCTTGGGGTACATGTCGCGCATCGCCGGGTAGTTGGGGGGCGGCAGCGGGTGCGACTGCGCGTTCATGCGGTGAGGCGCGTACTGCGCCTGCTGCTGGGGAGGGGCGCCCTGGTAGTGCTCGGCGGTCGGCTTGGGGGTGTACCCGTACAGCTCGGTGGCTCTGTTTTGGATGTTACACTCGAGGTTCATCACAAGGTTGTCAAAATAGGCCTCGTTCTCCAGTAGGTCCTGACGCTTGAGCGGGTTAAAGTGGGCGAGGTCATAGTCGGTAGGCGCGGGCGAGTAAATGAGCGGAGTCATTGACGACAGACGGTAGACCATCTGATCAGAGTAGGTGGGCTGGACTTTGGACCGCTTGACATCCTCAAACAGACCGAGGCTCTGGTCAAACGCGCGTTTCCGCGAGACTTCATTCTGCGGGTACATTTGCGGGGCGTCCTGGGGCATTTGCGGGTAATAGTCGTAGGCGCCATAGTGGGCTTGCACTGACTGCTGCTGCTGCTGTGCGTGCAGATTTTGGTGGTGGTGATGGTGCTGCTGCTGCGCATGCATGTTTTGATGGTGCTGCTGCTGCTGCGACTGGGCCTGCGCGGCAGCGTCCTCAGGACCATTGTGGATCTTGAGATGCTTTTTGAGGTCCTGGGGACGCTTAAAGTTTTTGTCGCACGACTCGCATTTGAATGGCTTGAGCGGCACGTGGATGCGCACGTGAGAAGTGATGTGGTCGCGCTTGACAGTGGTGATGTGGCAGTCGCCCCAATTGCATGTGAGCGACAGGTTGTTTGTGGACTTGCGGCCTACGTGCACATCGCACAAGTGCTTGTACAGATCCTCGGCGTCGAAAAACTGCTCGTCGCAGTCGCCCCAGCGGCACAAAAGGTACTTGGACGCAGGGCTAGGGCTTACAGAATCCTGGGGGCTCAGGTAGCTCTCGGGGGTATCTCCCGAATTATCCATAGAGGGCGGCGCACTAACTGGCGGAACCGGATTGGAAGGTCGATAGCTCATTTTGCTTATAAATCGCCCTTTTGGTCGTGATCTGCCCTGGGCCTCTTTATACTAGAATTTAGCGCCCCTCTGGATCGCATCCAAAAGTCTTGGCATTATTTGTCAGCGGAGCCTCATTTTTGGGCGATTGAGCCCTCAAGTCGCGATAAGGGTGGTCAAGGCGCATAAATTGTCAAACAGTAGTGCTACCCAGACCGGTGCTGCTCCAGTCTCACCCGCTGCGGGCCGCTGCGGGCCGCGCAATCACCTGGGAGACCCAACTGCAGCGCCTATTGCGTATAAAACAACTGTGCCGCAAACCGGCGGCCGATTTCCTCGATTCCGCGCTAATTGGTAACTAGAAATCTATTCTGCGCGCAGCGCGCCTGCCGCGCGCTTGCTGCTAATTTCCTGCATTGGCACATGCTGCTGACTGGCA
The DNA here is from genome assembly GCA_022577815.1 of Wickerhamiella nectarea. Classification (NCBI taxonomy): domain Eukaryota; kingdom Fungi; phylum Ascomycota; class Dipodascomycetes; order Dipodascales; family Trichomonascaceae; genus Wickerhamiella; species Wickerhamiella nectarea. The sequence goes on from JAKIRY010000002.1 coordinate 56,444, forward strand.
AAGTCTTGGCGTTTTTGCACAAGGGTGGGGAAGAGCAGGGGGGGGCCGTGCAGCGCAAATCCTCAACACAAATAAATGAGTTTGGGCTAGATAGCTCACTAAAAGTTTGTATAAATTACCGCACACAGTGCGTCCAGGTCCGGGCTCGCAACCATGGCGTCGACATAATCGTTGCCAAGAGGATGGCCTGCCGTCATTTGATGCGCTTGCTTGGTCGATACTGCAAGCACGCTAGCGAGCTTGGCAGTGGAATCCTGTTGGGGAAAGCAAGGCTTTAGTTTGTCCATAAACACGCTGAGCCCGGTGTGCACGAGCTTTTGCAGCACCTGCACCGTGTTGGGGCTCTCAATCAGATCGGCCGTCTCATTGAGCATCTCCCTGAGCTGCCCAGAAACAGCCTCGGGCGCCACCACTGTGCCGGGGGCCTGGGTGAGCACGTAGGTCTCGAGCTCCTGCGGGGGGAGCACATTGGCCAAAAAGCTCGACCCTTCAAAGTCGCGCGGGTGCTCAATGTTGAACTGGATGTTGCCCAGCAGCTCGTCCACCTGGAGAGCGGTGAGCTCGGTCAGGGGGTCCACGAGCTCGGTGCTCAGCTCCACTGCTGCTTGGATGCGGCGGCCGAGGCTCTCCCACCCCTTGTTGATGAGCCACCAGCTAAAGGTGAGGTACTGCCGGTTCACGTGGTCCTCGCTCTCCTTTTCGTCGAGCGACGGCCCAGAGCCGCCGGCCAGTTCCTTGACGCTGGCCACGTAGGTGTCGCGGCCCAGAATGTTGATTTGGATCCGGGTCAGTAGAATAAGCAGCACAGACGAGTATATTAGGGTCAATGCCCGCGTCAGGCTCTGGATCTTGATCTTGTCCCAGAGCTCCACCTTGGTAGGCCGGGCCTGCGTTTCCGGGGCCTGCACCTGGGATGCCTGCGGAGCCTGCACGGCCTGCAGAGCCTGCGGCGGGTGCTCCTGCGCATCCTGCAATCTGCCGGCCTCAGAGTACCCAGACGCCGCCAGCGGCTCTGCCGAGGCACCGTCCGAGCTGGCCTTGAGCGACTGCAGCTCGCGGCGGATCGCCTCGACGTTGTACGCCCCCAAAACATTGGCCCCCAGCGAGGGCATGAGCGCCAGAATGGTAAACGTCGCGTCCTTTTGGTTCTGCTCGAACCGCTTCTCGAGGTTCTCCTTTGCCAGCCGCTCGTTCATGATGCGGTCCTGCAGCTCAAAGAACTTTGTCTTGAGCCAGCTGGTGGCCAAATAGCCACCAGCAATCACGCCCACAGTCACAAACACCTTGCGTTTGTGCCGCTTGATAAAGTCCATGACAAAGGTGTGGGGGAGACCGTTGATGTAGCTACCTAGACTAGACCACTTGGACTAAAAATTACGCGAGCCCGAGCACCGCGAGCATCGCGGGCATTGCGAGCAGCAGAGACAGCGGCGCGGCTCTGGCGCCAGAATTGGTCCGCTCCAGCCGTACCGGCTCGAGGTCGCTGATGGTGATTTGATCCAGGGGGGCGCTGGCGTCGTAGAGGGGCGCCCTGGTCCCGGGGATTTGCTTGTCAAACGCCACAATGTCCGAGTCGGTCACATTTGTCTTGGCCTGGGCGAGCCCAATCTCATAGTTTTCGAGGTCAAACACCGCATAAATGTTGCGCAAAAACACGTCGCCCAGAATCGTGCTGTACTCGCTGTGGGACGGCAGCACTGTGAATGCACACAGCTCGGGGTCGTCGCTGCTGTACTGCATCACCAAGCTGGTTACAGGAACGTTGATCTCCTTGCCGCTGAAATTCACCACAAACGACTGGTCTTGAGCAACGCTGCAAGAGCCAACATAGTAGTTCACCAGCGGCGAGAACTTGTAGCCGATGCTTGCCGCCATTGCCTTTACCAGCTGGGGCGGCAGGTAGGCAAACGAGGTGCCCGAGTCGAGCAGGGCTGGGTACTGCATCGTTGCCAGCTCCCTGGTGCTGTTGCCAGTCTGCACACAGACACCATTGATCATCACGTGAAAGCTGTAGGGATTGGCCAGCTTCTTGCTCAGGTTCACCATGGGCACCCTCGCCAGCTCGCCCTCGTACTTGCTGCGATCAATGCCTCCAAACAGCACGGTGCCGTAGGTCGAGTCGTGGCCATTGAGCCACAGCGAGTACATGACGTGGTCAATGTACCCCTGCGTCTTGAACAGCTGCGGGATGTTGTTGTAGGTGCCCTGCTCGAGCCCGTCGGCGCCCACTTTGTCCACCGTGCTCTCGAGCGAGGTGAGTCCGATCCCGAGCACAATCTGGGTCGAGTTTGTCTCGTTGGCAACAGCAAACTTGACATTGTCCAGCTCCACCCCGGCAAAGTGGACCTTGTCTGTGGCCCACTCGCCCCGGGCATACGACATGTCGCCGTACCGGATGGTAAAGGGCTCGCCAGTGTTGTTAAAGGTCGAGCTGCCCTCAGTGTCGAGCGTTTTGAACTGGCACGAGTGGTTGGCGCCCTGGCAGTACGGGTTTGTGCTCTTGACCACCCACAAGTCGCTCGAGCCCGTGTCCAACACCACCCGCACTGGCTGGGGCGGGGTGCCAATGTCGACTTGGGCCGCATAGTAAAACACCTGGTTGGCGACCACGGTGCCGTACACGTCTCGTTTCAGAATCTGGGCGGGCCGCTCAATGTAGATGGGCGCCTCAATGACCCTTGCAGCCAGGGCGGACCCGAGGGTCAATACCGGGGCGAGGCTCGAGCGCATGGCTGTCTGGCTGCGATTTATCCTATATAAACATCTAGGCTGGCAGCATTCTCTAAGTTTTGGCCGCACAATTCTATTGCAAATGTGCAAAACCCCAAAATAGAGTTTAGCTGTAGTCACGCTGTAGTCACGCTGTAGTCACGCTGGGCCCCGCCTGATTGTGAAACGCCCCTGGCAACGTGAGACGTGCATGCATATTCCTCCCAGCTGATTAAACTCCCCCCTTTCGTCTGAACACAAAAAAAAGGGTGGATGGCTAAAACGATAATTGCACTAGTTCTAGTGCTGGTAGTGGCCCTCGGGCTGCAGATTGTCGGCATAGTGAGCTGCCCCGTCACAAAGAGTCTGGCAATCGCGAGCTACGACGACGTAAAGTACGGGATCTTTGGCTACTGCGACTCGAGTTTTGAGAACTGCAGCGATATCGCGGTTGGCTACGCGCAGGACGCGACGCTTCCCAAGCCCAGCGTCGCGGTGCTCACAAAGCTGCTGGTTGTACACGTGGTGGCCGCCGGGTGCACGCTTATCATGCTGGTGCTGGTCTTGGCGGGGATGTGCGCCAATCGCAAGTACTTTTTGGCCCTGAGCATTCTGGCGGTGCCGAGCTTTCTGGTGACGCTGCTGGCGTTTTTGGTGGAGATTCTGTTGTTTACGCGGCACCTTGATTTCGCTGGCTGGTTTGTGCTGGGGAGCGTGGTGCTCAACATGCTTGTGATTGTGCTGCTGTGCGTGCGCCACCGCTCGCTGAGCGACAAGTACCAGGGCACGAGCCTCGACAGCGGGCGGGACGACGAGAAGCTGATCAACACGCGCATGTACCAGGAGAGCGTTGACGAGCCGAGCGTGATGGCGCCCATTGAGCAGTCGCGGTTCCAGCCGCTGCAGCACCAGCAGTCGCAGCAGTACCAGCAGTCGCAGCAGTACCAGCAGTCGCAGCAGTACCAGCAGCAGCCGCACACCACGCTCGACTCGCCGCCGCGGATGCGCGCGCCGCAGCCCCGGCACGGCGGCGCAGGGGCCAGGGCCCCGCCGGCGCCCGTGCGCAAAGACACGCACCTGCTGCTCCACGGACACGAAGACGACTACGCGCAAGACCACGCGCAGGGCCACACCCAGGGCCAGGAGTTCGACTTTGGCGCCCAGTCGCCGGTGGTGCCCCCTGCCGGCACCTCTGTGTACGGGCTCGACGACCAGGCCCGGGCCAGCTTTGGCCCCGGGGTGGTTGCGGTGCCAATGCTGAGGCGCATCGACCCGAGCGAGGGCGCGCGCGAGGGCCACACGCCGACCGCGACGCCGCGCATCACCCGCGCGCTGCCGCGCGACGAGTCCCAGGTGGGCATGGTCCAGTACGCACAGCCGCCGTCCGGCTACGACCCGGCGGACCGGTTCAGGGAGGGGCTGCCCGACCGCGTGAGCGTCGCGAGCGCGCAGCCGCCCAACGGCCGCCTCATGGAGCGGTTCATGCAGGAGCTGCCGCCCTCGCAGGACTATTACGAGTACCACCCCATGGAGGAGGCGCAGGTCCCGCCGAGCCCCGCGGTGAGCGACCAGATGAGCGACCTGACCTCGGTGTCGCAGCGCGGCCCGCCACGGCCGTTCGCGCCCGGCCAGGCCCCGGCGTCCCTGCAAGCGCCCGCGCAGCCAGCCGCCGCGCAGCGCCGCGCCCAGGACCGCAACGACCTGGTGCTCGGGGCCAACCCGGACTTTGCCCTGGCCACTCCCACAAAGGGACGCGGCGGCCGCAAGCGCGCCGGCCACGGATTTTAATTTATTCTAGATAGCTCTAATCCCCCCTAATAAGACCTGTCCTCGCGGGCCTTGAACTCGTCGCCCGTCTGCTCGGTGCCGCCGAGCGCCTTGTTGAGCCCGCCGGGGTACTCGCGGCGGACAAAGTTGGGGCCCTCGAAAATGTAGTAGCACCAGCCGCTGAACGCCGCCAGAATGCCGATAAAGTAGAGGTTGTAGTAGGCGGCGGTCGCGTCGGTGCGCTGGCTAAAGTGGTCGGGCGACCACACGTCAATCAGGTCAAACTGGTGGTGCAGGGGCTCGCCCAGGTTGCGGCGGCCCTGCTGGTCGTCGTACTTGATGTCCTGGGGGCGCTCGTTGTAGTACTCGAACTTGACCTGGGGGTAGGGCCCGATCATGCGGTCGTCGGGCTTGGCCGAGTACGTCCGGGTGCACACGCGGGTTTGCACGCGGGGGCAGATGCTTGCGATGCTTGCGCGGGCCAGGGGGGCGCGCGCTACCAGAGGCCTGTACATGATTACAGAATTCGCTGCTTGGGTAATCCCAAATGGCCCAAGCGCAATAGGCTGTAGGGTAGGCTAGACTATAGACTAAAAAAACTAGCTAAAACTGTTGATGATCTCAATCAGGGCGTCCACCGCCGTGGGCGTCACGGCGTTGTAGTTGGAGACCCGGATGCCGCCAACGCTGCGGTGGCCCTTGAGCCCGGTCAGCTGGTGCTTTTGGGCCGCCTCGAGGAAGCGCGCCTCGGCGTCGGCATCCGCAAGGTTAAACACAATGTTCATCCTGCTGCGGCTCGCCTTGTCGACGTTCTTGATGTACAGGTCGCGCGCGTCGATCGCCGCGTAGAGCTTGTCGGCCTTGGCGGCCGCCTCCTTTTGCTGGGCCGCGAGGCCGCCGCGCGCCAGCAGCCCGTCGAGCACGAGGTTGATCACCTCAATGGCAAAAATCGACACCGTGTTGTAGGCAGAGTTGTTTTTGGCAACCAGCACCAGGTCAAGCACCGACGGCGCGATGGGGCACCCCAGCTTGACCAGCGTCTCCACGGGCGCCTGGTCGAGGATCTTTTTGTGCACAATGTACAGCGACACGCCGGCAATACCGACGTTCTTTTGCGCGCCGCCAAACACAACCGCGTAGCGGCTAAAGTCGACCTCGCGGCTCAGCATATTGGACGAGACGTCCATCACCACGTCCACTCCGGCGGGGGTCTCGGGCGCCTCGGGGAACTCAATGCCGTGCACCGTCTCGTTGTCGCAGTAGTAGATGTAGGCGGTCTCCTCGGGGTTGCCAAACTTCCACTCGCTGGCGGGAGGGATCGCGGTAAAGTTGCTGCTCTTTTTGCCGTCGCACACAATGTTGACGTCCACTCCCAAACGGGCCGCCTCCTGAGCGGCCTTTTGGCTCCAGCCACCAGTCACAAGGTAGTCGGCCTTGCCCTTTTTGCCGGTCCTCTGGGCATAGGCGGCCATCATGTTGTAGACCACTGCGGCAAACCCGCCGGTGCCGCCGCCCTGCACAAACAGAATCTCGTGGGTCTCTGGCACGCTGTACAGCTTGCGCAGCTTGGCCTTTGTGTTGTCGATGATGGCAGTGGCCTGCTTGGAGCGGTGCGAGAGCTCGCCGAGGCCGACGCCGAGGCCCTCGTACTCTACAAACTCGTTGGCAGCTTGCTGGATAACGTCCGTGGGCATTGGGGCAGGGCCTGCGCCAAAGTAGTATCCTTCGCGCATGTGAGTCAGATCAGATGGGGCCGGCCGGCGACAAGGCAGAGGCAGAGGCAGAGGCCTGCGGGGCGGGGCGGGAGCGCTCGAATGATAAATAGATAAAATAGCTACGTCGCAATATGCGGTAAAATCCGATTGATACAGCCCCCTCGCTAGATTCGCCGCACGCCGCTCCCCACTAGGCCGCCCGCTTCTCGAGCTCCTCCAGCCGCACAAGGACCGCCTTGGCGCTCGTTTCCTGGAGCTCGCCCGCCAGCAGCACCTCGTCCAGCGCGGCATACACCTTGTAAAAGTTAAACACAATGTCGAGCTCGGTGACGCTGCCGAAAAAGGTGTCGAGGATCTCGACAAACATGTGGATCCCCTCGAGGTAAAAGAGGTCATTGTCGGCCGCGTCGACGCAAACGGTGAAAAAGAGGCCGGCGTACCGCCGGTACACCAGCTTGTGCTCGTGGAACTCGACAAAGTTGGACTGGTAGTTGTGGTCGCGGCCAGCAACCAGCTGGTGCACCTCGGTCTTGAAGCTCTTTTTTTCCGTCTCGCTGAACGGGCTGTACCACTTGCTCAGCCGCGTCTTGCCCTGCCGGTTCTGTATGAGCACAAACTTGACCGCCATTGTTGCCGCGCTTAGGGATTATTAAATGGCCGCTCGCGGCCAGACACCACGAGCGCCTCGGCGACCTGCCGCTGCTCCTTTGTGGATCCCTGGTAGATTTTCTGCGCAAGGTGCGGCGCCGTCTTGTACAGCGACAGCCAGTCGTGCACCTGGAGCGGGTCCCTGAGCGAGCACCTCGCCGCCCACAGCGACTTGATCAGCTTGTCGCGGTTGTCGGGGTTAATTTTCCGTAGAGCATTTAGACGCACCCGGTAGGTGATCTTGCTGCTGTTGTCTGCAGAAAACGCATTCAGAATCGGCATGATCAGCGACTCCTTGTCGGGCCAGTACTTTGAGACGCAGGTCAGGAGGATGTTGAGAAACAGCGACTGCTCGGGCAGCTTTGAGTAGATCCCGACCAGGTTCTTGATGTTGGTCGCCATGGTCTTGAGTTTGAGGCCGTCGTGCGCGGCGCTGGGCTGCACAATGTTGTCGGTGACCCGGTAGACGACCGGCTTGATGGTGGCCTCGGAGTGGCCCCTCGCGAGCTCGAGGTACCGCTCAAAGATGGCCAGCTGCTCGCTGACGCTGCCGTTGGCGGCCCACGCGGCGCTCAGCAGCCGGCACACGGCAGAGTGGTGGGGCAGCAACTCGGCGGCCCAAAAGTGCTCGCGGGCCACCTCGAGCGGGGCGTCGCCAACAAACACGCTGTTGACGTACTCCAGGACGGAGAGCGGCGCGTCCTGCTGGATCTGCTGCTTCATCTCGAGCGCCTTGTCGACCTCGCCGTACTTGAGGTACGCCCACAGCATCGCCGAGCGGACGCGCGGCACCTTGTTGGGGACCTTGGCGTACGCCTCCTCCACAGTGCTGAGCGGGGCCCCGGACTTTACCAGGCAGGGGATCGCCGAGCCGCCGGCCTTGAGCAAATTTGCCTCGATGTAGAACGCCGCGCCCTTGACTGGGTCCACAATCTCATAGGCATTGAGCAGCGACCCCACCGCGGGCAGGTACGCAGGAATCTCCTTGTCGATGATCCCCTGGGCGATCTCGCCGCAGTAGCGCGCGATCGAGTCGTAGGTCGTCGCCTGGACCTGGGCGCGCTCGTCGTCGAGCAGGTGCCTAAACATCACCGGCGCGTCCTTGGCCGACCGAGAGAGCGCCCGCGTGCAGTGCAGGGCGGTGTTGCCGGTCACGGCCCTGTTTTTCATCAAAAAGTACAGCGTCTGCATCATGGGGGTGACGTCCTTGAGCGCGTGGAGATCGCGCCAGTTTGTTTGGTTCACCAGCGCCGAGTGGAACTCGATCTTGTTGATCTCGGGGGTGAATGCCCGCGCAACGTCGCTGGCGTCCACCCGCGACGACACAAATCTCACGAGTCGAAGCATGTCAGTCAGTCAGCCCAAGCTGGCTGGAGGGGCCCGCGAGAGCAGCGCAGTTGCAGCCGCAACAGCTAGCTCTACTATGAATATTTTATACACTGTTTTGGAAAAAGAAAAAATAGCCTCACGAAAACTCCTGCGCAGAGCCGACCATGAGCAGGCCGACAATCAGGCCAAACAGGCCCAGGACCGAGCCAAAGATCTCAATCACGAGGATCTTGACAAACAGCGAGGGGTCTGCGGCGTCGCTGATTGCAGCGGTGGAGCCGGTGACGCCCACGGCCATGCCGCAGATCAGGTTGGCGAGACCGACGGTCAGGCCGGCCCAAAACAGCGCGTAGCCGGTGTAGAGATTCTCCCGGGTGTAGAGCACCGTCGCGTCGGCGTAGGTGAGCTTTGCGCTAAACACAATTGACATGATCAGCCCGTAGATGGCGACCACCTCGCAAAAGATAATTGAGATGAGGTTCTTGGTTGTGATGCGAGGAACCTTGACGCCCGCTCCGAGAATGGACGTGCCGCTCACGTAGATGCCCCAGGCAGCGCCCACAATCGACAGACCGGTGCAGAGGGCCACGCCGGTGACCGCCCACATGTAGGGCGAGATGCTCTGCAAAAAGTAGCCCACGTCAAACTGCTCGCCTTGCCCGGTCAAAAGAAGGTATCCGCCGACCAGCAAGGTCGCTGAGGTCGACAGGACTGCCACGGTAGTTGTGAGTGCGCCCATTGATAGGAGATTAGTCAATTGATAACTGTCCGAGGGGGTGTATGGGAGGCCCAAGTGTGGGCGTGCTGGGTTGTAATGCTGGGCAAAAGCTGGAGCAAAAGCTGGACCTGGAGCCGGGCGAAAGCTGGAGCGTAAAGGAGTGCGTAACTTTGATTTAGGTGGCTGGGGCGGAGCCAGATTTTATGTAGCCGCAGCCCTGCTGCACTTTTAATTTGTGCTAAATCTATTCAATCTGCTCAATTCGCCCAGTCTACCCGGCGCTCATTCATCGATGCACCCCACACCCACTGAACTCCCAACTGACATGGACAAGCTTGAGGAAAAACTACCGCAACTCATCTCCAAAACCGGGCACAATGAGCTCTACGGACTGGACTTTGGCGCCACGCTCGGCCCGGCCCACAAAAACGTGCTGCAAAAGTTCCTCAAGGCCAACTCGAACGACGTCGACGCGGCCGCCGCCCAGCTCGAAAAGACCCTCGAGTGGCGCAAGACTTTTAGGCCATTGGCCACTCTCGATGAGACCCACGGCGACCTGGCAAAGCTGGCGGTCCTCACCGAGTCTCCCTCAAACAAGGTGGTCACCTGGAACCTGTACGGGGCTGCCAGCACTGTGGAGGAGCGCCAAAAGCTGTTTGGCGACCTGGACAAGTTCTTGAGGTGGCGAGTGAGCGTGATGGAGCGCGGGATCCGCCTGATGGATCTTGGCGACGCCGAAAACAGCTACATGGACCAGGTCCACGACTACAAGGACGTGTCGTTTTGGAGGCTCGACAAGACGACCAAGGCGGCCTCCAACGCCACAATCAAGCTCTTTCAGGACTATTACCCCGAGTTTCTCAGCGCAAAGTACTTTGTGAACGTGCCGGTGGTCATGACCTGGATGTTTGGCTTTGCCCGCATGCTCATGTCTCAAGCGACAGCAGACAAGTTCCACGTGGTTGGCAACGGCAAGGAGCTCAAGTTCTCGCTCGGCGAGTGGATCCCGCAAAACTACGGCGGCACTGCCGAGAGCCTGGCGGCGCTGGCGGCCAAGGAGCCCGCAGACGCAGCTGTAGAGGAGTCCCACAACACCAAACCTGCAGAGGGTGATGATAAGCTTATGAATTAATGTAACAAACCTAGATCAGATGATAGAGTTGACGAGTTTGCCAGCCCCCGTTTGGTCGGATTGGCGGGTTGCGAGGGCTTGAACTAGCTCCACATTTCAGCAGGCGGCTCCTTGATTAGCGTTGAATGATGTGTTTGAGATTAAGGTGTAACATTATGCACGAGATCCAGCGTCACATGCACTGTTACATTTGCCCTAGGGTCACTATTTATCGGGACCATGGTCCACAAAAAAGGCCATGGCTACTACTCACCACAATACGCCGGTAGCGGCTCTACCGTCGCTGGCCCCAATGGCCCCGCTGGCCCCGCTGGCCCCGCTGGCTGGGCAGGCTCTGTGCGCTCCCGAGAGCGAACGGGCCGCGTCGCCCGCCTCTTCAGTGTCTTCGCAGCCAGACACGCCACGGTTCAATGAAACGCTGCCAGTAATTCAAGGCGATCAGTGCATCAAGGCAGTAGAGCTGCTGCAGTATTTTAGCGAAAAGCCCAAAGTGGCCTACTCGCTTCCGCACCCGCATCTGCATCCGCAGCAGCCCCTGGTGCGATTGCCGCAGCCGGTGGCGCCCATACACCTGCCCCAGGTGCCCTATGCAATAGTCGCTAGCCACGCGCCCGTCGCGGCACCGGGCCCAATACAGCGAGACGTGGTGGCCGACATTCGGGAGGCGAGCTCCAACCTGTACAACCTCGCCAGCGCCCCGAGCGCGTCCCCAGCAGTGCTGACAGACTGCATTGAGCAGCTCTACCGGCTGAGCAGGGCCCTGTACCCCGCCACTTGTGTAGCGCCAGCGCCGCCGCGGGCCCCAGCGCCAGGGTGGGCCCCGGTTGGGTACCCCTCGTTTCGGCCGCAGAGCGCACCTATGTACGAGTCTGGGTGGAAGTCCCCGCAGGCACGGCGGAAACGCACGGCCCTGAGCGACCCCGTAAAGTGCCTCGAGTGCGGCACCACGTCGACCCCCGAGTGGCGGCGGGGCCCCGGCGGGGCGCGCACCCTGTGCAACGCGTGCGGCCTCTACCACGCGAAAATCGCAAAGAGGCAGGGCGACGACAAGGCGACGCAAAAGCTGAGGGAGCGCCGGCGCCACCTCGCAAAGAGTTGACTCTGTATGCACTACATAAATAGTTTATTGCTGCTTTTGCTGTTTAAACTGCTCGACACGGCGCTCAAAGTCCTTGTATTGGCACTCCTCGTAGTCGTGTCTGAGCTGGCTGCACTTCCAGGGCAGGTACGCCGTCTCGAGGCGGCACTTGTTGAGGGGCACCAGCAGCCCGGCGCAGCGGTCTCTCCACTGCAGAGGCACTTTTGCGGCCTTCATTTCGTCCTCAGAGAGGTGTGCCGGCATTTCTTTGAGGCCCATGACAATGACAAATACTGCCCTTGCATTGGCTCCACCGGGGGGGATGAGCGCGCCACCGGCGCCACACCCGCAGTGGCACCCGCATGGACCAAAGACTCGAAAAGGAGTACGCCCAAACCAGCGCGGACCTGGTGGACGTGACGGGCCAGGCGTTTGTGTCTGCGTCGTCGAGCCAGGCCGCGCACGGCGCCGAGGCGCTCGTCGACGACAGCCCCCACACGTTCTGGCAGAGCAACGGCAACCAGCCGCACACAATCACGCTGCGGTTTGGCCGGCAGGTCCAGCTGTGGGAGGTGTGGCTGTTTTTCAACTACGCGGTCGACGAGTCGTACACCCCGAGCCTCGTGGAACTATTTATTGGCACCGGCGAGCACGACCTCTGCCTGTGCGCGACGCTCGCCCTCGAGCAGCCGGTGGGCTGGATGAAGGCCAGCGACCTGGTCCAGCACGGCGGCGTCAGCTGCCACATGGTCATGCTCCGGGTGCTCGAGAACCACATGGGCGGCAAGGACAGTTTAATCAGAGGAATTAGAGTCTACACAAAACGGGCGCCGCGGCCCAAATATAGTTTGAGCTATTAGAGGAGCTTGCGCTCCGCGCGCTCCAGCGCGATCGCGTGGTACGGCGAGAGCTCGCCGTAGTAGTACATGCCCGCCGGGTGCTTTTTGATCCTGCCCATGAGGTCGGCGATCTTTGTGCGCACGCGGCTCGACGGGTGGTAGAGCCCCAGGTTGAGGTAGTAGACCGAGTCCACCTGTGAGAGAAAGAGCGTGATGTCGTCGTCGTCCACCATGCCGCTGCACAGCGCCTCATAAATATCTGCCGCCTCCTCGGCGGTCAGCTTGCCGACCTCGAGCCGGCGCTCCAGGTTGGAAAAGTCAATCAGCGACTTTGGCGGCTGCCGCCACGCGAGCGTCGACACCTGCCGCAGGTAGTACGAGTAGGACGGGTGCCGCTTCCACGAGTTGAACACCGTCACGTAGACGGTGCTGAACTGCGCCCGCTCGGCCTGGTTGGCGTAAAAGTGGCCAAACTCCCCGAGCAGCGGCGCCGAGCTGTCCGCCCGCGCCCGCACGTTGTTGGCGACCTTTTCCAGGTCGCCGAGCGCGCTCCGCCTGAGAAAGTCAGTCGTGTACTCGAGCGCAGCCGCCCGGCAGGCGCGCTCATTGCCCTCGCGCGCCAGCCTGGCCGCCTTGTCGAGGAACTCAAAGTCGATCGGGTTGTGCAGCGGGAACCGCTCAGGGACCTTGGACCGGCACATGCGCGGGCTCAGCTCCATCTGCCGGCTCTCAATGTGGATCGCCAGGTCAAACCACTCGGGGTGGAGCAGAAACGCCCGGTTGGTAACGCCGGCAATGTACCCGCCCGTTTTGCGCAGATCGTCCATGCGCCCAAGGTCCACATAGGGGAATACCCGCATCGCCGTGTTGAGCAACCCGCCAGCAGACCCGAAAAACCCGGCCGCTTGCACGAGGTTGACCAGCTCTGAGCACGCGGTTTGGGTGTCTCCCACCAATAATATCCGTTTTTCTGTGAGAATCGAGGTCCATAGCACTATTAGCGCCGGCGTCGGCGGCCCGTACACCGTCATCTCCTTGTGGAACCCGCCCACGTTGGGCAGCTGCGCGCACAGCTCCACGAGCTTGCACAGAGAAAAGTCGCCATAGTTGTAGTAGTCCATGTCTGTGGGAATCGTCACCGGGATTTTGAGGCCCCGGTACTGGGCGTTCACCTCGCAAAAGTGGACATCGGGCACGTCGAGCTGCGGGTCCAGCAGCCCCCTAAACAGATCGGGGTTGGCGTTGAGCTGCAAGAGCCGCTTTTGGGCAAAATTGAGCTGCGGCATGCCGCTCATGTCGATGTTTTTGAGTGTGTTGTAGACCTCCATGAGCCGCGGCAGGCAGGGGCTCACAATGTATGCGTCAATTGCCAGCGTCAGCAGCGAGCGAAACGCCGGCAGAAAGCACTCGGCGGCAACAATCGCCAGCGAGTAGATCCTCGCACCGCGGGCAATTTCTTCGCCCGTTTTCGTCTGAAGAATGTGCGCCACATAGAGGGTCTTTGAATCCAGAGACGTCGGCGTGTAGTCCAGGCCGCCAGCGCCGTTATCATACAGGCAAAAGCAGCCCGAGTCCTCGCTGCGAACGTGGGCCTGGTCGGGAATTAACAAATTGGCAAACCCATGCTCGCGGTCAAACAGCGGCTGGTCGTCCTCTGGGTAATGGTACTTGACTGTGGCGCCAACGTCGATGTCAAACTCGGCAGCTATGACGTAGCGGATATCCATCAGTAGCAGAGAGTCAGGAGGGAGCGTGATGTGGGTCCTGCACACAAAGAGTGGTGGCGCTGTGGCGCGTGCATGAGGGTGATAAAATCGCGCAGCTATCTGCGTGGAGCTGGGAAGAGGGTGGTGGTCAGCCCCAGTTCGAAGGATCGGGGCTGTGCAGAGATGTTACGCCCCTTTATATAGATGGATCGTCTAAAATCTGGAGCGTGGGCTCGGCTGCGCAGGGCTATGCCCATGCTCGGCGTATGGCACAAACTAAACTGCTCCACTACCACTTTACTGAGTCTAGCACACAAACAAACACACACACACCGCCCGTCGGCTCAATTCATGGGGCCCTTTTTCCCCTCGGGTCTCGCCCCTCTCGCTCTCCCGCTTTTCTCCTGCCTACACAACCCGCGAGACCCAGACCCCTGTAGCTATGGCTCGAACGCGAACCCGCCATGCATGTGCCACTCCCAACCCTTGCCCTGTTGCTTAGGCATCAGGGTGTGCCAGACACGCGGCGGCCGCCCCCCCTCTGTCCCTCCACCCTCGTCATGTCTGCAAACCTCAACAAATCGCTCGACGACATTATTGGCGCCAAGCCCCGTGCAGAGCGTACCCGCAAGCGCGGCGCTAAAAAGACCACCGCTGGCGCGGGCGGTATCACCAAAAAGGCCGCCCCCGCCAAAAAGGACGTGTCCAAGCTCAAGGAGGGCGACAAAAAGAAGCGCGCGCCCAAGAACAAGGTCAGCGAGGACGACCCGTTCTACCAGGCCACCAAAATCACCATCAGCAACATGCCTCTCGACATTACTGACGCCAAGCTCAAGGCCTACCTCGCCAAGGAGTTGGGTGGAGTCAGGGCCTGCGAGGGTCTGTACGGCAAGAACGGCAAGCCCACCGGTAAATTCACTGTCGAGTTTTCCGGCGAGGGCAAGGCCCTTGCTGCTTTCAAGAAGCTAAACAACATGCCCATGGACAATGGCGCACGTATTTTGTCGGTTGAGATCCACAGCGATCCGACCAAAAAGAGTCTGGCCTCGCGCTTTGGCGGCAAGGTCGAGGCTCCCAAGCCCAAGGCTGCTGCCCCCAAGGCAAAGGCCCAAAAGAAGCGTGCCCCCAAGGCTGAGCGGCCCAAGCGCCCTGCCAAGAAGACGGTTGAGGATCTCGATGCCGAGATGGACGACTACCATAACCAGAACGATGCAATTACCGTCTAAATAGTAACCAATTTTTTGAAATTGGTGGAGCGGTGCAGTGAGTGAATGACATGACGGCAGAGTGCAAGCGAGCGATAGTCCAGCGGCTGCGAAGCGGCTGCGACTGCGAAGCGGCTGCGAAGCGACTGCAACTGCGAAGCGACTGCGACTGCGAAGCGACTGCGAAGCGACTGCAACTGCGAAGCGACTGCGACTGCGAAGCGACTGCAACGCACGCAAACGCACTACGATAGCGAGCACCGTGCACAGCACTTATAACCGAGCTGCTGTGCCGCAACCGCCGCTTTGTGAACGCCACTATAGCGCACTCAGCGCACGCAGCAACGTACACAGTCGAGTCACCGTAAAAGCACCCAGGCTGCCGCTTGTTGCAGCTCGACAGCCCGGCATTCACGCGCAGCACTGCACCACCCACCCACCCACCACCACAGCACTGTGCACACCCACCCTTATTTATTGCCAAGAGCCGCTTATTTATTTAGCTAGTTTAGAGTCTAGCGCTTAACGCTGGATGCCGAGTGGGCGCCGGGTGCTAGGCGTTCTCTCCGCTGGCCGCGAGGCCGTTGCCGTGCTTTGGCCGGGCTCCCACCGCGCTCATTCCACGCCGATAAGCGAATCTAGCAGCTGGGCGCCACGAAAAGAGCGCTGCGAGGCAACCCCCCCAAAGGCTGCACCCCGACCCCCTTGTTCTCAATGCCGGGCTACCCACAATTCGCACTCGGCGTCATGCGCTCAACCACACCAAATCGCGGCCAGCGCCAGGGTAACCAGCAAAGCCGAGCCTAGACGCACCTGCAAATGCAAAATGTAAAATTTAATGCACCGCACCCCATCAAACAGCTTTTGAAACCACACCAACGTCGAGCTTACGTTTCCACCATCTCTCCGCACACAATGGACTCTTCAAGCAGACCCACAAACCGGCTGCTGGAGCAGCCCGACCCCGAATCGCTGGAGCCGCAATCCAAGTTCAAGCTGTCGCGCTACTGGTCGTGGCTCGTGAGCGGCCTCGTGGCGGTGGTTCTGCTCTCGGCAGCGGCACTCATGTTTCAGGGCGGCTCAAAGCACCACCGCGGCACTCCGTTTGTGCCAGACCACCACCCGTCATTGACGCTGCAGGAAATGCGCGACGGCCTGTTTCAGCCCCAGGGCCTCGACTATCATTGGCTCGCAGACAGCACCTCTGGCGAGTACCTGGAGCGCCAGGACGGCTCAATGGTACTGAAATCGATCCAGGATGCAACAACCGTCACCATCTGCTCCTCGCAGCCCACAATCAAGGACAGGAGCCGCCAGGTGTTTGACGTGCTCCTCAACAGCGATCGCAGCAAGGCAATTGTCAAAACAGACTACCTCAAGAACTTTAGGCACTCTTCGACGGGCCTCTACTGGCTCTTGGACGTTTCGAGCCAGCATTTCCAGCCCCTGGGCAACTCGGGCGAGCGGCTCTCTCAAGCAGAGTTTAGCCCCAAGGGCGACAAGGTGGCCTATGTCTACAACAACAACTTGTTTGTTCGGGACCTGGTCACCAACTCGATCCACCAAGTAACTCACGACGGCGGCCAGCAGGTGTTTAATGGCGTGCCCGACTGGGTCTATGAGGAAGAGGTGTTTAGCGGCGACAAGGCGTTTTGGTGGTCCCGTAATGGCCACCACCTAATGTATCTCAGAACAAACGAGACCGAGGTCCCCGAGTACCCGCTAGAATTCTTTGTGGAGGGCGCCGACCAGTACCCTCGCGTGCAAAACCTCAAGTACCCCAAGCCGGGCTTTAGCAACCCAGTCGACGATTTGTGGATCTTTAGCGTAGCATCTCAGACCGCCCACCCCATCAAGATTGATCTCCCCGATAAGATTGTCTCGGAGGTGGTGTGGGGCGACGACGAGGCGATCGTCAAGGTCATGACCCGCGACAGCGACACGCTGCAGGTGCTGGTTGTTGATGCCAAAGAGCTCAGTGCGACCGTTGTACGCAAGTACGATGCCCTTGACGACGGCGGCTGGTTTGAAATCACCCACAACACGGTGTTTGTGCCAAAGGGCGGCGACCGTGAGGCCGACGGCTACATTGACACCATTACCGTTGACGGCTACAATCACCTGGGGCTGTTTATGCCGCTCAATGCCTCTGAGCCTGTTGTGTTGACCAGCGGCCAGTGGGAGGTGCTGGATGTCGAGTACGCGTTCAACGCCAAGACAAACAAGGTCTACTTTACCGCGTCCAAAGAGTCGCCGACCCGCAAAAACGTCTACTCTGTGAGCCTCGACTCTCCCAAACACCTGGAGGCAATCACCAGCGATGGCACCTACAGCGCCGGGTACTCTGGCGGCGCTGCCTACGCCAAGATCGCATACACCGGTCCCGGCATCCCGTTCACCGAGCTGCGCGACCTCGAGAGCGGCCATGTGAAGCAAACCCTGTACAATGACCAGCTCAAGGCGGTGCTTGCAAACCGCACCCTGCCCACCTCGCACTTTAGCCAGGTGCAGGTTGACGAGGGAGTGTATGTTAATGTGCGCGAGATCCGGCCCAGCGGGTTTGACAAGAACAAAAAGTACCCAGTGCTGTTCTACAACTATGGCGGCCCGGGCTCGCAGATGGTCGAGGAGTCGTTTAGCATCAACTACCAGCCGGTGTATGCAGAGACCCACAATGCAATTGTTGTCACGGTGGACCCGCGCGGTACGGGCGCAATGGGGCGCGAGTTCCGCTCGGTGGTCCGCGACAAGCTCGGCTACTATGAGTCGCACGACGTGATTGAGGTTGCCAAGGTCTGGAACGACAAGGAGTACGTCAACCGCAACGCCACGACTATCTGGGGCTGGTCGTACGGCGGGTTCTTGACCCTCAAGACGCTAGAGGTGGACGGCGGCGAACAGTTCAAGTACGGCGTGGCAGTGGCCCCCGTCACCGACTGGCGCCTCTATGACAGTATTTATACCGAGCGGTACATGCACACGCCGCAGGCCAACCCAGAGGGGTATGCCCAGGCCGCGATCGAGAACGTGGCCAAGATTGGCCACAATAAGCGGTTCATGATCATGCACGGCACCGGCGACGACAATGTGCACATTCAAAACACCTATCGTCTGCTGGACAAGTTCGACAAGGCCGGCGTTGAAAACTACGACGTGCACGTGTTTCCCGACAGCGACCACAGCATCTTTTACCACAATGCAAACACCATTGTCTACGACAAGCTGGACAAGTGGCTGCTGGAGCACCAGCTGGGGGTAGTGGACGAGGCGGTCGAGTAGGTGAGGTGATATATATATTATATAGGATTTGAATTGTTCAAGCTGTGCAGCGGCTGTATAAACAGGGCCAACGCCTTGCGGTACAGCTCGCGAAGATTATTGGCCACGAAACGTTTAGCGTTGTTCACGAGAGATGCGAGCAAATTGAGCTTGCTGTACTCTGCGAGGCCCTTTTCGTGGATCACAGCTACGGTTGTGCAGTCTGACAGCACGTGCTGCTGTTCTTCAGCGCCAATCAGGTACCACAGGTCCGGGGCCTCCCAGGCCACATAGCCCAGGGCCGCGGCCAAAAAAAGGATGGTGATCACATAGTATGGGACGAGGGAGCGCCGCGAGGAAAAGTCGTGCTCATAGAGTTTGACTTGAGGCTCTTTGTCCTCTTTGTCCTCTTTGGGTGCGTATTCTGTGGCTAGCTCGATCGCGGCATCTGGCTCAGACTCGGACTCGGAGACGGCCTCGGGCGCCTCGAGCGTCTCGGGCGCCAACACGGGCTCAGCCACAGGCTCAGCCGCAGACTGCTTTACAGTGGGCACTTTTCCCAGCCCAAACTGCACGCTCTCCCTTTTGATGGCCCCCCAGTCGATCTTTTTCTTGCCGAGCTCCTTGTACAGCAGCGGAACCGTATAGTGCTGGTTTTGGAATTCGAGCAGCGTGAACGGCGCATTTTGAGATACAGGCAGGCTTGCTAGCCGCTCGTTTGTGGGATCCACCAGGAATTGGGCAATAGGCACCACTGGCTGGTAGGCAATCAGCTGCTCCCAGTCTGAGAGAGACTCCCTCAGGTCAAACAAGTAGACGGCGTTACTTGCGCTGGAGGCTCCCTCCACAAACTTGGAGTCGCTCCAATGTGATTTCGCGGTGCCGCTGTGCCAGTGGATCCGAGTGGATGCGTGCATGCCCTCCAACGCAGTTGCTACTCGGTGAGCAGTTTTTGGCTCTTTTGACAAAATGACCAGCTCGACCTCTCTGCCGCTGGGCTGTGCGGGCTCGTAATAGACAGGCTTGAAGCCTTCAATGTCCTTTGCTTGAAGCGGCTCAAATGTGCTTTGCATGCTGCGGAGTCGCTAAGTATTTGTAACAGCAGCTACTTGATATTGCGGTGCGCAGGTCCACCCACCGGCAGCAAACTCAACAGCAAACTCAAACTTGCTGCTGTCTTTTTTTTGGACTTTGGTGCTGGGGCCCCGCGTATGTGCCTGCTGAGCAGCAAAAGCCCACCCTCACACGACTACCAGGAGGGTGCGAAACCCTGCCCTAACCCCTAAGTGTGCATCCCATGCAGGGATGTGCGTTTGACATTAGGCTCCCGCGGGTGGGTACTTTTTTAGAGCGGCTGCGCAGATCCGGCCGCGCGGTTTATTTTGTCGTATAATGTCTATGAAATATCTATGTACTGGAAATACCCACGCGCAGCGGAGCACAGCATGGTGCAGCTGCGGCCTCACCCGAGCCTCACTGGAGCCTCACGCCTCACTGGGGCCTGACTGGGGCCTCGGCAAGCTGGTCGGGACGGATCTTGACCTTGTACCCGCACGATTTGCACGTCTGGGCGTCGGTATTGGCCGCAAACGACTCAATCGCCTGCTTGACCTGGGTCCCCAGATCGTACATGTGAAAGATCTCCTCGTGCACAACCTCCTTGCACTGGTCGCAGTACCACCGGATACAGTCGTCCTTGCCCTCTGGGCGGTCCTGCTCAACCACAATGCCCACCGTGTCCGGGTACCGAAACGGGCTGTGGGGAACGTTGGGCGGCAGCAAAAAGATATCGCCCTCGTAGATGTGGATGT
Organism: Wickerhamiella nectarea; assembly: GCA_022577815.1. Classification (NCBI taxonomy): domain Eukaryota; kingdom Fungi; phylum Ascomycota; class Dipodascomycetes; order Dipodascales; family Trichomonascaceae; genus Wickerhamiella; species Wickerhamiella nectarea. Next base: position 76,359 of record JAKIRY010000002.1, read on the forward strand.
CCTTGAACTCGCCGTCCTCGACCACTTTGAGGGTCATGGGGCCCTTGTGCATAAAGAACCACTCTGGGGTCGGGTTGATGTGGTAGTCTGTGCGCTGGTTGGGCCCGCCAACCACCATGATGGTGAACCCGCCTCTCTGGATGCAAAAGTTGCCGACCGGAGGCTTGAGCAGGTGGGAATTCTCCTCGAGCCACGCCGGAAGATTGATTGGTGTGCCTAGCATGGAGAGTCACGTGTGTCAAAATTTCGCGTGGTATCGGCACGGGGGCCGAGTGCATGCAATGGGCTACGGATCTAGATAGAATGCGGGATTCCGCCGGCAATTGGGTTTGGGCTTTGCACAAATTGGCGGGCCCCCCCCCTCTGCCCACTTGCCCTTGGGCGCGCGGCTTACGTTGTTCTATTTCACCTTCCATGTCACAGCAGCCGGAAGAAAGTGAGCTCGACGTTCAGCTGCAGGAGCAGCTGGACGCGCTCGTACAGCGCGTGATCAAGGGAGACTCAAAGGCGCTCGACGAGCTGGCCGAAACGATCCGCACCAGCACCAGCAGCATGACTGCGGTCCCCAAACCGCTCAAGTACCTCAGGGAGTCGTTTGGAACGCTCGAGGAGGCCTACAACAAGTCCCACAAGAAGGAATTGGCCGACGTGCTCTCAGTGATTGGCACCACCGTCAAGAGCGGCGATGCCCTCAAGTATCGCCTGCTGGCGGGCAATGGGCACTCTGCGGCGCGGTGGGGCCACGAGTACGTGCGCCATTTGGCGCTCGAGATTGGCACCGAGTTCCGCCGCCGCAGCGAGGAGGAGGAGGACACAGCCGAGCTCGGCGCTCTCTCCCGGGAGATTGTGCCCTCGCTGCTGCAAGACAACTCAGAGGCGGATGCGGTCGATCTGCTGCTCGAAGTGGAGCTCGTGGCCGCGCTTCCGGAATACGTCGACAAGCAGACCTTTAGCAGAGTGTGCCGCTACGTGGTTGCATGCGTGCCCTTTTTGGATCCGGGCGATGTGAGCGAGTGTTTACAGACTGCGTATCAAATCTACTATACGTTTGGGGCTCTTCCCGAGGCGCTCGTGCTGGCAATCAGGCTCGACTCGCCCGAGCTCGTGCGCAAGGTGTTTGATGCCGCCCAGGACGACGCCACCAAGATCCAGCTTGGCCTGCTGATTGGCCGCCAAAAGCAGAGCTATGGCGTCGAGTGCGCCGTTGCCCAAGAGGCCATCACAAACCAAAAGCTCACCGAGTTTTACCAGTACCTGGTCAAGGAGCTGAATGTGGCCGAGCCCAAAAAGCCCGAGGATATCTTGAGGTCACAGTACGACTCCAAGCTGGGGAGCGCCGCGCTCGAGCCCAGCAAGCAAAATCTGGCCACCTCGTTTGTTAATGCGCTCGTGCACACCGGCTATGGCAACGACTCGCTGGTGCTCAACGATCTCGACGACTCGTCGTGGATCTACCGCACGAGCGGCGTGGGCATGCAGTGCGCGGTTGCCTCGATTGGTTTGCTGCATTTGTGGGACGTCAACGCCGGCCTGCCGATCCTCGATCGCTACCTGTACTCGAGCGAGGAGCACGTCAAGGCCGGCGCCCTGCTGGGGGTTGGAGTGCTGAGCACTGGCGTGCACGACGAGGTGGACCCTGCCATGGCTCTGCTTGGCGAGCATCTCGACAACTCGAGCAGCAACCTGCGCAGCGCGGCGCTCATGGGCCTTGCCCTGGCCTATGCTGGCACGTGCCGCTCAGACATTGCCGAGCTGCTGGTGCCGCTGGTGACCGATGACAACCTGCCCATGGAGGCCTCGTCGCTGGCGGCGCTCGCCCTCGGCCTGGTGTTTGTTGGCAGCGCCAACGGCGACTGCATTGGCGCCATCATGCAGGCGCTGCTTGAGCGGCCCGCGGCCCACCTCAGCGACAAGTGGTCGCGGTTCATGGCGCTAGGGCTGGCGCTGCTGTTTATTGGCAAGCCCCAAGATACCGAGGAGACGCTCGAGACGCTCAAGGCGCTGGACCACCCTGTGCGGGACGTTGTCGAGACCCTGGTGACGATCTGCTCGTACTGCGGCAGCGGCAATGTGCTGCAGATCCAAAAGCTGCTTCGCGAGTGCTCGACGCGGCCGTACGAGGACGAGACCGACTCTGAAGACGAGGAGGACGACGAGGACGAGCTGAACCTGCGCCCTGAGCCCGCGGACGAGATTATGCGCGACGAGCAGGAGCTGCTGAGCGAGGGCGACGCCGATGCCGCGGACGCGGCTGGCGCTGCTGGAGCTGAGGGCGAGGGCGAGGGCGAGGGCGAAGAGTCGCCCGAGGACAAGGAAAAGCGCCGCGAGGAGCGCCGCGAGAGCACCAAGGTCAAGGCGTACTGCGTGCTGGGGATCGCCATCATCGCCATGGGCGAGCAGGTGGGCCAGGAGATGGTGCTGCGGCACTTTGGCCACCTGATGCACTATGGCGACGCGAGCATCCGGCGGGCGGTGCCGCTGGCGCTGGGCCTGATCAGCGCGTCCAACCCCGAGATCAAGGTGTACGACACGCTGTCGCGGTACTCGCACGACAGCGACCTCGAGGTTGCCATCAACGCGGTGTTTGCGATGGGCCTGGTGGGTGCCGGCACCAACAACGCGCGCATCGCGCAGCTGCTGCGCCAGCTGGCCGCCTACTACAGCCGCGACCCCGACACGCTATTTATGGTGCGCATGGCCCAGGGCCTCGTGCACCTGGGCAAGGGCGTCCTCAGCGTCAGCCCGTTCCACACAGAGCGCCAGGTGCTGAGCGCGCCCGCGCTCGGCGGGCTGCTGATTGTGTCGGTGGCGCTGCTCTCCCCAAAGTCGTTTGTGCTCAGCCAGAGCCCCGGGCTCATGTACTTTTTGACCCCGGCCATCCACCCCCGCATGCTCGTCACCGTCGACGAAAACATGGAGCCCATCAAGGTCTCGGTCCGCGTCGGCCGCGCCGTCGACGTCGTCGGCCAGGCCGGCCGCCCAAAGACAATCACCGGCTGGGTCACCCACACCACCCCGGTGCTCCTCGCCTATGGCGAGCGCGCAGAGCTCGAGGACGACGAGTACATCGCGCTCGGCGCCGCCCTCGAGGGCGTCGCCATCCTCAAAAAGAACCCGCAGAGAGAGTAAACAAGTTTGCTAAATCCTAAATAAATTAAAGCTCGCCCTGCAGCAGCGCGTCGGTCACGCTCGAGATGTACCCCTTGCGCCGGATCAGGCTGCACTTGAAGTCGTTTTCGAGCTGCATTCTGATCTGCCGCTTGGTGAGCTTGGAGTGGTCTGCGGTGGCGAGGATCTCGCGCACCGCCTCGGTGATTTCGCTGTCGGTGGGCTGCCCGGGGTCGGTGGCGCCGAGATGGGCGGGGCCCGCGGGGCCCGCGCTGGACGCCTCGGGGGCGGCGGTCATGAGGCTCATGGCGCGGTACGAGTCGCTGCGCCGGACCGAGCCGGCGGGGAGCGTCGAGGCGCCGTCGTAAAACTCGTCGTTCTCAAACATCTCGTTGCGGTAGTCGGTCCACCGCTTGAGCGGGATCTCGTTGGGGTCAAAGTGGCCCTCGTCGGCAACCACCAGCCGCTCGCCCTTCTCGCCCAGGACCATGCGGGTGTTGCCCCACGAAAAGTCGTCCATGTACCAGAACGAGTAGAGCGGCAGCGCCAGCGAAAAGATCGGCAGCGCAAAGATGTACACAATCATCCACCCAATCATCTCCCACTTGCGGCGCAGCACAAACACCACCGCCTGCAGCCCGTAGATGGCCGCCACCATCGCGATCGAGGTGATGGGCACGTCGTCGGGGTTGGCAATGCACAGGTAGATGAGGTACGCCAGGTAGAAGCACGTCACCGGCTGGATCAGGGTGCTAAACAGGTCCAGAATCACAATGAACCGCATGCTAAAGCAGCAAAAGCCGCACATGCCGCTCGAGGGCATCAGCTCGACAAAGTTGTGCACCGTCGAGTTGATCCAGCGCCGCCGCTGCGACAAAAACACGCTCCACGAGTCGGGCGCGATCGTGTACGCGTGCGCGTGCCGCAGATACTTGGTCTTGTAGTAGCCATTGTACTTGAGCAGCAGCGTCGTCAGGTACCGGTCCTCTCCGAGGTGCAGCAGGTTCTTGGTGTGCAGCGTCCGCACAACGTTCTCAGAGTAGCCCTGGATGATGGGCGTCGCAACAAAGATCGGCTTGTTTTGCTGGTCAAAGATCCGGTACAGCGTAAAGCACCCGGGCAAGCACGTCACACTGCCAAACAGCGACTCAAACGCCTTGGCCAGGTTGTGCGAAATGTAGTACTCGTACACCTGGATCATGGTGATCATCGAGTGCCGCGCGTTGCTCAGAGAGGTCTCGCCACACAGCGCCTGGATCTTGTTGTCCTCAACCATCTTGCCAACCATCTGCCCAAGCGACTCGCGAGACACCTGCGTGTCGGCGTCCACCTGCATAATGTACTCGTACGACTGCGGGCTCGCGCCAACAACGTCCTGGATCGCCTGGTACAGCTCAAGCTCAAACGGCGACATGGGCAGGTTGTAGTGGACCCGGTTCAAAAACCGCATCAGAATCATCTGCGAGTCACGCTTGCCGCGGTTGCCGGGCCTAAACGTCTCGGTGGGCTTGCCCACCTTGACAATCACAATGTACGGCATCGACCGGCCGCTCACCTCATAAACGCCATAGTAGATCTTGGCCATGTTGTGCTGCTTGTCGCCCTCGCCCAGCGCCTCGTACGAAAACGCCGGCGGGTCGTCGTTCATGGGCTCGCCCAAAATGTCCAACACAATGCGCGGCGTCGCCTTTTCGTTGCCGCTACCAATAATCATACCGTCGCAAATCACCACCAGCAGCTTGTGCACGTCAGAGTAGTTTGTGCGCGCAAGCGACTCGATCGCGCGCCGCAGCGACTGCTCGTCCTCAGTGTAGGCCGGCACCTGGCAAATAACAAACTTTTTGAGATCGTCAGGGTACTCAAAGCTGCCAAACTGTAGCGCCGCCAGAAACTTGACCACCACAATAAACACCACAAAACAGGTCACCGCCAGCAAAAAGTAGCGCGCAAACAGACACCGCGTCGACCCGCGAGTATCCAGCTTGCCAATCATGAAAACATTCTTTAGACACCGGTCCATGTTGAACCGCTCGCTGGCACTCAGCGCCAGAGAGTTGTAGTGGGACGTAATGTCCTCGCCATTAAAGCTCGTAAACAAATCAATCACGCTCTGGGACATGAAATTCGTGTCGATCCCACTCGGGGGCACATAGCCAGCGGGCGCTCGAGTGTAGACGTTGCCGCGCACATAGTCGGTAACATCATACACATAGCCATTGATGGAAGCAGCAACACTGCGGTCGACGCTACTCATGTTGCGCACTTCCTCGGGGGTATAGCCAATGTAGCTCTTTTTGTAGTGCTGGTTGAAAAATTCAATCTTTTCCAAATACCAGTCGGGCCGCGAGTCGTTCTGGAAGCTCCTAAAGTCATGGTACTGCGCATTCGAGTCACTGTAGTTGCTGGGGTCACCATAGACAATAAACTCGCTCAGGCTGCCGTTGGGGCCGCCGCACACAGCGCTCAACTGCATGGGGAACAAGTCAGTCGAGTCCTTGCCACCATAGTCGAGAATATCGTCGGTAGGCACTACGATCGGGTAGTGGGTCTGGGCGAATTTGGTGATGTCGTAGACAATGCCGCGGATCGACGTGCGCACCTTGTTTGGCTCTGCATCCTCGCTGTAGCCGCTGAGCTCACCAGTCGAAATAACATGTTGGGTGGGGCAAATCAGGTACGGGAACCCAATCAAAAACAGCATACAGCCAATGCACATGCCCCAGATGATCAGGTTGATGGTCAGCTTTTCACGCCAGGCCATGCGCACCGAGGCCAGGTTCATGCGAATAAACCTCTCTGGGATATACCACGTGTAGGCCCACACAACCGCCAGCCAGCGGCGGCGCTCGCGCGACTCTGACACGGGCGCAGTCATGTCAACGTCCTGCTCTGACTCGTTCAAGTGGATCAGCTCCTTGTTGTCGCCCTTGAACATGTTGAACCCGCCAACGCTCTTTGATTCAAACTCCCATTCATCGCCGCTCGAGGCAAACTTCTTGGCCGCCACATCGGCAAACGTCATTTGAGGGTCTACCAGCTGCTGCCACGCCTTTTCGCTAACAAATATACCGGTTGTACCCCAAATGACATCGCGCGAGGACCAGCCCTGCTGCTCTATAGTACGGATCGCATGGTCGCGCTCTGTGTCGCCAGGCAGGGCATCCCCGCTGCCAGAGTAGCGCAAGTACTCGCCAAACGGCATGAATATTGAGTGGTCAGTGATCTTTGTGCGCTTGGCAAGGTCTTGCAGACCGTACCCGAGCACCTGCTGGCGCACGCACCGCGCATCAAACTGCTGCATTAGCTTGTGGTCGTTGGGTTTGAGGCAGATGCAAAAGTAGGCGTTGGTCTCGTCCAAGACATCAATCAGTCTGTCCACGCTCGACACAAACTTGGCCGCTCCCTGAGGCGACCCGTTGCCTCGCTTTTGCCGCTCGCCCTCGCGCTCACCGTCGCGTCTCTCTTGGGCATCGCGGCCGGCTGTATGCCTCTGCCGAGTGCTGCCTGTGCGTCTAATGAGCGAGTTGGAGTGCATTAGCGAGGGCTGGCGCTTGGGCGCGCTCGAAAGGTGGGCCGCAATCACCCGCTGGTCATCACCAAACGTGTCGTCAACCACGGCGCTCTTTTCAAACAGCTGCTTCATAAAGTCACTCGAGGTGCTGGCAGTAAACAGCTGCAGAATATCGCTCGAAATGTCCTCGCGGCTATCCTCGAGCAGCCCCTGCGTGCTGTACTCGACCTCGCCTTCAAAGTGTCGCACCGTAAACTGAAACTTGGGCTTGTCGACATTGACGGTATTGGAGTTTTCAAAGCGCTTGGCGAGGCTGTCAATTAGCTGAAACTGGTCGCGGTTGCGCCGGGTATAGTCGTCCACGACGCTCAGCAGCCCGAGGCGAGGCCGCACAAGCGTCTTGACGGTGTCTGAGTTGTCATAGTGATCCTCACTGGGGTCCAGCTCAATGTCGTCGCTACTCAGCACGTCCTGGTTCTTTTGAAAGTAGACGTGGAGCGTAAAGTTGTACAAGAGCTCATTAGCGGTATTGTGGAGAAGGCGGTCCAGCGACGGCGCCTGCCCGGTCTTGAACCCGGGAAAGTCGACAATGTTGATGGTTGTGGCCACATTGGGGTTGGCCTCTTCGCCAGAGTTGAGGCTGAGCGTGCCATTGATCCGGTCAAGGATCCACTGCCAGAGCATCGTGTACAGGGTCCGCGCAACCTCGTCGGCGTTTTCGCGGGCACCGCGCGGGTCCAGCACAATAGTCACACGGTCCTTTTCCACGTACACCGTCTTGGAAACGAGGCACGTCGTCAAGACATCGGGCCTGACTCCGAGGAAGGAAGCCACCAGCTCCAAGACGTCCATGTTTTGGATCTCGACGGCCATTGTCTGGGCAACGCTCGAGTCGGTAGCCGCAGGCTTGAAGTTGACCTGGCCCAGATGCAAAATGGCGGCAAGCACCTGAAAGATGTTGGCCACCTCGGCCCTCGAGAACCCAAGGGTGAAGAACGAGTTTTTGAGCTGTTTGAATTGGCCACGGTCGTCGACCCCGGCGATCTTTTGCTGGGAGGCGTTGCCCATGTACCTAAAGTTGTGCGAGCGGTCGTTGAGCTGGAGGTGGTAGCGCTCGTCGTGGCTGAGACCGTTAAACAGCTGGTAAAAAACGTTGAAGCTGCGCTCGTTTGTTGGAATCTTGGTCACGCGCGACTTTTCCAGCCGGTAGTCACTGATTGAGGTGCCAACAAGGGTGTCCTTACTGTCGTACTGAAACTCCAGGCACAGCCCCACCTTGGACGCCTGCGGGCAGCTTGCCGTTTTGGCAGTTGTGAATGCCTCAATAATGGGGAAGATTGCCCTGGTGCGGCTCCCGAGCGGGTTGTCCGCGAGGGTCAGGATGTGGCCCGAGAGTGCATTGGCAAACACCGACTTGCCCGAGCCGGTCTCGCCCATAAAGATCATGGCCTGGGATTCGCCGCGAGCCTGCATACGGTGGGTGATGCGCGTGGCAATATCCCTAAACACCTGGTCCTGGTTCATGTCAAAGGGCGCAAATGTGTTTACCGCAATCAGCGTGCGCAGCGAGATGGTGCAAAAGGGCATCCCGCTGTGAAACCGCGACGCGATGTGCGCGGTGAGTCCCTTTTCATCCAGCGACGCCGCGGGCAGAACACTCAGGTCCGCTGCTGCGCTCATGTAAGGTGTAGAAAGTGTAAACCGGTCAAAAGATGAAAGGTGGTAGCGGGGCGCCGCAAAAGTTGAGGATAAACTAGTCAAAATTTAAAGAAAATCAATCAGCGGATAGGCCACTGCGGCAAAGAGCCGTAAATTTCAAGAATGTTTAGGTCTCAAATAAACACCCCCCTGCATTGGCGGGAAGGCCCTCAAGACCAAAAAGTCTATTTTTAGCCACTCTCGCATCAGCACCCTACATGAGACGCGTTTTAAATAGATTAAGTAGTGTTTTTAATTGGTGTGTTTATAGTGCGCCACATGTGGCGTTGATGTTTATTTTTTTTTAATGGCCCGGGCCAGGCCGCACAAGGCGTGGCAGGGCAGTAGCCAGGAGTAGCCAGCGCGTAATGTCTAGTTTAGCTTAATTTGGAGCGCGCCCGCGCTCGGCCGCAAATCCTGCGCCGCCGAATATATTGCGCAGAACGCAGCGCACCCTCCCGCTTACTATGGACGCACCGCCGTTGTCGCAGTCGCCAATCCCAGTGTCTGCCTCGGCGCTCATAGCTACGCTCTATCAGACTTATAGCCATGGTTTGCGTGCGCAGCGAATCGACGGCAGCTCCATGCTTGCGTTTGACGCGTGCCCGGCCGAGTTCATCCAGGCCATTTGGCAGCATGCGCACCGCCGCCGCGAGGACGAGATGGTTTTAATTGCGCCGACAAGCCCCAGCAGCCAGTCGCCGCTGTTTGGCCTGCTCGAGAGCTTCCCCTCCATCGACCAGAACGTCGTGCAAGCGCTGCGGGTTTTGATGCCGTTTGTGACCTACATGAGCCCCGAGAACCTCGCCTCCAAGGCCCACGCCGGCCTGAGCGTCTCTATTGGCCTTAACGAAGAGGGCGAGGCAATCACATCCCGCATCCATTTGAGCGAGACCCCGCTCGCCTCCTTGGCGCCTCTGCTGGACCTGAGTCGCGAGGACGGCAACCGCAGCTTTGACGTTTTCTACCACATTTTGTTTGGTGAGATCGACAAGGCCGAGCTTTTGGGCCTCCAGACCCCGTCACGTTACGCGCTTCTCAGCCGTAGCGACACCTACACCCTGCCCGGGTGGGTCATGTTTGCCGACGACCGCTCGCTGGCCAAGGACTGGCTCAGCGCATGCGAGCAGGTCTTTTCCAAGGACTTTTTCCGCGACCTGGTGGCGGCCCTCAGCGGCTGTTTGCTGCTCGGGCAGCCCAGCCAGGCTGAACGCGCAGAGGGCGCTGCGCTCATTGGCCTCGACCACACACTGTGCGGCTCGTACCCGCCCCGCGAGCTGATCAGCGCCTCGTACCTGGCAATAGTTGAAGCAGTGGTCGCCAACCTCAACCAGTACCTGGGGACGTTGGATGCCCAGGGCGACGCTGCAGTGGTAAACTCAATGGTAACCCTCGTAGAGGCCCCCCTCGAAAACAGGCACGAGGTGCTCACCAACGTCTTTGACAACAAGACGGGTATAAACGCCGAGATGGCCGCCAGCGGTGTGCAGCTGCCTGCGACCCCAAAAAGCGTACAGCGCGGACTGCGCAAGCTCTCGCCATTTAGGGCCGCGCCTCTGACTGTTATTCCTGATTTCGCCGCTATTTGCCATGAGAATGTGGGCTGGTCCCGCACCGCTTTCCAAAAGCTCGCAAAGAACTATACCCCGCTAGACATTGCTGCGCTCATTCCCTCCAATAGAGTGTGGAACGTTCTCAGTTTTGCTCCGGCCGCAGATGCTTACAGCGTAAACAAGGAGACCTGGTCTTCGAGCGTCGTCTCCGAGCAGCTGCGCGACTACTTTGTTACAGAGTGGGCAGACAAGCGCGGCACAATCGACTACACTGCAGATTATGCGCCTGGCGATTTTATCCGCGAGTTTGGTGCCATTCTGAGCAGTGGTACAGTCGCCTCTGGGTTTCAGCTGCAAAACTGGGTCGAGCAGCGCGGCTACTCGCCAGCGGATTTCTTTGTGGGTAACCGCCTCTATCTGAGCGAGCCAGTGTGGCAAAGCCTCGAGATGGAAAACGCTGCGGCAATCGGTGCCCCGCGTCTGCCTCACATGCGCTCTCAGATGCAAATGCACCAGATGCAGAACCCCCTATTCCAGCAGCAAATGTCTCACATGCACCCAGTTCAGACCCCGTCCCAGTTTCAAGCAACGCCAATGCAGCAGCAGCGGGGGTTCTCGGCGGCCGCTACCCCCTATGCCCAGTCCACATACTCGTTCCGGCCGTCGCCTTCTGCGGCGCAGCCACGCCAGGAGTTTGACCGCATCTACGACGCGCAGGGCCATGTCCAACAGGTTGACGCCGAGATCAATTCGTTTTACTCTGATGGCGAGGAAGTGGACGAGCGCGCATACCTCAACGAGTTTGACGACGAAAAGGGCGGCCAACGCCATATCGAGATTGTCAAGCAAACTACAACCCGTAAAGTGTGGGTAACGTTTGTGTGGATCCTCACCTGGTGGATCCCCTCTCCGCTGCTGAGGCTATTTGGTCGCATGAAGCGCAGCGATATGCGGTTTGCCTGGCGTGAAAAGGTCGTACTCTTCTTTTTGATCTTTTTGCTCAACGCCGCCATCATCTTTTACATGATTTTCCTCGGCAGGTTTATCTGCCCCAACTATGACAAGGTGTGGAACCACGTCCAGCTGGCGACCCACCAGGGCGAGACCGACTTTTACGTGGGTGTGCAGGGCCAGGTCTATGATTTGACCAGCTTTTACAAGACGCAGCACTCGGACAATGGCATCAAGACCACCAGCACCACCATGCTGGAATTCGCTGGCCAGGACTTGACCGACTACTTTCAACCGCCGCTGTGGCTGGCATGCCCCAACCTGGTTACCGACACTGACTTTGTACTTGTGTACAACTCCACCGTGGACACCATGGCCTCGACCGCGATGCACAACTCGGGCGAGGACGTTGTTGCTCTGAATACAACAGCGCTCCACAGCAACAACTGGTACTATGACTCGTTTTTGCCCAAAATCAAGACAATGCACAAGGGCGGTGTTGTAGAGACGGAAAAGGACGTGCTCAAGAAAACGCAGGAAGAGGGAACCTATCTATTTATTCTCAACAAAAAGATCTACGACGTGACGCGCTACATTCTCACTACCAACCAGTACCCGGCGAGCGACTCGACGAGCTATGCAAAGTACAACTTTTTCGACGACACGGTGCTCGACCTGTTTACCAACAACCAGGGCACCGACGCCAAGGACGACTGGGCGAATCTCAGCTCGGATGTGCAGAAAAACACTCTGCAGTGTCTCGATGCCGTGTTTTACTATGGCGAGATTGATTTCCGCAAATCGGCAAAGTGTCAAGCGGCCAACGTTATTCTGCTGGTGATTGCCGGCGTGCTCACCTCGATCACGCTGGTCAAATTCCTGGCCTCGATCCGGTTTGGCAGCAAAAAGCTGCCGAGCCCGCAGGACAGGCACGTAATTCTGCAAGTGCCTGTGTACACCGAGAGCGAGGACGATCTGAGACTGGCGATTGATTCCCTGGCGTCCATGGATTACGACAATACCAAAAAGCTGATGGTTGTGATTTGCGATGGTTTGATCACCGGTGCCGGCAACGATCGCACGACTCCGCAAATCGTCCTGGACATTTTTGGCGTGCCTGACCGGGTTGACCCCGAGCCCATGGCGTACCACTCGATTGCCGAGGGCTCCAAGGAGCTCAACTATGCCAAGGTGTACAGCGGAATCTACGAGTTTGAGGGCAACAAGGTGCCGTTTATTGTTATCGTCAAGGTTGGCGCCCCCACTGAGGCGTCGCGCCCCGGCAATCGCGGCAAGCGCGACTCGCAGCTGATTCTCATGAACTTTTTGAATGCGGTGCACTACCAGAGCCCGATGAACCCGCTCGAGCTCGAGCTGTTTCACCACATGGAGCACACAATCGGTGTTCTTCCCGAGTACTATGACTATCTTTTGACGGTTGATGCCGACACAGAGGTGATGCCGGACGCGTTGACCCGCATGGTTGCTGCGTGCACTGCCGACAACAATATCGCCGCGCTGTGCGGTGAGACTGGAATCCAAAACGAGCAGCAGAGCTTGAGCACCATGATTCAGGTGTATGAGTACTTTATTTCGCATCACCTGACCAAGGCGTTTGAGTCGCTGTTTGGCAGTGTGACGTGCTTGCCAGGCTGCTTCACCCTGTACCGGCTGCGCACCCAGGCGCGCGCGCGCCCGCTGCTCATGTCCAACGACATTATTCGCGAGTACTCGATCAGGCACGTTGACACGCTGCACAAAAAGAACTTGTTTAGCCTTGGCGAGGATCGGTACCTGACCACGTTGATGGCCAAGTATCACCCCAAGATGGGCCTCAAGTTTGTGGCCGATGCCCAGTGCCAGACGCGCGTTCCCGATGGGTTCCACGTGCTCATGTCGCAGCGCCGCCGTTGGATCAATTCGACGGTGCACAACCTGGCCGAGCTGCTGCGGCTCAAGACCCTCTGCGGGTTTTGCTTGTTTAGCATGAAGGGCATTGTGTTTGCCGACCTTGTGGGCACGCTCATGCTGCCCTCTGTGGTGATTTATCTTGGCTATCTGATTTATGTGATTGCGGCCAAGACGTCGCCGCTACCCATCATCTCGATTGTGCTGATTGCGTCTGTGTACGGGCTGCAGGCGCTCGTGTACATCTTCCACAAGCGCTGGCAGCACATCTTTTGGATGATTATTTATATTGCCGCGTACCCGTTCCACTCGTTTTTGCTGCCAATCTACTCGTTTTGGTACATGGACGACTTTGGATGGGGAAACACGCGCGTTGTTGTTGAGGAGAAGCAGGGCAAGAAGGTCGTTTTGCAGGACGACAACGACGTGTTTGACCCGCGCACGGTGCCGATGGAGACGTGGCACAGCTACGCGATGCGCAACGGGCTGTCTGGCGCCGAGCGGCCGATTGTGTTTGATGCGCGCCGCGGCCGCATCGTGCAGCAGGTCAACGAGTACTACCCCGAGTCGCGGGGCTTGTACGAGGAGAGCACGTACGGGAGCGTAGCGCCGCACAGCATTGTGCCCCGCAGCGTGGCCCCGCGAAGCATCGCGCCGACCCAAATGACCGACGTGCCGAGCACGGCCATCTTCAACGGGCCGACGCTGGAGCGCGTGCGCCGCACGGTGCGCCAGGTGCTCAACACCTCGGACATGAACACCGTGACGACGCGCCAGGTGCGGGACAAGGTCGCCGACCTGATGGGCGTCGAGCTGAGCCGGCAAAAGGCCGCGGCGGTGGACGAGATCATTGACGAGGAGCTCGATCTATTTGAGGACGAGTTTGAGCCCGTTGTTAATAGCTAAATAGTGCAAAATGTGTCCCAGCAAATGTGTCCCAAAAGCGTCCCAGCGCCCACTGTCAGCATGATTCGCTCGATCGCCCGCCCGCTTGCGCGCCCGTTTGCGCGCTCCTTTGCCCGCAGCCTGACCTTTGACGCGGCCAAGCAGCCGCGGATCCGCGTCAACAGCGTCGCCCCCAACTTCAAGGCGCTCACCACCGCCGGCGAGATTGACTTTCACGAGTTTGTGGGCGACAAGTGGACGATCCTCTTTTCGCACCCCGCCGACTTTACCCCCGTGTGCACCACCGAGCTGGGCGCGTTCAGCGCGCTCAAGGGCGAGTTTGAGAAGCGCGGCGCGCAGCTGATCGGCCTGAGCGCCGACGACCTCAAGAGCCACGAGGAGTGGCTCAAGGACATTGAGCAGAGCAGCAAGCTCGGCAAGAAGTTTGACTTTCCCATCATTGCCGACCACGACCGCAACGTGGCGTTTTTGTACGACATGGTCGACGAGGAGGGCTTCAAGAACCTGAGCAAGCAGGCCATGACCATCCGCAACGTCTACATCATTGACCCCGCCAAGAAGGTCCGCCTGTTTTTGGTGTACCCCGCCACCACCGGCCGCAACACCGCCGAGGTGCTGCGCGTGCTCGACGCCCTCCAGCTCGCCGACGCCCAGCAGGTGGCCACCCCGGTCAACTGGACCCCGGGCAAGGACGTCATTCTGCCCCTGAGCTTTACTGCTGAGCAGGGCAAGGAAAAGTTCGGCAGCGTCGAGGAGGTCACTCCCTACCTGCGGTTCGTCAAGCCAAAGTCTAGCTAGATACTGTAGTTGATGTACGTTCCGGTTCGAGGCCCATTCTAAGGATGACGTAGCGCTGGGCGAGGGTGCCGAGCGCCAGGCTCAGGCTCTCCTCGAGCCACTCGAGCACCCAGGGGCGGGGGTCCGCGATCAGCGCCCTGACCGGCTCGTCTCCGCCCTCGAGCCACGCGGCCCACTGCGCGGGCATTGCCTGCGACTGGGTGCTCAGAAAGACCTTGTTTGTAAAGTCCGACATGCAGCACACAAACTGGAACTGCTCGTCGCGGGCGGCGCCCTCCACCAGCACCGCTTGGATCGAGATGTAGATCTCGCTGAGGCGGGCGTTCTCGGCAGGCACCTCGCTCTCGGTCGCGTGGTCGCGCCGAAAGTCGTCCACCGCCGCGAGGCAAAGCTTCTTTGCATTGTCCAGGGTCCCCTCAAACAGGTTGAGGTGCTTCTCCCCCGAGCTCGCGGCGTGGCGGTCGATGCCCTTTTGCACAATCATGTTGAGCTCGCCGCCGCCCTCGACCTGGTCCATCACCCGCTCAAACACGCTGCGCACAATGTCGTCCACCACGGGGTACCCGGCCAGGTCGTGGAACACGTGGATGCCCAGCTGCTCGTGGGCAGAGATGGGCGGCACAATCTCGCTCACCAGGGTCGTCAGGCTCTTTTGCAGGCTGCCCAGGTCGAGCTTGGTCAGGTGCTCGCTCTTGACCGCCTCTGACGCGCGCGACGCGGCCTTGGTCGCGTGCTCCCACAGCCCGGGCTTGGCGCGGTTCCACCACGAGCTCACGGCGCCAATGGGGTCGGGCAGGTCCTCGCTGGGCGCCTGTGCCGCCGCCTTGGGCTCTGCCTGCGCCACTGCCTGCGCCGCTGCGGGCGGCTCTGCCTCTGCCGTGTCCTTCTCGGGGGCAGGGGTCCCGCCGGGGGTCCCCTCGGAGGCGATCTCGTCTAAAAAGTCCATAATGTCCTCATTGTGGCGCTTCTTTTTCGTGGTGCGCGGAGCCCGCCGCTGGCTTGTCGGTTTATCAATGGACTCGAGCAGTTCCATCACATCGTCTTGCTCGCTCATGTAAGACGGTGGGTCTGTGGGTCCGCACTATGCTGCAATTCGCTGCAATTCGCTGCAGCACGCCGCAGCACGCCGCAGCACGTCTGCAACACGTTCGCAATCATTGAATGGTCTCATTATCCAGCTAACTATATACTAGCGGGGACCCTCGGGGGTGTCCTTGAATGCGTGCGCTACCCACTGGCCGTCCACGGGCTTCTCCTCGAGCTCCTCCCAGACCTTGCCGTCGGCAAGCTCCTCGGCAAGACGAAACTCCTCGGCAGCCTGGATCAGAATCTCCTCCAGCAGGCCGGACCCCACCTGCTGCTCAATGCTGTGGGTGTCTGCGGTCTCGGCAACGATGCTGCGGCGAGCCTTGGTCAGGTTCTCGACAGAGGTGCGGTACACAGAGTCTTTGGGGTACTTTTCCTCGAGCAGGCTGATGGTGTGGTCGTAGATCTTGAGCAGAGTGGGGCGGGCCTCGGGGTGCTCAAACAGCTCGGTCAGACCGGTGGGGTTGCCGCTGGTGGGGCGGATCAGGAACGACTCCTTGCCGAGCTTGGTGGAAACAGTCAACACAGTGTCTGCCAGCTCTGGGGTGCGGCCAATCTTCTCGAGGGTGCTCTGGGGCGGGTTGGGGCTGGTCTTGTGCAAACTGGCCTCCTCCTGCCACGCACGCTTCTCGGCGGCAGGGATGCTCGCATCCACATTCTCAAAGTGCTGCTCCAACTTGAACTTTGAGTACCGCAGTAATGCCGTTCTTCTCATTGGTAAGTAATAGGGTCACGCTGGGCGCCACAGCCTGGCCTTGACTAACGCCTCCCGAAATGAGCGACTCTGAGGATTTGGGCTTGCAGAGCCCTGGCACGCCCGAGGAACGCCCAAAGCGGGAAAAAAACATCGAGCTCACCTCGTACGCGCCTAGCCACGCAAGCAGCGAGGTGCTCGTCGGCCGCGTCCCGGCGTTTCTGGCCATCGAGCCCCACCCGTTCGACACCACCGCAGAGCTCGAGCAGCCAATAAACCCCAACACCGTGAGGTGGAAGTACGGCAGAAACGCCAGCGGCGACATGGACAAGCTCTCCAACGCCCGCATCATCGAGTGGGACGACGGCTCAAGGACCCTCGAGCTCGGCGCAGAGCAGTTTGAGCTGCGCTCCCAGGCGCCAAACGAGCCGGTCTTTATCACCTTTGACAACAAGGAGGCCCTCGACACCGCCTACATTGTCGACCAAACAATCACAGTCGTGCCCACCTCGACCGCCTCGGCCACCCACACGCGCCTCGCCAAGCAGCTCGCAGACAAGGTCAACGGCTCGCAGGTCTATGTGCGATCACACGCCACCACAGACGACCCCGAGCAGATGCAGCGCGAGTACGCCCAGGCCGAGAGCGCCAAGGACAAGGCCAGGCGAAAGCTCGAACAAAAGCGCGAGCAGGAGGAAGACGCCCAGCCCAGATCGCATACCCGCGCCGCCGCAGACAGCGACGAGGAGGAGGAAGAAGAAGAGAGCGAGGAGAGCGAGGAGGAAGATGAGGACAGCGAAGAGAGCGACCACGACCGCAGCAGCAGGTTGCAGGCAATTAAGCGCGGCGCCGATGGTGAAGACAGCGAGCCTCGCAGACGCAAGGTTGTCGATGATGATAGTGATTAATGATGCTATGTATTTTAGATTATTCCGGGGGCCAAAAGGCTTCCCCGCCTTATGCGTCCCGCTTCTGCTTTTTGAGCGCCCGCTTGGCATCGAGCTTCTCGTGCTTGGCCTTGGCCTTGCTGCGCTTTGCCCGCGCCTCCTCCTTGGCCGCCTTGGCCGCCCGGGCCTCCTCGGCGTCCTGTTGCAGCGTCTCGAGCGCGCTCTTCTTGCCCTCGGCACCGCTCTCGAGCTTGCCCCCCTTCATCTGCTGGAGAATGTCTTGGTATACCTCAGACTCGCGGCCAGAGGCTCCCTCCACAAATAATGCACTGTACTTTTTGTCCTTTGGATAGTGGTAGACATAGTAAAAATCTGCCAGCTGGGCGTCGCCAGCGTCTTGCTTGCGCAGCGCCCTCACCGCCTTTTGCCGCTCGAAAAACTTGACCATGTGGTACTTTTGCGCCACCTTTTGCGTCTGGTTCCGGTCAAGAGCGTTGGCGAGATCGTCCTCCAAAACTTTGAGCGCCCGCTCCATGGTGGTCTTTTTCTCCATCGACAGCCCGGGTTTCTTGAGCACCCGCTGAATATCTCTGCGTTTGGCCTTGAGCTTGTTCACGCCTGCGTTCTCCGGTAGCCGTTGCATGTGGAGAGGATGGATTACCTGTCAAGCTACCCTAGTTAATGAACACGGGGTTTGTGCCGATCTTGGGCGCATTCTACTGCGTCTTTCACCCAACCCAGGGCTCAAAGGTCATGTGCCAGGTGCCTGACGGCTGCGTTATCCCCACAGACACAAGCGAGGTCGAGCAATTCATTGAATTCGACGAGGTCAAAAACTACCTGATCCCAAAACCAGCCCTCTGCAATAAGCTGGTGTGCCTAAGGGTGGGCAAATACCAGCTCATGGGCTACCCAATCAACATGGTCGGCCCAGAGTACGAGCGGAATTCATTCACATTCAACTTTGCGTGCATCTTCCCCAATCACGGCAACTCGTACTGCTATGAGGCTTCTTTGGTGCGCTTTTGCAAGATGGCCCGGGTCATGGAGGAGCAAACCCACTTTTTGAGCAACCCAGACAATATCCATGATATCGACAATGTGCTCGAGCAAGTGTACCAAGACATCAACAGCTTTAGCGAGTGCCAAATCCCCCTCGGCGACGGCAACAAGATCAACATCAAGCTGTTTCCCATCTCAGAGAGCCCACCAGTGGTGAGACGGTACCACGTTCCCATCCCCACAGTCCGCCTAAACAGCCTGATGGACGAGCACTGGGACCCCACAATGGAACGCATCGTGCCCTACCTCAATGGAATTAACTCTGTGCGGCAAATCGCCGATCTCGCCGAGGCAGACTATGAACTCACAAAGCAGTGCATCAGCCACTTGATCCACTATGACTGCATTGTGATTATCGGCATCTTTCAATTCTCAAATATTTATACGCCCACTTCAGAGATTGCATCAGTGGCCACCGACCCCCAGGTCTACCAGGAACTGCTAGCGTTTGTCTATCACCCCACCCAAAACCACAGCGACAACGGGCAAAGCGGGAGCTCGTTCGGCAGCACACAGCTCAGCAATACCCCTGCCTCGCACAATTCTAGCTTCGAGGGCTTTATGTACCCGCGCCTCTCGCCCAGACAAATGTTTGACCTCTACGCCTCGTTGGGCACAGGCGAAAGCGTCTACACATGGTACCAGGACAATGTCCAGCTCTTGCAGGACCTTGATGTGCGCAGGTTTATCATTTTTGGTGTCATCAAGCGCATCATTATGCGCGCCCACGCGTTTCCGGTCTATGATGTCAATAGCGGCAGAATGCCCGGCGACCAAGACATTGTGGCTGCTCTACAAGCGGCACAGCTTCCTCATGACGAGAGAATCGTTCATCTCATCAAAAAGAGTCTGCACACCCCCACCAGGTTCGACGACTTGTGCGCCGCGCTACGAACGTCGAGAATAAAGGTATCAAAGATGCTCAAGACGCTGGGTGACTGGTCAATAATAAATAGATAAGGTGTGCTGCAGCTACATAAAGAAAAACGCCTTTGGGTCGCGAGGCGTTCCATCGGGATTGACATCATTCAAGGCAAAAGTGTTTTGCACGTCCATGGTGCGCGCATCGTCAAACGACACCTTGTGCCGAAACATTATCCACCGAATGCGCAGCTTGGCTCTCCAATCAAGTCCGCCGCGCGTGTCGCCGCGCTCAATGTTGTCTGCGAGATCAAACGAGTCCGAGTTGAACCCCAATGCTTGGTCGAGCCTAAAGTAGTTGAATCTGCTGCGCAGCCGCCTCGCCACAACGAATGCGATCGCCAAAGCAGCTATGAGCAATATCAGCTTCCACCACGAAGCCGCATAGCTCACTGCGTCTCCGAGCCGCGCCATCTTGAATAGTTCACGTGACCGAGGCTGGTCATGGGTAAACATTTATAAAATGGGGGAGAAAAAAAATTACATAACCCGATCTCTAACAAAATGGTCAAACGCAAGAGATCAGAAGAAAAGGAGGCCGAGCCGGCCTCGCTGCTCAAACCAGACCTCTCTGCGAGCCAGGTCAATCTCGAGACCCCATTCCCTCGAGGCGGCGGCTCAGAAGTTGCCCCCCTCGACATTAGAAAGGCTTCCATGAAGGCTGCCCGCGACGTTTACGACGAGTCCAAGGACACCAAGCGGCGGAAAAGCAAGACAAAGGTGCTCAAACCAGAGGTCGCTGCCAAGGACAAAAAGCCCAAGGTTGAAACTTTTGCCCTTGCCAAGCTCAAAATCGGCACCCTAGTTTTGGGTCAAATTTCAGAGGTCCATGCTAGCCACTTGACGGTGTCCCTGCCCAACAATGTCATTGGTTTTTTGCATGGTGTGGACTATGCTATTTATAAACCCGGCGAGTGGCTGCGATGCGTCGTCGCAGGGCTTGGTGCCGCCCCCTCGCGCAAACTCCAGCTCGTGGCCGACCCGGCGCTCGTCAACCAGACTATCGCCACCGACGACTGGATTGCAGGTATGTCTGTGCAGGGCCTTGTCCAGTCTGTCGAGGACCGTGGTTACATTCTCGATCTGGGAGGAAAGCGCGGCTTTCTTGCCAAAAACCTCGCCGGCGACAATGTGGTTGCAAACAAGATTGTGCTGAGCACCATTCTCAAGGAGAGGTCTGGCGTCTTTACTCTTACCCAGCAAGAATCCTTGCCCCTTAATACCGTGCACGAGCAAGCCTCCCTTGTCCCTGGTGTGCTTGTCACTGCCCACGTCTCCAGTGTGCTCAAGGGCGGCCACATGTGCTCCGTGTTTGGCCACATTGACATCAGCATTGACACATTGCATGAGGGCGATGATATGCTCGACGGCGCTCCCGAGGATGCCCGCGTGCTGTTTAGCCACCCCCTCGAGAGTGTCACCGACACCAACCGCGTCCTTGCCCTGAGCATGCTCAAGCACACCATTGATCTCAGTGTGCCCGGAGATTCCAAGGCCTTTACCCCAGGCCACATCCTCGATGTCACCAAGGTGGCTGCAATCACCGAGAGCGCCCTTTACCTCGATATTGGCGTTGAGAGGTCCGCATACGTTCACATCTCCAACGTTGCCGATGAGCGCATTGAGGATATTAATACCTACCCCAAATACAAGGTCGGCACTGTCCACAAGGCCCGCGTGTTGAGCTATAGCTACGTGGATGATTGCTACTACCTCACAATGAAACCCAGCATTTTGGAGCAAAAGTTCCTCAAGGTGGACGAAATTGAGGTTGGTGAAAAGTGCGAGGGTGTTGTTGACCGTATTCTGCCCAAGGGTGGTGTTATCGTCACTCTTGGCGAGGGCATCAAGGCCATCTGCCCCGAGTTTTACTTGAGCGATATTGCTCTGCAAAATCCTGAAAAGAAGTTCAAGGCCGGTACAAAGGTCCAGGCTCGTGTGCTTTCCACAGACCCAGAATCAAACAAGGTCAAGATTGCCATCAAAAAGAGCATTGTTCACAACGACGCACACATTGTCACCGACTATCCCGAGATTGGAACCAGAACCGTTGGTACCATCGTTGCCCTCAAGGAGCGTGGCGCAATTATCGAGTTCTTCAATGACATCAAGGGCTTTTTGCCTCTCAAGGAAATGTCCGAGAGCAAACTTACCGACCCCAAGACACACTTTAAGCTCGGTCAAACCGTCAACATGACCGTTATTGACTCAAATGCAGAGACTTCAAGACTAGTTGTCTCATGTAGAGCCTCTCGCACAGTGTCCAGCGAGCCTCTTCCCAAGGTCCTCGAGCACGTCCAGGCAAGAGTGATTGAAAAGTCTGCAGACTCTTACTCTGTGGAAATTAATGGTCACCATGCCGTGCTCCCTTTCAACTTGGTTAGCGATGAACCCACCGGCAAGGCCAAAAAGTCTATTCAGGTTGGCTCTGAGATTGAAGTTATTGTACTTGAAGCTACAAGATCGACTATCCTTGTTTCTACCAAACCTCTGCTTTTGGCCACTGCGCCCCCTGCCAGCTTTGAGTCTCTGACCATGGGCGACGAGCTTGTTGGCTACGTTCGCAATGTCGACGATAATGGTATCTTTGTCGCCTTTGCCGGTGGCTTGGTTGCACTCATGCCCAAGGTCGTGGTCGGCGACAAGGTCTACAAGCAAGGACAATCTGTGACTGTATATGTGAGCAGCCTTGATGCCAAAAAGGAGCGCTTTTTGGTGTCGCCCGAGCTCCGTTCTGCTCAGCGTAGCGACGGCCTCAAGGTCGGTGACGAGGTCACCGCTGTAGTCACTACTGTCAAGCCCATGCAGCTCAACGTGCAAGTTGGCGAGGCTCAGGGCCGCATTGAAATGACCCAGTTGTTTAGCTCCATGGACGAGATTGAGGACCCCAAGGCGCCTCTCAAGCAGTTCAGCAAGGGAGACAAGATCAAATGTCAGATTGTGGGCTTCCACGATGCCCGCAACCACAAGTTTTTGCCAATCAGCCACCGCAGTGGTACCCACATTGTGTTTGAGCTGTCGGCTATTGGCGGAATGAAAAAGGAGTTCAAGGTCGGCGAGAAGGTACTGGCCTTTGTCAACAATTTTAAGGATGCTTCGTGCTACGTCAACTTGACCCCAGTCACTCGTTCTCGTATCGGTCTTGTTGATCTGGGCCCCGTCGAGAGCGATGCTGAAAAGGAGTACCCTGTTGGTAGCGTGATTGAGGCCACTGTTTTCAACACTGCGCCCGTTCAGGTCTCTGCCGCCTCTGAGGATGTTGCTGTCATTGTCAAGGTCAGCCCATTGTCTCTTTCAGTCAAGCTTCCTCGCAACCAGTTTGGCCTCGTGAGTGCCCCAGATGCGCTGGAAGAATTCCAGCCGCTTGCTGATGTCTTTACGGTCGGCAGCGTGATCAACACCAAGGTTGTTGAGCAAGATGAGAGCAACGACAAGACCTGGTACGGCATTGTCGACAAGGCTCGCACCTTTAGCACTGGCGACGTGGTCAAGGGCTATGTCAAGAATGTTGCAGATGGCGGTTTGTTTGTTTTGCTTGACCGCAACACCACTGGTCGTGTGCAAATCGGCCAGCTCAGCGACGAGTACCTCAAGTACTGGAAGAAGGAGTTCCGCGTCGGCCAAGTCGTGGAGGCCAAGATTTTGTCCAAGTCGCAGAATCGCATTGAGCTAACTCTCAAGCGCAGCGCCATTAGTGGCAAGTCTCAGGGCCAGAGTGGTCTCGAGGACTTGGAGGTTGGTGCCGTCATGAGCGGCCAAGTTCGCAATGTGCAAGAGTTTGGTATCTTTGTTGACATTGAGGGTACACAGGTCTCTGGTTTGTGCCACAAATCCCAAGTTTCAGACAAGCAAATCAAGGACATGTCCAAGATCTTTGCAAAGGGCGATTCGGTAAAGATCAAGGTTCTTGATGTTGATCTGGAGAAACGCAAGGTCTCGCTGGGTATGAAGGCTTCCTACTTTGAGGACGAGAGCGACAGCGACCAGGACATGGCCGAGGAGCAGTCTGACGAGGAGGAGGAGCAGCAAGAGCTGGATGGTGAAAGCGACGATGAGGCTATGGATGAGCAAGATATTATTCCTATTGATGATTCCGACTCTGAATCTGGCTCTGAGGCCGGCTCTGGCTCTGACTCTGACTCTGACTCTGACTCTGAGGCAGAGGCCGCACCCGCTGCTGGCGTGAGCGCTGGCTTTGACTGGGATGCAGACATCTTTGCCAAGGCCAACGAGTCTGAAAGCGACAGCGACAGTGACGACGATGCTCCCCGCAAGAGACGCCGTGGTGAGAAGTTTGTGCAGGACAAGACAGCCACCATCAACTCGACCGTTCCCCAGAGCGCCCAGGACTTTGAGCGGTTGCTTGTTGCCAGTCCCGACAGCTCTGTTGTTTGGATGAACTACATGGCGTTCCAGCTGCAATTGAGCGAGATTGATGTTGCGCGCGAGATTGCCCGCCGTGCGCTCAAGACGATTCCCCAGCGCGAGGAGCAGGAGCGCCTCAACATTTGGATTGCAATGCTGAATCTGGAGAACTCGTTTGGCACCAGCGACACTACGCAAGATGTTTTCAAGGAGGCCTGCGGCTTTATGGACAAGTTGACTATCCACGAAAAGATGGCAAACATCTATGCCGCCAGCGACAAGGTCGAGGAGGCCAAGCTGACCTGGAACGCCGCGTGCAAAAAGTTTGGCAGCGCCAACCTCGACGTTTGGGTCAACTTTGGCAAGTTCTTGTACTCGAACGGACTCGGCGACGAGGCCCACAAGCTGCTTGAGCGCGCCATCAAGGTGCTGCCTGAGCGCCACCACAAGGACCTCACAGTGCAGTTTGCCAAGCTGGAGTACAGCCTGGGCGACTTTGAGCGCGGCCGCACCCTGATGGAAGGGCTGGTGAGCGCGTACCCCAAGAAGATTGATCTATGGACGGTGTATGTTGACCAGGAGATGAAGCTCAACAACGACAACCGCGTAACTGTGACCAAACTGTTTGAGCGGATTCTCAACCGCAAGATCTCTGTCAAGCAGGCGAAAACAATCTTCAAAAAGTGGCTGTCGTACGAGGTTGAGTGCGGCGATGAAAAGGGCGTCGACTATGTAAAGGCAAAGGCCCAACAGTTTGCAGACTCTGCCTAGCTTTTATTTTAAATCATAGATTATTTATCATTGAACCCTGCATCTTTTCTGCCCCAAAGCGGCTGCAGCCGGTGAGACCCACAGGATCAGGCAGGGTACGGGTTGCCATGGGGGTTCGGGTTGCTGACTAGGAAATATATACGGGGCCGCTCCCATCTACACGACTAGTTATGACTGACCTTGTTAAGCTCAAGAGCGCTGATTCCGTGGTTTTCGAGGTGGAGAAGAAGGTTGCCGAAAAGTCGACGCTGCTGCGCAACCTGATGGAGGACGTCAAGGGCGAGGAGGAGATCCTGCTCGAGACGATCCAGTCCAACGTCCTCGCCAAGGTCCTGGAGTTTTGCGAGCACCACAAGGACGACCCCCCCTTTGCGTCCACAGAGGAGGGCATCCAAAAGGCCCGCACCTCTGAGATCTCCCAGTGGGACCACAAGTTCCTCCAGATCGACCAGGAGCTGCTGTTTGAGATCATCTGCGCGGCCAATTTTATGGACATCACGCCCCTCTTGGAGGTGTCGTGCCGCACCGTCGCCAGCATGATCAAGAACAAGTCGCCCGAGGAGATCCGCAGGACGTTCAACATTGAGAACGACTTCACCCCCGAGGAGGAGGCCCAGATCCGCCGCGAGCACGAGTGGGCCCAGGACCGCTAAAATTTTATAAGAATCTAAAAATATCTAGCCCGGCGGGCCCGCAGAGAGCGCCTGGCCCAGCCAACGACCCCCCCGTATATTAGGCCCCCATCCCACCCAGGAGCTGACCAATGGGCAACACAACCTCAAAGCAGACGAGCACCGTGTTTGAGCCGGCCGCGAGCACCACTGTGTCGTCAAAGCTGACCGAGGCGGTGGAATCAATCACCGACACCGACTTTACCCTCGACCAAAAGCAGCTCAAGAGCGCCCACAAGGAGGTTGCTCGCCAGCTCAAGGCCGCCGAGAAGGCCGCCCAGGCAAAGATTGAGCAGGGCTTCAAGGACATCAAGGACGCCAAGCCCAGCAAGAACGACGCGAGCGCCTCTGAGCTGTTTGAGAAGCTCGAGTCGCTCAAAAAGGAGCTGTCGTCCCGCCCCAAGAAGGGCGTCCTCAAGGACGACGCGCTCGAGGCCCGCGACAAGCTCGTCGAGTGCTTGCAAAAGAACAAGACCCAGCCCGTCGTCTGCCACCAGCAGTTTGAGGAGTTCAAAAAGGTCGTTGGGGGCACCACAGCCGTATAAAACGTAAAAGTATTTAACCAATGATAAACATCTCTACTTGCTTTTGCTAATCTCCAGCTCGGGAGTCTTGTAGAGCAGAATCAGCCCGCTGTCGCTCTCGCCGCCGCCGGCAAGGCTCTCGATCTTGGCCTCGTCCACCGCAGAGACCTTGTCGTCGTTGAAGCACCACCAGCTCGTCGGGTCCTGCTGGTTCTTGACAAAACACATGTAGTGGCCCGAGTCGGCCGACTGCCCGCGGTGCGTCACCACCGCCGCCAGCTCATAGATGCCGTACGGGTTCACGCTCGCGTCGCCCGCAAACGAGGGCGCGATCTTGCTCTTGACCATCTCAATCAGCTCCTTTTGCCGCTCTACCGGGATCTGGTCCTCCAGCTTGTCCCGTTTGTTGGCTAGCGACGACACCTTTTGCCGCCGTGCTTGGCGGCGCGCGTCCTCAAACTCGCCCTCCATCTCGCGCAGAGCGTCCCGGCTGGGAATCAGCTGCTCGCGGAGCTCGGGAGTGCACATGTCGCCAATGTCGAGCGTGAACGGGAATGCAACCTTGCGCAGAATCTTGGACTTGGCCCGCGAGTCCTTGCGCCAAAAGAACCGCACCATCTGCACCGTCAGGTACCGCGGCAGCCGCGAGATTTGCTTCTCGAGCTTGTAGTTTGCGTCCCTGCCCAGATCGTCGCTGTGCTTGGTGATCTCCTCGCTCAACCCGGCCAGTAACCCGTCGCGCATAAAGTTGGTGTTTATGGTGATGTGACAGCTGAGCTTGTTGAAGCTCTCGGCCTTTTCGGTAGCTGCCTCGGACTCGAGCTCGGTGTTGACCATCTTGGTCTCAAACATACCCTCAAAGTACCGATCAAGCGGAATCTTTTGTGCGCTTTGGACGTTGGCCTCTGTAAACATCTGGTGCAGCTGCGTCCACAGCTCCTCGGCGTCCTGCTGCCTGTGGGTGCCTGTTTGCGGGTCGCGCTCATCAAACTGAGGCTGCAGACTCCGCAGGGTCAGCATAAACATCACCGGAGTCACCGTGACGGTGTCAAGGTCCTTGAGAGCGGCTCCAAGCGACTTGACGAGCTGCGACGAGCCCGAGTAGTTCTCAAGCGCGGTCTTGACCTCAGGAAGGGCCCGCAGCGCTTGCAACGCCGAGTTTGCGTAACAGGTGTTGCCAATGTTTACCAGCCCTTTGGGCTCTGCCGGAGCGGCTTCCACAGGAGCGGCTGCAGCCGGCTCGACTTTGATATTGTTGGCCGGCAGACTGCCAGCAGTTCCCAGCATCATCAACACCTGGCCAGGCACCAGCTTGAGCTCGCTCACCGAGGCCTCATCTCGCACCTGGCCACCCTTTACGAGGATTTTTTGGCGGTCGATGGGCACACCAGTCAGCTCCTCCAGCTGAGCCTTGAACTCGCGGCCATTGCTCGTCTCTTCAAGCTGCAAATCGTACTTTTTACCAGCGTGCTTGACTACAACGTCGAGTGTCATGTGTAAGCCCAGCGTGTGGGTCGCCTGAAATACTCTCTAGAAAGATCGTAGGGATGTGTCAAAAACAATCGTTCATATAGAGATGTAGCGTGGGCTTTTCACCGATCTGACGCCCGGTTTTACAGTTATTTCTTGATGGTCATTCTCTGCACCTATGCAGCTCAATTACACCTCCCAAGTCAAACTTATAGCACCCATTTTTTGAGTGATGAAATTCTTTAGTTGCGCGGTTTTGAATCTCCAATCGCGGTACATTCTTGGCTCTGGCCCGGAGCCTTTGGTTGTAGGCCCTCCAGCGTTCCAGACAGTGCGCCATAATTAAATTGGCAGTGCCAAGCTGTGGGCACTCCGCCAGCAAAACCTTGAGCGGGTACAAAGAATCAATTCAAGCGTTTCCAGTGACACGTGTTTGGGGCGTCTTGCAGAAGCACCACCAACTTGTGAAAGCGGTGGATCTCGGGTGTTTAAAAGGCTCAGCTCAAACAAAACTAGCCCAAGACCCCTGGATACACCTTTAATTAGCCCTCTAGGCGTCAAAATTCTGGATTTTTCCGCTCTAAAAATTCCCGGCGGCCAAAAAATTGGCTCTTGTCTCTGAACCCTTCAACCGCCCAAATTGGTTGCCTGTCATGGGTTTGTCGGAGTCTAATTAGCTATTGGAGTCTTAGGTGCGAGTCCGGTTCGAGTCTCAGGGTGGTCATTATTACACTTGGTAACTTGTGTGGATAATCTCCTTGGAAAGGTGGTATCGGTCAGGTTAGCTAATAACGCAGCTGCCCACCTTTTCTGAGACGGCGCCCGGATGGCTCGTTATCGTGTCTACAATTTGCAACTGTTTAGTTGACGACTATTTTTGTTTTTTTGAAAAGTTGACGTGTATTCTGGCCCATGGATTGCTGGAATAGGGAGAGAATCAGCAAAGAACTGCAGCAACCTCTCAGCCCCTACTACATTTCGAGACGCGACAATGGCGCGGGCACCTCGTTCTACTTGACCAACAATGCAGTGGAGCAGCTCGCGAACGAGATATTTGGGGTGGGCCAATGGCACAAGACCAAAGTATCCACAACGGTTGAGGACGAGTCCGAGCAGGACGGCGAGCACTGCGTGTTGACCTCGTGCCAGCTGCGGGTCACGCTTGCCGACGGGACGTTTCGCGAGGACGTTGGCTACGCCACCTCGAAATCCCCAGATTTAGCCGAGGCACGGCAACAAAGTGCGGCATTTGCAGCCACTGCCGCGCTGCGGCGCACAATGCGGCTGTTTGGAAATGCCCTCGGCAACTGCATTGACTCGCAGTACACTGCGTTTATCGAGTCAAATTTGGCCGACGAGTTTCAGGATTCTGCCCCAACTTGACCCGAGCAGACCTTACCCTGAGACCTAGCCCTGCCCAGGGGACCCTGCCTCGGACCTGCCGCTGGGACATGGCCCAGGTTCCCCGGGACGAGAACAGAGTCACCGATGACATCATTGAGCATATTCCGGGCAACGGCTTTCTGCCGCTCTACATGCCTGATGGGCGTGAAATATATATGCATATAGCTTAATTTTAGCTTAAATTCTCGGCAAGCGTCGAAATTTCAGCAAATTTCAGCCGCCAAGACATGAAACTTGGCATGTGATCCGCGCGCTCGCACCCGGGCAAACACAATTTCGAAATTGAAACTTCACTCTTGAAGCTTAAACCTCGCTTGTGCACTGGAATTTATCCGGTTTTTGCTTCCGGCTCTGTAGATTGCTGATGGAAGACAACCCTAACCAGCCGCCTTTATATAACCCGCGGCACCCTCTCGAAAACTTTTGTCCGTCGTGTACTTATGAAGAGCACTATTTTGCGAGTAGCCAAAAGGTGGGCTATTCCTGTTGCCGTTGCCGGCACTGGTGTGGCCGCGTTTTTGGCCTGGGATGACCAGAACTCAAACACCAGGTTCAACCCACCCCACAAGGCAGTGATCCCTCCCCCGACTGCGTTTCCCAAGACGCGCCGTGAGATGATCGAGGCTGCCTCCAAGGAGGAGGAGTACGATATGCTGATCATTGGCGGTGGTGCGACCGGTGCCGGTGTTGCTCTCGATGCCGTCACCCGTGGTCTCAAGGTTGCGCTTGTGGAGCGCGATGATTTCGCCGCTGCCACCTCCTCAAAGTCCACCAAGCTCGTGCACGGTGGTGTTCGTTACCTCGAAAAGGCCTTTTGGCAGGCCGACTACGGCCAGTACCTGCTTGTCAAGGAGGCGCTTGCTGAGCGTAAACGTTTCCTTGATCTCGCCCCTCACCTGTCGTTCCCCCTCCCCATCATGATTCCCATTTACAAATGGTGGCAATTGCCCTACTACTGGGTCGGCGTCAAGGCGTACGACGCCCTCGCCGGCTCTGCCAACCTCGAGAGCTCCTACATGTTGACCCGCGGTCGCGCCCTGCAGGCGTTCCCCATGCTGAACGACTCCAAGCTCAAGGGTGCCATTGTCTACTACGATGGTAGCCACAATGACTCCCGTACCTGTGCTTCTTTGGCGATCACTGCCATCGAGCACGGCGCCGATGTGATCAACCACATGGAGGTGACCAGCCTCACCAAGAACGCCGAGGGCAAGCTGTCTGGTGCTACCGCCCAGGACGTGCTCAACCCCGAATCTGCCCCCATCACCATCAAGGCCAAGTGCATTGTCAACGCTACCGGCCCCTTTACCGACTCTATCCGCAAAATGGACGACCAAAAGGCCCACGATATTGCCATTGGCTCGTCTGGTGTTCACATTGTGCTTCCTGGTTACTTTAGCCCTAAAAACATGGGTCTGCTGGACGCTGCTACTAGCGACGGCCGCGTGGTCTTTTTCCTGCCCTGGCAGGGATCCACTGTGGCTGGTACCACCGATGCTCCCTGCGATATTGAGGCCCACCCCACTCCCAAGGAGGATGAGATCCAGTTCATTTTGAATGAGGTCCGCCACTACATTGACGGCAAGGTCGAGATTGACCGCAACGACGTGCGCGCCGCTTGGTCCGGTATCCGTCCTCTTGTGCGCGACCCCAATAAAGCTGATACCCAGAACGTGGTGCGTAACCACGCCGTAGGTGTCTCTGAGAGCGGTCTCGTCACCATTGCTGGTGGCAAGTGGACCACCTTCCGTGAGATGGCCGAGGAGACTGTAAACACCTGTGTCGACAAGTTTGCCCTCAAGGCCGGCCCCTGCCGCACTGCTGATGGCTCGATCCAGGTCATTGGTGGCAAGGACTGGACCCAGCTGATGCACGTTGATCTCATCAAGGAGTACCAGCTCGAGCCCGAGGTCGCCAAGCACCTGAGCGAGAACTATGGTACTCGCGCGTTTGATGTTGCCCGTTTCTGCACCCCCACCAACGTCGATGCCTCTGGTAAGACTGTGCACCGTGGTGTGCGCGTGTCCCCCAACTACCCGTTTGTGGACGGTGAGATCCTGTACTGCATGCGCTACGAGTACGCGCAAACTGCGATTGACGTGCTTGCCCGCCGCACCCGTCTCGCGTTCCTTGACTTCCAGGCCGCAAAGGAGGCCCTGCCCAAGGTCGTCGACACCATGGGTATCGAGCTTGGCTGGACCGAGGAGCGCAAGCTCAAGGAAATGCAGGACGGTATCAACTACCTGGTGAGCATGGGCCTGCACATTGAGACTCAGCCCGAGCCCACCGCTGCTCCCCTGGCCGCCACCGCCAACCCCATCGTCCCCGACGTTGAGATCCCCGTGTCCACCGGTGACCTCGACATTCAAATGGCCGAGCAGTAAATAGAGAAAAGGACCCGTTGAGGGTCCGCAACTAATTAGAGTGTTTACTAGAGAAAATACGTCTGATCTTTGCTAAAGTCCTCGATAAACTGAATCTCCTTGCGGTCGTGGTCGCTGTACCGCTCGAGCTCGGCCAGGGTGGACGACAGCGACCACTGCTGGCGGCGGCGGTAGCAGGCAAAGATCAGCCCTGTGATTTGCGCTCCATTGAGGCAGTGGATGTACACCGGCCGCATGTGGGGGTCCTCGATGATCTCGAGGGCGGACTCGACCAGCTCGGTTGTTACCGGCACTGGCCGCTTTTTGCGCGACTTGTCGGTCAGGCTGGAGCACTCGAGATGCATTTTGCGCACGTTGGGCAGGTCCAGGTCCAGGGGCTCTGGGGTGAGGCTCAGGATAGTTTTGAGCCGCAGGCTCGAGAGAAACGGGGTGTGCTCGGCCTGCGGGTAGCTACCCCGGTATATCTGGGGGTCGGCGCATGAGAACCGCAGCGGCGTGACCAGCTGCTTTGTGGGGCAGGCACTGGTGCTCATGCTCATCCACTACACTAAGCATGTACGGTCTTGTGCTCGGTGGCTGTTGTAGCAATGTCTACTTTTTGGAGATTCTTGTTCGCAAGCACCCCGACATGGGCGAGCTCCTGACGTTTGCCCAATTTTTCACCATTGCGGCCCTGAGCTGTCGTGGCTTCAACCCGTCGCGAAAGTGGGTTTTGCCGAGTTTAATGTACGCACTGGTATGTTTTCTAAATAATTGGGTCTTTTCGTTCCGCATAAGCGTTCCCATGCACACTATAATCCGCTCCTCTGGGCCGCTGGTCTCGCTGGTCATTGGCAGCTGGCTGGGCAAGACGTATAGCGCCCGCAAACACTGGGGAGTTGCGGTGATTTGCGCCGGCGTGGCCATCAGTGCCACCCAGGGCGGCGGCGAGTCTAGCCCCGCGGGGATCCTGATCCTGGTTGGAGCGACCGTGCTGGCTTCAGTGCAGGGGTTTGTGGCCTCGAGCATCAGCTCGGACTGGACAGAGAGCTTGTGCATGTCCCACGTGTATGCCCTGCCCTTTTTCGCGCTTGTGCACGGCAAGATTGCCGCCCAGGCCGCAGCCCTCGAGCGCGAGGACTGGCTGTGGCTCGGCACCAACTGCGCCACGCAGCTCGTGTGTGCGATTGGAGTCAACAAGTTGGTGACCGAGAGGGGCCCTGTGGCGCTGAACGTCACTCTGACTGTGCGCAAGTTTGTTTCGCTGGCCCTCAGCGCGCTGCTGTTTGGGCAGGTGGACAGCATAGTGCTGGCCGGCGGAGCGTTGGTGGGGATTGGGGCATTAATATACGGATAAAAAAGAGGAGAAAAAAGAATAAATTGAGGCTGCGCGAGACGCTATGAGCCCTCGTGGGTCTTTGGGGTGCGGGGGAGCGACTGCGAGCTGATCGAGTCGCTCGAGTTGACCGAGTGCAGCACCAGCGAGTCGAGGTCCGGCGCTGACTCTGTGCTTGGCCGCCTGGCGAGGCCGCCGCACCACGTCTCGGCGCGGTCGAGCGTGTCGTCGACCACCGCGATAACGTCCCGTATGAGATGCAGCGTCTCGCCCGCGAGCGACAGCACGGCGCTCTGCGCGGCGCTCTCTGTGGACTCCTGCTGCGCCTGCCACTGCTGTGCGCGCCACTGGCTGGGCAGGCTTAGGACCATCTTGCGCACCGCGAAGCGCGCACTCTGGGGCAGCGAGTTGCCCGCCACGGTGGCGATCAGGTTTGTGCTCTTTTTGATTGTGGCAATCATGTCCTGCCGTAGCGCGTTTGCGCTCAGCTCGGGCTCCACCCCCTGGGACTCCTGGTCCATGGCCTCCTTGAGGTCAATCACCTTGCGGCTGAGCGACTCGTTGGCGAGCCGCAGCATTCGCACAAATGTCCGGAGCCTGTGCTGTGTTTCTCGCGGCAGGAGCATCGATGTGGCGGTCAGGATCATGTTGCCAAACATTGACCGAGGGGCCCGCGGCGGGCGGTGGTCGCTGCTGGAGTGCGACGAGCTGGGCGTGAGCTGCGGGGACGGCGCGTCGGGGATCTGCATTGCTATTGGCTTTGACGGGGTTCCCGCGAGCGCTTGGAGGGCCTCTGCCGCCAACAGCTCTTCTTGAGGAGGCATGACTTAATCAAGGCTGCACGCGCATGTGACGCCAAACGTGGGCATCAAAATGTGGGGCGCTTGACTACAAAATAGAACCTCAGCACTATTTGCATTTGTTTGTCTTTTTTTTTTAGATTTGAATAATTATAATAGTTATCTGATATAAATACTAACGCAACAAAGGGTACTTCTGAGTGACCTCCTCCTCGTTCATGGGAAGCTCCTCAATCATTTCACGCTCACCACGAAGACGGACGGCAAGAGCAACGTCCTTCTCTTGGATAGTGACACGCTTGGCGTGGAGGGCACACAAGTTGGTGTCCTCGAAAAGAGAGATGACGTAGGTCTCGCAGGCCTCCTGGAGGGCACCAAGGGCACTGGACTGGAAACGGATGGTTCCACCAATCTCGGGGTCAACAAGGTTGACAGAGAGGTCACGGACGACACGCTGGAAGGGGAGCTTGCGGATCAAGTTATCAGTGGATTTTTGGTAACGACGGATTTCACGCAAAGCAACGGTACCGGGCTTGTAACGGTGACCAGACTTTTTGGCACCACCACCGGGGGCGGCGGTCTTGCGGGACTTGGAGGAGACGGCCTTACGGGGGGTCTTTCCACCGACACGGCGGGGAGTTGCTTCTTGAGAGCCAGCAGTACCTGTGCGAACCATTTTTTGTGACAGAGCTACGGGGCCGGCGCTACTTATATAACTGGGGCGCTGTACCCATAATTACTCAGACGTAATTTTACTGCCCGCGTTCATCATGACAAATGATGAAATGCACCCTGGCGCGCGCAATCATTGCGGTGCAGATGCGCGCCGAATGGGCCCGTTTTGCTGTCTGCACGCGGCTGATCTACAACAAAGAGCAGTCGCTGCTATCGATGACCCGCTCGAGGCGGTCTAGCCGGGTTGGGACTATCTGGTCGCCATAGCAACCATCATTTGTAAGCTACTTTCAGATGGCAGCCCTGTCTCGTCTCCAGGTTGCCCGGCTGTGCAGGCCGCCGCGTGCGCACGGCGTGATGCGAGCAATTCTTGGTTTTTTCGCGCTCTCCTGGTCTCTAGCTTTCGACTAGTCTAAATATTAGTGTTGTTTCATTTTACTGCTATACTGTCTATTTCACTGTCATATGACTTTAGCTATAGGCTTGTGCAACATTTGCTAGTGATTATAAAACACCACTTTGTCATTGGTAGTCAACCGCTAGATAAATTGCACGTGGGATGTAAAATTATAGTTTAAAGTTTAGAAAAACTGCAAAGGGCTGCTGCAAAGGGCTACTGCGTGGGCTGCTGCGTATGGCCGGGTCGTTTGCGAGGTCCCTTGGGAGGTCCCTCGACAAGCCCCTTGAAAGCCCCTCGAGAGCCCCTCGGGCGGCGCCTCGGGTGGCCGCTCTCGGCTCTTGTCCACGTCCTTGACGCCAGATCAATCCAAAAACCCCGTCCGCTTGGCCTAGCCCCCGTTGCAAGTGGCCTGCAACTCTGTTTGGTGGTGCTTATCGCCCTAACCCATATCTATATTCGCAGCGTGTGGATGACTTGAACACTCTTTGATCCTGGCCATGACGACGCCGCTGGAATTTACCAAAAAGACACTGCCGGACGGCCCCACGCGGTCAGGCACAGCCAGCCCAGTGTCTGGGGCCCCAGCCTCGGCGCTCTCGCTGCTGATTGACAAAAACAAGGACCAGTTTGATGGCAGTGCCGAGCCGAGCCCTCTCACCCCGAGGCCAATTGAATCAGAGGCCTTTGAGGACGAGAACCAGGGATTTGTAGATGGGGCCGGCGAGATTGGCAACATCAGCATCCCCCGGTACGGCAGCTCGACGTCGATCGCCTCAATGCCGAGAAACTCGAGCGTCGAGGCACGTTTCATTGTAAACGTGCCCAAAACGCCCAGCTCAAATAGCGTGAGCCTTGCATCGAGCGGTTTCCTCGGCAGGTCGCTCTCGAAAATCTCTCTTTCCGGCCGCCGCGCAAACCGCACAAACTCGGTGAGCAGGCCAGACACAGCGGGCAGCTACCACAGCCGCAACGACTCGCTGCGCTCGGCGAGCGTCAGCAGCACCTCCAACCTCAAGCGGCTGCTGGGCAACTCCAAGACGACCCCCGACGACAGCCCGGCCGGGTCGGTGGATAGCACCGCGAGCGGGTTCCCCAACGGGCTCCCCAACGGCCCCAGCGGCAACTTTACGAGCGGATTTCCCCCCGTGGCCAGCTCGTTCACGGGCGGCCCCAGCTCCTACAATGCGCGCAACACAACCAGCATTAAGTCGTACGGCAAGCTGGGCAAGACCCTGGGCGAGGGCGCCGGCGGCCACGTCAAGATTGTCAAGAGCTCCAACGGGCAAATGTATGCAGTCAAGGAGTTTAGATCAAAACACCCCAGCGAGACGCAACGAGAGTACCAGAAAAAGCTCGGCGCAGAGTACTGCATTGGGCTGACCCTCCACCACCCAAACGTTATTAGCACGCTCGACATTGTCCAGGAGCCGGACCGCGTCTACCACGTGATGGAGTACTGTGAGTATGATTTATTCGCCATTGTAATGAGCGGCAAGATGAAGCCCGAGGAGGTGTTTTGCGACTTTGCCCAGATAATAAGCGGCATCAAGTACCTGCACGACGCGGGGATCGGGCACCGCGACCTCAAGCTCGACAACTGCGTCGTCAACTCGGAGGGCATTGTAAAGATCATCGATTTTGGCGCCGCGGTGGTGTTTCGCTACCCCGAGAGCCAGCGCGTGTACGACACCCACGGCGTCGTGGGGTCCGACCCGTACCTGGCGCCCGAGGCGGCCGGCTCAGACCGCTACGACCCGTGCGCGACTGATGTGTGGAGCGCGGCGATCATTCTGTGCTCGATGCTGAACCGCAAGTTCCCCTGGCGCGCCCCCAAGGCGTCCGACCCGAGCTTCAAGACGTTCATCAAGGTGGGCGAGGACGGCGAGCGCAAGGGGCTGCAGAACCTGCTCAACCACCTGCCCCCGGTGTCGCACGAGCTCGTCAAGGGCATGCTGGACCTCGACCCCCTGTCACGATCCACCATCGACCAGTGCATGGAGAGCGACTTTTACAAGAGCATCGAGTGCTGCTCCGCCCACGAGCCCGGCTACGTCCCCCACAGCCACGAGCACAGCACGGTGCCCTTTGAGGAGGCGCACATTGCAATGCTCGAAAAGAAAAACCGCAAGGCCAAAAAGGGCGAGAAAATCTGGTGATTTGCGCTTGTACTTGTTTTTATGTATTGTTTATATCTCGATCGATCCGAGTCTGCCGCGCACCGGGTCCCGCGCACCGGGTCCTGCGCACCGGGTCTGCCTAGTGCCATTGCCTCAAACGCCACCACTGACTCACTTAGCTTTTAAACAGCCAAGCCAAGGGTTTTCCTCATACCTAGATGTTTAGATCTGTTCGTCGTGTGTCGACTCGGGCCCTTTTGGGAAAGAATATTGCAGAGACCGACCCCGAAGTGTCGCGGATCCTCGACGCCGAGCGCAGGCGGCAAAAGCAGGGCATCACCCTCATCCCCAGCGAGAACTTTACCTCAAAGGCGGTGATGGACGCGCTGGGAAGCGAGATGCAAAACAAATACTCCGAGGGGTACCCCGGGGCGCGCT
Source organism: Wickerhamiella nectarea (assembly GCA_022577815.1). Lineage (NCBI taxonomy): Eukaryota > Fungi > Ascomycota > Dipodascomycetes > Dipodascales > Trichomonascaceae > Wickerhamiella > Wickerhamiella nectarea. The sequence goes on from JAKIRY010000002.1 coordinate 112,776, forward strand.
ACTATGGCGGCAACCAGTTCATTGACCAGGCCGAGTCCCTGTGCCAAAAGAGAGCGCTCGAGGCGTTTGGCCTCGACGAGAGCGAGTGGGGAGTCAACGTGCAGGCCTGCTCGGGAGCGCCCGCCAACCTCTACACCTACAGCGCCCTGCTCGAGGTCGGCGAGCGCATCATGGGCCTGGACCTGCCCCACGGCGGCCACCTCAGCCACGGCTACCAGACCCCCAGCAAAAAGATCTCGTTCATCTCAAAGTACTTTACCACCATGCCCTACCGCCTCGACGAGTCCACCGGGCGCATTGACTACGACACCCTCGAGAAAAACGCCGAGCTGTTTAGGCCCAAGATCATTGTTGCCGGCGCCTCTGCCTACAGCCGCATCATCGACTATGCCCGCATGCGCAAGATCGCAGACAAGGTCGGCGCGTACCTGCTGAGCGACATGGCCCACATTGCCGGGCTGGTCGCCGCGGGCGTGACCGCCTCGCCGTTTGAGTACTCTGACCTCGTGACCACCACCAGCCACAAGTCGCTGCGCGGGCCCCGCGGCTCGCTGATCTTTTTCCGCAAGGGCGTCCGCTCCGTCAACAAAAAGGGCAAGGAGACACTGTACGACCTCGAGTCCAAGATCAACTTTAGCGTCTTCCCCGGCCACCAGGGCGGCCCCCACAACCACACCATCACCGCGCTCGCGGTGGCGCTCGGCCAGGCCAAGCTGCCCCAGTTCAAGGAGTACCAGCAAAAGGTGCTCGACAACGCCGCCGCGTTCGCCGACGCGCTCTCAGCAAAGGGCTACAAGCTCGTGTCTGACGGCACCGACAACCACCTGATCCTGATCGACCTCAAGCCCCAGGGCATCGACGGCGCCCGCGCAGAGATCGCGCTCGAGCTGATCAATATTGCTGCAAACAAAAACACCGTCCCCGGCGACAAGTCCGCGCTCGTCCCCGGCGGCCTGCGCGTGGGCACCCCCGCCATGACCACCCGCGAGTTTGAGCAGCAGGACTTTGTCAAGGTGGCCGAGTACATTGACCTCGCGGTCAAGGCGGCGCTTCGCATCAAGGCCGACGTCGCCAAGCAGGTCGAAAAGCCCAAGCTCGCCGACTTTCGCGCCGCCGCCGAGCAGGACGCCGAAATCAAAAAACTTTTCGAGGAGGTGTCCGAGTGGACCGAGAAGTTCCCCGTCCCCGGCGATCTCTAATTGTATATCTATCTATCTAGCCAGCCCCCAAGCGCAGAATTTTTTCAGTATGACAGACCAGCCCAAGCACACGGCAGAGCCCGAGGCAAAGGCGCCCAACCAGAAGCCGCGGCCCTCGTTCGAGCACCCCGTGCTCAGGATGATGGGAATCCGCCGCCTGCGGGTCCCCTCGCGCAACTGGTCCATCTTTTGGGGAGTCACGGGGCTCTTCTTTGGCGGCCTCTACTATGACCGCAGCACCGGCCGCAAGATCAGGGCCCAGCGCAAGCAAGAGGTCAAGTACCTCGCGGAAGCTCCCATCTCTGGCCTCGAGCTGCCCCGCAAGGTCAAGGTGTACATGAGCCCTCCCCCCAGCGACACGATTGAGGTCTCCCTAAAGCACTGGCGCCAAAACGTCAAGCCGCTGCTCACCTCGGCTTCAATTGACTATGAAATCATCGACGAGGACAAGCAGGGCCACATCCGCTCCGTGGTTGCCGAGGACATCCGCAACACGAGAAGAGCCGCCCAGGGCCAGCCCACAACCGGCTACCAGCCGGACGAGCTCGACAAAAAGGTCAACCAAAAGCTCGTGCACAACCCCGCTGGCGGCGTTATTTGCATTGGCCGCGGCGCCTACAAGGAGTACATGGCCGGCCTCCACGAGGGCTGGATGGGCCCCCTCGAGGAGCCCCAGTTTGTCAAGGACGAGCGCCTCCAGGCCGAGCAGCTCAAGCTCGAGCAGCAGAGAGCAGAGCAGGCCGAAAACGGCGACCAGGACGAGCAGGCCGCGCAAACCCCCGAGCCCACAACCGTCGAGATCCCCAAACCCGAGCCCAAGCAGGACGACCCCAAGGCGGCCGCAGCCCCCAAAGTGACCCCGTCATGGCTCCGCGCCGAGCACTACACCGAGGCAGAGCTCGACCCGCTCTTTTACCAACAAACAATCGACCCAGTGCTCGTTGTGCGCAACCCTCACATTTTGGGCTTTTTGAGAACGCCGCAGCGGTTTGGCCGGTTCATGACCAGGCGGTACTATGTCGACGAGGCCACCACCGCCGCAAAGTCGCTCGTGCTCGAGCAGATCCGCGAAATGCGCCCAGAGGACGCCGACCTAGAGCTCAAGGAGGAGCAGGACTGGCCGTCAAAGTGGAAGCAGCAGGGCATCGACAAGAACTCGGAATGGATGCGCGACTTTAAGCTTGACAACAGGCTCTTGCCGCACCTGCGTGTCTACGACAACAACGCGCCCGCCCAGGCCCCTCAAAAGGACTCCGCCAGCGACGGACTGCACTAGAAGAGAGAGAAAAAAATTAATAAATAAATAAAGCGGCTACTTTTTCTTGAACAAGTCGTCAATCTCGCTGCTAGCCTTTTTGGATGCCTCCAGCTTTGTGTACTTTGACTTTGGCTGCGGCTGCGACTCCCGCTGCGGCTTGCGCTTGAGGCTGGGACTCTCTGGCTGCTCCAGCTGCTGCAGCTGCTGCGTCTGCTGTGGCTTTGCGGCTGGCTGCTCGGGACGTTTGGTCAAGCGAGAGTAGATCAACATGTACGCATTGCCGTTGCGCTTGACCACGCGCTCGCTCACCTTTTGCACAACGTCGTCGTCGTACGAGGCCCAGCCATTGTTGGGTTGGCGGCACAATGCAATATAGTGTCCAGACGAGAGGTTGCGGCCAGAGTGCTCGATTACTGCCACGAGCTGGTACTTGAGGTCCTCCTTGGGCTCGCTCGACGAGTACTCGCTCAAATCCAGGTCCATCGGGTATGATACCTGGGTCTGAAGCTTTCTGCCCGACTCGCCATCAAACTTGAACCGTTTGAGCTGGATGTTGAGGTACTCGGGCGCACGCAAAATGGCAGACGTCTTGTAGGCCTTTGTCTTGAGCTTGCACTTTTCGCAAAAGTAGCCCTCTTGGCCCTTGAGTTTGAGCAGCTCGTGCCTAAAGTACTCCTTTATTGAGCTCTGGATGTCCTTGTCCTCGGTGATTCCAACGCACAGGTCATAAAAGTCTTGATCGGTGGTCGAGACGCTCTTGCACTTTGCGCAAATCACATGCTGCTTGATGGTTCCACCAAAAATGTCGTAAAAAATCGACGAGTTTAGCTTCTCGCCGCGCGGCACAGAGTCCTCCTGAAGCCTTCCCATTAGCGACATGTAGTACTCGTGGGCGTCCTCTTGCTTCCACTCAGACATCATGCAGTTGACATTCTCAAGGTTTTTGATCATGCCCGCAGGGTAGATTTCACGCTTTTTGGCCTCCAAAAGCTTCTTGTACAGCATCGCTAGCTCATAGGTGACGCTATCGCGACGGATCGTCTCCTTGTACTTGTTTTTCAGCACATCCCCAAGGTAGCGAGCGACCGCAGGAACATGGATCAAACATTGGATGGCAGAGTTCATGTAGCAGGTGACGCCCCTGTTTACTAGGCCAAGGGGTGCGCGTGCCCCCGCTTCCCAGCTCTTGCATATACGCGAATTTTTGCGCGAGCCGCGGTCGCGAGAATTTTCGTTTATATCCCAAAACTCTGATTGAGACGCGCCGCTGTCGCTTGTGGACGCGCTAGACGGCTCCGCAGATTGATCCCCATCATCGAGCTTGATCTGAATGTAGCTTCCAGGCTGGATATTAACTGGCTCTGGGAATTTGGCTGGAACAAAACGCACACTGGCTTCAGCCATTACCTAGATTAAAAAAAATGTTTTTGTGTGCGTAGGAAAAGTTTAATCGCTGCTGTACGTGAAAAGAATTTCCACCCTAACCCTAGACGCCAGCCATTTCTCTCTCGCCTCTAATGTGGGGGCGCGATTCAATTGATAATTTAGCTACAAATTCTGGTTGGACAGCTAAAACTGACCCCAATCACCAAGCTGGCCGCTGAAAAATCCCAAACCCTCGACCCTGTGCCTGTGTACCTTTTTTTTGGATCACTTAATATTTTTTTCATCTTCATCTAAATGGGTAAAACCGAAAAGAAGTTCGGAAAGGGTCGTTTAGATCATTATTACCGACTTGCAAAGGAGAAGGGGTACCGTGCCCGTTCTTCGTTCAAGATTTTGCAGCTCAATGAAAAGTACAACTTTTTTGGCGCTGCAAAGGGAAGTAAGCCCAGACCCATGTGCGTGATTGATTTGTGCGCTGCCCCCGGCTCTTGGTGCCAGGTTGCTACCCAAAAGTGCCCTGTCAATTCGCTCATTGTAGGCGTCGACTTGGCCCCCATCAAACCGCTGCCCAATGTTATCAGCTTCCAGTCCGATATCACCACGGACCACTGCCGCTCACAACTGAGAGGCTACCTCAAAACCTGGAAGGCCGACGTGGTTATGCACGATGGTGCCCCCAATGTCGGTATGGCCTGGGCCCAGGATGCATTTACCCAGAGTGAGCTTGTGCTGCAGAGTCTCAAGCTCGCGGTAGAGTTTCTCCGGCCAGGAGGCTGGTTTGTGACCAAGGTTTTCAGATCCAAGGATTACAACAAACTCATGTGGGTTTTCCAGCAGTTTTTTGAGCGCTGCGAGGCCACCAAGCCCCCCTCGAGTCGTAACGTCTCTGCCGAGATTTTCGTCGTCTGCCGCAACTTCAAGGCCCCCAAGGATATCGACCCTAGGCTTTTGGATACCCACTATGTCTTTTCCGATTTGGACGAAAAGGCCACTGCCGGTCAGATGCAAGCCAAAATTTTCAACCCCGAAAAGAAGAAGCGTAGCCGTGAGGGTTATGACGTTGAGGACCAAACCCTGTTAATCACAAATGAGCAGCCGGTGATGGAGTTTATCAATGCCATTGACCCGGTAGCCTTTTTGGGAGCTGCTACTGTGATCAAGTACGACAAAAACTCTGAAGAGGCCGCACAGCTAAAGAATCTGCCTCTGACCACAAACGATCTGCTCGAGTGCTTCAAGGATCTACGAGTTTTGGGTAAAAAGGACTTTAGAACTATTTTGAAGTGGCGCATGGCTGCCCGCAAAGTGCTTGGCATCGATAAGCCCGAAGAGGAGGAAGAGGAGCCCGAGGTTGTCCTGACTACCGAGGAGCAGATTGAAAAGGAGATGGAGAATCTTGCCGACAATGAAAAGACCCGCAGGAAGCGCGAGCGCCGCAAGCACAACGAGGAGAAGCGCAAGGCGATTGTCCGCATGCAGCTCGGTATGGACACCCCCCACGAGATTGGTGTCGAGGCCGCACAAAACAACGACTTGGGCTCGCTTTTCAACATCAAGTCTGCCAAGAGAGAGGGCGATCTGGTCAAGCTTGTCAAGGGTAAGCAAAAAGTACCAGCTGGTGTTGAGCTCGGCCCCGAAAAGGAGTTTGACCTTGGCGATGCTGAGATTGCACAGGCAGTTGTCCCCGAGAGCGACTCTGAAGAGGAGGAAAAGTACGTTGAGGTTGCAGAGGACGACATTGACCAGCTCGAGGACCAACTCAACCACTTGTACAACAAGTTCAAGTCGGAGCGCCTTAGAAACGCCGACGCCGAGACTCGTGCGCGCAAGGAGCGCGAGCGTGAACCGTGGCACGGTATTGAGGACGGCCCCGAGGACAGCGACCTTGACGAGGAGGACGATGAGATGGTCGACAATCAGCCAGTGAGCTCTGCCGCGCAAATGTTTTTCGACAAGCCCATTTTCAACGACCTGGAGCAGATTGCCGATTCTGAGGTTGACACTGAAGATGAGGACATGGAGGACGCACCCGTCCAGGCCAATGGCAAGGCCAGCGGCAAGACCAACGGTACCGCCAATGGCAAGGCCAACGATGACGGCTCTGATGTTGAAATGTCCGAGGAGGAAGAGGAGGAAGCGTTTGATCCTACCAAAAAGGACGACGCCCAAAACGCCACCATCAAAATGACGCTCGCCCACCAGCTGTTGACTGGTCAAATCAACAAGCACGATTTGATCAACAGCGGTTACAACAAGACATCGTTCCGCGACACTGACGGCCTCCCCGAGTGGTTTTTGGAGGATGAGCAGGAGCACTCCAAGCTAGTCAAGCCCATCACCAAGCAGGCTGCCGCCGCGCTCAAGGAGCAGCTCAAGGTCCTGAACGCCCGCCCCATCAAGAAGGTGCAGGAGGCCATGGGCCGTAAAAAGATGCGGGCACACAAGCGCCTCGAGTCGATCCGCAAAAAGTCCGAGGCCATCAACGACGATACCGGCAAGAGCGAGCGCGAAAAGTCCGAGGACATTGCCAAGCTGTTCCGCAACTCGTCCAAGGTGGAAAAGCAGCGGCCCAAGGTCACAGTGGTTGCTGCGCGTGGCCACAACCGTCGCTTGCAGGGTCGTCCCCGCGGTGTCAAGGGTAAATACAAGATGGTTGACGGTGTTTCCAAAAAGGAAGGCCGCGCACTCAAGCGTATTGCCAAGAAGAAGAAATAATTTATTGCTAATATTTAACTAGACGCTTTCTCTTGATGGTCTCCAACGTCAGGGCTGGCCGCCGAGGTCACCTAACCCTCTCCACACCTTGGAGTGTTTCCTAACCACCTTCCTAACCTTGAGACGGACCTAACCCCTCGCTTATCAAGCGTCTGGCGCAGGCACCAAATCCGTGGGTGGCTGCAACCTGGCAAAAAATAGGAGTACGGGCGCGAAAATAAGGCGGCACTTGCGCACTGCGATAGGCTGCTGGGCAAAGTCTTAAAAACTGACACCCGCCGCCGATTCCCGCGAGGCTGCACGATTGCATTCCGATATTTGTCAGCACATGGTCGGCGCAGGACCATAGCAACCAAACCCTAGTCTGCAAATCTTCCGTCATCCCCCTACCCATTTCCTAAACCTAGATTTGATCTTGAACGGCTGAGGAAAATGTCTGGTAGATCGCACAAAGAAGAATCAGAACAAACATACGTCAACGGAATGGAGGTCTCGGGCATTGATCCCCAAATTGTTCGCGAGGAACAACAGCCCAAAATAAAGACCCCTCTGCCCCAACAGTATGCCATGCACAGTGCCGCTTCGCAGTCGTACGACCAGGTGGCATTCCAGAACTTTATGAACCAGCAGTCGCTCCAGGCTCTCGCGTCTTCCGGCAAGATGCAGCAGCAGCTACCTCGGCAGCATGACCCATCTCAGCACCGACCCCAGATTCCACAGCAGCAGCAGCCGCAGCCACAACAACCACAAAAGCAACAGCAGCAGCAGCAACAGCAGCAGTACCAGCAGTTTCCCCAAATGTACCTGCAGAACCAGTCGCAGGCTGGGGTCAATGTCACGGCTCGCTCGCAGCAGGGCGGGCAGCCAGGCGGGGGCCGCCAGAACGCGTCGCCGGGCGGCACTTCAGTAAAGCCGGCGGGATCACGCGAGCTGATGCAGCTCACCTCAGAAGCGCGGCTCGTGGCGCCCCCCTCGAGCGCCCGGGTCGGCAAGCGGCGCGTCCGCCTTGGCTGGACCGAGGAGGAGACGCAGCACCTGATGGAGGGCTGTAAGCGCCACGGGGTGGGCAACTGGAAAAAGATCCTCACCGACCCCCACTTTGACTTTAACTGCCGCACAGCGGTGGACCTCAAGGACCGGTTCCGCACGTCGTTCCCCGACGAGTACTCTCGTTTATACCCCAACGCGCGCACGCACAAGGTTAAGCGCCTCGGCCCCGGCTCGGACCAGAGCGCTCTGGTCAAAATCAACCGCAAGGAGCGGCGCAGCTTCAACGCCGAGGAGGACGACCGGCTGCTGCAGGGATTCCTCAAGCACGGCCCCGCCTGGAGCAAGATCCAGCGCGACCCCATGCTCAACCTGAGCGACAGACGCTCCACCGACCTGAGAGACCGCTTCCGCAACGCGTTCCCCGAGCGCTACACCGCCGCAGGCTACAAGGGCCGCACCGGCAACGGCAAGGCCATGTCGCTGCCCGGCCCCGAGATCTCGGTCCAGTCGTCGCAGATCCAGCAGATGCCTCCAATCAACATGCTCGAGGAGGACGTCAACGTCAACCTCCAGCCTCACAACATGGTGCCGCGCAACTATATGCCCCAGCACCCCATGCAGCTGCAAACAATGCAGGGGATGGGCGGCTACCAGTACTTTGGTTCGTAGATATTTTTTATTATTTGTTACTATTTTTGCTGCCCTTTGGCGGGCGGACCCTCGAGGCGTCTCGCCGTGCGGGTCCTGGTGGGTCCTGGCGGGTCCTGGCGGGCCCTGGGGGGGTCTTGTGGGGTGGCTGTGATGCAGGGCTGCAATGCAGGGCCGTGCATGGCGCGCGCCGAGAGAGATTGGCGGAGATCTCAATCTCGCGCTCGAAAATGGGCGCCGAAAATGTCTTGGCTGCCTAGACACTGCTCGCCAAGTGAGACACTCTGGCGCGCGCGCGCTAGGAAGCTCGAGCCCAGCCGCATGCAGATCATTTGTCATTGCTGCGGCGTGCATCGCCACCCTCGCAAAACTGGTCAAATTTGCATAAACTAGGGCAAAAACATACAGATTTGATACCCAAAAGCCAGGGAAACCCTGTGTACAGGGAATTTGGGCGCTCATTACCTGGAAAACCGCCCAACCCCTTATCCTGTCTGAGCGCTTTATGCACGATCTGCAGGTGGCAGGTCCCACCAGTGCGCTTTTGCAGATATGCGTGTAACCACCAACCCCGTTTGGGGAGCACCTACCCACCCTCGTCGCTCGTATAAATACTCGAGTCGCTTCCATGCATCTCCCAACTCTCTTTTCAAGTTCCACACAGACAAGCACTCTCTTTGCAGCCTCACTTTCTTTCATCAACCCAATCTAAAACCCCCCACATTTCTTTCAACTTTTCAAAATGATCCACTTTCTTTCTTTGATCCTTTCTTTCTTTACTCTAATTTCTGCTGCTCCTGCTATTGTCTACCAGACTGTCAACGTGGGCACCGTCTACACCACATCCTATGCCTCGGGCGCCTCTGCGGGCGCCTCCAATGTTGGATACACCACCCTCTACTCCAACGCCGTCTCTTGGACCACCACCCTCACCCCTGAGGCCTCCTCCACTTCGAGCGAGTACTCCACCGTCTTGCCCTCGAGCACTTCGGTCTCTGTTGCGCCCATTGCCTCTAGCTCCATTTCGGTCCAGGTTGCCGCTGCTGCTGCCTCTTCTGTCGAAGTTGTATCTGCCGCTGCCGCCTCTGCCGCCTCTGCCTCTGCCGCCTCTGTATCTGCCGCTTCGGTGGCCGCCGCTTCGGCCGCATCTGCCGCAGCTGCATCTGTATCTGCCTCGTCGGTTTCCGCCGCTTCGGTTGCCGCTGCCGCTGCCTCTGCATCTGCTGCCTCGGTAGCCGCCGCTTCTGCCGCCGCTAGCACCACAACCAGCGAGGCGGCCAACGTGGTCACCATCACCTCGTCGATCTCCCACACCATCTCCTCGTCTTCCAGCTCTCTCACTACCACCACTAGCACCAGCGCTACCACCACAACCTCTACCTCCTCCAGTGGACCCACTGTCACCTCCGTCCCCAAGTACGTTGTTTACAGCCCCTACAACTCTGACTCTACCTGCAAGGACGCAGACACCGTCAAGACCGACCTGGAAAGTCTTAAAAACAAGGGCGTCTACCGTATCCGCATGTACGCCACTGACTGCAACAGCCTCTACACCGTCCAGCCCGCTGCCGCCGAGCTCGGTATGCGCATTGTTCAGGGCCTGTGGATCGGATCTTCTGGCGTCGATAATGCCTACAGCCAGCTTAGCGAGCTGGTCAGCTACGCCGACGGTGACTGGAGCATCTACGACTCTATCATTGTTGGTAACGAGGACGTCACCAATGGCTACATCACTGCTGCTGAGCTCTTGACTGCAGTCAAGAGCGTCCGCTCTACTCTCGAGTCCAACGGTTTCACCGGTGATGTCATTGCCGCCGAGACCACCACTGCCTACAAGAACAACCCCACAGAGATGTGCGACTCGTCGTTCCCCTTTATTGGCCTCAACGCCCACTCTTACTTTGCATCCAGCTTTACCGCGCAGGAGGCTGGCACCTTTATCCAGGACCAGATTGATATCGTCAAGAACCTCTGCTCCCGCAGTGACATCTGGATCTCAGAGACCGGCTACCCCTGGAAGGGTGACACAAACGGTGCCAACGTACCATCAAAACAGAACCAGGCGGATGCAGTCAATGCCATTCTGGACACAACTAATCTTGACTGCGTTATTCTTGCACAGTACGACGACATGTGGAAGGAGCCCGGCACCTATGGCATTGAGCAGTACTTTGGTGTGCTCGACATTGTGGGCTGATTTCTTCAGCAGTAGCGCCTTGTACATAGTATTTATATAGTTTATCAATTTTTATTCACTCAAAAAAACTCTTGTCTTTCCTCTGTGGCCATCGTATAGCATGTGAAAAGCTCAACTGCCAAGGCCGCGCGATCGTCGCAATGCAAGCAACAAACTCTCACAGAATCACACAGCAACGCGGATCCCAGCCAAGCCTGTTTGACCAGCCACCTTCCCAAAAAGTCTGCAGGCGTGCATGCGCCAAGCGACTATTCTGCCAGGTTAACGGCTGAGAGCGAGCTGTTTAAAATATTGTGGTTCTCCCAATTGAGCACAATTTGCCAAAACTGTCCTGCGATCCAGTTTGCAAGTAGTCAAGAGATTCAAATCAGGCCATCTGCCAGGATCAGCGTTTTTGACTTGAGAGGCCTGCGCGTATGCACAGAACCATGCAGCCAGCTCACAATGTACCTTGATTTGGCAAGATCAACAAGTGGATGCAATAGATCAGTACGGTTGGAAATCTTCAAGCCCGTTGCAAACGCTTGATCTGGTCAACCACCTGCAAAGCGTTGAATCGTAGGACCACCAACGTGCATACGCGAGATTTTCTGCATGCACACCCCAAGGATTTGGAATTATGCATGCATGCGCGCTTGCATGATCAGTTTAAAAGCATTGGGAGAGCTGTGGGGTTGGCTGCGATTCAATCTCCATGATGGTAAAATCCCTCACATTCTTTACGGTGGCGGCTGTTGTGCTAGCTGTTCCTGCTATTGTCTATGAAACTGTAGATGAAACTATTTTCGTTACCGAGTACATTGGCGCTGCTTCGCCTAGCGCCAGCAGTTTTGACAACAGCACCTTATGGCTAATGAGCAATACCAGTTCTGCCACGCTTGCCGCAGCGTCTACTGCTGTGTCTAATATCACAGCTGGCCTCCAGGACTATCCCGTTGTATCCGAGGCCAGCATTGCCGGCGACAGTATCCCTAATCTTGGATCCAGCTCCACCTCAAGTGCCAGCTCTGCTGCCACCTCAACTGGAAAAGTAGGCTCAAGCTCAAACAGCCTTCCACCCAGAGATCCAAGCGCATCCAGCCCTGTGCCACAGGAGACCACTGAAGCTAGCTTTGCTCTTCCTGGTATTTATACCAAGGCACTGACTGAGATCTCATCTGTATCTGCCACAAATGGTAATTTCGCCTATCTTACCACATTGACGCAAGTGTATACCACCACCGTTACTCCTGGAGCTAATGTTCCATTTTCCGTTCTTTTTGGTAGCAGTATTAGTTCCCCGGACTCTACTGCTGTATCTACCTCCACCACTAACTCTGGGACCTCTTATTCCACTTTTTCAAGTGGCAGTGCGAGGTCCTCTGGAGCTGATACTGACTCCAGCTCTACTTCTCCAAAGACCTCTTCTGCATCCAGCCCTAGCCCCAGCTCCAGTTCCACAGAGACATCTACTGTGTCCAGCTCTGGCTCTGGCTCTGGCTCCAGGGTCACTTCCGACTACAATAGTACCGCCATGGTATCTTCTACTGCAAGCTCTAGCTCTAGCTCAAGGGCCACCTCTGCCTCGAGTGGTACCTTCATCTCATCTTTGGCTCTGAGTGCTAGCTCAAGCTCCAGTAACGCTTCCTCCTACGATGCCACCTCAACCTCGTCATACATTGAAATCTCAAGCTCAAGCTCAAGCTCTAGTCCAAGCTCCGGCGTCACCTCTTCCACGGATGCTAGCTCAACCTCATCATCTAGCTCCAGCTCCAACTCTAGCCCAAGCTCAGACGTCACCTTTTCCACGGACGCTAGCTCAACCTTATCATCTAGCTCCAGCTCTGGCACGAGCTCCAGCTCTAGCACAAGCTCCGGCGTCTCCTCTGCCGACGATGCTAGCTCGACCTCATCTTCTAGCTCAAGCTCAAGCTCTAGTCCAAGCTCTGGCGTCACTTCTTCCACGGATGCTAGCTCAGCCTCATCATCTAGCTCAAGCTCTAGCTCCAGCGTCACCTCTGCCGACGATGCCAGCTCGACCTCATCTTCTGGCTCAAGCTCAAGCTCTAGTCCAAGCTCCAGCGTCACCTCTTCCACGGATGCTAGCTCAGCCTCATCATCTACAAGCTCTTCAAGCTCTAGCCCAAACATTGCTTCTGCCGACCATGCTAGCCCAAAATCATTATCTGTTGAGAGCTCCGACTCAAGCTCGAGCCCCAGCTCGAGCTCCAGCATTACTTCTGCCGACGACGCTAGCTCAACCTCGTCTTCTAGCTCAAGCTCTGGCTCCAGCGTCACCTCTGCCGACGACGCCAGCTCAACCTCATCTTCTAGCTCAAGCTCTGGTCCAAGCTCGAGCTCCAGCTCGAGCCCCGGCATCACCTCTGCCGACGACGCTAGCTCGACCTCATCATCTAGCTCCAGCTCCAGCTCTATCCCAATCTCAAGCTCTAGCATTGCCTCTACCTACGATGCTAGTTCAACCTCATCATCTGGCTCAAGCTCAAGCTCAAGCTCAAGCTCAAGCTCTAGCATCGCCTCTACCTACGATGATAGCTCAAGCTCTAGCCCAAGCACCGCCACAACCTCTTCTCAGAGTACTTTTGCCACTACATCCTCTTCTACAAGCAGTACCACTGGCACTAGCACGAGCGCGACCCCCCAGGTGACTGTGGTGCCCAAATATATGGTATACAGCCCTTACGAAGATGACCAGTCTTGCAGACCTTATGATACCGTGCTTCAGGATCTTGAAAACATGAGCGATAAAGGCATAACACATGTTCGCGTGTACGGAACCGACTGCAACGCCCCAACAGTGATCTACCCCGCGGCTAAGAATCTTGGTATGAAAATTATCCAAGGTCTTTGGGTTGGCAGTACTGGCATCGACAATGCTTACGACCAGTACAGCACGCTCATTGCCGCTACCAGTGAAGCAGATTTCGACTGGTCTGTTTACGAAGCCATTGTTGTCGGTAACGAAGATGTCACTAATGGCTATATTGATGCCGAGGAGCTGCTCAATCTTGTGATAGACATCAAAGGACAACTCAATAGTTCGGGGTATACTGGTGAGGTGTGGGCCGCCGAGACTACTGCCGCCTACATTAACCACCCTGACCAGATGTGCAGCACTGAAGTGGGAACTCTTGCTCTCAATGCGCACTCTTATTTTGCTCCAACCTTCACCGCTCAAGAGTCTGGTGAGTTTATCCTCAATCAGATTGACTTGGTCCAGCAGGCCTGCGGGCGTACAGATATCCTCATCTCAGAGACTGGATACCCCTGGGCCGGCGATACCTACGGCAACCAGGTCCCTAGCAAGCAGAACCAGGCGGATGCTGTGAATTCTATTCTCGATGCACTTGATGGTAACGCCGTTATCCTCGCCGAGTATGACGACCTGTGGAAAACGCCTGGCCCTTACAACATTGAACAATACTTTGGTGTCCTCGACATTATTGTTTGATACTTTTTATTTCTTTTCCCAACATAATACCCTATAATACCCTAGATTCATCCCTAATTTGATACAATGCATCGACCACTAGGCCCCTCCATTTAGGGTCCTCGCTGACCCAGAATAGGCAAGCTGAGCAAAGGGAGAGCATAGCCACCTTCTTTCGTGGAACTAGAAGGCTATGTTAAGAAAAACTACCGCCATATTGCCCAAAACTACTGCAGGCGTTTACGTGCCAAGCGAGGAATTTGCCAAGCTAGCGGCTAACAACGACGTGCATGGAATAGTAAATTTTCCATCAAGCCTCACAATCGAAGAATGTAGCCTTTTAGTTCAAGAAACTCTGATCTGAAACATCATATCAAATTTATCTGCTAGGATCGGCGCTTTTTGCCTGAGAGTCCCGCTTATGCACAGAAGCATGCAGGCCGGGTTGCAGATTGACCGGATTTGGCAAGAGCGAAAAGCCAGGGTAATCGACAGTTAAAATTGAGCTTCAGCAGACCCGATGCTGAGGTCCATAAAAATCAGTCACTATCAGAACGCCAAATCGTAGGAGATTTGATGTGCATAGACGAGATATGATGCATGCACACCCCGGGGACTCCGGATCATGCATGTAGGTGTACTTGCATGGCCAAGTTAAAAGTATCGCGTGAGCTGTGAGTTGAGTGCGACAATCTCTATAATGGTTAAATCCCTTACACTCTTTTCGGTGGCGGCTCTTGTGCTAGCTGTACCTGTTATTGTCTATGAAACTGTCGAAGAAATTGTTTTTGTCACCGAGTATATTGGTGCTGCTTCTCCTAGTGCCAGCAATATTGGCTACAGTACCAAGTGGCCGGTGAGAAATAGCACCTCTGCAGCTCCTGCTGCAGCTCCTACCGCCGTATCCAACGTCACCGTTGGTGTCTCTGGTCATCCTGTTGTGTCAGAGATCGGTATCACGGGAAGTACTGGCTCGGGCCCTGGTTCCTCGACCACTTTAGTCGGTGGTGTAGGTGCAAGCCCGAATAGTCCCCCACCTAGACACCCAGGCGAGTACAACCCTGCGTCCCAGGTGTCCGGTGAGGCTAGCCCTAGCCTTGCCACTGCCGGTGTTTATACCAAAACACAGGCTGAAGTCTCAACTGTGTCTGCTTCTAATGGCAACCCTGCGTACATCACCACCTTAACCTACGTCTACACCTCCATCATTACTTACGGTGCTGGCACCCAATATGCCACTCTTTCTAGTGGCGGCGCTAGCTCCTCAGTAGCAACGACTGGTACCATCTCGATCTCTGGATCTAGCACCACCTTTTCCACTCTATCTAGTGGCGGCGCTAGCATCTCAGAAACATCAACTGGTACAACCTCGGTCTCTAGCACCACCTTATCCACTCTTTCTAGTGGCAGTGCTAGTTCCTCGACGACTTCTGCTTTAAGCTCTAGTTTTGGCTCCAGCATCACTTCTGACTACAATGGTAGTACCTCTACCTCCTCGTTTGCTCCAAGCTCCAGCTCCACCTTTGAAACTACTTCGGCTTTGAATTATACATCTTTCTCAAGAGCTGCCTCGAGTAATAGCTCCATCCCCAGCATTACATCCGATGTTTCCTCAACATCAGTGTCTACTGGGAGTGCCAGCTCAAGCTCAGCTATTACGTCTTCTCAGAATTCCACCTCCATTGCCTCATCCACAGCAACTAGTACCACCAGCACAAGCGCGATCCCCCAGGTCACAGTAGTGCCCAAGTACATGGTATACAGCCCTTACGAGGACGACCAGTCTTGCAGGTCTTATGATACCGTGGTTCAAGATCTTGAAAACATGAAAAACAAAGGCATAACACATGTTCGCGTGTACGGAACCGACTGCAACGCCCCAACGGTGATCTACCCCGCGGCCAAGTCTCTTGGTATGAAAATCATCCAAGGTCTTTGGATTGGCAGTAGTGGTGCAAGCAATGCTCTAAGCCAATACGGAGAACTCATTGCCTCTACATCCGCAGAGTTCGACTGGTCCGTTTACGAAGCCATTATTATTGGCAACGAAGATGTCACCAATGGCTACATCACTGCTTCGAACCTGCACGCTCTCGTCGTTGATATCACAGGGGGCCTCCAGGACAACGGCTACCCTGGCGAGGTTTGGGCTGCTGAGACAACTGGTGCCTACATTAACTACCCAGATGAAATGTGCAGCTCGGATATGGGCAAGATTGCCCTCAATGCTCACTCTTACTTTGCCCCTTCCTTTTCCGCACAAAGATCTGGTGAGTTTATCCTCAATCAGATTGACCTGGTCCAGCAGGCCTGCGGGCGTACGGATATTTTCATCTCAGAGACTGGCTATCCGTGGAAAGGTAATAGATACGGTAACCAGGTTCCTAGCAAGCAGAACCAGGCGGATGCTGTGAATTCTATACTCGATGCACTCGATGGCAATGCTGTTATTCTTGCCGAGTATGACGACCTGTGGAAGGCCCCAGGCCCATATAACATTGAGCAGCACTTTGGTGTGCTTGACATTATTGTTGATCTTGATTAATTGAAACAACGCAGGCGGATGGTTTCGCAGTAGGGCATCCTCGAGTGAATACCACTTCTCGCATTCGAGTACGTCCTACCCTCAAGCGTCCGTTTGAAACCATAATACAGTTTGAAATCCCTAATACCCTCCAATAATAACAATCAATATTTTAATTCTTCAAGTCGATTTTTGTACTCTGACCGTAAACTACATCTTGCCCTATGCCCTCACAATTTAGGGTCGTCGCTAACCCTTGAATACGCCAGCTGAACAAATAGAGGATACACGCTGCCCATTTTTTTGGCGTTTGCGCTGGAGGCCTGGCCTTGAAGAACACGCGCTGCGATGCCGTGTGTGATCATAGCGTAGCGCATGAGTGCATAGACAACAGCGAAGTCCCAATCTTTTGACGCATCATAGCCGCTGAACTTTGCATAGTTGGCTAGATTCTCTTCGAGCGTGGGCAGCCCCGGCTCTCTTTTCAACGAGAGTGCACCCGCACCGGGCAAATCAGGCATCTCGTACGGAATGAGCAAGTTACCCAAATCAGCCAGTGGGTGGCCGATAGTGCACAATTCCCAGTCCAAGATTCCAATGACTTTGTTTTGAGTCTTGTGGAAAACCAGGTTGTCAATCTTGAAATCGCCATGCACTATCGAGACCTTGTTGTCGGGAATGTTTGCCTTCATCCATTCCAGCACTGCATCGTAGTTTTTGATGGGCCCTAGCTCCTTGCCAGTGGTCTTGTCAAGAGCCTTGGCCTGTGCATCGACGACTGCCTTGAGGGTCTTTAATTGCCGAGGGTAGTGGCTGGACATGTTTCGAGTCATGCTTCCCGGCAATCCAATCTTGGCGGGATCTACAGCATGGAGTCTGGCTAATGTGCTGAGAACAGACAGCCAAAGTTCACCCCTTTCTTTCGGAGTGACACCCTCAAAGCTGGTCTCGTGAAAGATGCGGCCGTCGAAAAACTCCATCACATAAAACATCGTGCCAATAATTGACTTGTCCGTGCACAAGACAAACATTTTCGCAACTGGAATATCGCTGTGGGTGCTCAAAGCCTTTTGCATTTCAAACTCTCGGTCGACGCGATGGGCCGACTTTGACAATAGCTCGCCAGGGGGCTGCTTGCGCAGCACATATCTGCGGCCCTTGGAGTCAGTTATCTGGTAGCTCGGGTTGGACTGGCCAAAGCCAAATTGTTTCAGAGCCAATGGTGGTGCGAAATCTGAGGGGCAGCTCTCAATCAAAAACTGAGTGAGCTTATCCAGGTCAATTGGGTGCCTAATTGCTCCTAGATCGGCTTCAGTGGATACATTTCTGGGCATGGTCAATATAAGCTGTTAGCTTGAAGCCTCCCCATATTATTAACCCTTTACTTTGCGGGGTGCATGAGCCGGGAGTTCAGGGGGTCGAAGCGGGGGGGGGGAAAATAGCATGTTGAGCAAGTTTTGCCGAGGTCGCCCATGACGCTTATGGGGCTGATTTACAGATCCATATTCTAAGCACGCTTCAAAAAGTCGCGCTTTTCTGCGTCCGGCTGGATGACCACGTGACTCAATGTATGATACTGAAACGTGCTAGCGATATGCAGCTGCTCTCCTGGCCTGGAACCTCACGTGACGATCTCCATGATCTACATCCGTTTTCTCGCGAGGCTGCATGTATAGATGGCGTGTTGTTACCAGTTTTTATTTATAGCAATTGTTTTGATGTCGAGTTCTGTCTAGTAGAGTCTTATCCATGTGGCATGCCTTAGGATGCTTGGCTAGAGCTTGGCGAAGTTGCTCATCAAGGTTTGCCTTCCTATACTTCTGACAGAGTTACATTTTGATGTTGAATAGCACGACCATTGTGCATCGGCACTGCTTAAATCAAGTGGTAGTGGTATTTGCAGAAAGTTCCCTAGTTTTCGATGGCATGAGGCTCAAACCCAATTTCAGTTGCTGCGGCAACGAATATGGCTCATAAATGTTGCATGACGCGAGTCGGCTTAATACATGCAGCATGCCGTGTACCAAGGCTGAGATTATGCTCGGTGGGATCAGCGTCCCCAGGGTGCTGCTGCCGTACCTGCGCCTCACAAATTTGAATGTAATAGTTTTTCGCATGTAAATCAAATCGAGCTGGGCCGCTACGAGATAAAGTTGTCCAGGTCGATCTTTTTTTCCGTTGTTGCAACAATCGATGTGTAAATCATTAGTTCTGAGGAGAGATGATGCTAAGTAACTATACGCTAGGTGTACATAGCCAGGGTTCTCTTGCGGCCATAAGATGAGCCCGGACCGCACAGAGAATGCATATGGGCATGAAATAAAATGCCATGATCATTTTAAGATGTTCAATGACTAGAGGTACTCTTCGTGGCTCTTGTCGGGCCCTTTTCTGGGTTCCAGATCCTCGGGGTATTCCACCCTGCGTGTATTTGAGGAATGTAAGTCTGGATGAATGCGCTGAAGATGGCGGCGCTGGGCATCTTTACGGCGGAACAATGCGTGACATCGTGGACATGAGTAGGGATAAAGGTTTGTGTGGTTGATAATGTGCCTGCGCACATGCTTGGCATACTTGTAGTTTTTGGGACACAACGGACACTGATATCTTCCGTTGTCGAGTACACGAGGTAGGACGTCAGGGTCAGCCATGATGAGTTGCATTGCAACGCTCTGCTCCTCCTCTGGAGTTCGCTGGTCATGGATCGCTAGGAACGGATGGGGCGGTGTTCGTGTTAGGGGGGGTCCCACATTTGGCAAGGCTTGATTTTGGGCCGGTGGAGATGAAAATACCCCTTCTCGATGGCCCAGCATCTCACTCAAGGGGGGCAGCTGTGGCCGCTCGGCTGTATCATGAGGTCTAATTGGATTGACCGGGGGCAGTACAACATCCGAGTGATGTGTATAGTTTGAGATCTGTGGATGCTGCTCCAAGTGATACCTGGGCGGCGGCCATGTATCGTGTAGCCTGCGAAGTTTTGGGCGGTGCGGATCAGAAGCGCGCCTAGCTGGCATTTGGTCCACGGCGCGAAGAATTGTTGTTGGACAAGTTAAAAAAGTGAGTGCAGTGACAAAGACTCGTCTGCGTAACCACTAAGCTCATGTATGCATGCTCCTGCAGGCTGATGCATATACAACGGGTGCAGATTGGTGCAGGGCAAGATTCTGCAGATCCTTTCACAGCTTGCTCGGCCAGAAAGTGGGCTATTATCAAAGTAAACGAATTTTATTTAGGCTCTAAGCTCGGATGCTGCAGAGTTGTTGATTGTCAGGCGCTTTTATCATAATCCTGCAGCACGCACAGCTGGAGAAGCGAGAAAAACTTGGCCGTGCGTGCGTTGAGGGCGATCAACCGGGCTGCCCTGGATTTAAAGACAGGCTTGTCTTTAGCCGGGCTATCAGTATTTAGGTGTGTGTGGCATATATAATAAGGCCAATATAAAAAAAAAGATAAAAGAACTTGGATTCTTGTAGTGTGTTTTTTCTTGTCTGCTCACAACGGCCAAGCTGCTGGCAGGGCGGGGCCTGCGCGGAGCTGCAGGGAGTTTAAACGCCGGAGATCACTACTGAAAAGATGTATCAAAGTTGTATCATATACAACAAAACAACAGATAAATAAACAAAAAGTGAAGAAGCAGTGTATTAAGTTGTAACTCGACTGTTCGTGAACATGGCGCTTGGTCTCTTGGCGCTCGCCTCGTATGGACTTAAGCGGGTATATCGCGTATCCGTTTACACTCTGCTCAATTTGAGTACTGCGCCTTTCTATCACTCGCATCTTGCCGAAGGATACACATATTTCCACCTCAAAAGCGCTGCTAACGGTAATGTTATGATTTATGATTCTGTTGGTACCCCAATTTGGTGCATTGAGCCGCCTCGGGCACTTTGCAGCATCTGGAATGTCTATACAGTTGAGCAGCATCTTCTGGTGGCTAAAATACACCTTGGCAGAACCACCAGGTTTGTGCAATTCAACAATAACCCTGAGATAAAAAGAGCACACTTTTGTCGTGACTGGCGCTGCGGAATGATGTTTAATTGTCAGTTTGCTCTTCAGGATGGCACAAGCTTTGTTTGGACCAAACAAACACAATTTCTCGAAGAGATTTGGCGGGGAAGTGATGGGCACGAGCTGCGCCGACGTGTTGCGCGCGCTAATCGACTACGCCCTTGGGTGTTTGACTGGGAGATAGCCGTGAGCTCTGAAGTTAGCCCATTAATTGCTCTTGTGACTGCCTTCATTCCTATGCAGTCTCAGTGGGACCAGCTCGGCTCTCAGGCCACGACTGGGATCTCACTCAGGGAAACACAGTTTGAGGCTAGTAGCGGGTGCCTGCTGCCTCTTAGCGACGACCCAGATACGTCGCTCGGCTACTGGGATAAAAACTGGACGCGATCTAAATTTGTTCATCGAGATGATTCTACCGACTTGGGCTTTTTCAACCCGCCTCAATTCGCCAAGCTTTAAATTTTAATTCTGATAAGTAGTTCCCCTTGCAATAGCCTTGGCGACCAGCTCGTAGCGACCGTTTCCGATTTCGCGCAATAGTCGTGGAACCTGCATATGCATCAAGCCGCATTGCAGCTTATGCGTCTGTTTCTGAAACATGGGTTAGGGGGTACCAGTCACTTGAATTGGGCCCCGATTTTCAGGCCAAGGCCTGAATTTAGCAGATTAAGTGGACCAAACACAAGCTGCAGGGGCTTTTGTTGGCTGGGGGTCCCTGTTGTAGAACAAGGGGTGATCGGAGTCTGATTGTTGCGCAAACGATGCGAGGTATTTTTGAAGCCACAAGGCCCGAGCATGCATAGTCCCTGGCAACGGGCTAAAACGATGGCGGGGCGTTGTGATTTAGACAAGGCGATCTCGAAACACAAAAGGTAATTTTACGCGTTTGGTTGTCCTCAGTGGCCTTACAGTGAATTAGAGGTCGTATTTTCACGAAAAAAAAATTAGAAAAAAATGCACGTGCAGTACAGGCGTCCTTGATGACCGGTGTTTATTTGCTGGCGGAGGGTATTTCATGCGCAGTGCTTACGCACCCGTGCAGACTGATGCGATCCAGGTTTCGTTACGAGATTGCATGTATAAAGTGTGGCCGCATGCTGCGTCACTTTGCATAGAGATACAATTGCAATTTTTTGAGCCTCAGAGTAAGCGGGGTGGGGCGCATACAGCAAGGGCCTAAATTTAGTGGCTATTTTTAGATGAGCAGGCTATTTCAGAGCTTTGCGTGGAGCCGGATTCGTTCGGCCAGATCGCTCTCGACGAGGTCCTCGCGCTGGCCGCGGGCGAAAACCTGATAGCCGAAAAACATTGAATCCTTTAGGCCGACATACGATTTCAGCTTGTGCACAATCTGGGCAATCAGCTGTGACCGCTCAGAGTTTGCGTCGCGGACGACAATGTGGAAGTGGACGTGGAACACCACCTGGCCGGCGCTGGGCCCGTTGTTTTGCACGATATTGAATGCTGTTCCCCCCGTGGCTTTCAGGGCCGCTCTGGCGATCCGCGGCAAAACGCGGCCAATCTCGGCCATGACAAGGTCGGGCAAAACGTCCACCGTGGGATAGTGTTTACGGGGCACCACGAGCACATGGGCCTTTGAGTCGACCAATGGCTGGATATCCATAAACGCAAGCACGTGCTCGTTCTCAAATACCACGTGCTCGGGCTCGGCGCCCTTTGCAATCTTGCAAAACACGCAGTCGTCTACAGCACAGCCGTCCATGCTTTTTAGTAAGACTAGAGAGACTAGTGTGATAATAAATACTATACATACTTTAGGAATTCTGGGTCCAGCCCAGAGCTAAAGTTGAGAATAACCGGCTTGGCGCCGATCGAGGTCGACACGATCCACTTGGCCGTACCGCACACAGAAAAGATCCACGACCCGTGGAGACCATTGTGGACGGCTACGCACTCGCCCTGCTCGTCCCACACCCTGATTGTGCGGTCGTAGGACGCAGACACAATCGACTTGCCCACAATGTGCAGCGACCGGATCAGGCTGGTGTGGCCGGCCAGCGTCATGGAGCACTCGCCCGTGCTGAGGTCCCACACCTTGATTGTGCGGTCGTTGCCCCCGCTGATGATGCGGTTCGACGGCAGGTCCACTCTGAGGCACGCCAGCCCGCGCGTGTGGCCGCGGTACTTGCGCACCAGGTTGCCGGTGTTGACGCACCACTGGCGAATGACCCCGTCGCCCCCTGCGCTAAACAGCTGGCTCTCGGTGGTGGCCAGTGCGTTCACGGCCGAGTCGTGCGCGTTCTCGGTCTTCCACACCTGCTCGCCGGTTGCCCTGCTCCAGGCGGTGATGGACCTGTCTTTGGAGCAGCTGAAAATATACTCGGCGCTGAGCTGCACGTCTAGGACCCCTGCCTGGTGCCCTTTGAGGGTGTACCTTGGGGTATAGGTCGGCAGGTCAAACACAATGCACGTCGAGTCGCTGCTGCCGCTCACCAGCATGGTGTCGTCTGCCGTGACGCACAAAACAGAGCCAGTGTGGTTGGAGAGCACCTTGACACACTTTTCTGTGTTGAGATCCCACACGCGTGCCGTGGTGTCGCGCGACCCAGTCAACACGTGCTGGCCGTCGCTGAGCATATGCGAGCAATAGACGCTGTCGCTGTGACCCTCGAGCGTGCTTGTGGTGTAGACGGGGATGGCCCAGTTGAGCTCCAGTATGTGCTGATTCTTGTAGAGGGTGTAGTAGTGTAGGTAAACGCCTGTGGGCAAGCTGGGAAACCGCAATCCGTACAGAAACTTCCAGGCAAAGTTCGAGCGGAGCATCCGGTGCCACTTTTTGCAAACCTGCAGGCACTGGCCAATCTCTGTGAGGTCCAAGTGGCTCAGGGTGA
The DNA here is from genome assembly GCA_022577815.1 of Wickerhamiella nectarea. Lineage (NCBI taxonomy): Eukaryota > Fungi > Ascomycota > Dipodascomycetes > Dipodascales > Trichomonascaceae > Wickerhamiella > Wickerhamiella nectarea. The sequence goes on from JAKIRY010000002.1 coordinate 135,986, forward strand.
TGAGCAGCAATTCCAGCGGAAGCTCAGTGAGGAAATCGACCCTGTTGGCCTTGGGATAGTCCTCATCAATGTATATCCCCGACTCGTGGTCGTCCGAGTACTCCCTGGCGGTCAAGTAGGTGGACAGCGTGGGTGCACCAGTTGAGGCGGCGGATGTGCGTGCCCCGACAAGCACCTGGCTAAAGTCTAGCACGTCTGACCACGCGTCCAGCGCTATTTGCCTCACATTTGTGATCTCTTTGGCCAACCGTGAGAACCTCTCGCGAGGATGCATGGCGTTTACTAACTTGAGGTGTCGCGGGGAAGAATGGGCTCCGGATGCGGCGGAAACTCTTTAAATAAATACTAATTAAAACTTGAATCAGAACAAACAGACTGGTGGGGCACTATTTTTTTTTGTGCACCAGCACTGGCACCAGTACTGGCACCAGTACTGGCAAACTGAACCTAAATTTAGCTGGGTTGGCGCTGAAACGACACTTCGACGCCGGGCTCAACCCTGATAGTGACGCTGAGCGAGAATTGGTACTTTTTCTCCTTGACGCACTGGCCAGGCACAATTGCCACATACTCCTGGGCCAGCCGGGCAAGCACAAATCCCACCTCATTAAGCGCAAACTGCTGCCCTAAACAGGTGCGCGGGCCGCCATTAAACGGAATATAGGTCCACGGATGCAGCTTCAGGTCGGCCCACCGTTCAGGCCTAAACTCGTTGGCGTCTTCGCCCCAGTATCGGGGGTCACGCTGCACGCCATAGCTGTTGTACTGAACAGATGTCCCCTTTGGCACAAACACCTTGCCCGACCTGTCCGGTCCGCCGCCCCTGGGCAGCGTTGTGTCTCGCACGGCCGTGCGCACGTTGAGGGCAACATTGGGATGCAGCCTCAGCGTCTCGTTGAGGCACGCAGATAAATAGCTGCACCGTTTAAGAGACTCGAACGTGATTTTGGATGTGTCTGTGCCCAGCTCTGCAAGCACGTTCTCGCGCAATCGCTCCCACTTGTCTGGGGTCTGGCTCAGCTCCAAAATGAGGTGCGTCAAAAAGGACGCAGTGGTGGACCGGCCAGCAACAAACATTGTAAATGCCTGGTCCCGGAGAAATTTGGGATCGGGGTTCACCCTCGCCGCCTGCGAAATAAACGACTCCTGGCTGGCGTCATTGGCCAGGACCTCGTCCACGATGGCATCTGCAAACGAGTGCACTGTGGCTAGGTCCTTTCTAAATTGAGATGTGTAGGCCAGGCCGCTCACGCGCGCAAGCAGCTTGCGCACAATCAGAAACTTTGAGATTCTTTGCAGGGCATTGAACAGATCGACTGCGGGAAGGTGCGTTGTCTTGGTCCTGAGCATCGCATCGTCTCCAAAGCTGTCGTGCTCAATGTCAAACAAAAAGTGCAGCGAGGTGTCCATGGTAAAGTCGAAAAAGATCCGCTGCACATCAACAAACCCAGAACGGTCAATGCACCTGAGGAGGCTCGACGTATGCCTGTCCAGCATCGCCAGCTTGGACACACGGTCGCGCGCAAAGATGGGCCGTAGCAGCGTTCGCTGGTGCTTCCACTCTGCACCGTGCACGGTGAAGATCCCATTACCCAGTAGCGGGCTGAGGATACTATGCCTAGGCCCCAGATCAAAGTCGTTAAACTGCGTAGAGAGTAGCGCTTTGATGTTTTCGGGCTCTGCAGTCTCAATGATCAGAAAGGTGTTGATTTGCACCAGCCGGGTGACTTGCGACTGAGGCGGCACATATTGGGCTAAAACCTGGTTGCTACGGCTGAGTTTGATTAGAGCAGCTGTTTTTAGTAGCCCAAACGGCCATCCCAGGCTCTTTTGCACCCTGGCGCAGTTGGCACGCTTGGCTTTCCAGTCGTAGATAAATCGCGGATAAATATAGTCGTATGCTAGAATAGATGCCAGCAGCAGTACAAGGTATAGTATCATGACAAGTTGAGTTGCAGATCACATCTCGGGCTCGGGCTGGAAAGTTGGTGCGGGGGGCGTGTGGGGGATAGGCGTCTCACGAGGGTGTCCCCAACCAATTGGCAGCGAGGGAAGTTTAGGCTAGATTACCATTGCTCAGCCTCGGGTTCGCCCTCTTCTACAGGAATGGCCCACTCGGACACCTCGAATTGTGATCTCGATAGGCGGAACGCATACTCTTGTTTGCGGGTGACCATCTCGCCCTTGCAGGTGAGATCGGCCAGGGTTAAAACATTCAAAAAGCCTTGAACCTTGTCGTTCTCAAAGGGTTCGAGCTCAATGGCGGCATCGACCAGCTGCGTGAGGTGCACAGTGACCGGGTGGTTGTGTGGGTAGAGCTGTAGCGGAGTCGATAAAATTAGAGCCGCCTTGCGCGATTTCACAATTGCGCGAAGTGCGTACAGGAATGGCACAAATTCCTTGGGGTTGGCGCTCTGAGGGGAGTAGATGCTGGGATGCAGCAGGTTGGGCACCACGATGCGGCACACTGTATTTGCATCGACAGAGCTCACAAAGCGATCGAGCTCAGAAACCAGCTGGGCCAGGCTGGAACCAAGAATGTACTTCACTTCTGTTGGCGAGGCACGGGGAACAGTCGCCGACTTGTAGTTGAGGTTGGGGGCATACTTTGAGGGCTTTGCCTCGGGCTCGTGGGCTGGGCGATACCTCCATGCAATTTTCCTCTTTTGTTGTTGTTGCTGTTGCTGTGCTTGGTCCCCCTTGAAGTCGCCCTTGACCTGCTCAATGCTGGGGAGAGATTTGCAAAATTCAGGTGTTCCCACCACCACCAAAACTGTCTTTTGCTGGCTGCGCATCTCGCTCAGGCCGAGCGAGCAGAATGCCTTGGCAATGCTCGACGCATAGTCGGTAGTTCCGTGCTCCAGGATCGCCAAACTGCTGCCAAGAGGGATGCCTCCATGAGCCAAGAGACTGTCCAAAGTTCGGCTGCCTGAGCTCACGACTGGGCTGGAATTTATCAGAGATGGTCTGATCCCGGTGTGTGTTGGCTGCGGCGCTGCGGCTGGGGCCGCATTTCCCGCCAAGGGCACATTTCTTCTCACAAACATTCAAATTATTCAGGGGAGGGATGCTGATGCTATGTAGATATAATTTAGTTGTCAAACGTAACGATTGTTCGTTTGACGCTAGCGGATTTCAAATTCCTAAACTTTTCACGCCATGCTGTATCTCGGATGGGCTGCTCGAGCGGCAAGGGCTCGACATTGATTTCGCACGGAGTGAGGATAATCTGCTCGTTTTCTTCTTGAAGCTGTGATAGAATAGCTGCCGATAGGGCGAATTCGGGCCGGCCGACCATGCCAAATCGTCGAGTGTCTCGCTTTAGCCGGCGACTGGGGCGCCTCTGTGGCTGCTGTGGAGAGCTCTCCAGCCCATTTGATTTTGAAGAAGAGCTCAATACACTCAGTTTACGCTGTAATGCTAAAAAAACCATCTTCACTAGAGTGGATCCTTGACTCTGTATTTATATATACACATATAGACTCGAGGCATGTCGATCTCGCGGGTTTTAGGATTATGCAGCCCAGCTCGCCTGAATTGGACGAGCGTGCCGCAGCGGTGCAGAAGAATTCGAAACAAAAACCAGAAGGAAATTGTGAAAACATTTTTTGCATTGGGGAATGAATTCAGAGTAGGCGATCGCCCGACATGAACCCCTGCGCAGCGCACTGAGACATTATTTATTGCTCGCCGAGAAGCAATCTCCAGTATTAGTTTAGTTGTTTGCAAATATTGAAAAACCGAGGCACGCAAAATAAAATTTGAAACACGATCTTGAGTTATGCAGTCCGCATGCAGTGTCTGTTAGAGAATTCAGTTGATGGGTGCACCGTTGCTATTGGTAGCAGACCATGTGAGACATGCAAAATTGGTTTTCATGTAAACACCTCGGCTGTTAGAGAGGCAGCCTTGGCAACCAGTGGCTTGGCCGCGGCGATCGCTGTAGCGACGTGAGCGAATTTAAGGACAAGGCAAATGAAATATACGAAATGCAATCGGCTGCACTACACCTAGACGCAAAAGCACTCCAAGAAGATAAAAATAACTACATGAAACCAGGGGTTCAGCTCAGGCGGGGGGCGGGACGAGCATGTGAGACCCCTCGTTAAGCGAGCTCCGCCAGGTACTTTTCCCTCAGTTCTGGGTACCAGCGCTCGGCGACATCGCTGTGGGAGATGATGCGATTGCGTAGATGCGCTTCGCCAAAGCAGGCATACTTTGGGTCGAGGAACTCAGAGGCGGTACCCCTTTCGCGGCGCAGCAGGTCTTTGGGGCCCTCTGAGATGATTCCGTTGATGAGCTTTGTTTGCTGCTCAATCTCATCGGTTGTTAGGTCGAGTTTCACGCCCTGGAAAAAGGGGATGGAGTAGCGGGTGACGTTGGCGGGGGGCGCCACGACCCGGTGGGTAGTGGCAGTGCACCGTCCGCCAGTCAAGGCCTCGAAACCCTGGGCGATATTCATCACCAGTGAGCCAGGGATGGGGTTGGCGTTGATCCATTCTCCGTCAGAGCCCAGCACTTGTAGGCCTGGCTGGGTGTCTTGGAGCACATAGGTAAACATCCCCGAGCTGTCCTTGTGAGCGCCAACGCCCTGAGTGGTTTGCAGCGCAGGGTCAGAGTTCGGGTCTGGCCCTGGGTACTTGATGATTTTGATTCTGTCCATGAGCCCCTTGAACTTGTCGAATTGGGTCTCTTCAAGCGACAAGCTCTCGGCCACCAGGTGTAGCAGCTGGCTACTCACCTTGTCCATGGCTGCAAAGTAATTGCGCACTGCTGTCTCAAACCCAGGCAAAAATGTCTCAGAGACATAGGGGGTAGGCCCGTGCATTTTTTTCCATTCGGGGTCTCCCGGCTGGAGCCGTAGGTCCTCGACGCTGCCAAAGTCAAACTGCTCCCTCAAGTCTGTTTGCTTGAGGGTCTTTTCTGCTCCCAGCTGGGTGTAGCCAACAAAGTGCGGGTTGTTCACCATTGCGACTCTCTGCTTTTCGTGAGCAGGCACATCAAACAGACGCGGTGCGTATTCCATGACTCGCTGGGCCTGCTGCTCGGCGCCATGGTTGACCAGGTACAGGAATCCAATTCGAAAGAGGGCATCCTTGAGGTCGGCGAGCAGCTGCGGTCGTTTTGCGGGATCCTTGGCGTGGGCCAGATCGATAATTGGAAGTGACATTGAAGAAATTGTCGATTAGCTCGGCTAAAGTCGAGGCCTGGCGTCATGTGACTCTTCGCCATGCGCGCATACATGCATGCGCGCTTATGCATCTGCAGAGGTGGGCGCACGTGCGGGTGTGGGGCCAGCGTCCAGGCGGCGATAAGCCTCTAGTTGTACATTAGAATAAAGATATATACGGCCCTGGCTGCATTATGGCTCCTCAGTCCAGGGGAGGGTGGTCCACACGGGCTTGTCGACCTCGTGGTTGTAGCCGGGGCTGGGCAGAGTGAATGTGCCGCGCTGCTCGAGGATTCTGAACTGCACGCAGCGTAGCAGCTGGTAAATCACCTTGAGGGTGGGCGCGGGAACATTGTGCTTGGCGGCGTACCGCAGCGTGTTGCCAAGAATCACTTCCAGCTCCATGGGCTGGGCCTTTTTCAGGTCCACTTGCATGGAGGGCTCGTAAAATACGCCGCCGTCGCTCTTGAGCATAAAGTCGACGATGCCCTCGGGCAGCTTTTTGCCGCCGAGATCGGCCTCTGCGATGGCCACGACCTCGTTCATTGCATCCAGCACAACATTATCGCGGGCGTTTGCGAAAAAGAGGCGGCCAACGTCGAGCCCGGTGAGCGCGCAGATTGTGTTGTAGGCCGAGTTGTACACGAGCTTGACCCAGCGCTTGTACTGGAGCTCGTCAGTGAAGATGCCCTTTGAGGCGGTGTCGTAGATCTCTGCAAGCTCCTTGGCGACGGCGATGGCCTCGGGGCGCTCGTCAAAGGTGCCAAACGTGATCTCGTCGGGGCCGGTCTGCTTGATTGCGCCGCCATAGTTTGCCGAGCCAATCATGGAAATACCACCAATCACATAGGCCTCGGGGAACCGCTCGGCGACGGGGGCCTCGTTGCCAATACCGTTCTGGACGAGCGCAATGCCGGTACCCTTGGACACTGCCGGGGCGATGATGTCTGAAATGTCCTGGACCTCGGGGATGTTTTTGGTGCACACAAATATGTAGTCGTACTTTGTGAGCTGTGCGGCCTCGTCGACAGACTTCACAATGTGCTTGGGTTTCCAGCCCTTGATGGTGCCATAGTCAATAGAGTCAATGTCGTAGCCGTCCTTGGAGACCTTTTCGTAGTCGCTGCGCACAACCAGGGTCACGTCCACCTGGTTGGATTTGGTCAATGCAAGGGCAACGATAGTGCCCACGCCGCCGGCGCCAATCAGCAAAGCGTTCTTCATTGCTAGTGTCGTCGCGTGCTGCTGCGGGGAGGGGGGCTTAATATATTATTTACTGACCTTATCTGTTACAGGTCTCTAAAGGAAGGTATTAGCGACCGCGCGCCAATCGCGTGCATCGTGCCCAGCAGCGCACCCGGGCAGCTCCATCGCTTTCAGTTGGGCGACAAAACGGCGCTTAGAGGGGGGTGCGGCCGCGCCGCAGGCCGTACGGGTGCCTGCAGGGCCTGCAGGGTCTGCAGGGTCTGCGTCTGGATCGCGCCACAAGTTGCGCGCCACAAAATTATTTCACCATGAAGTCGAGTGCAACCGTGTTTCGCATCCCTCGCCGGCTCGCTAGCGAGGTGATCCAGTCGGCTCAGGCCGCCCAGGCCGCCGGTGTTGCCGCCCCCAAATCGTTTTTCGCCGAGCTGCCGCCGGTCCTCCAGACCTTTTTCAAAAAGTACCCCCCCGCCCCATTTGCACAATACAGCGACAAACCCACCCTCACAAACGCCGCAGACGCCAACCCGTTCCTGGCAAACAAGCATCCAGTCACCAAAAGCTGGCACAAACCAAAGTACTCGATGCGTCGCCAGGCCGATCTCTGGAAGGCCGCGTACCGGTTTGGCATCGAGTCGCTCATGCCGCCGCTGCTGCACGACCGCAAGTTCTACGAGCACCGCTACGAGACCAGCGTGCCGGTCAAGGGTCAGCTCTCGTTCAAGCTCAGCAAGGGCGAGCGCATTGCCCCCAAGCGTGAGGCTGAGGTCCAGGAGGCGATTGCTGCCGCCGACGCAAAGATTCTCGAGCGCAAGGGCAAGCGGTTTGCCGAGTTTATTCAGAAAAAGGACCAAACAAAGTTTGTCTAGTGTATATAATGTTATTATTGGACCGTCAAGTGTGGACCAGATGTAGTCAGATGTTGGGCCAGATGTAGTCAAAGTTCTGTTGGACCAGATGTAGTCAAAGTTCAGTGGACCAGATGTAGTCAAAGTTCAGTGGCCCAGAGGTAGTCAAAATCTATTGTTGAACCAGAGGTAGTCAAAATCTATTGCTGGACCAGACGTAGTCAAAATCTATTGTCGGACCAGGGGATAGTCAAGCCGACCAAACGGCAGACCGAGCGCAAGCGGTAGGCCAGCGCCCGCACCCGCACCCGCGCCCGCGCCCGCGCCCGCGCCGCCCTCGCGCACGTACTCTGCCAGCTCGTCGTCAAAGTAAAACCCGGCAGTGAGCACAATGTACGCCAGCAGCAGCACCGACCCCTTGAAATAGTTTGACTTGCCCTCGGTGTGCACATTCTGGTAGAGCAGCACGCACAGGACCGCCACCAGCAGGTCCCATCTGGGAAACAGCAGCGCAAACACGTGGTCCTTGAGGGGCAGGTTCGGGTACTGCGCGGCGTACGGCAGCGAAAACAGCACCAGGGCCGGGATCTGCAGCATGCACACCTGCAGGGCGTAGGCGCTTCCAATCTCGAGGCTCAGGCTCACATTGCCGTGCATTGCAAACGAGATGGCGTTGATGAACTCGGTCGAGTTGGGCACGAGGGCAAAGATGGTGATGCCCAGCATCTTTTGGGTGATGTTGACGTTTTCCAGCACAAAGTCGACGCTGTCGACCAGAATCTCGGCGATGATTGCGTACGCAACCGTCGCGCTCAGCAAAATCACATACGACTTGACCCGGCCCCAGTTGGGCACCTCGTGGTTGCTGCCGGCGCTCTCCTCATCCTCGAGGTTGGCAGCCCAGATGGACGAGGCATGCGTGCGCAGCGTGAAAAACAGCCCGATAATGTACCCCACCGCCAGGCACACGGCGCAAATGATGGCAAAGGGGCGGATAAACTGCAGGTAGGTGTAGTCGTCCGGGCGCAGCAGGGCGGGGCTCTCGCGGCACATGCAGTGCGTGGCGTCCATTACCGCTGCGGAAAAGCACGACTTGTTGCACTGGAGCGCAGTGCTCCCATAGATCTGATACCAGAACGTCGGGGCAAACACGCCAACAATGGCAAACAGCAGCATTGTGCTGGTGGCGCCCGTGCTTATTGGGTTGAACCGCTGAGTCTTTGTCTTTAGCGCGCCAGCACACATGGACAGCCCGGGCAACAGAATAGTGCCGGCCATGATGCTGCCGGTAATGCTGCCCTCCACGAGCTCACCTTTGCCCTGGCCGAGCGCCACCAGGTACAAAAACACCTCGACCAGGGTCGAGAAGAACGCATTGATGGTCGCGCCCATGGACATGGAGCTCTGGGCGCTGATGGAGGCCACCGCCTGGCCGATAAAGTGGGCGAGCGGCACAATCGACAGCAGGCTAACAAAGAAGCGCGCCGCCTCGGACATGATGTGCAAAAAGTAGAAATCAACAATCGTAAACCCGACCGCAGCGAGCAGGTTGATAATGATGATGTTTGTGCCCTCCACAGTAAACTTGTAGTATTTGAGGCCGCCGACCCTGAATGTGCACAGAATCACAGAGTAGCGTTCCTGGTTTGTTAGCTCCTCTTCGCTAAACGTCGACACGCGCCGGTACGAGAGGGCGAGGGGGTGAGTGCGCAGGTGGTGCAAAACATGCACAATGATGCGGGCCATGGGCACCATGACCACCGAGAGCCAGCAAAAGGCGCTCACCAGGAGCGCAATGGGCGACAAGCACAGCCAGAACCAAATGTAAAAGGCTACTCTACCGAGTGACCACTTGCCGCGGCCAAAGAACCGGCGGGGCCGCTCCTGGTCAAAGTTCTGGCTGAGGCGGCGGCGCCGCTGAGGGGCAAAAAACAGCGGCGGGGCCGCGCCCTGGCGGTTGCGGGTTCCAGTCTCCCACTCGAGGTAGTCGGCGATCGACCTGCCCAGCCCCTCGTCTTCCTCGAGGTAGTCCTCCTTGAACTTGAGCTGGACGTACTTGCCAAACGGCCACAGCATAAAGAACGAGAGCGAGCGCATGCTCTTTGCGTACACCACGCAGGACTTGTTCCAGGTCCCCGCCACGTAGAGACCGACCGACGCGCTAAAGCACACGGCCCACAGCAGCACGCCAAACGAGACGGCCCAAAAGACGTTGCCAATCTTGACGCTGAGCGGCACGATCCGGTTGGGCCCCACGTTGCGAATGTCCTCCTCGGCGGCCTGCTCGACGCTGCGCTTCTTTTTGTAGATCGCAGGCTTCCAGATGCGGATACCAAACGGGTGGTATGTGTTGATTGCGTCTTGGCGGTCGCGCAGGGTGAAGCTCTCTTCAGAGTGGACGCTGGAGGCGTCGTTCAGGTCTGCGTCGTCGACCGCGTCGTCGTCACAGCTGAATTGGATCCGTCGCTTTTGTTTGGGGGTTCTTGGCGTTGGGAGCACGCTCTGGGAGCTCGTATTTGCGGAGCCTGGGCCCCCCCCATGAGACATGACTGTGCAAGGATGACCATCATTGGGACTGCACGTGGGTCGCGATCGCCTGGGCGCGAGCGACAGAGAGCCATGGATTGCGGCAACTTAATGCTAGTGTTGACAAGTAAAACTGACGCTGCGACGCGCCGGCACTGCAGCCTGCATCATGCCGCTGCGGTGCAGCCTACCCGCAAACCGCGTGCCAAAAATACATAAAACATCATACATTCAGCGTATTTTCCTCATCACACCACCCAATTGAGACACCAAAAATAATCACGTTCCTGTCGCCCCTGGCAACCAAATCTGTTTCTGCATGCGTTGCCGACCCCGCCCACCCACACATCCTCTGCTGATTCAGCTCATTTCCCTTTTTAGTTTTTGATGCAGATTTCCCTCGTGTTTGCATTGTTCGCCGGGGCCCTCGCTGCCATTGATTATGCGTCCTCGACATCGTCAAACACCGCCACCTCGACCACCAGCTATGCGTCAATGACTCTGCTTGTTTACACCACTGCGTATGTGAACGGGGTCTCGACCGCGTACCAGGTCACGTTCAGCCAGGCGTTTAGCCAGCTGTACAGCACTCTGTACACCCCCAAGTCTGGCCAGATTGGTCTGGGCAGCATCGAGGGGACCGTGGGGACGTACCGCAGCCTTGCGTCTGCTCGCACTGAGGATGCCTCTGAGCTGCAGAGCTCGAGTGACAGTACCAGCACCAGTGCTAGTGCCAGTGCCAGTGCTAGCGTTAGTGCCAGTGCCAGTTCTGCTAGCTCGACCGCTGCTAGCTCGACTGCTGCCAGCTCTGCCAGCTCTGCCAGCTCCGCCAGCTCGACCGCTGCCAGCTCATCGCTTGACGCGGCCGCTTCCGCCGCCTCTGTGGCTAGCAGCAACAGCGCCGTCGCTGCCGCCGCCGCCAGCAGTAACAGTGCCGTGGCCGCCGCCGCTCAGAGTAGCGCCTCTGCCGCCGCAGCCGCCGCTTCCTCGAGCACTACCGCCGCTGCGGTCTAGAAAATCCGGGCCACGCGCTCACTGTCATTGTCATTAACGCGCATACAGCGTCGTGCATTGCATTGCATTGCAGCAGACGCGCCCCGGTGTTTTTGGCCAGAGACATGAAAACTAAATTAAACATTTTATTTATAATTATCCTCAAGCACCAGCGCCCCTTTTTATTCCTCTCAATGGCCCGCGCAGCCCGCAGTTTGAGCCTCCCTGCGCAGGCCCAGCGCGCGCGCGCAACCAATGGAAACAAAAACACCCAACATGCTATAAAGTAGCACCATGCCATGGCACAAAGTCGCACTCGACATGAACAGCAATATTCTCGGCGCAAGGATCGACAAGGACCAGCCAGCCCTTCAGCTGTACCCCCCACTGCCGGCCATGCACCCTCACAATCTGATGGTCTGGCGACCAAGTAGCCTCAGCGACGAGCAAATGTACAGCACCCAGTTCTACGCCCCAGACGCGGTCTCAATCTTTAGCCTCAGCCCGGCTCGCATAGACCCAACCCTGCACGAGCCGGGCGCGACATTTAACCAAGACGCAAGCTCAAAGCGCGACACTGAGCGACTGATTTGCAGCCCCATCAAGGGCAGGCCCGAGCAGCCCTCGTTTTTGTCCCCCATGGCAATGTGGGGCCTCAGGCCACACGACCTCGCCTCTGGCGCTATGAGCGGGTCGCCCTCTCGCACACTAGGGCTTGGGCCCACGCCTGGGCCACTACCGGGGAGCACGCGAGGGGCCACAAAGGCGGCTATACCCGGCCGGATTGCCAAACAAAAGACCGGCAACAAACGCTACCAGTACTGGACGGTTGACGAGGACAATCTGGTCAAGTTCCTTAGGGAGGATCGGTCCTGGACCTGGAAAGACATCTCCAGGGAGCTGCAGCGGGAGCTGGGGGGTATCCACACATGGCAGGCCGTTCAGATGCGCTACCTGCGCGCGCTGCGATCGAGAGATGGCGCTCCAGCCGCGCCGCACGAGCAGGAGGCTGCCGGCCCTCCAAAGCGGCTCAACATGGAGCTTGTCGAGGAAAAGATCAAAAAGGACTGGCAGAACCGCTGGGGCCGGCTGGGGGCCACGATCGGTGCCGACATTTCGAGCGCTGATTGCACCGAGCTGCTGGCGTCCCCGAGCGAGTGCGTGCGCGCGTTTGTCGACCCCGAGAACTAGCTCGGCGGGCCCTCATGTACTGCTAAATATCTATTGCATTTCTATCTAAACAGTAGGAGCGTTTGCTCCCCTCTTGCTGCGGGAGCTGTCGTGAATGGTGTACTCGATACGGTCGTCGTCTGAGAGGCCCAGCATGGACTTGAATTTGAGGGCAACGTCGTGTGTCTCAGTGTGGTTGCCGGTCACCCAAAGGGCGATCTTGATCGTGTTTGGTTGACGGACCATGGCGACGATTCCATTGACCTGGTCGTTGGGGTCGAGGGTTCCGCCGATGCCCCCGAGCAAAACGTTGATCCACTTTTCGTCCATCTCTGATTTGGGGCCGCCTCTGGCCTGGAAGATCCACTTGCCGCCCTTGGCGTTGGCGGGGTCCTCCCACTCGGGGCGGATGCCCTTGCGGAAGAGCGCATAGTCACTCTTGCGGGGCAGCTCAGAGACCTTGGGAACGGCGTTGAACGCTCCCCAAAATTCTTCGACAGTGCCGACCGTGACGAGCTCCTTGACGAGGTCGCTCCAGTTCTCGCCAGGCTGCCCGGAAGGAGGCTTGGTGTACCAAAAACTCCACTCGTTGGTCAAGGGGTGCACAACTTCAAACTCGGTCTTTGAATCAAACACCGTCTTGTCTGTCATGATGAGAGGGTGAAAGATTCGTAAAGGGGGTGTTAAGCCGGGGTTAGCACCCTTACCCTAGGGTGTCCTGGGGTGTCCTGGGGTGCCCTGGGGTGCCCTGGGGTGTGCAGCTCATTGTGTTGCAGCTCATTGTGTTGCAGCTCATCTACTTCTGCTGGCTTCTAGATGCTATTTACAATACTGGCAAACTTGTGCAGCGCGGGCACCGCCTCGTCGACCCCATAGTAGCTGAGGCAGAACCGAAAGCAGCGCTCGCCCCAGCCCTTGGGGTCGCCGCTCACCTCAAAGTTGTTGCCCGGGGCCACGATGATCCCCTGCGCCTTGCACTCTGCGGTGATCCTGGCCACGTCGTAGCCCTGCGGCAGCGTCACCCAGAAAAAGTAGCCGCCGCTGCCGCCCGTGATGCGCGTGCCCTCGGGCAGCGTGTCCTCCATTGTTTGCTTGTAGACGGCGGCGCGCGCGGCGTACACCTGGTTGAGGTGCTCGAGCACCGCGTCGACCTGGCCGTCCCTGATCATCTGGGCAACGATAAACGTGTTGAGCTGCGCGGGCGTGCCGCCAGACATGATTGCCCCCGCCTGGCTCAGCTGGTGCGCGAGCTGCGGCGTAGCCACCTCCTGCCAGCCGACCCTAAGCCCGGGGCCAAGCACCTTGGACATGCTAAAGTTGGCCACCACGTTGCCCAGCGACCCCGCGGGCAGGGTCTGGCGGTCGAGCGTCACCAGCGTTGGCGGGTGCTCGGCGCCGGTAAAGTCGAGCCACTCGTAGACCTCGTCGCAGAGCAGCACCATGTCGTATTTGCGCGCGAGCTCCAGCAGCCGCTGGCGCTGGGCAAGGCTCAGGGTCTGGCCGCCGGGGTTGCTGAACGTGGGCACCAGGTACATTGCAAACCGAAACTTTTTAAACACGGCGGGCCCGGTCTTGGTCTGCGCCACCTCGCTGTGCTGGCTGTGCTGGCTGTGCTGGCTGTGCTGGCTGTGCCGGGTGTGCCTGTCGAGCTCGGCCTCCAAGTGATCCAGGTCAAGCCCGTCCTCTGACTCGACAATGGCAGTGATTTTGTCGCCAAGGCCGGCGTCGGCAAGCACGCGGTTGATCAAAAAGTAGGTCGGCGACACCACAAACGCCTGCAGGGTGCTCGCGCTGCACAGCTGGATCAGGGCAAACGCCGCCCCGTAGCTGGCGCCGTTGGTCAGATTGAGGCAGTCGGCCGTCGCGGTGCCGTTTAGAGTGCGATTGCTAAACTCGGCAATGATCTCGCGCACGTACTTGGCGCCGGGGTCCGTGCCGTACTGCAGCGGGTGCCGCGTGTCGTCGTCGCTGTAGAGGCTCTGCGGGGCGAGGACCTGCGCCGCGGCGCGGGCCACCTGCTCGCTGGGCAGGAGATCGTCGCTGGGGTGGCCGCGAAAGAAGGATATCATTGGTATCAGCTGACCAAGAACTGGAGATAGAGCTCGCGGCTATCTCGGTCGTAAAAGCTCCAGGTGTCTGCGACCCGCTTTTTGGCGCTGAACTTGATGGCAATAATGTCGTACGGCTCGGCCGCCAGCACCAGGTAGTTCATTGCGCTGTCCTTGGGCTCGACCGTTTGCTCAAAGGCGCTCATGAAGCGGTACTTTGGCTCAACCCCTGGCGAGATTTGCGGGAACTTGCAGTTGAGAATCAGCCCCAGCCTGCCGTCGTCGGCCCGGACCTTGGACATGGTGTACTTTGGCGGCCCGATCTTGACGTAGCTGTGCGGGGTGATTGAGCTGATGCCCGCCTTTGGGCGCGGCTTTTTGGTGTCGAGCTTGGCCCGGGCCTCGAGCTGCTGGATGTGGCGCTTGCCCTGGGTGTGCAGCAGGTACGCGGCCTGCGATGGGTGGGTGGTGAGGCAGAGCTTGCACTGGAGCTGGGCCCCGTGGTGCGCCAGGTAGGGGTCGCCGGCGTCGCTCCTCAGCCTCTGCAGCACTTTTTCGTTGGACGCGATCGCATGCTTTTTGCTCATGAGTCGGCCGGATGACGGTAGCGGGAGCTGACTGAAGGGGAGCTTTACGGGGCGCTACGGGGCTGTATGGGGCGCTTACGGGGCTGTATGGGGCACCACGGGGCTTTAGCGTCGCAGTCTTTTAGCCCCCAGCCTAGCCCACACCAGCCCACACCAGCCCACATACCATCGCACCCCACACCAGCCCACACCAGCCCACATCCCATCGCACCCCACATCCCATCCCAGCCCATCACACCCCGCCGCCGATATCGTATGCTTCATTATACTCATAACGCCCAAACAACCGGGCTCTATATACATCAGTGCCGCCCTATGCGCTCCTTGGAATAGTCCTGCAGCATCCACGCTGGCTGGTATGTGCCGTCTTTTGTCAACAGATCAGGGTTGGGCCGCGTCGACGAGACCGCTCCCAGCGATGTGTAGCCCAGGTCGTAGAGGCCGCAGTAGGCGATGCGCGACTTTAGCAAAAAGTCCCACACGTCGCCATAGTCCCACTCCAAAATCGGGTGCACGCGCTCAAAATCGGGCCACCCGTGGTCTGTGCGCTGGAACGGCTTGAGGTGCTCGCCGTACGGGTCCTGGCGGCGGATACCCACAATTATGCCCCTGACCTCGGCGTGGCCCTCGAGATACAGCGTCAGCGCATCCTTCATGCTCTTCTCGACCGTGTGCACCTGCAATTGGTAGAGCCGGCCGCACTCGGCCACAAACTGGTCCACCTGGGGGAACGAGTCCTGCTCCTTGACGTACACGGCGGGGAACTGCACGGCCGCCCTGTGCGTTTGCCAGTAGGCCGCCATGAGCAGCACGAGCATAACGTGGCAGTCCTTGCCGCCATTAAAGCTCAGCGCGAGCTGGCCGCCGGGGTACCGCGCAAGCGCTTGCGTGAGCACCTCGAGCGATTGGCGCACCTTTGGCGCGCACCGGGCGCCCGGGTCTGCCATGTATCTGTTTACTGCCACAAACGCCGCCTCAAAGACGCTGTCTGCAACTGCAACCTCGGGCTCACTCTGTGACATGATGCAGCCACAATCCCAGGGGTGGCGCGCGTGACAGGCTCCCGAAGAGCGGGGGACGCAGCAAAAAATCCACCTGCGCAAATTAATTCCCAAAAATCCCCCAAACGCCCGCTCGGCACCCAAAAGCCTGTCTCAAACCCTCTTCACGTCATGGTTCAGCCGGTCGATAGTCGCGCTGCAGGCGCTGCAGGACGTGCGCATTGCACCGACGTACCCAATAAATTATGCATGACTAACCGACCGACAATAGCCAGAATGTCTCAGAAGCAGCAGTGCATATCACAGGCATCACAATGAGTAGCCCCTCAGGGGCAGTGCCCCGCGAGATGAGGGGTGCCTCAGCAGGAGCAAAACGATAAAATTGTGCTTAAAATAAACTCCAATGCAGCGTTACGTTCCTGCAATTCTTGCACCTAAAACACGCCCCTGAAGCACCCTTGATAATCCACTCTGCATACATTTAAGTCCTGCATGCCCTCCCGCACATAAATCTGTCGCAACCACCAGTTGTTACATCAAGTCTCGAGCCCCTGTTGTTGTCCTTTTGTGATGTGGTTTGATTCTCGTCCTGGTTACTGCAAGCCTGCCTGCGTTGGTACTCTGGATGGCACGCCCGTGCCGGCCCCGGCCCTCCCTCGTTGCTCGGTTGGCTCGCTGGCCGCCGCCTCGCCGGCAGAGTGCGCGTGCTTTGTGCGCACAATGGTGATCAAGACCAGCTCCGCCGCCCCGTCGCAGCAGCTCGTCGAGCTCGTCTCGGCGTTTGGCGACCTGATGCCCTGCTCCCAGTCTGGCCAGGAGCTGCTGGTGCGGTTCTATGACTGCAGAGACTGCTACAAGGCGCTGACCCTGGTGCCCAAGTTCAGCGAGTGCAAGATCCGCGAGGTGGTCCCCGTGGAGGAGGACTTGGTCGGCGTCTCGTACACCATTGACTCGTCGGTGTCCAAGGAGGAGCTCTGGTACGAGGTATCCAAGCGTGGCGACATTGCCTGGTCAAAGGCTGAGCAGATCCCCGGGGGGACCGCCATTTGCTATGCCGTTTTTGACAAGCGGGTGGTGGAGAGGCTGGCTGCGGCCCCGATCGTCCTCAATGACCGCGCGCTCGCAGCCACGCTCGCGCCCCTGAACCACGCCGAGATTTGCCGGTTCCAGGCAAAGAGCAGCGGCGAGTCGCTGCACATGAGCTCGCCCACCCTGAGCTCAATCTCGCTGTCCTCGACGGCGTCGTCGCTGGACTTTCTCGACGCGAAACCAAAGCTGAAAAAGCCCATTGCATCGCCGCCGCTGGCAGTCGCCCAGCTGGCCGAGGACAAGGAGTTTGGCATGAAGATCCCTGGGCACCTGACGCCGCCTCTGGAGAGCCAGGGGTTTCAGGCGATCCCGCGCCGCTCCCGTGCCTCTGCCAGCTCGAGCACCGCGAGCACTGCGAGCAGCACCGCCGCCCCAGGCGCCCGCTCCAACCGCGTCGACTGCGACCTCATTTGCGCCGGCCGCGAGCGCCGCACCACCGTCATGCTGCGCAACATCCCAAACAAGGTCAACCTGGCCGCGCTGCGCAGCTTTCTGGACGAGACCAACGAGAACGAGTACGACTTTTTGTACCTGCGCATGGACTTTAACAACAAGTGCAACGTCGGCTATGCGTTTATCAACTTTACGCGGCCCGAGTCGGTGGCCACCCTCGCCCAGGCGCGCAGAGGAAAAAAATGGACCCAGTACAATAGCGTCAAGATCATTGACGTCTCGTTTGCCAACATCCAGGGCCGCCGCGCGCTGATTGAAAAGTTCCGCGACTCGCCCATCATGGCCATGGACCCCGAGTACCGCCCCAAGCTCTACCACACCTCGGGCCCTCTTGCTGGCAAGGAGGAGCGGTTCAGCTGAGCTCCACATTTTGCTACATAGTTTTTTAATTTATATTCATCCGTTTTCTTCATCCCCTTAGCTGCGGTAGTCGCCGTTGATTGTCACGTACTCGTGCGACAGGTCGCAGGTCCAAAAGGTGGTGGCCCCGCTGCCAATGCCGAGATCAATCACCACCTCGAGGTCCTCAAACGCGAGGATCTCGGACGCGCGCGCCTCGTCGACCGCCTCGGGCTCGCCATTGACCAGCAGCTTGAGCGTCTCTGAGCCGTCGGCAGGAACAAAGCTCACGTTGGTGCTGGTGGGAACCACCTGGACGCCAGAGTAGCCCACGGCGCACAGAATGCGGCCCCAGTTGGCGTCCTTGCCGTACAGGGCGCACTTGAACAGCATCGAGTTGGCAATGGTGGTTGCAACCTTTTTGGCGTCGGCGTCCGAGGCGGCGCCCTGCACCTTGATGGTCACAAACTTGGTGGCGCCCTCGCCGTCCCGCACCACGAGCTGGGCAAGCTCCTGGGCAATGCCAGTGAGCGCGCCCTGGAAGGTCTCAAACTCGGGCGAGCCGGCCTGGATTTCGTCGCCGCCGGCCGCGCCATTGGCCAGGGCCAGAATCGTGTCGTTGGTGGACATGTCGCCGTCCACACTGATGCTGTTAAATGAGGCGTTGGTCGCAGCCAGTAGAGCCTGCTTGAGGGCGCCGCTCTCCACGGGGGCATCCGTAACAATGGCTCCGAGCAGAGTGGCCATGTTTGGGTAGATCATGCCAGCTCCCTTTGTGAGGCCAGCCATGGAATAGGTGATGTTGTTGAGCTTGAACTGCGTCGAGGCGAGCTTGGGAAAGGTGTCGGTGGTCATGATGCCCCTTGCGCACTCTAGCCACGCGCTGTGGTCAGAGCCGAGCCTGTCAAACAAAACAGGGATCCCGGCCTCGATCTTTTGGTAGGGCAGCTTTTGGCCAATAACGCCGGTGCTCATAACAAGGCTTCCATGGCCAACCTGCGAGGACCCAACTGCCAGATCGGCCGCGTCAACCATGGCCTGGGCGTCCACAAGACCCTGGGAGCCAGTCACGGCATTTGCGTTTCCAGAGTTTACCACAATCGAGCGAATGCCCTTTCCGCCCGATTTGGCAAGAATCTTTTGGTCCAGCTGAACGGGGGCTGCCTTGAATGCGTTGGATGTAAACACGCCAGCGGCCGTGCAGTCCCTCGAGGAAGTGATTGCAGCCAGATCGTAAAGCTCGGGGTTCTTTTTGATTCCGCAGTAGCCAGCACCCGCTGAAAAGCCCAATGGGTAAAACCCAAACTCTGGCACTCTAGAAATGACTTTTTTCATAATGAGTCAAAATGATGTCGGTGGACTAGATAAGATAAGGCATGACTGGGTTGACCCCGGAAGCCTGGCTCCACGTTTATGAATGTCTAGTTCAAATCGAGTGGAGGCGTGTCCGCTGGTACCCAATTGAATGGCGCCGCGGCCCCGACCAGGGCATTGCCCATGACCCAAAAGATTTACTGCGGCTCGCCAGCGTCAATCGTTTGGCATACAGCTATTTCATGTCTGACGAGCGCTGGAAGCCGTTTGACGTCTATGGTTTGGGCACCGGTATCGCTGCTCACTACATTGCCCGAGCCCTGGCTAGCACCCGTGCAGAGCGGGTGGAATTGGTGGAGGCTAGCTATCCGTGCGGCCGCAGCGACTCGCTGTACACTGTGTTTAATAGCATCAAGCATGGGCTGGATAGAATAGGGCCGGCTGGTGGAGTGTCCACAAAATCGAGACTGGGGCGGTGCGTCCGGTCCAGGTCCCTGTACAGCAAGCTGCAAGACACGTGCTGCTCGGAGGTGATAGACAATGGCCTGTTTGATCTGGTGACTACAGACCTATTCGAGTACGACTATGTTGTCGAGATTTTGGCTCGGCGAGGCCACCTGTTGAGCCGGTTCGTATCTGAGGGGCTGGTGAGCGAGTTTGACTATGCTGCGATTGCTGCAGCAGTATCGAGCTGCGGCGAAATGCTCTTTTACGCGCAGGTGGTACTCGACAGGGCCCTCTGTTTGCTGGCGGTGAAAACATGCGGAGCAGCGCTGCGCTACTGTGGCCGGTTCGCGCAAGACCAAGAGATTGCTCTGGCGGCAATAGCAAGCAATGCGTCGGCTATTGATTTTGTTCCTGCCTGGCACAAACTCGATCAGAAAAGACTGCACGAGGCGCTGCTAATAGGCGTGACGAGCCCAGACTGCGAGGCGGTTCCCAATGTGGTTCCCGAATTGGTTTGCAAAATGGCTTTCAGTACGGTTGCGGGCAACCTACAAATCCAAAAAGCGTTCAATTATCTGCGAAATGATCCGCCGCCTGGCTCTGGCTTTCCGTGCCACCTTGTGGCCGAGGGCAGCTTGGAGCTCTCCCACAAGCAGTGGGCCCGACAGATCGACACGGTGCCGCCGCGGTGGTGGAGTGTGGAGCGGTTTGTGTTTAATGCAGTGTCTCAGTATGGCAACGCCCTGGCCTATGCGCCCGAGTTTCGCAACAACAAGCGAGTGGTGGTTGCTGCTCTGAGCGACTGCCCCAGCCAGCTGAGCATTGTGGACCCCGCGCTGCTCGGTGATCCCGAGGTTGTTTTGTCTGTTTTTGTACGCGAATACAGTATGCTGCCGTACCTTGGGCCGACGCTCGCAGGCGACCGTAAGTTTATGCTGCAGCTGTGCGCACGCAGGCCGCTAGCGATATCGAGGGCGTCGGCAGAGCTTTGGGGCGATGAGGAGTTTGTCAAAGAGGTATGCCGTCAAAGCGGCAAAACAAAACAGTATCTAGCCGAGTGTTGCCGGCAAATCAGCCCGTGAGCGCCCCGTGTTTCTTGGCGCTGGCCCGGTTCATAGTGGGCGGCCCGACAAGGCCCAAACTCACGCGAGAGCTAGTCTTGGGTGCAAAGACTTGTCTGGGGTTTTGTTTGAGCTGCCAGCGGGCAAACTCGGGGAGCTGATTTTTTGGCCCTGCCCTGCGTAGAGGGCGAGCTCGGGCGGCTAAACTGGGAAAAAGTCCCCACCGCACCATTCCTGCGTACATGTTAGAGCTCTAGATAAACTATTCAGGCGATAAACAGCTGCCAACACGGCCGTGCTGTCTGGAATCGCTCCAATCTCGAGGTTGGCTTTGTAACAGACACAGGATGCAGTGGGAAGAACCCGACGTAGCGGTGCCTGTTCCCGCGCATACCGGCCGGCCAATGGAGCAAGTGCCCGATGGAACGCGCAAACGTCGAAAGCGGACCGACGAGGTGGACGAAGACGCGGCGCTGGAGCAGCAAACGCACACCCTCGAGCACCAGCTCCAAACTGGCAAAACAGACGAGGTGAGGCAGGACAGTTCAGAGCGTGCGAGCGCGCAGGAATCATCAGGGAGGCGGTCCTCGCGTCGGCGAACCGCCCCCGTGAGCTATCGGGACGCTCCTCTCAGTCCTGGGCAGGAGGCCACCGCGGCGGAGGTGCAGCAGCCGACGGTTTTGTTGAGCGAGCCTGCGCTGAAAAAGGCCAAGCTGCGGCGCACGCGGCGCCAGGCCACGAAAAGTCTGGGTCCCATGCTGTCTGACCCGCAGGCGCTTGTTGTTGACGAGAACGGGGTGGTCAAGGAGGCGCTGAGCGAGAGCAAAAAGGAGGCGATGGAAGCGTCGAGCAAGGAGTTTTGCGCGGCGTGCGGCCAGTCGGGTGAGCTCATTTGCTGCGAAAACTGCCCCCGGCGTTTCCATTTGATCTGCCTCAGTCCGCCCCTGAGCGTTGACACGCTGCCCGAGGGGCTGTGGTGGTGCCCCGAGTGCGAGGCCGATCGGGAGCCGAGCGAGCAGGGCGGCGCCAAGGAGCTCAAGCAGGAGCCCGAATCCGACACAAAGCTGACCGCCGAGGTGCCCGGCGACGACGCGCTCACCATCAAAATCAAGAGCGAAAAGACCGACAAAAAGGCGGCGGCCAAAAAGGGCAAGCCCAAGAGCCGTAAAAAGAAGCGCAAGGAGGAGCCGCTGACCCCTGAAAAGCACCAGGAGCTGGGCCTGTTTGGGCAGCTGCTGGAAAAAATCAGTCACATCAACCCGCGGGCGTTCCGGCTGCCGACGCCGCTGCAGCTGCGATACGAGGGGGTCTTGTCCGACGAGAACGGCGACTATGTCAACGAGTTTGAGCTGAGCAAGCGCCCGCGGGACCGCGACCGCGAGCGCGACGAGCTCCAGGTGAGCGACCACCTGTGCTTCAAGTGCTGCCTGTCTGGGCTCAAGGGCCCGCTGCTAAAGTGCGACAAGTGCCCACTGTTTTGGCACGTCGACTGCCTCGACCCGCCGCAATTTAATAGGCCGGGGCGCTGGCTGTGCCCCAACCACGTCGAGCACGCGGCGCGGCTCCCGCGCAAGCTGCGCGACCAGCGGGTCAAGGACACGTTTTTACGGCGCGGGCACAAAAACAACGGGCTGATTGAGGTGTACGACGACGAGCCGCCGAGCAGCAGGGCGCCCGCGCTGGTGGGCGGCGTCGTGGACGGCGGCGAGCGCGGGTTTGGGGCGAAAATGACCCACAAGGAGCCGGTCGACGCCATCTACCGGCTGCCGGCGCGCGCGATCAAGCTAGACTTTATCGACTTTGTACACGCCCGGTGGCAGGACCCCTGGCGACAAACGCAGGCCAGCCAGGTGGTGGAGATTTTGAACGAGCTGGCGCTCAGGCCGCAGCCCGAGCGCGAGGCGACGCGTAACCTGATGCACCTCAAGCTGCAAAACAGCGGCGCGATCGAGGCGAGCACGGCCCGCAAAAATATGCAGCAGCTCGTGGACATTGCCCTCGACGACCAGGACCTGCAGCAGATGGAGGCGATCCGGCAACTCTTGCAGGCAAAGGGGCGCGACAAGTTGATCAAGTTTTTAGCTAGCTAATTGTACAGTATTCCAGCGGCGCGATGGGCAGTGCTTAGACATGGTCGAACAGCGAGACCAGCGCCAAAATAGGCTCAGCCTGGAGGAGCTGAACCGCATTGTGCTCGAGTTTCTGCACAAAAAGGGCTACATCCGCACCGAGGCGATGCTGCGGCTCGAGAGTTCGCGCGCGGCCACCCCGCAAAACAGCGACGGCCTGGTGCAGACTGGGACGCTGTCGATGCCGGCTACGGGCCCCGACTCGTACGCGCGGGCGTACCTGAGCCTCAAGCGGTGGGTCGAGTCGTCGCTGGACCTCTACCAGCCCGAGCTACGGCGCGTCCTCTACCCGATTTTTGTGCACATGTTTCTCGACCTGCTCGGGGACAACTACACCGAGGAGGCGCTCAGCTTTTTCGCTGCGTTTGCCGAGGAGCACCGCGTGCTCAACCAGGACGAGATCCTCCAGTTTGAGGGACTCTCGCTGCCCAACCACGTCCAGGACAACCAGCTGGCCCAGCAGTACATGACCACAAAGTACCGCGTGCAAATGTCCCGCACGTCGTTTGACCTGCTGCTGTACTTTTTGCACAACATTGAAGAGGTTGGCGGGCTGGTGGTGATCCGGCTCATCAACCAGCATGTGGGCATGCAGGTGACCACCTCGCGCCCGTCGCTCGAGACCAGCGCCAACGAGCCGGGCCAGGGCCTCGTGGGCTCGCAGCTGGGGCACCACAGCATCGACTCGTTCAACAGCCAGCAGGTGAGCCTGGGCAAGATGCCCATGGACCCCGAGTTCCAGCAGGAGGTGAGCGCCATGCTCAAGCAGGACACCGATCCCGACAATGCCAACCTGCCCGAGCTGTTTGAGGAGCAGTCCAAGCCCGACGAGGACAGCCCCGGGATCGACGCGCTACCGCTCCCCAAGTACCGGCCGATCGACATTGACATTGAGATGCGCCGCATCAACGACGCGAGCCACCAGCTCAAGTTTGGCGAACAGGCGCAGCTGCCCTCGGTGTGCATGTACACCTTTCACAACACCCACGACCGGCTCAACAACATTTCGTTTAGCCCCGACAACTCGCTGGTTGCGGGCGGGTTCAGCGACTCGTACGTGCAGCTGTGGTCGCTCAAGGGCGAGAAGCTGGGCAGGGACGACAAGCAGAGCTCGACCAAGCGGCTGATTGGCCACTCGGGGGCTGTGTATGCGACCTCGTTTGCCCCCGACGGCCGCACCCTGCTGAGCGCCTCGGAGGACCACACGGTGCGCCTGTGGTCGCTCGACACCTACAGCGCGCTCGTGGCATACAAGGGCCACACCGACCCGATCTGGGACGTTGCGTACGGGCCGTTTGGCCACTACTTTGCCACGGCCTCCCACGACCAAACGGCGCGCCTGTGGAGCTGCGACCACATCTACCCGCTGCGCATCTTTGCCGGCCACATGAGCGACGTGGACAAGGTGGTTTTCCACCCCAACGGCACCTACCTGTTTACCGGGTCGAGCGACAAGACAATCAGAATGTGGGACATCAACCGCGGGTCGTCGGTGCGGGTGTTTATCGGGCACTCGCAGGCAATCAGCGCGCTGGCGGTGTCGCCCGACGGCCGCTGGCTGGCGTCGGCCGCCGAGGACAATGTAATTAATTTATGGGACATTGGGTCCGGGCACCGGCTCAAGGCGATGCGCGGCCACGGGCGCGTCTCGATCCACTCGCTCGCCTTCTCCAAGGACGGCAAGCTGCTGGTCTCGGGCGGCGCAGACAACACCGTGCGCGTGTGGGACGTCAAGAAAAACACAGACGACAGTGGCAGCGAGCCCGAGCCCATGGAGAGCCAGGTGGTGCAGCGCAACAAAAAGAAGGAGATCACCGCCACAAACGACCACATGTGCGTGTTTAATACCAAGCGTACGCCGGTCTACAACGTCCAGTTCACCGACCGCAACTTAGTGCTCGCGGGCGGCGTCTTTTCGGGGTGATGTATGCAAGTGATTTATAGATCTATTTCGTTTAGTGTAGTCAAACTTAGTGTGTAGTCAAGCGCTTTATTTCTGCTTAGCGATTAGGTGTTTTTGTTTGTGCTAGTCAAGCTCATCCTTTGGTGCGGGGTCGGGATGCTTGGCGTGCTTGGCGCGCTTGGCCTGCTGGCGGGCCACGTCGAGTGGCTCGGGCTTGAAGACGTTACGCAACGACTCGAGGTAGATGCGCGGCGCCAGGCACAGGAACGTCGTGAGCAGCGTCGACGCCCAAAACGACACAGTGCCGTAGGTCGAGTAGTAGGCGCCGTAAAAGCTGCGGCTCGACGTGAGCGTCGTGTAGATGCAGATAAACGCCAGCATCACCACCATGCTGAAAAACTCAAACAGCAGCAGCACCACGTCCCAGTTTTTGGCAACAATCATCACCTCCAGGTTCACGGTGAGGACGCTGGACGAAATCACATAGACGCCAATCGCCTGGAGGTACTCGGCGGGGATACCGTGCACCGAGACAAACTCGCCGGCGTGGAAGTTGCACCAGGTCAAAAAGTAAATGACCGCCGACTGGTAGAGGCCTTCGAGCGACCACTGCACAAACTTCCAGCGCGTCCAGCCGCCCCGCAGAATGCCCTTGGCGTAGAGCTCGGGCGACGCGAGCATCACCCGGTCCGGCACGTCCTGGTCAAACAGCGCGGCCATGATTACCGGCGTCGAGGTAAACACCGAGTTGTAGAGCACAATCAGCGAGTAGTCGCACACGTACGAGTTGTCAAACTGGTTAAAGATGCCGTTCCAAAACAAGCACATGGTAAACACAATGTTTTTGTAGAGCAGAATGCCCACCAGGTTGCACACCCGCGCATACGACCAGTGGCCGTGCACCAGCACCAGCCGCTGCAGGAAGCGAAACTTGCCGATCGCATAGTCGGCAGACATGCTGGCCTGGCGGCCCTCGACACCTACAATGCCGATACCAATGTCGGCGCGCTGGATCATGGGGACGTCGTTGGCGCCATCGCCCACCGCCAGCGCGGTGACGTCGAACCGGGTCTTGATGACCCCCACCACAGCGGCCTTTTGCGATGGCGACACACGGCAGCACAGCACAGACTTGCACTGCTTGCCCAGCAGGGCAAACTGGGTGGTGGTTACCTCGTCGGCAAGAATTTGCTCGAGGGCCGCTCCGTCTACCACGAGCGCGAATTGCGACGGCGCTGGCGAGTGGTCGGCTGCAGCCGCCTTGATCTCCTCGGGGGTGCCGCTCAAGTTGAAGCGGGCCAGAAAATTGCCCACGTCCTGCGAGGCTTGAATCCGTAAAAGCTCCATGTGTGGCTCGAGCAGCGCGCACGAGTACCCAATCGAGATCGCCGTCTCGGGCTTGTCGCCAGTCAACACCCACAGCTTGATGCCGGCCTCGCCCAGCTTGTGAATGGTATCGGGAACGCCCTCCTGGAGCTTGTCCTCGATACCAGTGCCGCCCAGCAGCAGGTAGCTGTGCTCGAGCTCGTCGGCAAGCGCCGCAATCAGCTGCTCGCGGTCCGGGCTGAGAATCGCCTTGGCGTGGCGGTCGCACCAGTCGAGCGCCCACTCGGTGTCCACCTGCTTGTATGCGAGCAGCAGGGTGCGCAGTCCTTCGTCGCCGTACTGCACCAGGTTCTCCCAGTCGGCGCTCGCGCTCGCGCGGTCAACTAACCGGTCGCGAATCACCACGTCGGCGCCCTTTGTGTACACAAACGTGTTGCCCAACTCGTCCTGCACGAGCGTCGTCATGCGCTTGCGGTCAGACGTAAAGTACAGCGTCTCGAGCACCTTGAACTTGTGGATCTTGCCGTCGTGGTGCACGTACTTCCAGTGCTTGGGACTCTCCACCAGCGTGTAGCCGAGATCCTTGGCGGTGCCCACCAGCGACGCCTCGTCGGGGCTCTCTGACTTGTGAACCAGCTCGCAGCCGTGCTCGTGCTCGGGCACAGTGGTGTTGCACAGGGCAATACACAGCACAAAGTTGCGCAGCGTCTCGTTGCTCGGCAAGTCGCGATAAATTTCGGCCGAAACAAACTCGGGCTCGGCGCTCGTGTACTTGTCGGGCGTGCGCAGCTCCAGCAGCTCGCGCCGCTCCCGGGCAATCAGCTCCTGCGCGTTGAGGCGCTCCTGCTCGATGTTGCCGCCCTTTCTGATAATTGTGCCCGCCTGGGCCTCGGTGAACGAGACACCGTACGACTTACCCTTTACGGTGCACTTGCGGAATACCATCGAGTTTTGGGTCAGAGTGCCGGTCTTGTCACTAAAGATAAACTCGACCTGGCCCAGGTCGTCGCCAATGTTCCAGGTCTTTGGGGTGCAGCGCTCCCCAGTCTCTTCATCATAGAGCTGGTTGTCAGAGTAAATGAACCACGCCTGGATAGTCTTGACAATCTCGATCGAAATGTAGAGCGATATGGGGATAAAATTCTGAAACATTTGGATCGACGCGATAAAATTGACGAACGCATTCAAATCAATCGGGCTCGAAGTGAGCCCATACTCGAAAAAGTGCCAGGTGTTTGTGGACTGGCCAAACTTGACCCGCTGCACAATGGTGCTGATGATGGCGCACGCGGTCAGAAACCCAAAGCTGATGTACACGTAAAAGTTGAGGTCTTTGGCGATCCTAGAGCGCTTGCGCGGGGTCTCGCCGGCATTCATGATGATCTTGGACTCGGGCCCGGTGTAGACGACCAAGCCAATCACGTACTTTGTGTTTTTGAGCGAGGCGCCACGAGGGATCAGGTTGAGGGGCGCCAGGGCGTCGGACTTGCCCGAATCCAAGTCGTGCAGAGCCCAGCCAAACTTGTCGAGGTTGGAGTTTGCGCCCTCGACCTCGGCCATGAGGTGGGCGTTGGCAAACTGCCAGCCGTGCTGGAGGTGGCGGGTGTTTTGGGCCGCGAGCCGCGGCTTGAGCATGGTCTCACCGTCCAGGTTCTTGGTCTCGATAAAGCAGGACCCATCGTCCTCTGATGTGCTCAGAATTACAATATCTGCAGGCACGCTCTCGTTGTTGAAGACCTTGACGATGGAGCCGACCTGGACCTGTTTCCAAAACTGCTGCTTGAATTTGACGTCCGCATAAGTGAACTTTGACTCTTGCTGCGACTCTGTGCGAGTGGTTTGCATTGAGGCGCGGTGGCTGGCCAGGGTCTTGAGGTCGTAGGTCGGCACTGGCTTGCGCACAAAGAACCGATGGACCCGGGTGACTGCGCGCGACGAGGCCTTTTTTATTGACCGCCACCAGCCCACAGATTCCTGATTAACATTAGGGTTCTCGATCCCGAGCAGGCAGTAGGTGAGGGCGTTGTTGAACTCGCGGTCGAGCAGAAAGCGCCGATAGTCCTCGTAGGCGTCGCGAATGGCGGTGATTACAATGATGCAAATGATGGGCACCGCGGCGAGGCCGCCGTTGGCAAGACCAAAGATTCGAAATGAGCCGGTGATGGCAACCACAAGGAAAAAGATGTTTGCGACACTTTTGAACTGGAGCACCAGGTTCCGGGGCACGAACGTCATTGCGGTGTACTTTGTTGTGCGGATTTTGTTGCTGGTGTAGATCTGCTTTGGGGAGCCGTCCTCGAGCAGCTGCTCTGCCGGCAGCGGGGTATTGAAGAAAATGTTGCGGGGCTCCCTGTTTAAATATTCGGGCTCGAGCGACAGAATGGGCCCCAGCCCGGGGACTTTGACCAGCAATCGGTCAATGTAGTCGAGCTCTTGCTGCCCAGCGCTCATGACAAATTTGGGCCTAGCAGTGGGCCGGGACTATATAGTCAATCCGGGAGAATGGGGGCGCTACCGCAGCTGGAAAAGGGGGGTGCTTAAAGTTAAAAATAAATAGAATTAGGATTTCGACGAGGGTGCGGGTACTGCTCTCAGATTGGCGCGACAGACGGGACATTGTGGCACACAGTCGAGCCACTGGTAGATGCAGCTGAGGTGCATCTTATGCATGCAGCTTGTTTCCACAAATAGATCAGCATCAGGGCTGAGGCATATGGGGCAAAAATCGGCTGGCGGGCACTGGCGCAGTTTAAAAACATCAAATGCGCGCTTGTGCCGTAAAGCGCGGCTTGTGTGGCTCAAACCAAGCCGTAGCGTTTTCCACGCGTCTGCGGCAATATGCACTGGGACATACCAGTGCGAGGCCATGAGCCCCGCCAGACTTAGATAAACGCACAGCTGCAGGATGCACGAGTAAACATTCACGATATACCGCGCGAGCTTGTCTGGGGTGTAGAAAAAGTTTCCAGTGTGCATGACGAGCTGGCCCCAGAGGATGGCAATGTCTGCGGCAAACGCCAGGGTCAGCGGGCTCCAGCCACTGGTGGAGACGATCCTGCCCACCCAGTAGTGCGCCCAGACCATGTCGCAGACGTGCAAGACGCACAGCAGCACGCCGGTGCTTTTGCGGACGCCGCGCTTTGTGCTCTGCAGGCTGAACCCGACGAGGGTGTGGAGGTATTTGAGGAGCAGGCTGGGCAGGATGGCGCACAGGACGCGCCAGCCCACGGGCTCGCGAAAGGCTATGAGCGCCACTGCCGCCTGGAGCAGGGCGCGGCGGAGCTCGAACGCGACCTGAGAGCGGTCCTGCGGGGTGAGCGGGCTGAGAATCTTTGGGAGGTGCGGCGCAAACGGCCGTCTCTCCATTGAGTTAATTAGAATTAATTTGTCACGCATGTGATGCCGGGGCCGAGGCAAGGCACGGAGCGCAAGCACCTGCCAGGGGGAGGGCTCACACCACCCGAGCGAGACTCGTTTGCTGTGGGTTCTAGTTTCAGCCGCAGTGTAGACCACGGTACCATGACTGCAACCCCCATAGTATAGCTCGCTACCTAATCATTACATGCTCGAGGTGCCGCCCAATTTTGGGATGGTCGCTCAGGGCATCTACCGTAGCTCGTTTCCTCGGGCAGAGCACTTTGCGTTCCTTGGCGGGCTCGAGCTCAAGTCCGTGTTGGTGCTCATTGGCGAGCCGTACCCCGAGGAGAACGTTGCATTTCTCGACGAGCAAAACATTACGCTATTTCAGATTGGATTGAGCGGCAACAAGGAACCGTTTGTCAATATGGAGAGCAAGCTGCTGCGGCGGGCGCTCGGGGTTCTGCTAGACCCGGCCAACCACCCCGTGCTGGTGCACTGCAACCAGGGCAAGCACCGCACTGGCTGCGTGATTGGCTGCCTGCGGCGGGCGCAGAGCTGGACCCTGAGCCTGATTTTCGACGAGTACAGGCGGTTTGCCAGCCCCAAGGTGCGGCCGCTCGACCAGCTAACGATTGAGCTTTTTGAGGTTGAGGACGACGACAAGCGGCGGGCGACTCCGGGGGATATGTGGGAGCGCTAGGAGCGCTAGGAGCGATAGCCAGGTGAGCCTGGTCTTGGAGACCTTGAGCCAGACCGTGTCGCTGGTATCTGCGCAATTCTTTGTATGAGAACGCCTAGGCGAGCTCTTGGCCGCGTTCTTGGCCGTGTTCTTGGCCAGGACGCCGGCTCTGGCTATCGCCGTCACCCTCGCCGTCACCCTCGCCGTCACCCTCGCCGTCACCCTCGCCCTCGTCTTCGCCGTCGGCCTGTCGCTCGAGCCTCAACCACTGGACCCAGCCCCACACCGCCATGGCGCACAGCACCCCGTACTGCGCAGCAGCAAAAGCCAGCCCCTTGGACGCGACCTTGTACGTGGCAATGACGTTGCCCACCAGCCAGAGCGCCCAGCTCTCGACCGCTTGGATCGCCATGTACCACATTGCCACGCCAAACACGGCGCAGCTGAGGGCGTCCGCCCAGTTGATGGGCTCCGCAGCCAGTGTATATACCCCTAAAACGCCCACCAGCCCCGCCACTACAAAGGCGGCCCCGAGCCCCAGCTCTCGCAAAGAGGCCCTGCGCGGGCAAATGGGGCCAGACGCGGGCTGGCTGCGCCACGCGAGCCACCCATAAACACTCATAGCCGTGTAGACAATGTTGATCGCCGCGTCCCCATAGAGCCTCGCCCTGAGCATGATGGCCGTGTAGAGCACCGTGGAGACGATGCCCAGGGGGTACACCAGAATAGACATTTGGGTGGCCAGAGCAACGCTCGCGAGACCAAACGCCGCGGCCACCGCCTCACCAAACCGCCAGCCAAACTCGGCACTCTCCATGACCAAATTTCCCACCGGCGTCGAGCTGGCCTATGTGCCCTACGACGAGGAGCTCGCCAAGAGCGGAGGCTGCGGCGTGCCCCGCAAGATGAGCCTCGACACCCTCAGCGGCAAGCGGTTCCTGATTGTGAGCGTTCCCGGGGCGTTCACCCCGGCGTGCTCCGAGAAGCATATCCCGCCGTACGTGGCGGCTGCAAAGGAATTGAGACAGTCGCTCGACGCAATTATCATCATCAGTGCCAACGATGCGTTTGTTTTGCACGCGTGGGCCAAGGACCTCGGCGGCTACAACAGCGACCTCATCTTTGCCTCTGACCCAAACGGCTCGTTCTCGCAGTCGCTGGGCCTCGCCGCAGACCTGACTGCGCGCGGAATGGGCGTGCGCACCATGCGGTACGCCATGCTCGTGGACAGGGGCGACATCACCTACCTGGGGGTGGAGAGCAAGCCCGGGGTCACTGTGTCCGGGCTGGACGCCGTCAAGGCCAAGCTCTAGGCGAGGCGGTAGGCCAGAGGCTATCTAGGACTATAAATTACGTTTTTTCCAAAAACTCACCAGATTGGCGCGCTCAGAGTATCCAAACGAGCCGGCCAGCACGAGCGCCAGGAGCGCGTGCAGCGCCAGGTGCCGCAGGTCCGAGATGGCGCCCACCGCGTGCGCGGCGCACAGCGCGACCGCATAGCCGGCCAGCGCGACCCGGTTGGGCAGCACCTGCGCGAGCCACGCCCGGTCGCCAAAGTACGACACGACAAACTGCAGCGACCACAGCGCGCGGAGGCCCATGCTCAGGATCTGCGAGTAGACGAGCCCGACCGCGCCGAGCTCAAACACGCGCATAAACAGGTAGGCCGCCACCAGAAAGCACACCGCCAGCCCAGACATGACGCGCGCCTGGCGCTTGAGGTCGTCGATCGAGGCGACGCTCTGGATAAACGCCTCGAGGCTGCCGTTCCAGGCCAGCACCGGAATGTAGCACACGTATGCCGCGAGGACCTGCGGCGCCTGCGACGACTTCCACGACCCGCTCAGCAGCAGGCGCAGGCCAAACGGCGCCACGTACGGCCCTATCGACACTGCGCAGACCCCGAGAAATGTGTAGAGCCGCAAAACGGTGGTCAGCGCGGTCAATGCTGTTTTCTTGTCGCTCACTTTTTCCATCTTTTGCTTGGGCATGGGCACCGCCGGCGACACGAGGCTGCTCGAGCGGGACCGGCCCGAGCGCACGCTCAGCGACCTCGACCTGGTCAACAGGTCGTTCCCCAAGTGCGGCGACATGGGCGGCGGCGGCGATGCAGAGGGGATGGGCGAAAGCGGCGCCGCGTGCGGCGGCACCTCGGGCTGGTGCTCAGTCTCTGGCTTTTGCGATTGGTTGGACTTGAGCGTCTTTGCAAACAGGGTGCGCAGCGCCTCCTCAATGGGAAACAGCAGCATGCGCGCCACCAGGGACCCATAGTTTGCCGCCACGGCGTACTCGCCCTGGCCCTCGAGGCTCAGGAAAAACGACACCAGGATGCGGTCCGACTCTGTTAGCAGGTACTTGAACACCGACTGCAGGTACATGCCCTTGGCCAGGGCAGAGATTTTGGGGCTGAGCCACATTTGCTGGTTGAGGTCCTCGTCCCAGACTGGGCTCAGGTAGAGCTTGAACGGGGCGTGGCCCCACTCTTTGATGCACGCCACATAGTAGCCAATGCACATGCCCAGCGCGTACGCGAGCTGGCCAATCGCAAACGCCAGCATGCGGCTCTGGCCGCCGAGCACAAACGCGAGCGTGCCGACGCAGCGCAGCACCGCGGCAAACGACTCGACGCGCGCGCGCAGGGCCATGTTCATCTTGAGCTGGTGCAGGAGAAAGCACGGCTCGGCCGTCAGCTCAATCACGATCGCCAGGGCCCAGATCGCCGAGCTCGCCCGGAGCATCGGGTCCTCTGCCCTGTACCAGCAAAACAGCAGCAGCAGGCCAACAATGGGCACCCCGAGCGCCATGGGCACAAAGCCCATATTCACCGTTTCCTGGAGAGTGCCGCTCTGGGTGCCGTGCACCGGCTCGCTGCGGGTGTGGTAGCGGTCCTCGGCCTTTGTGTAGAGGGTTTCGCGCACGCTGGCGAACCGCACGGCGTCGCGGGTGAGGCTGAGGGCCGTGGCAGCAAACAGCTCCATCTGGTTGCTCTGGCCCACGTCCGCCGAGCTCACAACCCGCAGGAGCATCTGGTTGAGGACAAAGTTGACCAGTTTGGCCAGCGCCTGCGCCCCTGCCAGCGCGCCCACGCCCTTTACCACCGCGTTTAGCGGCACTTTGGGCGCCTGCTGCGGCCCGTCCTCGCGCGGAGCAACAAACACCGTGGAGCCTTGCTTGCGGTGCTGCCGGCGGTACGTGGGGGATCCCACAAACTCTTGCGACCCAGAGGTTGCCCCCGAAGCCAAAGTCTGGATTGTGGGCAGCTCCATGATGAGTGAGCAGTCGCTGCCTGGGGAGGGCGGCCAACTATGTAGAGCTGCTAGCTAGATTTTGTAAAACGATCCGCTCGCCGTACGCGGCAAACGTCGTGTCCCCGACCTGGTCCTCGAGCCGCGGCTGGCAAAACACCGCCAGCGTGGACCGGTGCCGCGTCGAGTCGCCAACAACTCTGTGGGGCACTGCCCTGAACCTGCGGCTGCTCATAATCTCTAGCGCGCTCCCGCTCTGGATGGCCAGGCAGTCCTCGGGGATGTCGAGCTTGACCGAGGAGCCCAGTCCTGTCTCGATGTACAGCCCGGGCGGTGTGCTGGTCCCACTGCTGGTCCCAGTGCCGGTGCCGGTGCTTGTAGCGGTGCTTGTAGCGGTGGCGCTCGCGCTGCTGGCATCCTGAGGACCCCACAGTGCGCTCGTGAGCACAGTCAAGCACGAATGGTCGCGGTGGTTGCCGCACCACTCGCCGCCGGGCGTGTCGCTCTGGTAGTAGTGCAAAAGGCGGGCCCTCGACACGTCCGAGTCGCGCAAAACGCTCGCCAGAGGCTTGACCAGGGGCAGATCGAGGCACCGGTCGCACGCGGCAGCGACCCTGACCGCCACGGACGTCATAAAGCTCACCAGCTCCTTGAGGTCGGACTCAAAGTGCTCAATGGCCGGCCACACGTTGGCGTGGGAGTTTTGCGGCGACGGGAACCGCTGCATCGTCTCCAAGTCGGGGTGGTCGAGCCCCGTGCGGGTAAAGTTGCAGTTCACATAAAAGGACCCCTTGTGCAAATCGGGCTGGCCGCCCTCGAGCTTTTCCTGGCCGTGCGACCACCCCGTAAGGTAGAGCGCCTCGGGCACCTCGAGCTCCCGCAGCTGCGCGGCCGGCAGGTTTGCCAGCTCCCGTGCGCTCTCGAGCACGGCCCGGCGCAGCTCGGCGTAGCGGGGGCCCAGCCCGTCCACCAGCAGCAGCCCGAGCGATTTGGGGTCAAACGCCGGCCCCACGTTGGCAGTGTCGAGGTCCTGCAGGCTAATTTTGACAACCATTTTTCTGCAGCGCCTGTCGCTTATAGATTAAGAGCCACAGGGAAATGCCTAGCAAACGCAAGCGGGCTGCATGGCCTCCAGCTGCCGAGAAAACGCTGCACCCGCCAACCAGACCTCTGGTTGCCGACCCCAAGGACGTGTTTGGGGCCCTGGCCGAGTGGGAGGCGCTGCCCGACCCGGCCGCGGTCGAGATGATTGTGATGGTTGACTTTGAGGCGATCCTGCAGATATTCCCGCCAAACCCGCAGCTCTACAGCTCTGTGCGTACCCTCGAGGCCGGGCTGGGCGAGCTCAACTGGCACCTCAACCGGCCAGTGCTCGAGCGGGCCATTGAGAGCGCTCGCTGGAACGAGCCGCTGGCCAGGCTGCTCGAGTTTGCGTCCAGGGCCGAGAAAATGCTGGTTGTTGTGCACACGGGCCGCAACCAGGACCAGAACGCCTGCGTCAAGGCGGCGCTCGCGGGGCTCGGGATCCGCCCCGACATGCTCGCGTTCAGAGACCCGCTGCAGCCGAGCCGCACGCGCAAAAACCAGCTGGTGCAGCGGCTGTGGCAGTTTTTCAGCGCAGCGTCGCTCAGCTTTTACCAGGGACCGCACTCGCGCAAAGAGACCCGCGACACGCGGCTGCTGCTCCAGACGCTCGCGAGCTTTGACCGGCCGCTGCCGCAGCTGTTTGAGGTTGCGCACCCCGCCGGCTACTTTGAGCCCGCAGTGGAGCGGACCCTGGTGGAGCAGCTGGTCGCCGCCGCCAGCGAGCAGGGGCAGCAGCTCGTGTGCAACATCACCAGCCCAAAGTGGGTGTGGAGGGTCACAAACTACCGCGCGGTCGTCGAGGCGGTGGCCACGCTCGGCGACGTGGTCAGGATCCCCGAGGACATCACCAGC
Organism: Wickerhamiella nectarea; assembly: GCA_022577815.1. Taxonomy (NCBI): domain Eukaryota; kingdom Fungi; phylum Ascomycota; class Dipodascomycetes; order Dipodascales; family Trichomonascaceae; genus Wickerhamiella; species Wickerhamiella nectarea. Next base: position 170,815 of record JAKIRY010000002.1, read on the forward strand.
TACAGCGGGCACTCGCTCGACTACAGCGGCTCCACCACCCCACAGCTCGAGGACAGGGGCAGGGCGAGTAGCCTGACTGCCCACAGCATCAGCACGAGCGGCACCAAGGTATCGCTCAACTTTCCCGGGCTGAGCACCGTGGTCGCCAACCTAAACAAGCGGATCGAGCCCCAAACAAGAGACACGGGGCCGGTCGAGGTGCACCTGGCGCTCGACGTGCACCGCCTCATCAGCATAAAAGAGGACAACTAAAGAAAAGAAAAAGAAGAAACAAGCATTATTTAACGTATTTGGCAGCGGCCTGGTCAAACAGGTCGCTCTTTTGCTTGAGATCGGCGACAATCTCAGAGTGCTGCAGCTGCTGCAGCTTTGGCAGCTGCGCGGGCTCGACGCCCTGCACGCTCGAGACGGCGACGGCTGTGGCGAGCGCATCCTCGGTCTGGTCGAGCTCGAGCGCGCGGCGCACGCTCTCGGCGGCCTCGGGCAGCCGGTGCAGCTCGAGCTGGGCCACCGCCTCGCCGGTATGGCTGCGGGCCGTGGGCCGGTAGGCGTTGTGCTCCTCGAAAATATAATATGCCTTTTGCGCGTCCTGGCCGTTCTGGCGCAGCGACACCCACGCCTCGCACAGGTTGAACACAATGTGGTCGTTGGACCACGCGCGCATCTCATCCACGACGCGGCCGGCGCGCGCCAGGTCCCCGAGGGCGAGGTGGATGTGCACGGCCAGCATGGCGCAGTCCAGGCTCTGGCCAGCAGTCTCCAGGAGCTCCAGCGCGGCGCTGTACTCTTTGGCGCCAGCCAGCACCAGCGCGTGCAGGTGCTTGTCCTGGTCGCTCTCGGGCAGCTTCTTGGCTGACTCGACCGCAGACGCATCGCCCAGGCTGTAGTCGGCGTACAATTTGAGTGCCACGTCGCCCGTTGCCTGCTGCTGGGCCTCGCGCGCCTGGCCCGAGGCAATCAGCGCGCGCACCGCAAGGTTCCTGCCGCGCGTGATCTCGGCCGCCTCGAGCTTGTCCAAATCAAACTCGTGCACACTGGTGTAGTCGCCAGTGTAAAATGCGTGCTCCAGGCTCGACAGGTCGCTCATGTAAGACTCGAGCCGCGCTGCTGGTAGACTAGTAGACATGTAGTGTCACGTGCGGTATGCGCGTGTATTGAATTGACGTCCATATTTCTGCCTGCCCTGCGTGCTTTGCGTGCTCTGCGTTCTCTGCGCGCTCTGCGTGCTCTGCTCTGCCCTGACCTGCAGGTACCCTACATCCCTACAGCGCGTTACCTCCCCCCTACATGCAGACCCTATATGCAGACCCTACACCCGCACCCTACACCCACACCTGAAATTTCAAAAAAATCTTACAAATTTTATGGATCTGCACCAAAACCTCGAAAAGGTTCGGGCCTTGAAAAACTCAAAGATCCCTGCCCAGCAGAAGCAGGCGCACCTCTTGGCCGCCCTCGAGGCCACGGTCGCCCCCGATGGGTCCCCTGCATCGCCCGTTGCATACTTTGGTGCGCTCACCAGCCTGCTAAACAAGCCAGAAACCGCCGGCCAGGTCGTTTACCTGCTCTCGCTCGTAGTGCCGTTTGTGCCGCAACAAATTCTCGTCTCAAAGATCGACGTCATTGTCTCCAAAATCGCCCCCCACCTGACGGCCGAAGAATCCGACAACTCGCTCGTGCGCAGCTGCATCAAGGTCCTCGAGCTCGTCTTGGTGGCTCAGTCGCCCGCCGCTTGGCAAATCCCCTTTGAGGAGATGGGACCCCTCCGTACATACTCGGGCCTCTTGGCGCTCGCGAGCGACCCCCGGCCAAAGGTCCGCAAACAGGCCGTGGAGAGCGTATCACATGTCCTCGAGACCGCGCCGTCCACCGCCTCCTCCTCTGCCCGTGCCCACCCTGCGCTCCTGGTCACCGCAGACTCGATCCTCGAGGCCCTCGAGACCAGCGAGTCCGCCTCGCTCATGCATGCGCTCCAATTCGCAAAGGTAGTCATGCAGATTGGCTGGCCCAAGCAGCGCTACGAAAAGCTCTGCCAAACTCTCCTTCAAATCTGCGGCCGCAACGACCAGTTTGTGGTGGTGGCCGCATTCAGCATCTTTGAGGTTATGTTCACCCAGATCGCACAGGCAGACCAAGAGTCGCGCCTCCCCACAAAGACTGTGCTCAACATCATCTCTACCATTCGCGCGCTCGTGCCCCCCAAATCAGACAAGCAGCTCACCCCCGCGTGGTTTGCCGTGCTCGCCCAGGCCTGCGCCCTGTGGGTCGTTGTTGACCAAAAGTCGGTCCTCGAGACCCTGCCCGAGCTCTTTGAGCTAAACATCCAATTCATGTCGGCAGACTGCCCCTCACAGGTCATCGAGTCCAGCGCTCAGTGCCTCGTCGCCTACACTGTGCAGTGCCTCACCCCAGACGTGGTTGTCCAGCCTGGCCTGGCACCGCTTTTGGCAAATCTGAGCAAGCAGCTGTTTGGTCTGCTGCATGTGCAGTACCAGAGCGCCTGGAAGCAGGTTTGCGAGGTCCTGGTGGCCTTTTTGGACACCGCCAGCTACAAGGCGCCCCTCGAGGATGCCGTGCGCGTCGTGGGTGTTTTGCGCAGCGACGAGAAACTCGGCGCTACCCGCCAGTACACTGACCAAGTCCTCAGCGCAGCAGTGCGTGCCTACGGTCCCGAGAAGTTGCTCGAGCTCGTGCCCCTGCAGCTCTCTGTGTCCAAGCACGGCGAGGGCATTGGCCGCGCTTGGATGCTGCCCATTCTGCGTGACAGCATCCAAAATGCTACCATTGCACACTTTGAGCAGTACTTTATCCCCCTTGCCCGTGAGTTTGACGTAAAGTCCAAGACCATGAAGAACCCAAAACACGCCAAAATCATCGCCACTGTGCGCGACCAAATTTGGAGCTTGCTGCCGCGCTACCTCGATTTGCCCCGCGACGTAAAGACTGCGTTTACCCCCGAGTTCTTGCAGCTGCTTTTGTCAATCTTTTACGAAAAGATCGAGCACCGCAACCTCATTTGCCAGAGTCTCAAGGTGCTTGTCGAGAGCAACAAGGTCTACTCATCGGGTGTTATTGAAAACCCCTTGATGCTTGAGCAGTTCTCGGTGCGCAAGGCAAAGACCGCGCTCGACTTTATTCGCCGCAAATACGCAGAGGATATCCTCAAGGCCCTGCTCAATGTCTTTACCACCGCCTCTGAGCAGACCAGGCCCATCATTTTGGAGACTATGGACGTCTACCTGAGTATTATTGACGCCAGTGAGGTCACCGGGCTGTTTAACCAGATTTCCACCGTTTTGTTTGAAAACCTCCAGTCGGGAAACCTCGAGCTGTGCGTGGTGATGCTTGATGTGATTGCTGCTATTGTTCCTTACCTCAACGAGGAGAGCTACCAGGTCTTTTACAACATCTTCAACGCGCTCGCGCCTCGCACAGACAACCACTCTATGCAGAAAAAGATCTACAACTGCTTTTCGCGCTTGTCAGAGACTGACAATGGCAAGGTTTTGATCAACACCCAGTTCAAGCCACTGGCTGACTCTCTTATTGCCCTGAGCGACTCGGTGCAGGTGCCTGCGCGCCGCACAAGGCTCGAGACCCTGCACGCTGTAGTCGAGGCCGCCCCCCAGCAGCACTTGTACATCATTCCAGCCCTCTTGTCTGAGGTTATGCTCTGTACCAAAGACAACAACGAGAAAACCCGCGAGACCGCATACAGTCTGCTTGCTCTCATGGGTACCAAATGCTCCGAAGGCGGTGTCATTGACCACAGCGAGCTGAGCTTTTTGGACGACGATGAGCAGGTTGCCGCCACTCTTGAGGAGTTCATCACCATGGTCAGTGCGGGTTTGCTTGGATCCACCCCTTTTATGATCTCGGCCTGCATTCTGTCCCTCAGTTTTGTGTACCACGAATTCTACCAGCAGCTGGACAGCGCCAACTCACTTGAAGTGGCCGAAACAGTTTGGACCTTCCTCTCCAACAAAAACAAGGAGATTGTAAACTCGACGCTTGGCTTTGTTAAGGTGTCGGTGCTTGCCCTTCCAGATGAGGTGCTCGACCCTTATCTGGAGGAGATTGTGCCCCAATTGCTGGAATGGAACAAGGAGCACAGCAACCACTTCAAGTCCAAGGTCAGGCACATTTTCGAACGCCTCTTGCGCAAGTTTGGCTTTGACCGCATGAAGCAGGTCTTCCCCGAGGAGCACATCAAGCATCTGCAAAATATTCACAAGAGCCGTCTCCGCAGCAAGCGCAAGAAGACTGAGGAGAGTGGAGCTCCCAAGTCCAAGGGACGTCAGTTTGAGGACGAGCTCGACGAGGCTCTTTACGGCAGCGAGAGCGAGGACGAGGACGACGCCAAGCCCGCAGCTTCTGCGCCGGCCAAGGCAAGCGCTAGGGGCAGAGGAAAGAGCAACGAGCAGTACATCATCTCTGGCAATGAGCCATTGGATCTCAAGAGCCAGGATGCCCTCGCCCATATCTCCTCGAGCAAGCCTCAGCAGGCCAAGCAGCGCAAAATGCACAACAAGCTCGCTGAAAAGGATGGCAAGATCGTCATTCGCGAGGAGGGCGATGAGGACGAGCTGCCTGAACAGAGTTCGATCAATGCATACCTCGAGGCCGTGCGCAGCGGTCCCGTGCGCACCGACAAGGGCAAGCTCAAGTACAAGCGCGGCAAGCGCGCCCAGCAAGACATGTCCGACGATGATGGCAGCGACGGCGAGCAGGCTCCCAAAGCCCGCAAGATCGCCAACAAGCCCAAAGCCAGAGGCGAGGCCAAGGGCAAGGCCAGCCGGCCCCACCGTCGTGGATTGTAATTTATTCTATGTAAAGCCTAAAACTCTTTTCTCGGACTATGTCCTCTGGAGGATTATCCCCAGAAAAAAAGACCGGACGGACGCACCTTTGAAATTTCCACATCTGACATGAAAAGACTTTTTTCTGTTTCGCGGCGCTTGAGGACCAAGCCGCTGGAGGATCCGATAAAGATCGACGGCCCTGCTCCAAATGAAATTCAGAGGGCGCAGCAAGAAGCATTTAACCGCATATTCGACACCGCCATGAACAACCTGGAGAAGAAAAATGAAACCAGCGCGCGGAACGCCAAATTGAGCAGCTCGCTCAACCAGCTCTTTCAGCCGTCGCCCAGCCTGGTTTCGTCGTCCATCACCCAGCCGTTCATGTCGACGATTGCCGACGGCAGTTTTCTGCACGAGAGGGAGCCGATCCCAAAAGAGCTCGGGCCTGCATTGACTGAAATATCCAAGCTCAAGACGGTCGGGCAAGTGCAGGACTACTTTAATGGGCTAGTGGCCAACTTTCGGCCCGATGCACCGGGCTACAGCTCTGGGCCGGAAATCACGCCAAAGTCTCTCCAGCACCTGGTCGCAGGGTGTCTCGAGACTCTATTTGCAATCAAGCAGCCCATGGCTGCATTTAATTTATTCAACCTGGCCAAAAACCAGGCAGCACAATTTACAGAGGCGGCATGCGCAGAGCGCACCTACAACATCATTATAACTGCATTGTGGGAGTACTATCGCGACTTGAAGCTGGTGACCGACTGCGTTTCCGAGATGTCGCTGAATGCTGGCGCCGGAAACAACCGCACAGCTGCTATTCTACACACTATTACCTCTGAAGCCCTCAACGCCAAACGAGGCAAACTCGAGCGGTTCAGGCTGCCACTGTGGACTCGCAAGGACGAGCTCAATTGCGACACGTTGCTCAACCATCGCCGGTGCATTGTTGATGTCCTCTCAGCGAGAGCAGGGCTGCCGCAGACGACCTTTTTGAACTAGACAGCTCTGCCGTCAATAATGGACTGCAGCAACCACGTCTTGCTCATGTAGACTGTTTTTTCGAGCAAAAGCTGGCGCGAAAGCGCATGCGCGACACTAATGTGCATTGTCTTTTCGCCCTCGCCGCGCTCGGTTACGACGAGGCTGCCCTCGGGGATGTCTCGCTCAGAAAAGACGACCTGGACTTTTTTGTTGCAGCAAATAGCCATTATTAGCGCGAGGTTGTCGCTCTCGCCGCTCTTTGCCAATAAATAAACTGGTGGCACCACCGACCCCAGCGCCAGCCGCCGGGTCATGTACTGGTGCCTCAGGGGCGAGCACTGTTTAAACGGCCGCTTTAGCAAGTAGTTTTCCACATCCACTAGCTCGCCTGCAGAGATGCACGCCTTTATAAATGTAAAACTGAGGATTGGCCAGCCAATTACCTGGGCTTCGACGGCCTTTGTGGTGAAGATGCTCGTCGAGGTCAGGACGGCCCCAAACTCTGTGGCCCCTGCGCCCTCGTCGCCGTCGCCATCGTCCTCCCATTCTAGCGTTACGGGGTTCACCAGGTGCAGCACAGATTGCTCGACCGTGCCCCCGTGTGCAACGATAATCTCCTTGACCATTTGCTGGTCCTCGTCGTCGCGGTTGATGCCGGTGAGGAGAAATTTGCAGCGGGCAAAGAGTTTGCTTGGCGTTTCGGGAGGCGATGGCGCAGTTGAAATCTGCACCGGCGAGTCTGGAGCCGGTCGCTTGTGGGGCACGGGCGTGGCAGGCGACGCCGCGGCATGCTTGCGAGCCCGTGGGGTCCCCGGGTCAGGCTCCTGCTCCCAGTAAATCTGGTCGAGCCCAACCACGTTGGAGTGTCTTTTGTGATTGAGCAGTGCTAGCCGCGCGACATTGTCGGGAGTCGTAAAAGAGGCGTGGGGATCCTCAATCAGGTCGGTCACGCGGTGCCTGCCAGTGTGGCCAAGGACCTTGAATGTCTCGCCAATCTCGAGTGTGAGGGGTCTTGTGTTGGCCGCCTCGATGGTTATTGGCTCCATGTCGCCCGCGATCCGCGCCAAGATCATGCCGTCCTCGAGCTCATTTAGCATGTAGCCTGGCCGCCATTTAGAGCCCTGCGTTTTGCACCAAATGTCGACAACTTTGGCAGCAGGGTGCTCACTCGGGGTCTCGTCAATCACGTTGGAGCTGGGGTCGCCCATTGGCTCCCGCTCGGGGGTGCTGTGAATCGACTGGGGAGCGGATGGGCTCGAGACCAGCTGGGCTGGAGGATCCATTGCCGGGTCGTGCTTGGAGGCTCGATTCATTTCATATATTTTGGCAAACAAGTCGTCCCTGTTTGCTGCGTGGTGGCCCTCGCGGTCGGTTGCGGGAAGCTCGTCGACCGAGCTTGAGCCCGAGCTCGAGCCAGTGCCATCCTCGTCCGATGAGTTGATCTCAAAGTCAGACTGGCCGGTAGGCTGGTTTTGAGCGAGGGTGTCTGCGAGCCCGAGGCCATTTGAGGGCGCTAAAGGATCCTGGGAATTGCCCAGCGGCTCTTCCTCGCTCTCGCTCATCGGCAGTAAGCAGAATGCAAATACCAGCCAGGGCCAAGGCTGTAGCCGCAGAGAGCGGAGGCCTAATACGCTCATTAACCAAATACCACCCTGAGAGGGCTCGCACAAATATTCTAGAGCTGGATAAACTGCTGGCAAAAAATCCACAGCTCCAAATTAGATCGTGGCAAAAAATGGACGCAATAACCTCTGCTGTTAGGCTTTTACGGCATAATCAAACAAACATGCTGGGCAAAACGTTTTTAATGCTGCGAAAAGCCGCGCCAGACCCAATCCCCGTAGCCGGGCTCCTGGAGCTGGTGCAAACGCTGAGCCAGTACCCCAATAACGATCTGGCCCGGCAAATATGGGAATACCTAAAGGCAAACTATGCATCCACGTTCGGCGACCTGGACGTGGTCCTCAAGCAGCTGTTGCGAATATTCGCACAATCTAATAAAGAACTTGCTGGGCAAGTCATGGACATATTGGCACCCCGGGCGTCAGAACACGAGGTTGCGCTCGGGATGATGCAAACGCTAAACAAATTTCAGCAGTACGAGCAGAGCCTCGAGATTGGCAGGAGGGTCAAGCGGGTCACTCGCGAGATTCAGGGAGCCATTGCCGTTGCGCTGCTTGGGGTTGGGGACGGGCATGCAAAAGCTAATGGCGGCGCCGTGCCCTCTCCAACTGCTGTTCTCGATCCGCCGCTTAACGCACAAGAGCTGGCCTCTGTGGTTAGGATCAAGGCTCAGCAGAGCCTAGAGTGTGCGGTACAGCACCTGGACGCATTCGATGCCCCTGACAGGCACAAGCGGCGTGCAATTGTGGCCATCATTGACAGGGCAATTGAACGCGGCGATAAACTGTACCACCCGCTAATGGCCAGGTACAGGAGCATCCCGGGGCACTCGCGAGGGATGGCGATGAACCTGGAGGTAAAGTGGCACCTGAAGCACGGCGATTTCGACAGCGCGCGCACGGCGTTCCAGCTGGCGGCAACCGACAAGCGCACAACGGGCCACCACCGGCTCATTGGCCACAAGATGCTAAAGTCGACCGCGGCCGATGCGAGCCAGCGGCAATGGCTCGAGGCGGTAGCCAAAAGCTTACTATATACAAGGTAGTCTAGTCGAATCTACTCAATCTTGGCCAAAATCTCGGCGTCGCGGAAGAGGATGTACTCGTCCTCGCCGACCTTGATGGAGGAGCCGCCAAAGGGGGGGATCAGCACCTTGTCGCCGGCCTTGACGCTGGTGGGGATAATCTTGCCCTCCTTGTCGCGGAAGCCGGGGCCGACCGCCAAGACGGAGGCCTCATTGAGCTTCTCGACGTTCTTCTCGGGGATGAAGATGCCGCTGGCGGTCTGGGTCTGGGCCTTGACCCGCTGCACGAGCACGCGGTCGAGAAGAGGCACGATGTTTTTGACACTCTTGAGGGCAGACATGTGGGGTGTGGGTTGGAAAAATTCAGATTTGTCAGCGGCGTCTAGAAGGCTCTCGCTGCTGGTGCTGCTGCTGCTGTGGGGCCCACATGCGTGCATGGCGCGCGCGCGCGCGCGCGCATGGGCGAAATGCCCGCACACATTTTACATACTAATATTACAAAAACGGCTACTGCTTGATTATTTCCTGGACCTCGCGCAGCGAGAGCTTCTCCTTTGGCCGCGCGGCTTTGCACTTTGTGTAGAGCTGCCAGGTTTCTGGGGGCACCTGCGCAGTGAGCGCGTTATTTTTTATTAAGAGAGACGTGGCCTCGATCGCCTGCAGGTAGTGGTCCGGCTGTGTCCCCTCCTTTGCGCCAGGCAAAATGTTTGGGGTGATCACGGTGGCCAGGTTGTGCGCGTCCATCTTGGAGCCCTGCTCCTCGTCCATTGAGCTGAAGCTGGCGCACCAGTTGAGGAACGTCATCAGCACTTCTAGCACGTCGCGGTACGCCGGCTCGAGCACGCACACCAGCAGCGCCACGTACTTTTCCCGCTGCTCGGGCGCCAGCCGGATCCCCTGCGGGAAGAGGCGGCCCACGCGGTTGCCCAAGAGCGGGGTGGGCATGTTGCGCAAAAATGTCTTGAAGAGCGCCGCCAGCTGGATGATGTTCTCGTCAGACAGCATCCCGCCAATGTCCACGCCCTTGTCGGCGATGTCCTGGAAATCGCGGATCCGCTTGATGTTGCCGTTTTTGCGAAACACTCCCTCGATGCTCATGTCCTTGAGTTTCATTGCGCCAATGATCTCCTCCAAAAACGACGGGATCCGCAGCGTGTAGCTGCCGACTCCCAGGCTCGAGTCAACGCCGCTCTTTTCAATCAGCGTCTCGAGCTCAATGCCAAAAACTCCAAACCGCTTGGGCTTGTTTGTCTGGAGCGCCTTGCCCATTTTGGCCCAGATCGACTGCGACGGCGATATGATACAGTTGAGGTCCTCCTCGCTCATAATGCCCGGGCACACAAGGTCCACGAGCTGCGCCCTGGCGATCTGCGACACCAAGCGGTGGTCCTCGTGCGAGAGCAGCGAAAAGTAGTTCACTGGCCCCTGCGACTCGTGCTTTTGTTTGATCTCAACCTCTTCCTGGGACTGCTGCTGGTGGCGGAACGCATTGGGCATTTGCTCGCGCGCCTGCTCAGCAGCCACGATGCGGCGAATGTCGTCCAGTGTGAGCGCGCTCTTTGAGTGCAGCAGGTCAGACGTGCGCTCCAGCGCCGCAGATATGGGCGCCGGCGCTGCCTTGGACGCAGCAGCGGACCCACACCCGGACCCTGATGGCAGGGGGGGCAGCAGCGAAGCAGCGCTCGTTGCGGCACTCCCGGCGCCGCTGCCGCTCCTGTCTCTGCCGACGCTCTCCATTGACGCCCCGCGTCTAAATGTCGGCAGCTGCGGCGACAAAAACTCTTTGGAGACCACAGGGCTTCCGCTGGCGCTGTTGGTTCCGCCACCACTAGTAATATTAGTGCCGCTAGCGCTGCCAGCGGCGGTGCCGCCTGCAGCCTTGTGATGCGCTGGTTGGCCCAGCACGAGCTCAAACCGCGCAATCGCCACATAGAGCAAAAACACAAACTGACTGAGACGGCCAACGCTAATATAGTCGCCAGCAACTGTGACCTTCTCTGATCCTGCGCACGCGCCGCACAGCGGGTCGCCAACAGGAGTGCTCCCGAGACCCTTGGCCTCGAGGGTGGTCCCGCACCCCTTGCACTTGAAGCAGTGTATGTGCCACAGCCGGTCGCGCGAAAAGACGCACTTGTCCTCGACTGTCTTTTCGCACTGCACGCAGCGGTCGCTTGTGAGCGCGCTCACCTCAAGCGGCGGGGGCGGCGAGTTGAACTTGGCCATGTGACGCAGGAATCGGTGCAGGACCGGGTGATCTGTGCCATTCTGGGCTAGGTCAATCGATAGTGCTGTGCCAAGCCCGTATCTTATTAGCACCTTGAGGTAGTGGGCAAGCGAGTTGGACACAGACAGCAGGTCGGGGCTGGCGTCGCCGTCGCCCCTGAGCTTGGACACTGCGCTCATGTACGCGACAATCTTGCGGCAGAGGGTCTTGGGCTCCTTGTTGAGCCGCGGGGTCTTGTCCAGCAGCGGGAGCTCCTCGATCGCCTCAAACAAGACGCGCACGCAGGCGACGAGCGACGAAGAGGTACTGAGGGCGACCGCATATGACTTTGTGACGGCACACTGCAGCATTTGCGAGATGGCAGACGCGGTGTTTTCCTCAAACCCGCACAGCGTGCTCCATATTGCCAGCACTAGCGAGTCCATGTACTTGTCGTGCTCTGCCACCTGGAGACGCTCTGCGTCGGTGGGGACATAGCCCTTGGGCTGCTGCTGCGCACTAGCGGACGCTGGCGCTATTGTCGTGCTCAGGCGCACGTTCCAAAATTTGAAAATCATGTAGCACTCTGGGTGCCAGTGGTGCTCGACGCCGCCGCGGTATGTCTCGACGAATTGTTTCAAAATGGCGCACGAGCAGCCCTGGCACGACGCAGCGTACAGCCGTGAGTAGTGGTACTGGCAAAAGACGTTCCCGTCGTGCTCATAATAGCTGTCGTCAGCGCCAAACACGAGCGGGCACTCGGAGCACGTGAAATGCTCTACGTGGTACTTGCGATCAAGAGCGGTGATGTATGAGCCCCGCAACGCGTCGTTGCACCGAAAACACAGCAGGTCGAGGCGCCTAAAGTAGCAGCGCTCGCAGAGGGGCCTCGCCTTTTCTGGGGCTGCGCTTGGGTCCTGGAAAAATTTCTGCGCGCATTGGGAGTTGCAGTCGCCGCACTTGAAGCACTCCATGTGCCAAGAAGTGCCAAGCGCTCGCACAAAGTGCCCGCTGATGTTTTGCGAGCAGGCAGCGCAAACGCGCTTGGAGCTGTCGGGCGTCTCGCTCTGGGACTCTACCTTGGACGGCTGCGCGGGCACTGCCGGTGTTTCAGGCATTGCTGGTTTGATGTCGGGGGTAATTGGCCGCTCCCAGTTGGGGTGGGGGAGGGCATAGTATCGCGTTGAGCGGCGACTACGGGCAGGCGACGCGTGATCAAAGTCGCTGCCCGCTAATCTTTCTTGGCTGCAGGAATTTGGTTCCCCCGCAGCCATTTCTATTCAGTCGTGGAAATGTGTCAACGGGTTTGTCTGTTTGACCTCCAAGTGTTTGACCCAGCGTAGTAAGCGAGAAAAAGTCACGTGTATCTGACGCGCGCGTTGTCGTGCCTGCACGGCGATCAAAGGGGGGCACCTTGTTTCATGTGCCTGGCGGTCGAGCGCGCGCTCTATTCGGGATCGGGAGCGCACAAAACGCGAATTGCCCAGCCGCATCTGTGCGCCCGTGCCTAAGCGCGAGTATAAATAGAACATGCATGCGCATCGAGTAGCAGCGTGCGTCTGTGCTGGAGCCCTTGCGTGGCACTCACACAGTAGTTTAGGAGCATTGAGTGTACGAGTTTTATTTGTTTTACTTGTTTGCGCCGGCTTTATGCGGGGCCCCTGCCGCATCTGCCTGGTATGTAGCCCAATTAGGTTGTACATCTCTCTTGTGCATTTTGACATTTAACAGTTTTACTATTTTGACTAGATAGGTTTTTACACTCCCCTGCCAGTACACTATGCCAGCATCTCTACGGTTTGGCTCCAGTCCCACACCCTTGTGCTCGCATGTTGCCCCACCCCCAAAGAGGGGCGCGCACGCGCGTCTCCCACCGCAACAAGTAAAGCGGTGGGAGCCCACCACCCAGCCCTAACCCTGAAACGTAGCACGTGACATATTCACGTGACCCAGACCACGTGACCAATTTACTAACTCGTAGTCCCGAGCCAATTGGACCTCCATTACCAAATGGGTGCCTTTTACAAGATCTTTGGCAAGCAAGTCCCTGCCTACCAGCTCAGTATCGCGACCTTTGCCTCCATGATTGGCGGTGTCGCCGCCTACAAGGCCGTCAGCAAGCCCGCTGCCGTCACCACCCCTCCCATCCAGGCCGAGTCCAGCGAGGAGGAGAAGTTCATTCTCGATTTCCTCAGCAAACAAGAGGCCGAGGCTAAGCATTAAATTAAATTTTAGTTATAGAAACCCTCACGACCTGACTGCGGGGCGGCCCCAACGCTGACATTGACACTGAACATGGCCCTGGCGTACAGCAAGGCGTTTCTGCTCCAGCAGCTGCGGGCGCAGGCCAGCCAGCCCGCCGAGCCGGAGCCGGTGCACGTGGTCAACTCGTTCCTCAACTATGCGGGCTCGGCCTCCACCGACGACGCCAGCATCGCCACCTCCCACTCGGACTCGAGCATCAGTCCCACGTCGACCCCGCGGCTCGCCAACCAGGTCTCGTTTGAGATTGGCGAGCCCGACGACGAGCTCTCGCTCACAGAGGGCGCGATGGAGAGCTCGCACCGCAGCGTCTCCATCATCACAGATATCATCACAGACGACGATGCCACCCCGCAGGCGCTGCGGTTCCTGAGCGACGACTGCAGTGACTTTGAGGAGCGCCTGCTCATGGGCGGCATCGGCAGCTCGGTGCCCTCGACGCACTCGTACGAGGGGGCCGCGCTTTCGCTGGCAGAGCCCCAGTCCCAGATTGAGTTTGCCAAGCGCGACGTGGTGGTGCCGTCAATTCCTCAGAGGTCGATCCTCAGCTCTGAGATCTCGAGCTCGGCAAACGACAGTGACCCGCTGGCCCAGTTTGTGCCCCTCGCGGGCGGCACCGCAGACGTTTTGCGCATTCGGTGCTTTTTCCACTTTGGCCACAGCCCCAGCCCGCCGCTGGACCTCAAGGTGCGACCAGACGCACAGGTGCACGCAATCATTGGCTATGCCCTCTATTCGTTCGCCAAGCTCAGCCCGCTCGAGATGGCCGACCCCAACCGGTACAATGTGCGGCTTGTCGAGGAGGACGGCGAGCCTGACGACGACTTTCCCGCGCTGGAGCGCAAGCGGCCCATCAAGAGCTACTCGGTCGATGAGATTGTGCTTGTTTTGGCCAGCCTGGAGGAGTACACAGCCAACCAGCTGCAGACGCCCTTTTCAGTCAAGCCCAGCGCGAAAAAGAGCTTTGACCGCGAAGAAAACACCCAAATCACTGTGAGGGTGTACACATTTCCGTTTGACAATGTCTTGTCCAACGTGTACTGGACCGACATGCTCCCGAGCAGCACGCCCACTTCGGCGGTTATGACTTCTGTGTGCAAGGAAAAGGGACTGCAGCAGTCTGACTATGTGATTCGCGTCGTGGGCACGCGGTCGCCGGCCCAGCCCAGCGCGACCCTGAATGAGCTCAAGCCGCGGCCGCTGTCGTTTGAGGTGGCCACCAGCGAGAGCGATGAGCCCGAGCTGGTGCTCTTGCTCGAGTTTGTGCCGACACGGGCGATTGCCGAGGACGAGTCGATGCGCAGCCCGCAAAAGCGCGCCCGCCAGCCCGCCAGCGTCGCCTCGAGCAAAGACGAGGGGCTGCCCGGCATCCCCGCGCTCACCTTTCAGAAATTCGGCTACTACAAGTACAAGGTATGGAGGCGGCAGCACATGGCGTTTCTCGGGCGCCAGGAGCGTGAGCTCGCGATCGACGGCGAGTACGTCTACATCATGCCCCCCAGCGAGCGGTCGCTGCGGGAACAGCCCAAAACAACCACATTTCACATCAACCAGGTTGTGCGGTGCAAGCGCAGCTCTAAAAACAACCTCTACTGCAAGATATTCGTGATGAAGCAAACGGGCCCCAAGCGCTACGATATCGACTGCCACACCGCTAGCGACTGCGCCGAGATTGTGGAGCGCATCAACCGCCTGATGCGTTCCCGCTAGTGCTATTTATTCTCTGTTTTTATTTCTTTTATTTGCATAAACCCACCACCTCAGAGTCTGTAAACCCCAGCTCTTGTTGAAACTTGTTTGCGCTGATCCAGCCGCGCCCACTGATGCAGAGCCGGCGCAGCCCGCGGCGCTTGGACTCGATGAGCATGCCAACCAGCTCTTGGCGGCGGTCGTCGTGAGGGCCCTCGAGAGGGTCGTCGTGGTGCGCGGCGGGAGATGGCGCCAGGGCCTGCTGCTTGATGCCGTCAATGGCTAGTCTGAGCTGCGACACCTGCTGCTGAAGTTTGCGCAGCTCGCGGTCGTAGAGCATTGCCTGCTCGAGTATAGAGATCTGGACCGACGAGTAGATTTCGGATTTCAGGTTGGAGAGCTCGGTGCGCTGCTGGAGCTTGAACAGCTTGAGTTTACCGGCATAGTGCAGGATGAGCCAGAGCTCGAAAAACACCATCAGGAGCATATAGTGGTGCGTATCAAGCGAGTTAAGCCACCGATATGCGATGATTGCTGCGATCTCGAGCCATTGCACAATGGGCGTCATGTGGTGGGTGTGACAGTTGTGGTGTGTGGGATCTGCTACGCAGTGGTGCGCAGTGTGGCCACTACATAATGGTCCCGACGCAGATCTCGGTACAACCTATGAGCCTGCCAGTTGTTTAGCGATAGCGGCTACTACACTGCGTCTAGTCGTGTGCACCCGTGACGTCCGCACGTGTCCCAATAGGTATACAATTACAGGTGTACAATTTTTTAGCCTGCAAATCAAGACTTTAAAACTGGTACTATACTACCACTAGTCTTGGGGCCCTTGACGACCAAGTTTACAGGTGTACTACGGTAAAAAAAAGGTGTACTACGGTAACTGACTTTATCATGTATAGTATGCCATGGCGACTACAAGTGCGCCAACCAGACTAGCGACTTCGAAGAGTAGTCTGCGCTTTTCTACAATTGAGCGGCTATCACCCACGGCTATAATTCTACGACTATCGTTCACCGACTACAATTGAGCGACTACAGTTCACCGACTACAATTGAGCGGCTATCGTTCACCGACTACAGTTGAGCGACTATCACCTACGACTACAATTGAGCGACTATCACCCACGACCACAATTGAGCGACCAACACCCACGACTACAATTGAGCGGCAAACACCCACGACTACAATTGAGCGACCATCGCCCACGACTATAATTCCGACTATTGTTCACCGACACACTGAGCAATCACTGGCGTACAAGCATGACACCGTCGCAAGTGACTATCATCTACCGACTACAAGGGTACCACAGTCATACGCCACCCTTGCCACCCTGACTATGAACTATATCAAAAAGGCAATCTACGGGCCTGATCCAAGAGAACAAAAACGGGCGTGCGACAGCCTGATCCGCAAAAATAGCCGCGAGCTCGACAAACAGCTGACCGGGCTGCGTGCGCAAGAGGCCAAGACCAAAACGCTCATCAAACAGTGCGCGCGCCGCAATGACCCCAAAAGCGCGCGTCTGCTCGCGAAAGAAATCTACAAAGCTCAAAGACACCGCGAGACGCTGCTTCGGTCCAAGGCGCAGCTATCGTCGATCCAGATGCAGGTGGGCGAGGCGTTTGCCATGCAAAAGCTGCAGGGATCCATGGCCAAGAGCACGGTTTTAATGAAAGAGGTCAACCAGCTGGTGCGGCTGCCAGAGATTATGGGCACAATGCAGGCATTGGGCCAGGAGCTGGTCAAGTCGGGCATCATTGACGAGATGGTCCAAGACACGCTGGAAGTGGGCGACGAGCTCGAGTCTGAGGACGAGGAGCAGATCCAGACCATTTTGGACGAGATCATCTCCGACAAGCCTGCCCAGGCGGCCGTTGTCGAGCCGCAGGAGGAGCCGCTCGAGGAGGATGAGGAGTCGACAATCAATGACATGCGCGAGCGGCTGCGGGCGTTGCAGAGCTAGTGTTTAATATATATATTTAAGGCAGGTTGCTGCCAAAGTTTGGGCCCGGGGGGTCGCGCCGGGCGCCCCAGGGGGTCGGGTGCATGCCGCCCTGCGAGGGCAGCTCCACCGAGGGGAACCCGATTGCCGGCGAGTCGCTGCTGCCAGAGCGGTTCACTCCGAGCGGGTCGAGGTCGCGCTTGCCAATGGCAATGTTGCCGCTGCCCCCCGGAAGGTGCCTGCTCGCGAGGTCGTGGTCGTCCTCAAACACCGGCTTGCTGAGGCCGGCGTCTGCGGGGCCGAGCTGGGTCAATGGGCTGAGATTGCTCGGCCGCTTAAAGTTGCTCTCAAACTTCTCGCTCGGCGGGGTCGGGTCCGACAGCTTGCGGTGGTGCACGGCGGTGGCGGTGTGAAAGTCGCGCACAAACGCATCCAATTGGGTCCGCACCGTCTCCTGACTCGAGTCCTCCAGCACGTAGACGCTGTACGAGCTCTGGCCGTTGACGAGAGCAACAATCACTCCGCCGTCCGCCGCAGCCAGAATCAGCTGGGTGTTTTTGAACCCATCGTCGAGGTGGAACGAGTAGTACTTGGGGGCGAGCGCGTCCCAGCCCTCCTTGAGCCCCTCAGTTTGGGTAAAGTAGCTGATGATCCCATCAGCTAGTGTCATGTAGGGAGATTCCCTTTGTCATGGAGTGGGCCGGATACCCTCAGGTGCTTGGAACCAGGAGCCAATTGCCGCTGTTGACGCTGAGCATGGGCGCCCAGCAGTTTGCGTGGGGCGTCGAGCAGGCCTACGTCTCGCGCGTGCTGCTCGAGCTCGGCATGTCGCGCCAGGTCCTGTCGCTGGTGTGGATCGCGGGGCCGACCTGTGGGCTCGTGGTGCAGCCGGTTGTAGGGGCCATTTCGGACTTTAGCACGTGGGAGCAGGGCCGCAGGCGCCCGTTTATGCTTGTTTCCGCCGTCCTCGTCGCCGCGGGGATGCTCGTGTTTGCCTGGGCCAGGGAGCTGGCCGCCGCGTGCGGCGGCGCGGACCCGCGCCTGGTGGCCACCGCCGGCGTGCTGGTGGTCGACGTATTCATCAACGTGTGCGGCGCCACCTCGCGCGCGCTCATTGTCGACGTGATGCCCCAGCACCGCCAGGCAGCCGCCAACGCCTGGGCGGGACGCATGTCCACCGCGGGGCACCTCGGCTCGTACCTGCTGTGCTCGACCAACCTGCAGTTTCTGGGCGACCAGATCAAGGCGGTCTGCGTCGTGGCCTCGGCGCTGCTCGTGCTGGGCGTGGGCATCACCTGCGGCGCAGTCACCGAGCGCTACCTGATCAAGCCCCCGCAGTCACGGTGGCAGCAGCTCAAGCACGTGCTCTGGACCACCGCGAGCACCGTGGCCAGCCTCGACGAGACGCTCGCGTCCATCTTCAAGGTCCAGCTGTTTGGCTGGTACGCGTGGTTCACGCTCATGTTTTTCGGCGCAGAGTGGGCCGCAGAGATCTGGAAGCTCGACAACCCGGGCGCGGGCCCAGACGCCGTGGCCAGGGCCGGCTCGCGCGCGCTGCTGGCGTTTGCCGTCTCGGCCACCGCCTGGTCGATCGTGCTGCCCCGGCTCCGCCCGTCGCTGGTGGGGCTCTGGAGCGCCAGCTACCTGGTG
This sequence comes from Wickerhamiella nectarea, assembly GCA_022577815.1. Lineage (NCBI taxonomy): Eukaryota > Fungi > Ascomycota > Dipodascomycetes > Dipodascales > Trichomonascaceae > Wickerhamiella > Wickerhamiella nectarea. The sequence continues at coordinate 189,007 of JAKIRY010000002.1, forward strand.
TACGCGGTGCTGGCCGCCGCCGCGGCGTGGATCACGTCCTACCCGCTCGTGCTCGCCGCGTTTGTGCTGTTTGGCCTCCCCTGGGCGGTCACCTGCTGGGTGCCCTTTTCGCTCACCTCGGAGCGCATCCACGAACTCCCGAGCGACTCGCTCTCGCTGCGCTCCCAGAGCGACACCGAGTCGTGCGAGTGCATCGTGGTCAACGACTCGGCCTCAGAGTCGCTTGAAAACAACGGCGAAAAGAGCGGCATCTACCTCGGCATCCACAACACCGCCATCACGCTGCCCCAGTTCCTCAGCACGTTTGGCTCGTTTCTGGTCTTTCGCGTTATGGACAAGAGCCAGGACGACGGCAGTGCGATCGCGGTGACCCTCCAGATCGGCTGCCTGTTTGCCCTGCTGGCGGCGTTTTACGCGCGCAGAATCAGCTAAAGACACTAACTATTTAATTCCAAACGACTGGCACTCTGTGATTGCCAGCGTCAGCTTGCGCTCGAGCTTGCTGCGCGACCGGTAGCGGTAGAGCCCCAGCTGGTTGAAGCAGGTGTGGGCCACCGGCAGGCGGTCGCTGTCCGGGCCGAGGCACGAGATGCGGAACTGCATCGTCGAGATGCCCGTCGCGGGCACCCGCGGCGTCGCGGTCACAAACACCAGCAGCAGCGCCTGCTCGGCGGGACCCAGCTTGGCGAACCACTCCCAGAACCAGATCAGCACGGGCTCCCGCGCAATGTTGGCCTTGGAGCCCCAGTGCATGTAGCGCGTGTTCTCCCGCAGCGTCGCCAGGTCGATCGGCTTGCGCTCGCCGCGCAGCAGCGCCTCCACCTCCACGGCCATAAACATCGGCAGCGCCACCGTGTCGCACGCCCGGTAAAAGCCCGCCCGGAACGCCGCAATCTGCTCGGTCTGCCGCGTCATGTGCTTGACGACAAGGTCCACGTACCGCGCCCTGGTCTCGAGCGTCACCGGCGTGTTGTCGCCCTCGGGCACGAGCGGCGTGCCGTCGGGGGCCACAAAGCTCAGGCAAAACACCTCTTCAAAGTCAGGGCTGGCATACTCCAGGATCTGGGTCAGGCTCGAGGTGATGGCCGGCCAGACGTCGCGCAGATCCTCGAGGCTAAACTGGTTGCCCAGCAGCAGCTTGTAGGCCAGGTCAGACAGCCCAGAGTCAATCATCAGGTTGTTGTTGAGCGCGATCCCCAGCGCGATCCCCAGTAGCGTGTAGTGCTCCACCTGGGCGTCGCCAAACCACAGGTACCCCGACTCCTCGTCCTGCACAAAAAGCGCCAGCTGCGGCGACGTGAGCTCCATAAATAGCAGGTGCATCCACTCCTTGCACAGGCCGCCGGCGTCGATGCCCATTTCGCCCTCAAACACAATCTTGAGCTTCTTTTTCAGGTCGATCGGCGAGTGGGTGAGCAGCAGGTCCATCGAGTCCTGGAGCAGGTGCTCGCGCCGGATGCACAGGTCGAGAAACGGCCGCCGCAGCTGCGGCTGGGACGCCAGCGTCCACGCCGCGTGCACCGCCGAGTTGGACGCGTTGGTGGCCTGAGCCTGCGGCACCGAGAAAATCGAGGACGCGCCGCTGTGGCCAGACGCGACGCTGGCGCACCCGGGCAGCACCCGGTGGGTGAGCTCGTGCTCGCGCACCTTGCGCTCGAGCGAGTGCCGAAACACCGCCGTCTTTGAGGTGATGGTCAACAGAAACGGGTACTGGCAAAAGCAAAACCGGTTGAGCAGCGCCGGCTCGTGGTGGTTCCACAGTTCCCCCAGCGAGTAGCCAGCGGTGTGCGACCCGCGCCACCGCTCGCACGACTGCCACACGTCAAAGTCCTGGGCCAGCTCGACGTGGTCCACCACCATGTTGTAAAAGCTAGACACCGGCAGCTTGCTCTTGATTTTGTTTGCGTCAAACAGTATTTGCATGCAGCTGGCCGTCGCAGCGATCCGCCAGTCGTCGGTGTACCACTGGACCTTGATCTCGTTCTTTTGCCGCTGCCTTTGCGCGCCGTTGCGCTGACCCTGGCCCTGGCTCTTGTACTGAAAGTGAAACATGAGCCGGTGGCCAATGTACGAATTGAGCAGGTCCACCGTTTTCTGAAACCTGGGCTGGGCCATGCCCTCAAAGTACTGCTGCAGCTCGGCCCGCAGCTCAGTGCTCAGGTTGCTGCAGAGGCCGAGGCTCACCTCGAGCACCACGCGCGCCCGCGACCGAAACGACGAGTAGCGGCCGAGCTTTTGCAGCGGGCCGGTGATTTTGGTAAACATGGAGCACTGGAAAAACACCGGCGAGCGCAGCACCACCAATAAATAGAGAAACTCGCTATGAGTGAGCGAGTGGTACTGCCGGTTCAGCAGCACCGATTGGGCGCCCTGGAGCACCGCGCGCATTGGCACGGTGCTGGTCGGCGACTCGATGATCTGGTAAAACATGTCGATCTTTTCAAAGTCGAGCCCGTCGTCGTCGCCGATAAAGGTGCGCACCGTGGCGTCGATGTTGCTAAACGTGTCGCAAATCATGGGCTCCAGCAGCATGTGGTCGTCGCCCGCGGCCAGCTCAAACAGGAGCGTAATGTCCAGCGGCTGTGCTTCGTAGTAGGGGGTGTGTCCATAGTAACCGTTGGCGGTGCCGTCGTATGTGGTGTCGCAGTGAGCGCAGTGCGAGCTGGTAAAGGTGCGCGAGCACGCATAGCAGCGCCGGTCGGTGCGCGACTGGCGGCGGAGGCACTGGGCAGACTGCGGGCGCGGGCGGGTGCTGCTGCGGTTGCTGCGCGAGCTCCTGCCCGATTTGTAGCTGCGATTACTGCGAATGGACGACGCGCGGCGGGATTGGGGCTGCCGGACAGGCACGGACGGCTCAGAGGTGAGTTGCGCAGTGGATGGTTGCTGGGGCAGCTTTTGCAAGAGCCTGACCAGGTCTGCATCAGCGCTGACGGTGGCAGTGGCTCGCGGGAGGGATTCTCGTTTTTTGAATAGGCTCCAGCCAGCCATTGAGTGTGATTAAAGCTGGCACAAATGCGATTATGCGGGCCAGCTACTTTCTGGGTTAGGTTTCAGGCTGCATACAGAGTTTGGCAGGTTGACGGGTGCGCCGTGGAGGAGAAAAAGGCCGCAGGCTCATTTGCGCGGCGCGCAGAGTTTGGCATAGTCTGAATGGGGTTATGCAGCCGAGTGGAGAAATGTCCCAAAACGGACACTGCATACAGTTGATCACGCTGTCCTGTCTCAGGCTTGGCGTGGCGGAGTGCGTGGCGGAGTGGCCTAATGCAGTGGCGTGGGGGGCCCAATGCAGTGGCGTGGAGTGCGTAAAGCTGTGGCAACAAAATGTGGCAACAAGCGGGTGTCCCGGGCCACAGAGCAGTGGCGAGCGGCTACAGATGTGGCGCTCCTCCACCCTCCTCCTCCCCCCCTCCTCAGTTTGTCAGCCGTGGTCTACCATCGCTCATGACTACAGCGGTGCCAGCAGTGTATGCGTTTCCCAAAATTTCAGAGGTTGCCGCAAACCTGGCCGACCACGTGGTCGGCATCCAGAACCGCATCCTCAATAAAGAGGGGCGCAGATTCCGCATTGGCATCTCGGGAGGCTCCCTAATCGCCAACCTGGAGCACGGCCTCCTCAAGCGGAACGACGTGCAATGGGACAAGTGGGACATATTTTTCGCAGATGAGCGCCTCGTCCCCTTTTCGAGCGAGGACAGCAACTACGGCAAGTTCAAATCAGCAGTGCTCGACAAGCTACCGGGCGACAACCGGCCGACCGTCTTTCATGTCGACGAGAGCCTCATCAACGACCCCACCGAGGCGGCAGATGCGTACGAAAAGCAGCTGATAAAGGTGTTTGCCGCAAAGGAGACGGTCAAGCTCCCCGCGTTTGACTTGCTGCTGCTGGGTTGCGCCCCCGACGGCCACATTGCCTCGCTCTTCCCCAACCACGAGCTGCTGCGCGAGAAGGACGCATGGGTGGCCCCCGTCGAGGACGCCCCGGTCGCCCCCAAGAGCCGCATCACCCTGACGCTGCCGGTGCTCAGCCACTCGCACTGGGTGAGCTTCCTGGTCGAGGGCTCGACAAAGGCGCCCATTGTCAAGACAATCATGGAGCGCCCAGACAAGGGGCTGCCCGGGTCCCTCATAAACGAGGCCGCTGCGGGCAAGGTCGCGTGGTTTGTCGACACCGACGCGCTAGACGGTGTGCTTGTCAAGAAAAAGGAGTACAAGCCCACAGCAATTTAATTATATAGTTCTTATTTCCGGGTCTCAGGTCAAGGGCTCTGCGGCGCTGGACAGCCGGTTGAGATGCAGGTAGACGTCGGTGCCGTAGCCCTCCATGGATATTAATCTGAGGTCGCCGCCAAAGTAGCGCGAGTAGAGGCGCGAGACGGGCAGGCCGTAGCCAAAACCGGCCAGCGGGGCCTTGAAGTCGTTGCGCAGCGCGTCGTCGAGCTGGGGCTTTTCCTTGGCGGTGGTGTACATGTAGGTCCAGACCTTGTCGACGGCGCGGCGGGGGATTCCGCCGCCCTCGTCGCTGATCTTGACCGTAATGTCCTCGTCACCCTGGGCGATAATCACCTTGACCGGGGGGAACTCGTCGCAGTCGACGCCGTACGACTCGACCACCGCGCGCAGCGAATTCTTGACAATCTCAAACGTCATGTGGCTCAGGTGCCCGGGCACGTATAAAAAGTTGATGTTGTCTGCGTTGGAGTGCAGCTCGACCTTGGGCGCCTCAAACAGCCCGTACCAGTCCTCGCAGATGAAGCGGGCGTTGTCGATCGCCGCCTGGGCAATCTCCTTGACGTTGGTGTTGGTGCAAATGATGCCCACATAGTCGTCGCGGATCCCGCGGTCCATGTTTAGCGCAATGTGCTGGCCAATCAACATGCGAATGCCGATGCGGCTCATGTAGAAGCGGTCGAGAAACGGCTGCACGTCGGGGCACTGCGGCGCAAAGTGCGGGCTCGCCTTCCACTCGAGCACCCCCAGCGCGACCGTGGACACCACGCCGTCGTGCCGGGCCTTGATCTTTTGCAGCGCGCTCGTCACCTCGGTGTTGTACGCCTGGACCTCGCTGGGCCACTGCACGTTGGGCTCCACCGCCGAGTAGTACTTTCGTGGCGAGCTCGTGCTGGTCTGCTTCTCGGGGTAGTGGCTCTGCTCGGCCTGGATGCCGAGCCCGGCCTTGGCGGGGACGCTAACCTTGATTTTGGGTTTGTTTGTTGGCCGAAACAGCTGCTCCTTGAGCGTGCTGCTCAGCGGGGGCATTTTGATCGAGGTGAGCTCGTCAAAGCTCTGCTTGTACCACTCGGTCACCCGCACAATGCTGGGCATTTTGTTCAGCTGGTAGGGCAGGCTCTCGAGGTCCTTGACTCTGTGGGCCAGCCGGATCGGCAGCTCCTCGACAATGAATTGTGAGGCCCGAAACAGGGCACCGTCGCTGGGGTTGCTGCCAAACTGGACCATCTGCCGCAGCGACACGCCAGTGGCGGGGAAGTGTGCATAGTGGTCAATTCGCTCTGTGAGCTCGGGCGTCTCTTTCCACCCGGTGCTGTATGCTCGTTGCACGAGCCGTTGCAGGTGCCGCATGTGAAGAAGTTAGGTCATCCTGGCCGCTCGGCGTGGGGTCAAGAGTGACTCAAACCGCCAATTCAGGCGATAAAAGCAATTCAGACAGAAAAGAGGGCCAGGAAAAAGATCTATGTTTAGAGTGTGACTATATATGCTGCATGCAGAATACGGGGTAATCCGGGGTATTGGTCATCGCCAAGTCCTTTGCATCTTCACCTCGCCTCGGTCTCAGCAGGGGGGGGTCTTGTGTGGGGCCTTGGCCGGGGCCTCAGGAATGTCTGAGAAATCAGTCACCCGGCGCCACGCCTGCAGGAGAATACATGTAAAACAACAGATGAGACTGCAGCTGAAATCGCAAACGAAACCGCAAACGAAACCGCAAACAAAATCCGAGACCAATTTTTCGCCCTGAAAATTAGCGAACACTGCCCCTGGCTTATGCACTGCGGCACGCGTGCAGGTGACAGCCGTTGTCCCGTAGAGCGGCCACGCCGCGCGCGCGCGCCCACACTGGGGCCGGGCCAGCGCGTGGCCGCCGCTCAATTGCCCCAGACACACACATTCCGCCAAGCGCCGGCGCCTGATCTCGGCTATGTAGCCATAATCGAAGAACGTGGCGCAGCCCTAACCTCGGGAGGCTGAGCGCCTGTCATAAAGTTTACATAAATCACGAGGCCTCTTTCTCGCGACTATCCAGCATGGGACTATTTGGCGGCAAAAAGAAGGACGCCGATCTCAAGCACGAGAAACTGCCGCACGGCGAGGTGCACGACCCTATTCTGACTGCCGTGCGCGAGCAGCAGCCCTGGGAGCAGGCCAACAACGAGCACAACCCGACCATCTCTCCCAGCGCGCAGCGCGACGTGTTTGGTTCCGCCATCACAAACCCCGACCTGAGCAATCCGTGCAGAAGCCGCGAGGAGCGCCCGCTCGACACGATCCGCTCGTTTGAGTTCCAGGCGACCGGCGACGAGCGCATCAAGGAGCAGGTCGAGACCGGCCGCTACGGGTTCCGCCCCCGCCCGGACTTTGTGGCAATGCCCTCTTTTAGCGAGAACCCCTACGGCCAGCAGGGATCAAACATCATCTCGCTCGGCGACCCCAACGTACAGCCAGAGCCCCCGCGCCAGGCGTATTACCCCGACGCGCCCACTCCGGTCAAAAACATGAACAAAAAGGGCATGTTTGGCAAGAAGAAAAAGAGCAAGGACTGAGGCCCCGCACCCATAAGTTATTTTATTGTTAGATGCAGCAAGCGGAGTAAACCCCTCATGCTTTATGTGGGAGCCGGAATTAGTTACTGTACATGCTAGGACGGCAGCTCCCTGTCGAGAATGCGAAGAAACTGCTGGTACACCATCAGCATCACGCTGCTCTGTATGCTTGTCCAGACGAACCGCGGGCCAACGCCGCTAAACATCTTGAGAATGCCCTCGTTGGTGACTATTAGCCGGACGCCCTGCCGGATGGATGTAATCTCGCCGTTCTGCTGGGTCTGCACCCGCGTCTTGATCACGTCGAGCGGCGTGGTGATCACGCCGGCCAGCCCTCCCGCAGCAGCGCCGGTCAGCAGCTCCAGCGTGAGGCCAATGTTGCGGGACTTTTTGTAACGCTGAGCCCGTTTGTAAAACTCCTCGTAGAATGCAAATTGCAGGGCACTGAACGGCAGGTCGCGCACGAGCGTGGCCTTGTACCCGTAAAACAGGGCTCCGCTTCCTTCGGTATGTACAATTGTTTTGCATGCGTCGACCAGGCCCTTGTAGTTGTACCCGCTCCTAAAGTACTGGTTGTTGTGGGGGCCCTGCAGCTGGAACCGGGCTTTGATCACCTCGCTGGGCACGTAAACAACGCTCGACGCCAGGTCCCCGAGGAACCCGGCGCAGAGATTGATCGGCACCGCGCCCAGCGACGTGTACTCGTGCATCGCCCTCTTTGTCGTTTCGTATGTGCCAAAGAAAAACATCGTCGAGGGGAACGACCCGAGCAGTGCAGACAAGTAGCCGCGATAAATACCATAGCAGAGCCCCTCCTGGCTCCAGATTGCCCTCGTCGTGCTCCACATTGTCCTGTACTTGAGGACCTCCGAGGCGCCCTGTTGACGGGTCTTTACCGTGTCGAGGGGGTACATGAACGAATCTCCGATAGCGCCGCCGAGGCCTCCGGCTAGCAGCACATGGGCCATGGGGTCCGCGGCCTCCACGGGCTCCCCCTGAGCCTCTTGTTTGTTGGACCCACTGGCCATGTGAATTTTCGCGTTTGGTGAATTTTTAGTCAGGCGCTGGCCCCCACCACCAGCCAAAGTTTTTGCAAATTTGGATTGGGTTTGGCTGGTCCTTGAGCTGATTTGGTTTATTGCCTGGATTGCATGCGCCGCATGCGCCCCGGTGCCCTGGTCGCTCCCAAAAACTCTGACTCAAAGTTTGAGCCAAATTAACCCTGCCCGCACCAATTGAGACCCTCACAAGCAAGCAGTCATATTGCTGTGCCTAATCCGATACCCGTATGTCCGCTTTGTAGCTGCGACAAAAATGGGTGACGGGGCTGCCGTGACGGTGCATGCTAAGCGAGACCGACAAAGTAGATCTTTTGCACATGTTTCAGAGTTGTAGAGTCCGATTTAGGTCTTTTATGCTCTGTGTTTGCGGCAGCTGGGGGCAGCCCCCTTGTCCCGCACTTGGAGCCCATGCTCAACACTCTGACTCGTCACTGCATGAGCTCTGCAGCCCGCAGATCAGCTAGACCGACAAGGCCGACGAGGGGGAGATTGCGCTGCCACCCACCATCATTTACTCATGTCTAGCTCAAACTCACGCATGGCCCAGTCTACTCGGTGCCTGAGTGGAGTGGTTTAGGGTTGTGCACCCATCAGCTGATGCTAATTTAGGAAACGGACTGAGCGAGAATGACAAGGGTACAGGGGCTGGGCGAAATAAGCTGGGTGACGCCCGCAGCAAGACGCGGGCCAGCCCAGTGGTGGATCAGACTAAACCCACTTTAATTTAGTTTGCACCCCTCTAGGTTTCCGGCTCGTGGCGGCCCCTGCACAGGGCCTGTTGGTAAGCCAATTCCTGAGCGTCATGCAGGCGAAGTGTTGACGCATGCAGGGTCAGGCAGGTGTTATAAAGTTATGAAATCTAAAATAAAAAGGTGATACCCCCCGCCAGTAGTCTGCAGCTTGAAGCCAGTGCACACAAAAGGCTCGATTAGAATGCCACAATGGAGTTATTGCGATTCCCAAGACACTAGCCTTGGTCTGGCGAGGGTGCTGCCGGGGCTGTCCCTCAGCTGCCGGGGTGCGTTGCCCCAGGAATCGGCGAAATGGCACACCTCGTACCAAGGCCGGCTCACACCGCCAGGATCGGTGAGCGATTCGTTTGATTTCAACCTGAAACCGGTGCGATCGCCGCCCACTGCTGCGGCAAGCCCAGTGGCAAGCCCTGCAACAAGCCCTGCAACAAGCCCAGCGGCGATCCCCAGCACAGCGGCAGCCCCTGCACGGCCTACCCGGCAGCCTCCAAAATCTAAATACGCCTTGTGGGTAGGGAACCTGCCGACAAAGCCGACCCTCGAGGAGCTGTGCGGCCTTTTTGGCTCCCCAGACATGATTTCCGTGTACCTGATCCATCGCACAGGGTGCGCGTTTGTAAACTACAACTCGAGCGAGGCCCTGGACGAGGCGGTGCAGCTGTTTAGTGCACGCGGGGGCAAGATCAGAGAGCACAGCCTCGTGATCAAGATGCAAAAAAAAACGAGCCCAATTGCATCGCCCGAGCTCGAGAGCCCCGAGAGCTTTGACGGGAACCGCTACTTTATCTGCAAGTCGCTGACGCTGGAGGATCTCGAGACTGCAAAGCAAACCGGAAAATGGTGCACGCAGGTCCACAACAGAGACAAGTTCAACTCTGCGTTTCGCACCAGCAAGAATGTTTATTTTATTTTCAGTGCAAACCGCACATCATCTTTTTACGGCTACGCCCGGATGACGTCGTTACTGCCCGATCAGCTGCTTGAGCCGGTTGCCACGCCTCCAATCGACGACACGCATGTCGTTTCGGTGCCCGCATACAGCGACTCGGAGGTGCAATACCCGGCCGGGAACATTGTAGAGGACACCACGCGGGGCTGTCTATTTTGGGAGGCGCTGGGGCACCAGTCTGAGCAGGACGAGTCGAGCCACTGGACGGCGCCGTGCGAGATTGAGTGGAAGTCGCAAGACTTTCAGCTGCTGTTTTCGCGCACGCGGCAGATGCGCAACCCGCTCAACGCAAACAAGCCGGTCAAGGTTGCCCGCGACGGCACCGAGATTGACCCCACCATTGGCAAGCAGCTTCTGGAACTATTTGATAGGTAGATGATTTATTATTTTAATTACTAGAGATGCAGAGACTGGTGGTTCACCGCAGCGGCCCGCCGTGACCCGCCGTGACCCGCCAGGGTGGCCCGCCGCGATACCCGCCAGCTGCACGCTCGATGCGCGCGGCGGGCTGCCTGCAGCTGATGCGCGGGCATGCATAAGCGCGCATAAAATTATATTATATGCAGGGGAAAAAGTATTTACAGATATCGTTTCAGTTACAAGAATTTTTCGCTCTTGCGCGTAAAGAGGTTGGCCTCGCGCAGCCACTTGCGGTACGAGTGCAGCGATGAGACCCGCTCGCCATAGTAGTCGTTGAGCTGGTTGGCGTAGTTGGATTTCCGCGCGTCGGGGCGGTTCGCCCTGATTCGCCGGAGAAACTCAACGTCCTTCTCGATGAACGAGGGCAGGTTCTTGCCCAGTGTGCCCCTAAAGATGAGATTGCCCACAGTGGGCCCCGCCAGGTAGCCGACGACGCCGCACATGGCGACCCCGAGCCCGTAAAACCACATGATTTCGAGCTCAAACAGCTTCTGGGTGAGGTCAATCTCCATGTTGGAGATGACGTTCCAGCCAACCCCGAGGCCAACCACGGCGGTTGCGATGGAGCAACCGGCCGAGATGCGGCGGCGGCGCTGGCGCAAAGCAAAGAACTCGTTCCACGTCAGTTGGGGCGAGACCTTGCCCTGGGGGGCAATGGTGCTCGAATAGCCGCGCACGGGGGCGCGCAGGGCACCCAAACAAGGGCCGCGCAACCCGCTCCTCAAAAGTGAAATCATGATTACCGAAGCGTGCAGCTCGACTTTTTTTATTTCAATTTCACAAAATGGGCCGCGTTAAAACTGCAAAGTACACCAAGCAAGAGATCCACGAGGCGTCGAAAAGCTGGATGAAGAGCCTCAACCAGATCAACAAAAAGCCGCTCAAGTTCACGCCGCAGATCTCAAACTCGCTGGCCCGCCAGTCGGTGCTCTCAAAGTCCGCGCTGCGGCGCCGCGCCCGCAAGGACAAGGCAAACATCGCCGGCAAGTCGATGGACTCGCTCGCCCAGAGCCTCGAGGTCGTGGAAGCGCAGGCGGCGGCCCCGGCCCAAAAGCACACTGGCCTGGTTGATCCCAATTCGAGCAACAAAAACAACAAGCGCGTCTTTGACAACGAGGTCAGCGAGTACAAGAAAAAGGTTGGCCTGTCCCTCGCCGACATTCGCGCCCAGCTGCAGAGGTGATGCTTTTTGGGCGCACCTGTGATTGCGCCGCCTGTGATTGCGCACGCGCCTCACACGCGCGCCCGCCTGCTTGCGATTGCGCCTGCTTGCGATTTTGCTCCCGCGCGCGCCCTCTATAGACTATTTATCCTAATCCCCCCAGGTATCGCCTCATCCGTGGCGTCGCACAATTAGCATGGCATGGATGGACCTACGGCGCCACGTCTTTGCGTACATTCTAAACCGCATGTCGGTGTTTACCGACCTAGATTCAGACCAATTGGAGATATCCGGCACCTCGTTCCGGGTCAGGGACCTGCGCATTGACCCCGAAAAGATTAGCAGCTCCGGGCTCAAGGTGGACTCGGCCAGCGCGCAGCAGGTCAGCGTGGAGCTCAGCACGCTGGGAATCCTCGTCAAAATCCAGGAGCTCGACCTCAGGGGCAGCCTCAATGCCCTGGAGCCCGATCTGGGCCTCTCAACTGTTTTGGAGCAAACCCAGCTCGATCTCGACGATTCCCTAAACCAAAAGAGCGAGCCCTCGTACATGACCCAAAAGCTTTCGGAAATAGTGCTATCCCAGCTGCGGATAGAGGTCAATGCGCTGGTGCTCGTGCTGCGGGTGGGCCAGCTCGATATCACCGTAGACGTAGGGCTGCTGGTGGTGGAGAAGCAAAAGATCACATTCGAGTCGATAAACGTCTCGTGCAAGCCGCTGGAGCGGCTAGACCCGCCAGGCCCCGTGGACCTTGGCGAGTCTCGGTCGCCCTCGCCGTTCCCACCCAGAACCGTGCGGTTTGCCGACAGCCCGGGGTCCTCGCAGTACGCCAGTGCATGTGAGTACTTTCCGGGCGAAGAGCTGGCGCTGCACATCTCTGCTGGCCACGCCCGCCACGACTATCCCCTCCAAAATGTCTCTGTGGAAATCGAGTCAATAAAGGCTAATGCGCTTCCGCTCGCGTGGGTGCTGGTGGCGGTGCTGCAGACAGTTTTTGATCTGCCCAGCAGTGGCGGTGACGGCGACGCCCATGAATCCGCTGTCAAAGTAGAGGTGGCAGTCGAGGAGCTGTGCCTAGCAGACTGTAGCCTGAGCAGCGAGGGGGCCTACGAAGACCCGGAAAAACAGGTTGTAAAGCTCAAGGGAATTGTTTTGTCGCCCGACGAGCTAATAGTAGACCGGATCGAGCACCCCGCCCTCGACATTTTCGCGCCTGTACTCTCGGTCGCCCTGGGGCGAGAGCTCGGCAAAATTGTAGTCAAGGTGTCGCATCCGATTGCCATCACCATGTCTCCAGACTGCTGCGCGGCCCTGCTGGCGCTCGCACAAGAGCTCGCGGCCGTGTTTGGCCACTTGCAACCGCCAGAGGCCAGCGACCCCGCAAAGGTCGAGATCGAGCTCGGGGACATTTCGATAAAGCTGGGCGACCTCAGCATTCTGGTACTCTCGCAGGAACTCGACTTGGACCGCCTAAAGTTCAGCGAGATTCTCCTGACGGCGGGGGTCGACCGGCTGGTGGTGACGGCGCTCGAAGTGGACCTGCAAAAGCGCCGCCTATCAGCCCAAAAGATCGTGGGGCAGGTATCCAACGACTGCTCACGGGTTCTGAGTGGGTTCTTGATCGACAAACGCCAGCCCCGCGATCCGTTCAAGCCCAGCACGGCCAGCATGGCCAGCTCAGGCTCGAGTCTGGGCTCGGGCTCGAGCCGCGGTGGCGCCAAGCCGAGCTGGGGCATGTCGGTGGACTCTGTAGTTGTGAGTGGGTTTGACGCCATCATCAGCACTCCGTTTATGGCGAGCTACAGTACCGAGTTCCGCGCCAAGCTCAAGCCCGAGCTGGTCTACCAAAACCACCGGTTCAATTTGGCGGTGCAGCTAGTCATGAATGAGATGCTGGTCGTGTACATTGATATGGTGAGTGCCACCGTAAAGTTAGAGCCCCCCGAGCCAACGCCAAAGCCAAAGCGACAGCCGCAGCCACCCCAAACCAGCGCAGCCTCCCCCGCGGCTCATAGTGCCGTTTCATTCCCGTTTCCAATCGACGTGTTTATCAAGGGCAGCTGCACAATTCACGCCAATGACCTCAAGTTCAGCGCCAGGCTCGACGAGGTCCTCAACGCCAACCTCAAGGAGGACTGGATGAACATTCACCTGCCGCACCTGCAGCTCTTGATGCTGGACGGCGCGAGCCAGGTCCATCTGGGCGACCTCAAGGGCCTCAACCTACGGGGCAACTTTACAAAGAGCCAGTTTGCCCTCACGGTGGCCAAGATTGTTGGCAGCTGCGCCACAGACTCGTTCTACGCGCTCAAGCAGCTGGCCAACTACCTCAAGCCTCCGTCGCAGCACGTGGAGTTTGCGGTGGACGGGCCTGACGGCCTGAATGTGTTTGCCGACATTGACGAGGACGCGTTTGGCTCCAGCGGGGCGCCGCCTGCTCGCCAGGTGGGCCTGCAGTACGTTGAGAGCTACTACCCAAAGTCGCACTCTCTTGAGGAGAATTTTGTCGACCTGGCCGAGAGCATGCAAAAGTCCCCGGCCATACCGCTCTCCATCCAGGAGGATTATTTATTGAGCCGGCGCAGCGCGTCGCCAAAGGTCTCGCAACAGCCGACCATCAGGGTCAAGCTCCTGCTGAAAAGCGTGAGCTGGGATCTCTATGACGGCTATGATTTATTAAAAACCCGCAAGGCGCTCAAGGCGGCGGTGGACCGCGTCTCGAGCATTTCCGCGCAGCTCAATCAGCTCGAGTTTGAGCAGGAATCGCCCATTGTGGGCGACCTCATGTTTAACTCTGTCTACATTGGCGCAAAGCTCGCCAAGGACATGAATTTTGGCGACGAGATTGAGCACGACCTGGGCGGCAAGGCGCTGCGGCGCTCGGGCGCGCCCAAGGTCTCGCTGCGGGTGCAAAGCCTCAAGCTGGACACCAAGGTGTTTTGCCCCGACGAGGTGGGCGAGCTGGCCAACACCTCGCTGCTCACGGTCGAGGAATTTGCGGTGCGCGACCTTGTGCCCACCTCGAGCTGGAAGTCGCTGCTCTCGTACGACAAGGCGGTGCAGGGCCACCGGCGCAGCTCGATGGCGACGCTCAACCTCGAGACGATCCACTCGCAGGACCCCGAGCTGCGGATCAGCGCCAGTGTCGCGCCGCTCCGCGTGCAGCTCGACCAGGACACGCTCGAGTTTTTGACGAGGTTTTTCGAGTTTGAGCCAGACTCGGGCTTTGACGAGGAGCAGGAGTTTTCTGCGCCCCAGGCGCCCTCGCTGCAGCCGTTCATCCAGAGGTTTGAGCTGGCCGACCTGCACATTTGCCTCGACTACAAGCCGAAAAAGGTCGACTATGCCGGGCTGCGCAGCGGCCACGCCGCAGAGTTTATGAACATTTTTGTGGTGGAAAAGTCGAGCCTCGTGCTGCGGCACGTAATTCTGCACGGTGTCTCGGGATTCAGCCAGCTGGGCACGGCGCTCAACAACACCTGGACGCCCGACGTGCGCAACAACCAGCTCGTCAACCTGCTGCGGGGGCTGGGCCCGCTCAAGTCCATTATCCAGGTCGCCGGCGGCATCAAAAAGTTTGTGGTGACCCCCGTCAAGGAGTACCGGCGCGAGAGCGGCGTCGCCTCGGGGATCCGGCGCGGCTCGACCGTCCTGGCCAAAAACACCGCCAACGAGCTAGTGCGGCTCGGGGTGCGCGTGATAAACGGGCCCAAGCGGCAGAACGGGTCAGAGTCGGCGCTCGACGAGTCCGAGTCGGCGCTTGACTAGTCGGGCGCTTGACTATATAATTAATTCTATGCAGCTAGCTCAAAGTCATTGGCGACAGTGTCGTTCATCACGTGGATCGTGCCTCTGTGGGGTTTGATGATTGTGGTGCGCCGCTGCACGCGCTCCAGCGACTGGACTACCCCGTCAATCTCGTGCACAACCACCCACGACTCGACCTGCGGCTTGTGGTAGTGGCCGCACCATACGGGCTTTCTGCGCACAGCAAGCACGAGATCCTCGCCCTCAAACTTGGGCCGCGGGATCCCCTTGAGGGCCAGCTTAAAGTCGTCCAGGTACTCGGCGGGCACCCGCAGCTTTTTGGCGTCGGCAAGGCCCACCTTGGCAATGGGCTTGGTGGACTTTGTCCTCCACAGTCCCGGCAGCACCCTGAGCATGTTGTCGCTCGTGTCGCAGCCCTGCTTGATGCACCGCAGCGTCTGCACGATTGTGACGCAGCTGGAAAAATACCCGAGGGTGGCCGCCGTGTCGAGCATGGCCTGCAGAATACGAATCGCGTTATCCAAAACAGTTATAGTGTCTTGGATATAGTCCTCGATCGGCAGCCCCACGCGCTGCATCTTGGCCTGGACCAGCAAAAACGCCTTGACGTGCGGGTCCACCATGCGCAGCCCCAGCTGGTCGCCGTGGTAGGGAACGTTTTTGCTGAGCTCCTCGTTGAGCAGGTCCTCATTGTGCCGAATAGCGAGCTCGTCGTACTCGGTGGCAAGCGCGAGGCACTTGAGCACGTCCACCGGCTGCATCTTGTCTGTGATTTGGGCCAAAAAGCCCCGCATCGTCTTGTGCGAGAGATAGTAAAACGAGCTGATCTTGAGAAACGCTGTCGGGCTCAGGGTCTCCACGCCATTCTCGCCCAGCCCCTTTGCAATACAGCTCGAGCTGGCCAGCTCGGCAAGACACTTGTCAACACGCTCAATCAGCCACTGGTTGACGTGGTTCTCGTCCACGCCATAGTAGCTGGGATTGGCATGGATGCGGCGGTACAAAAACGTCCAGGTCAAAAAGTCCAAGATCCCCTGCCGCGTGTCTATGGTGCCCGACGAGATCTCGGCGCCAATGTGGTCCTCCATAAATTTGTGTAGCGAGCTCTCGACCGGGAACCCAATGTTTAAAAAGTACTTGTAAAACGACTTGGTGCTTTGCTTGGTGAACACGCAGGCCACTCCGCTCGTGTCAAACCCAGGGCGGCCGGCGCGGCCCATCATTTGCAGCACGTCGGTTAGGTCCATGTCGCGGTACTTTTCAATCTTCTTGTCGTAGAATTGCGTGCCCTTTACCACAACCAGGTACGCAGGCAGGTTTACGCCCCACGCCAATGTCGAGGTGGCAATGAGGATCTGCACTTTGCTCTGGGCAAACAGCTCGTGGGCTATTCTGCGGTCAGAGTCCACCAAACCGGCATGGTGCACAGCAATGCCAAACTGCAGTGACAGCCGCAGAGTGTCGTCCTGTACCTGCTCGGTGTAAAATTCGAGCTCGGTCTCGGTCATGTGCAAAAACCGTCGGGGGTTGTCTTCGTTGCCGCACATGTGGATAAAGTCCTGGGCAGTCAGACGCGTTTGGCGACGCGACGGCACAAACACGAGGGCGGGCTTGTTTGGCGAGTGGCGCTTGATTGCCAAAAACGCCGGCTTGTTCATGCTCTTCATGAATGGGCAAAACCCAGTCATTTCCGGGAACCCGTCAATGTACATCTCGAGCGGGACGGGGCGCACGCTCGACGGGAAATTGAACAGCCCCGCATTGGAGGTCACGCCCAGCCAGCTGGCCATATCGCCGGCGTTGGCCACGGCAGTCGACATGCCCATCAGGCGCACATCGTGGCCAACGCTCTTGCGCACAAAGTTCATGCGGCTCACAATCATCTCCAAAATAGCACCACGATCGCTCGCTAGCAGATGGATTTCGTCCATGATAATTAGCGACACTTGCTGCACGAATTTGCGGGTCTGCCAGCTACGACTGATACCGTCGAATTTCTCTGGTGTAGTGATGATGATGTTTGCGCTGCGGATGGATTCGGGGTCGGGGTTGGTGTCGCCCGTGAGCTCCACCAGCTTGAGGCCGCCCACCTTGCACAGCCCCTTGTTCCAGTCGTGCACGCGCTCCTTGACGAGCGCCTTCATTGGCGCAATGTACACGATTTTGCCCTCGGGCTGGTCCCTCAGAGCGGCCCAGATCGCCAGCTCGCAGGCAATCGTTTTGCCGGACCCGGTGGGCGACCCCAGCAGGACTGGCGTCTTTGCATTGTACAGCGAGTGGAAAACCATCGTTTGCATTGGGTTGAAAAAGTCAAACTTTGCCCCATAGTACTTTTCTACAGGCGGGTTGTGCAGCGCGCTCACCGGGAGCGGCCGCAGATTCAGCAGTTGGGTCTTTATGGGCCGGGCCTCGGGTGGGATCAGGTGCTTGAAGGAGAGCGGCGCAATCGCCTCCGAGCCAAGCCACGTGTCGCTCACGACCCGCACAATCAGCTGGTCGGGAGCGGGGTCCTTGACGGGGATGGCAAAGTCAAAGTTGTGGCTAGTGCCGGCGCTCGCCGCGTACAGAATTAGCCGCTCAGAGTGAATTATCTCGCTGTCATTGGTGTCTTCTTGAATCCAGATCCAAAAGTACTGCGCCTTGCCGTGCATAAAGTGGTCCCATCTAAAGTTGCCCACCACCTCGAGCTCGATCCGCATCACGCGCGAGGTGATTGGCTTGACCTGGGCGTCCAGAATGCTAACGAGCGGGAACTTGGCCACCATGGTGGCTAGGCGCGGGCCCATGCCTTGGTTGTGGACCAGGTCGCCCAGCTCGCTCGCGCTCATCACCTTCATGTCCTCAATGGCCGGGTTCTTGGCCTCAATCTGGCGGCGCACGGGGTTGGGCAGATCAAACTGCAACAATGGGTGCGAGTCAGCCCAAATTCGTTTGTTGATGGACTTGTCAATGTCGAGCATGATCTGGCTCACCAGCCCCCACCGGCGACTGACGCTCAGCAAAAACAGCGCGCGCACAATGCGCACAGAGTTTTGCGCAATGTAAAAGGTGTCAGAGCCGAGTGCCCCGGCCTTGATGCTGATTTGGCTAATGTACGCCTGCAGTAGCGCATTGGTCTTGCCCTCGGAGGTGTCAATGCCCTGCTTGATTTTGTAGTGGGCCTGCTTTTGCAGCGTCTTGAGCTCGTCCTGCTCGTCTTTGCGGGACCGGATAGAGTCGAATTCTCCACTGAGGCCCAGCGTGGCAAAGATGGTCTCCTCGGAGCTGCTCGAAGTGAGTGCCTTGTTGAAGACCTCAATGCTGGTATTAAGGAGGTAAAACTCGCTGGCAATACGGCCAATGTCTTTGGGTATAAACGACTCGGAGTTGTCCTCGTCAAATACAATCATTTGGACCTCCATCAGCCGCTGAGCGGCAGCAATAATCAGCTTGCGCCGAACCCCCACCAGATGTGGGTCCTCCTGCACCTCTTTGTAGAGCAGCCCATAGGACTGGGGGGCCTTGCGCATACGGACATAGAGGTAGGTGTAGCCGAGCCACGACACGGCCTCGCTCAGGTTAGTTACAGTTCCAAGCGCAATCTCGGCATTCAGGTTGTCGGCCAGGCGCGCGCCCATGCGGCTCTCAATCGGAAACTGGTTGGTGATTAGCGACACATAGTGGTCTAGCCGGTCTGGGGTGGTGACCAGGACTCCCGTACCGAATTTTTCAAACTGGGGGCGACCGGCACGGCCGAAAATCTGAATCACGTCCGAGATCCCCAGGTCAACAAAACCACCCTTTTGAGGGTTGTAGACCTGCGTGCCCTTGATGATCACCACGGCGGCGGGCAGATTCACACCCCATGCGAGTGTGGCAGTACAAATGAGCACATTTACCGACCCGGTCAAAAACATCTTTTCACTGAGGTTGCGTTCGCTCCTGAGCATGCCCGCGTGGTGGATGGCGCAGCCTGCTTCAAACACCTCCTTCATGTCGCGGTTTTTGTGGTTGGAAATCTCGCGCGAGATGCTGGCGTTGGGCTCTGCCTTGAACAGGTTGAGCATCCCCTCGTCCTGGGCAATCTTGCGGAACGTGCGCGCCGTTTTGATGGTATCTGCGCGGGAGTGCACAAACACCATGACCTGCTGGCCCAGCTTCAGGTGCTTGACGCACTGCTCAAAGGCGGCCGCATCGATTTTGGCGCTGGCGTCCTCGCTAACCTTTTTCTGCGGCTTTTCCTGCGCCGGGTCCTCGCTGCTGGCGGTGGGCGTGGGCGCGGTCTTGGTGCGAGGAGCAATAAATAGCTGCTCCAGAGGGCACGGTCGGAACGATTGGTCAAAGTAAAACAGGCCCTGCTGGGGGTTTACCTTGAGGAACTCGGCCACATCGATAAAGTTGGGCAGGGTCGCGCTGAGCCCCACAATGCGAATCAGCGACTGCGTCGCCTCCACCTGGCGCTGTGTGCGAGCGACAAGGGATTCGAGCACTGCGCCGCGCTCCTCGTGCAGCAGGTGCACCTCGTCAATGATGAGCAGCTTGATGCGAGCGGCCAGCCCGTTATCATCGTTGGGTTTGCGGGTGACGACGTCCCATTTTTCGGGGGTGGTGACAATGACCTGGGTGGCATTGATCTCCTGGCGGGTCAGCTGCATGTCTCCGGTCAATTCGCGCACCGACACTCCCAGCCACTTTAGGCGGGTAGCCATTTTTTCTGTAATCTCGGCGGCCAGCGCCTTGAGCGGGGCGACGTACACAATTTTGAAATCGTCAAGGCGCACTTTGCCGTTTTCGCGGAACCGCTTTATGGTGTTGAGCATGGTGATTAGCGCAACGTCGGTCTTACCCGCACCGGTGGGCGCGCAGATCAGCATGTTTTCATTTGTATTGTAGCCAATGTCGTAGACCAAGCTCTGCATTTTGTTTAGAGTGTCGTATTTAGCAAACGTGGTCTGGCAGATCTCGTCCAGCTCCTTGATTTTCAGCAACCGCTTGGGGTGGTACGATGTGTCGACCGTGGGGGCCGGGATGTACACTCTCTCCTCATTTGCCAGCGAGATTCGTTCGCTGCCGGCCGGCAGGGCAAACTTGGTGCCCATTGCGCTCAGCACTGTGCCGCCGGTCCCCGGCTTGCGGTAGACGTGCGGGTATTTGGGGTCGACCTTTGCTGGCTCGAGGTTGAGGTTGCGTTTCTGAGTGGCCTGCTGGTTTGCGCGGATGATTTCGGCCCGCTTTTGCTCGTCGAGTCCCAGCCTCGCCTCCAAAAGCGGCTTGAGAGCGCCAAACCGTGCCGAGAGCTCGGTCAAAAAATCCAGGTGGTCAAACCCAACCACATCCACGAGGCTCGCGGTCAGCTGGTCGGTCGAGCTGGAAGATTTCACCTGGCCGGCAACCATCTGGAGCAATTGCGGCTCGTCCAGGCCGAGAATTGGAGCAATGTGGGCGACTTGCTCATTGAGCCAGTCGAGCTCGGGCGACTCTTGCGAATCCGAGCTCACCTCGCTGTCTGAATTAAAGTCGCTGTACGGGAACGGGTCATTGTCGATTTTCAGGTCGAGTTTGGGCGGATCCTTGGGCCGGATCCCCTTGAGGTACTCGAGGTAGTCCATGAGTAAGGTTGGTCTATGTACAGTGAGTAGCGGTTTTACTTTTATTTACTCCAGAGCTTGCGCCACTCTGCCTTGACGCTCTCGACCTCGGAGTCCTTTTCGTCAATCACCACCTCGGTGGGGTTGCCAAACCGCCTTTTCATGCGGTTGCCAAAGTCTTCCAGCGAGGTTAGGTCCATGTACCACACGGTTGCGGCCCCAGCAAGGGCAAACGTGCCGGTGGAGAGCATGGTGGCGTCCACGAGGGCCTTTGCCGCGTCCTTGGCGAGGTTGAATTTCGGCGGCATGTGGTTGGCCTCAAACTGGTTGGGGATGTACCTGCGGGCCTGCACGCTGCGTTTACACACCAGGCAGCCGAGAATGGTGACTGCCCCAGCGCCTACGACCGCTGCGAGCTGCTTTTGATGCCTGTCCATGTAAGCGTTTTTTTGTGGGGGGTGGGGTGGCCCAGGAGCTAGCTAGGTATCTATCTATCGTGTATGTCGTTTATTTCCGCACCCATGTTGCCCCTGTTTCTTCTCTTTTCGTCCTCGCGGAGGCGCTTGTGGATGAGCGACGTGGTGTCCTTTGCAATATTATAGGCGCGCTCGCAGCACTCGAGCATTGTCTCGACCGGCAGCGAGAAGCCGCCGGCCTTTGTGATTTGGCAGATCTCGCGGTCACTGTTGACGGCGATGGTCAGGTCGCCGGTGCGCAGCTCCTGCTCCTGGGCTGTGGCGTCGAGCAGCAGCAGGTTGTCTTGGAGCAGCGACCAGGTCACCGAGATGGGCAGGTGCATGATGGACAGCGGCACGGGCGGGCGGTCGTCGAGCTCGTGCACAATCACGCGGTCGCCCTTGACGGAGGTGCTGGGCCGCTTAAAGTGCAGCAGGGCCGCTGCCACCCCGACGCAGGTCGCGTCGACCAGCCCGCCGTCGTAGTTTAAATAGTGGACGTCCGCGCGGACCATCCAGCACGCCTCGCCCGCAATGATGCACAGCGACTCGAGGTCCAGCGCGTTGCTGCGCCGGATCGCCTTTTCAATCAGCCGCGACACAATGACCTCCTCGGTGGACGCTCGGCCGTTCTCAAAGTGCGGCGCCGCCATTGACGAAATGTCGGTTGTGATGTGGAAAACACCCTCAAACGGCCTGTTGTCTGCGGGCTTTTTGACCGAGGCGCTCACCTGGACAATGATCCAGGTCTTGCCGAGCCTGATCTCGACGTTGCCAAACGTCTCGCCAAACTTGAGGTCAACGTCCCGCATCTGTGAGAGCTTGCGGCCATCGTGCCGCTTTTCCAGAGCAATCAGCTCCCGTAAAAAGTTTTGTTCAATCGACGCCATTTTGCAAGGGAAAGGTAGAGAGGCCCCGGCTCTGAAATTACCTAACCAACCTACCAAGTCACCCTCCTTCTTTGATGGGTATCCCCAAGTTTTATCGCTACATTAGCGAGAGATGGCCCACAATCAGCAACCTGGTGAATGGTAATGTTGTCCCAGAGTTTGACAACCTCTACCTGGACATGAACGCAATCATCCACAACTGCACCCACAGTAACGACGGCGATGTAACGCACCGCATGACCGAACAAGAGATGATGGTGGCGATTTTCAACTACATCGACCACCTATTTAGCACTATCAAGCCACAAAAGGTGTTTTACATGGCCATCGACGGCGTTGCCCCCAGGGCCAAGATGAACCAGCAGCGCAGCCGCCGCTTCAAGAGCGCCAAAGAGGCCGAGCAATTGAGGCGCGACGCAATCAACAAGGGCATCGAGCTGCCGGCCGAGGAGCCGTTCGACTCAAACTGCATCACCCCGGGCACAGAGTTTATGGCCAATTTGACGGTGAATCTAAAGTACTTTATCAACCGAAAAATCACCGAGGACGCCTCCTGGCGCGACCTCCAGGTGGTGCTCAGCGGCCACGAGGTGCCCGGCGAGGGCGAGCACAAGATTATGAACTTTTTGCGGTCGCTCCGCAGCGAGCCCGACTATGACCAAAACACGCGCCACTGTTTGTATGGCCTCGACGCAGATCTCATTATGCTCGGGCTCAGTAGCCACGAGCCGCACTTTGCGCTCCTGCGCGAGGAGGTCGTGTTTGGCCGCCAGGCCGCGCAGCAGTCCAACGAGCTCAGCGAGAAGCGCTTCTTTTTGCTGCACCTGTCGCTGGTGCGCGAGTACATGCAGCTCGAGTTTGACAATGTGCTCAACAGCACCGCCCGCGCCGACGACGCCCCCGTCTACGACTTTGAGCGGATTCTGGACGACTTTATTCTCATCAACTTTTTCGTTGGCAATGACTTTTTGCCCGAAATCCCCATGCTGCTCATCTCGGACGGCGCCCTGCCGGTGATTTTCAAGACCTACATGGACTACCTGCTCGAGGTGGGCGACTACCTCACCAAGGATGGAGTGATCAACTTTCAAAACCTGCGCGCCTGGCTCAAGGAGCTCAGCGTCCACCAAACGGCCAAGTTTGAAGAGCAGGCCAAGGACGCAGAGTGGTTCAACAACGAGCTCGACGACACGCAAAGCGACGTGCTCGTGTTGACCCAGCACCAAAAGGACTTGATTAGATCGGTAAAGGGCTTTATTCTGGGCTGCGCCCAGGTGGAGAACCTTGACGACGTCGCCCACGTGCTGCCGCCTACCCTCACCACCAACGACCTGAGCATTCTCGGGCTGTTGGCCCACCAGACCCAGATGCGACTGCTCGAGTCGGAGCAGGACGACGGCAGCATCAAGTGCGAGCTTGTCGTAGACACAAAGCAGTTCCCAGTGGACGAGGCTGGCCAGCACGACTGGCTCAAAAATGCCCGCGCAACATTTAAGACCTACGAAAAGGCAAAACTCACCACCGACCGCGAGCGTCAGCGCGAGCTCTACTCGCAAAAGCTCGTAAAGTGGCGCGACAGCTACTACAAGCGCAAGTTTGGGGTGCCCCAGCACGACCCCAAGGTGCAGGCCACCGCGCAAAACTATTTGGAAGGACTGCAGTGGGTCCTCAGCTACTATTACAGAGGCTGCCCCTCGTGGGGCTGGTACTTTGCTGATCACTATGCGCCCATGACCAGCGACCTCTACGAAGCGATTATCGACGGATTCAAGGTGGAGTTTGGGCCCTCGACCCCGTTCAAGCCGTTTGAGCAGCTCATGGGCGTTCTTCCCGACCGCAGCAAGCAGCTTGTGCCGCCGTGCTACCGCGACCTCATGACCGACGCCGCGTCGCCCATTATTGACTTTTACCCCCACGACTTTGAGACCGACAAGAACGGCAAAAAGCACGACTGGGAGTCGGTAGTCTTGATTCCGTTTATCGACGAGCGTCGTCTCCAGGAGGCGCTGGCCAAGCGCGAGAGCATGCTGACCCCCGCGGAGCGCCTGCGCAACGGCCGCGGCCAGGACCTGGTGTTTACCTTTGACGCCAACGCCAATGCGACCTACCACAGCAGTGGCCACCTGCCGGACATTGTCGGGTGCAAGTGCGTTGAGACCACCGCCAACCCGCACGCTCTGGATGCCTCCAAGATCGTCTATGGCATTCTCCCCACTGCAAAGACCGGTATCGAGACGCTTGCAGGCTTCCCCACCCTGGAGACCCTGGACTACCGCTTCAAGATTGAGCCCGCCCACGTGCGGGTGTTTGAGATGGACTCCAACAAGGACTCGATCGTTTTGACCATCAACCAGCCCGAGCTCGACCTGAGCATCTTGGGCCCCCGGCTGCTGGGCAGCAGCGTGTACATTGACTATCCGTTTTTGGCCGAGGCCAAGGTGGTTGCAGTTAGCGACCGGGACCAAGTCTACAAGGGCTCGTCGCTGCAACGCAACACCAGCGACTTTTCTCGCGAGGCAGAGGCGATCCATCGCAGCTACACGCGGTCCAAGGCCATCCACTACAAGCCGAGCGGCGTGCTGGTGCACGTGCAGCGCCTTGTGGGCCTGTCCAAGTCGCGCGAGGGCAACTACCGCAAGGAGTTTTCTCCCGAAACGCTGGTATTCCCCGCCGAGCTGGTGGTGGAGAATGTGCAGGAGGAGGACGAGCGGTTCAAGGAGCGCAACGCGCTTCCCGTGGAGCAAGAGTTCCCCGTGGGCTCCAAGGCGATTCTGCTGCTCAACAAGCTGTACGGCTGCGAGGCAACGATTGCTGGCTACAACAGCGGCAAGCTGAATTTGGACGTTGTTGCCATTCAGGAGCCGTCGGTCGAGGTGCCCAACCAGATTGCGCGGCACGAGCAGCAGAATGTGCCCTGGTACAATGCGAGCGCTGCTGGGCGCAGCTTGCGGATCTCGCCGCTGCTGTTTAGCCAAATTACCTCGCGGTACCTGTTTACCTACGGCTCCAACAAGTTTGACCTTGGCATTGTTTTGAAAAAGGCAAAGGACAACCTCAAGGTGCAGGGCTATGCCCAAAAGGGCGCTCACGGCTGGGTTTTCAGCGACGCGGCAGTGCGGCTGGTCGGCAGCTACCTGCAAAAGTTTGGCCCGCTTGTGCTCAAGCTGGCGTCGATCAACTCAAAGTCGGGCGTGCTCGACATTAAAAAGACCGAGCTGGGCACCGACGAGACGTTCAAGCAGTTGCAGGAGATCAAGGCCTGGATCCGCGACGCCACGCAGCACCTCAAGTTTGTGGATCTGGGCACGCAGCGGCTGCTGCCCGAGGGCATTGCCGGCGTCGAGTTTTGGGCGCGCAACATTGCGTCGCAGGTGTCGAAAAAGGCCCCCGTGCGCGTCGAGAATGTGCACCGCGGCGCGCTCATGACGGCCGACATGGCCCAGCACCAGCTGCGCAAGCAGAACTTTGCCCTTGGCAAGCGGGTCATGTACGCGCTCGACCACGGCAAGGTTGCGCAGTTTGAGCGGGGCACTGTGGTTGGAGTCAAGCGGAGCGGCGCCACTGCCACGAGCGTCGAAGTTGTGTTTGACAATGAGTTTGAGGCCGGGTCCAGTCTGGACGGCGAGGTCAAGACCAAGCGTGGCCTGACGCTCGACTCGAGCTGTTTGCTCGAGTGCGGGTTCAAGCAGCTTGCCTATGACCGCACGAGCGCAAACACCTTTGAGAGCGCGATTGCGCTTCCGGGCAAGCACCGCAGCGTGAGCACCAAAAAGAAGGACCACCTGCAGCCGGCGGCCGCCCCGCGGGACAGTGCCTGGAAAAAGCAGGCCAGTTCCTCGGGCTCGTCGGGCTCGTCGGGCCCCTCGGTCCCTTCTGGTTCTGATGCTCCCAAGCCCAAGACCAGGCAGCCCAAGCAGCCCAAGGCGCAGACCAGCCACCACGAGGCCGGCCAGGCGCCCGCCGCAAAGGCAGCGGCAGACCAGGGCCAAGAGATTCTCAACATGATCCAGCCTGCCCAGCCCCAGGCCGAGGGCAAAAAGAGCAAGAGGTCTAAGCAAAAGCAAAAGGGCGTGATCCCGGTGCCGCAAAAGGAGACCACGGATGGCATGTCTGAGCTTGCTCGCCTCCAGATGGCCATGAAGATGGACCCTGCGCCTGCGCCTGCGCCGGTGCCTGTGCCAGTGCAGCCCGTGCAGCCCGCACCAGTGCCCGCACCAGTGCCCGCGCCAGTGCCCGCGCCAGTGCAGCCCGCCTCGGCGCCTTCGCGCCCCCACCCTCACCCTCACCCCCCTGCGCCCAGCTACATGCCCCAGTTTGCCCAGGTGCCCACGTTTGTGCCGCACCAAAACGCAAACAGCCAGGACGCCTCGTCGCTGCTGCAGATGCTCAAAAAATAGGTTTCTATGTAATTTAATGCTCATGAGTTTTGAGCCACCGCGCCTCGAACCCGTTGCTGCGGTCGACCCCGTCCCACTTGAAGCTGGGGGCAATGCCGAACCGGTTCTGCGGCGCCTGGTGGGGGTACAGCGGGATCCCCAGGGCAGACGTGCGCACCGCGGCTGTGCTGGTGGGCGTGGCCATGGGGTCTGCGTGGGCTTTTTTGCCGTCAAACGCCATAGGATCGCCCGCTTTTGGGGTGTCCGCTCTTGGGCTGCTCACCAAGGCATCAGCACTGGGCCCTTGGCTGGCAAACTGAGCCATCGGATCGGCCTCTCTTGGGGTGCCCACCAAGGCATCAGCACTAGACCCTTGGCTGGCAAACTGAGCCATCGGATCGGCCTCTTCTTTTGGTGTACCTGGACTGGGCAAGAGAGCCTCGGGTGAGCCAGCATGCCCCTGGCTCTCATGCAACAGAAGAGCATGCCCCTGGCTCTCACGCATCGGATCAGCCTCTTCTTTTGGGGTACCTGGGCTGGACGGCGAGCCGAAATGTCCCTCTTTGGGCAGCGCAGCATCTGGATCTGTCCCTGCGTGTTCTGCCCCCGGCTCTGTGCCAGACTGATGGCGCTTCTTGGACTCTGGCCGGCCGGCCGCAGCCTCCTGCTGTCGCTTTCGCTTTTTCGGCCGCTGCTTTTGCGTCTCCTTCCCTACAGGACCGTAGTTGTCCTCGAGAAACTGGGCTAGGCCCATCACCGCTTGACAGTAATCCTCGCCTGGGCAGGAGCTCGCCCAAGTTCAGGGCCAGAATTGACCTGTATAATTATAGCCCTGTCGGGCCGCAGCCGCCGGCACTTTTGCCAGCTGGGGTCGATCTTGCTCGTTTCAATGTACCTCAGGCCCGCCGGCCACTTGCGACGCTGGCGAAACTCCCGCGGCATCATCAGCGCCTTTAGCGTGCGGAGGCTCCCATACTCTAGCGACTGAAACAGCACCCGCAAACAGTCAGAGTCTAGCTGGGCATTGTGCAGATCCAGTGCATGCACGTTGGGGATCGCGACCAGGAACTTTGCGTCCACGAGCCTGCCGCTGTACTCGACCCAAACTCTGGTTTTGGGCGGCAGGGCCCACCTGATTTGGACAAACGCCCCGGGGAACGCCTCGAGGTCCTCGGTGCGCAGCCTCACCGTGTAGCGCGGGTGGCGAGCGCCAAAGTCTGGAAACACGCTGGCAAACAGCAGCCACAGGTCGAGCGAGTCGCGGCGCGTGCGCTCGACAACCTCCCACAGTTTGGGCCAGCAGCCGGGCCCCAGGCGCTCGAGGAGCCGAGGATCTAAGTATTGTCTATTATACTGTAAAAGGGACGCGGCAGCAATGTTGAAAAGCGTCTGCTCGCGCGGCTCGCGCGGCTCAAACTGCCGTTCAAGGCACAACTGGGCCTGGCTCGGAAGCCACATCCACCTATGCCTGTGATTAATCAACCGGGCGGCTCAATCAAGCTGGCCAATGTGTCGCAGGTGCGGCTGCGCAAGGGAAAGCGCAAGTTTGATATCGTGTGCTACCCCAACAAGGTCCAGGACTGGCGCAAGGGCGTCGAAAAGGACCTCGACGAGGTGCTGCAGCTGCCAAGCGTCTTTGTGAATGTCAACAAGGGCGAAGTGGCCTCTGCCGGCGACCTCAAAGAGAGCTTTGGCACCTCAGACACCGACAAGGTCGTGCTGGAGATCCTCGCCAAGGGCGAGCTGCAGGTGGGCGACAAGGAGCGCGCCCAGCAACAGCAAGAGGCGCACGCAAAGGTGCTGCAGCAAGTGGTGGCCAAAACCGTCAACCCGCGCAACCAGCGCCCATACACAATCGGCATCATTGAAAAGGTGCTCAGCGCCCTCGCATTCCAGTACTCAACCACAAAGCCGGTCAAGGGCCAGGCGCTCGAGGCGGTGCGGCTGCTGCTCGAGAGCCAGTACATTCCAATCAAGCGCGCACGCATGCGGATCCGCATCAGCGACGACGCGGCGCAGGCAAAGACCTACGTGTCGACCCTCGAGGAGATCCTCGAGGACATTGAGGACCAGACGTGGGAGCCGCAGTTTGAGATGATTGCGCTGATCGACCCGGGCGAGTTCCGCAAAATCGACCAGCTCGTGGCCAATTCCAGCCAGGGCGGCGGTCTCGTGGACGTCATGGCGCTGGACTTTTAGCTAAATGAAAAAAAAACAAGAAAACTGTAAACGCGTCGGGGGCCGGGCCTCCTCTCACATAATATGAATGATTCGACATCCCTGGAGGAGCTGCAGGAGGAATTCAACGAGTTCAAGCTCACTTCGCAGGCGCTCGAGCAGGAACTCGAGGCCGAGCTCGCAGAAACAGACGAGCGGCGCCAGGAGCTCGAGCACCAGCTCGAGCAGGCGCTGCTGGACGTAGAGTTTTGGCGCAATCGAGCCGAGCGCGAGCAAAAGGAGGCGGTCAAGATCCAGGAGAGCCTGGCACAGCAGACGGACGCGCTACGGCAGGCCGTCCAGCGCAACCAGGACCAGCTCATGGCCGTCGAGCGCGAGAACGACGACATGGAACGCAGCGGCCGCGAGATCGAGGCCACAATCCGTAATCTCGAGCACAAGAACGCCGAACTCTTGGAGAGGCTGGCCATCCAAGAGGCCGAGTCCCGCGAGCAGCTGATAATGTCAGAGGAGCTCCAAAGGGCACGCGACGACCTCAAAGAGGCTCAGGACGAGATCCACAAGCTCAAGCTTCCAAAACCAGAGCCGAGCCTCGCGGTGCCAAAGTCCAACTCGCTCAAACGAATGGCCGGGATCATTGACCAGGTTTCGCTGCTTGAAGGCCGCGTGGCCACTGTGGGGCGCCGCCTCGTCTCTGACGGCTCGTTCAAGTCGAGCTTTGTGCTGGCCCAGCCTCTTGACCTGCGCACCCGGGTGGCTGCTGGCGGCCACGGTCGGCCGCTCAATTCGTAGCGGGCGTGGTGGCAAGGCGATGCCCAGGGACAATACAGAGACACTCCGGCCGCTACACTCACGACATACAATGCATAAATCTATTTACATGGAAAACGACTCGTCGAAAATCTGAATGTACTTTGACGAGGCGCCTGCTTGGAGCGAAGCCCTCTCGCGCGCGTCTCTAATCAGCGCGGACGGGCCGCAAATAAAATACGCGAGCGACTTTTGGCACTCTGCCGCCGCCAGCATCACAATTCTGTCCAGCTGGGTCACGGGGTGGCACTCTGACGTTTTGAGCAAAAATGCACGCTTCTCGTCGCTGCCGCTGCACGGGCAGACCTCCTCTTCTACCACCTGCTCGTCCTGTTTGGTGGGCAGCACCGAGAGCACCTCTGTGGCGCTGTCAGTGTCTGAGTTTGTGATGTGGAGGCGGAGCTGCACCTGGGCCTGCTGGAGCCTCTCGAGCTCAGGCCTAAAGTAGTCGACCTCGCCCCTGTTTGAGACAATCCAGTCCACCATGACGCTCTTTTTGGCGAGGGCGT
This sequence comes from Wickerhamiella nectarea, assembly GCA_022577815.1. Classification (NCBI taxonomy): domain Eukaryota; kingdom Fungi; phylum Ascomycota; class Dipodascomycetes; order Dipodascales; family Trichomonascaceae; genus Wickerhamiella; species Wickerhamiella nectarea. The sequence continues at coordinate 218,675 of JAKIRY010000002.1, forward strand.
CGGCCCCAATCGCCATTACATGCGAGTAGATCGCGGTGATGCCAATTCCACCGGCAATAAATGAGACAGTGTCGAACGGCTCAAAGTTGATTGGCGTGCCATAGGGGCCGTCGATAAACACCCGCAGTTGACTTTGCGTAGCGCATTTCCCCAAAACCCACTTTGTTATGCCGTCTCTGGGCTTGAGCACCACCTTGGTGGTGCCGTCCTCGTTGGGCACCAGGGTAAAGGGGTGCGACTGCCAAAATAGGAGCGGGTGCATAAAGTGAATAAACACATAGCAGCCGCCGCAGTTTTTGAATTTGGTGTTGATGGTCAAGGTCACAGTGTTTGAAGTGTCTTGAGCCGCCATTGCAGTCAGATTGAGGCCATTAAAGACGATGCGACACAGCCTGAGCGCCCGGTCGGCCACCCAAAAGCCAAGGCACAGCCACCAGGTGGCCTTTGTTTGGTCAGTGTACCACAAATGGACATTCAAGCCGACAAGACACACAATGGCAAGCACAACGTGGGCAAACACGAAAAAGTCATAGGCCAGGGCCCTGAGCTGCTTGGAGCCGTGCAGCGCCATGATTCCCATGCACATGGTGGCAATGAACCCCCAGATCCAATAGGACTCGGTCCAGTTTGTTGCCAACATGCCCTCCTTTGAGTACATGATGTGGTACGCGGCCGCATGGGCAACCGACTGCACAAGCACAATGCGCGAGAGCCAGCGGTGCCAGAGATTAAACACGCACATGTCCCAGCCGGTCAGGCTGATGAGCAGGTTGTTGCGGGCGGCAAACAAAAACACAATGGGCAGCTGGTACATTGCCAGGTAGCCCGTGCGGAACCCAATGGCCGAGCTCATGGCCATGTCCTTTGGATTATAGAGACTGGAAAACGACATGCGGTCATAGTCGCACACGGTCAGGGCAATGTTGAGCACCACAAGCAGCCCGATCCAAAAGTAGTGCAGGCGCTGCCCAGAATTGTGCACGGCGGTGCTGGCCTTGGGCCCCAGCGCTGGCGGCAGCGAGAACCACCATCTAAATTCCTTGGCCATTGGCAGGGTGACCAGCCCCCTGTAGAGTCGCGGGGCAAACCAGCGGCAGCCATTCAAGAGGGCCTGCACTCCAATCACGATACAGACATAGCCGACGAGCCCCCAGCCAAAGACGATTGGGTCGTGACGCGCACGGTACCAGCTGAGTCCAGTCAGGGGCACGTTCTTGGCCTCGAGGGTAGCGGCTGCAATGGCGATCCGCGATGTGGTGTTGACCGGGTTTTGGTCAATGTTGAGGGCGATTTCGTCCCACGAGTTGGACAGACGCTGGTCATAGTAGTTGCAAATATAGCCAAAGTACTCCCAGCTCACCCGGTGCATCTTGTCGGTGCTGGTGGTGGTGTCGACGAGATCTGCGGCAGTAATGATACACTGGCCGACGCTGGCCTGGAAATCGTCCGAGCCGCAGAGCATTTCATACATTTCGGTCGAGGACATGCCCTTCATTGCGCCGCCATAGGTGCTAGTCTTGAACAAGAGCTTGGAGCACGGTCGGTAGTAGTAGTCGGCCTTTGCAGCGACCAGAGCGGGCAACAAGGCCAAGGCGTACCACAGCATTAAATTTTTCACACAATGGGCGGCGGCAGGCGGGTTTAATAGTTTCAAAGTGAGCAAATAGTAATAAAGCGCGCAAACCGCTCAAACTGCTCAGTCGGGTCCCGATCTAGGGATCTTGGCGCGAGTGCAGGGTGCAAACAGGTAGCAAATCTAGATAATTCTACACAAATATGGGGCGGCGCCAGTTGTGGCAGGCATTTAGGCGTAAAACGAAACGCTCTTTGATTTTCTGCTCTGGACCTCGGAGATGGCATCGATAAAGTCTTCGTGTGAGATGCTGGATTTGCCGTTGCGCAGGGCAATCATACCTGCCTCGACGCACACTGCCTTGAGCTGGGCACCGTTGAACTCATCAGTGGATCTAGCCAGCTCGTCCCAGTTGATGCTGTTGTCGGTGGTCATTTGACGGGAGTGGATCTGCAGGATTCCAGCCCTGCTTTCCTCGTTGGGCAGCGGGAACTCGATTTTGCGATCGAGGCGGCCCGAGCGCAGCAGAGCGGGGTCGAGCACGTCCACGCGGTTGGTGGCGGCCAGCACCTTGACTCTATCGTCGCTTCCAAACCCGTCGAGCTGGTTGAGCAGCTCCAACATGGTACGCTGCACCTCGCGGTCGCCGCTCTTGTCGCTGTCAAAGCGCTTGGTGCCAATCGCGTCGAGCTCGTCGATGAAAATGACTGTGGGCGCCTTTTCCTTGGCGAGGGCAAATGCGTCGCGCACCAGCTTGGCACCGTCACCGATAAACATTTGCACGAGTTGTGGGGCAGCCAGCTTGAGGAAGGTGGCGTTGGACTGGGCGGCGCAGGCGCGAGCAAGCAGCGTCTTGCCGGTTCCGGGGGGGCCGTACATGAGGGCACCCTTGGGCGGCTTGATGCCCATTGATTTGAACTTGTCTGCCTGCTGCATGGGGGCGACCACGGCCTCGTCCAGCTCCTCGATCTGCTTGTCCAAACCGCCAATGTCGCTGTAGGTCTCGGTCGGTTTCTCGTCCACTTCCATGGCCTTGACGCGGCTATCGTACTCGGCTGGCAGGGTATCGAGCACCAGATACGAGTCCTTGTTGACGCCTACCAGGTCTCCCGGTTTGAGCTCGTTGGGGTCTACGAGACCAACAAGAGGCAAAAACACCGTTTGGCGTGTGCTGGTCTTGATCACTGCGCTCTTGCCGGCCCGGGCAGTGTCGAGGTCCACGTTGGCCCCCTCACCGGTGTCCTCGCCCTCGATGTTCAGGAGCTCAACAATGTTGCCCACCAGGTACGGCAGCACTTTGTTGTTGTCGATTTTTTCCTGATTGGAGGTGATCTTCTCTGTGGTGGCGTTCTTTTCGTGCACTAGGCGCTGGTACTCGGTGCGCATGACCCGCACGTCATTGTCGAGCAGACGGCAGTGGGTGCGGATTTCGTCAACGGAGGCGTTGAGAATCTCGCTGTCAATGCCCTCCAGCTCCGGCGCAGAGGCGGCAGCGGCGATCTCTTCCAGGCTGCTCATTACGTAGGATGGGAAGGGGTGGGGGGTCTAGCAACTAATGTTCAAAAGGAGGAAAATAACTGGGGCCGCAAGGGCGGGCGCTGCTGTGGAGGAGCCCAAACCTGCCGCAAATAAAGCGGGGGACCACTCTACGGAGCCAGATGCGGCGGCAGACCCTCGCAATGCAGAGGACCCACATCCGCCGTCAGACCCGGCCACGCCGCCGTCAGACCCAGCCGTGCCACCGACCAAACTCTCAGCGCCACCCAAACCCCCCAAGGCAGAGCCGCGAGCCAAGGGCGTCACGATTGTCACCGACTTTGAGCACAATATCTGCAAAGAGTTCGCCAAATCAGGCTACTGCGGGTTTGGCGACACGTGCAAGTTCCTCCACATTAGGGATCTGCACCCCAAGTCCGAACCAGCGAAAAAGGTCTCCAAGCCCCAGGAGCCTCGCCAAGACAGCTGTCCCCTCTGCAGCAAAAAGTTCACCCAGCCGGTGGTCACAGACTGCGGCCACCAGTTCTGCCTCGACTGCTTTCTCCAGCAGTGCAAAAAGTCTACAAAATGTTTTAAATGTGCTACCGAAACCAGCGGCTCGTGCCTAATTTTGACTAACAAGAACGCGTAAGAAATGTCGTTTCCGCCAAGTCTCGCGCTGGAAAACAAACTCGCGTCCCACACGTACCTGCACTGCCCGCCAATCGAGGGCCCGGTGATTTTGGGCGTGGACGAGGCCGGGCGTGGGCCGGTGATTGGGCCCATGGTCTATGCAGCCGCGTTCTGCTCCAAGGACTTTGAAGAGCCGCTCAAGGCGCTGGGGTTTGCAGACTCCAAGGTGCTGACCGAGGAACGGCGGCTCGAGCTGATGCAAAAGATTGTCAATGACCCCGACTATGCAGGAATCGGCTGGGCCACCACGGTCATGACCGCACAGGACATCAGCGAGGGCATGCTCCGGCCAGACGAGGCGTCGTACAACCTGAATGCGCAGGCCCACGACACCACCGCGGCCCTGATTCGCAGGGTGATTGACTCTGGCATCGAGCTGACCGAGGCGTACATTGACACTGTGGGGCCTCCCGAAAAGTACCAGGCCAAGCTCAGCAGCCAATTCCCGGGGGTCAAGGTCACTGTCACCAAAAAGGCCGACTCACTGTTTCCCATTGTGAGCTGCGCGTCAATCTGCGCCAAGGTCACGCGCGACTACTCGCTGCGCGACCAGTTGAGTGATTGTGGGTCTGGCTACCCGAGCGACCCCAACACCAAGAAATGGCTGCAGGCCAACATGGACCCACTGTTTGGCTGGGGCCCGCTCATCAGGTACTCGTGGGGTACCGCGCGCGATATGCTGGACAAGACGGGCCATCTTGTGGAGTGGCCGGACGAGGCCCCGGTCAGGGACCGCGTTCTTGGTCGAAAACTCAGGGCCTACAAGCTAGACGCGTTTGGCCTGCACTGATACGGAGACCAACATGGAGACCATTTTGGAGACACAGGTGGCATGCATGCACGCCACAATCCGCCATGATCTCATGCACGACTGATGTCAATATTTCACCACGCGAAAGAGAAAAAAAAAATCCCACGGGCCGCTGCGCGGGCGCTTTGCGGTTCCCCAGGTTTAGCAGCTAGCAAAAAAACACTAGGTTAGAAAATAATACAGCGCTGCCGGCACCGCGACCCGGCGCTGGCTGGTGAAAAATTCAAGTGAAACAAAAAAAGTTTTGCTGCCCTGCCGTGGGCCGCAGAGCGCGGCCTGATCCGCGCACAGGCGCCGGCTCTTGGCGAGCAAGCATGCCCATCCCCTCCTCCCACCTCCCCAACTGGTGCACTCAACTAATCACGCGCGTGCATATTCTTAGTCAGCTGTAGTTTGATAATCATTTCAAAACTAGCCAAATCATCCCTCACTACCCATTTGATGTTGAGAACTATTGCCCGTCGTGGACTTGCTGCCCAGCGTTTGGCGCGTTTCTACGCCAAGTTCCCTGCTCACACAGTCATTGATATGCCTGCCTTGAGTCCCACAATGACCCAGGGCAACGTGGGCGCCTGGAAGAAATCTATTGGCGACGAGTTGGCTGCCGGCGACGTGCTGGTCGAGATTGAGACCGACAAGGCCTCCATGGACTTTGAGTTCCAGGAGGACGGTTTCCTCGCCAAGATCCTCCTCGAGGAGGGTGCCAAGGACGTGCCTGTTGGCCAGCCCATTGGTGTCTACTGCGAGAACGCCGAGGATGTTGCCGCATTCAAGGACTTTTCCGCCGAGGACGCCGGCAAGACTGCTGCCCCCAAGGCCGAGCCCAAGGAGGAGAAGCAGGAGGAGGCCAAGCCCAAGCAAGAGGAGGCCAAGCCCAAGCAGGAGACCAGCAAGGCCCCCAAGAAGGACTTTAGCGGCAAAATTAATGCATCTCCTCTCGCCAAGACCATTGCTCTGCAGCAGGGTATCAACCTCAACAACATCAAGGGCTCCGGCCCCGGTGGCCGCATCATTGAGCGCGACCTCAAGAACGCCAAGGCCGCTCCCGCTGCTGCCCCTGCCGCCGCTGCCGGCGCTTCCTACAAAGACACTCCCGTCTCGAGCATGCGCAAGACCATCGCCAAGCGCCTTACAGAGTCCAAGCAGATCAACCCCGACTTTATTGTCTCCAGCACCGTGTCTGTGAGCAAGCTGCTCGAGCTCCGCAAGGCCCTTAACGGCTCCCTCGAGAACGGCAAGATCTCTGTCAATGACATTTTGATCAAGGCTATCGCCATTGCTGCCAAAAAGGTCCCTGCCGCCAACTCCCACTGGATCGAGGCCGAGGGCACCATCCGCGAGTTCAGCAACGTCGATGTCTCCATCGCCGTGGCTACCCCCACCGGTCTCATGACCCCCGTGCTCAAGGACGCCGACAAGCTCGGCCTGAGCGACATCTCGGTGAGCGCCAAGGACTTGGGCAAGCGCGCCCGCGACGGCAAGCTCAAGCCCGAGGAGTACCAGGGTGGCACCATCACCATCTCCAACATGGGCATGAACAGCGCCGTTGACATGTTCACCGCTATCATCAACCCTCCCCAGAGCACCATCATCGCTGTTGGCACCACCCAGCGCGTTGCGGTCGAGGACCCCGAGAGCGAGACCGGCATTGCCTTTGACGACGTCATGACCCTCACTGCCTCGTTCGACCACAAGGTCGTTGACGGCGCTGTTGGCGGCGAGTTCATGAAGGCCTTGAAGGCTGTTCTCGAGAACCCCCTCTCCCTCATGCTGTAATTGTGTATAGAATAGATTTACGTGTGTAGCACAGTGCGCTCGCACCCAGTTTGGCCGGTTTGGCCGGTTTGGCCGTGGCAAAACTACAACCCTAACCCTGGCTGCATGCACCAGACGCTGCACCCCCCCGGGGCCCGCATCTCTGTGCGCTCATCTCTGCGCTCATCTCTGCAGCCGTCCCAGCTGGGCAGTGTCTGCAGGAGCCCTGCATGCGATCCTCGCCCGTATATAGTACTAATTACCCCCTCGAGACCATGGCCCCACATGTTTTCGAAACCCCAGCCGGCTCAAGTGTTTGACGAAACTCTAACCAACGAGGAAGAGGAGATCTACCTGATGAGTATCGACATGCTGGGCGACAACCTGGCCTATGCCTGCCTGCGCGGCACTCCCAAGCTGTATCCCACAAAGCCGCAGATTGTAGCACTGCAGCTGTCGCGCGAGCCTAGTGTCGCCAGTAAACCAGAGAGCCGGTTTAGGCGGTCGAGGGCACCGAGCCTGGCCCAAACAGGGTCTACAGTCTCTGGCACATCGCTGGTTTCGTTTCGAAAACGAGCGGCCAAAGCAATTGAGCAGAGGCGTCTCGGCGAGCTCGACGCGGGCTCCCAGTCGGGGTCCGAACTGGGGACGCCTACAGAGTCCCTGCGTAGCTCTATATTGCAGGATGCGCTCAAGCACCCGGCCGAGCGCCTCGTGGTCAGAGAGCGCCCGCGCGTCAACCTGGTTGCCAGAATGGACCGACCAGCGTCCATGGCATACACGCTTAATGCGTACTGGCGCATGTCTGGAGCTGATCAAAGCCACACTGCTACACTAAATGCGACTCGCCTGTGGCAGAAATCAAAGCAGGCGAGCCTTGAACGTACAGCGCGACACCCGGGCTACGAAGAGAGCTCATGGGGAATCATCACCCCCGAGGACAGTGTATCCAATGTAAACAGTACGCACGGCACTAGGCACGACGCCCTGCCTGATTTGTTTGACTTTGAAATGCCCGATTTTGACCCCAAAATGGATCGCCGGCCGATCGCCATCTGAATAGAAAAAAAAAAAATAACGAATAAATATTCTACATATAGTCTTTGCGATTAGCTGTACGCACAAACCCGCGGTACTGCCACTCGGTGTCTGCGTCCTTGTTGTCTATAGTACCCAGCGTTAGGTTGTAGAGCTTCATCTCAAACCGTGGGCCAACTTCGGCCATTTCCACGCCCATGCGCGTGCGCACAAACACGTGCTGGCGCACGCTGATGTAGTCGTGGCGGTTGGCAAATGTGATGACGCGCTGCGAGTCCTTTTTGACTCCCGGGGGAAATAGGTGCTTGAGGATGGTAACAACGCGCTGGCCAAGAGGTGTGTTGAAGTTGTCAAAGATCAGGTGCGGGTGCGCCTCACTCATGTTACCCGAATTGGGAATGTCGTGGCGCAGAACCACATTGTGCAGGCTGAAATAGGCGGTGGGGCCATGGGGGAAGTGAGTGATTGTGAGCGAGGTCGGCACACCACGGTGCTCATGCACAATAACTGCGTCTGTGGTGTTGCTCTTGAGACATGCTTGCACGAGCGCGGGCAGCACAGAGCCACCGCGATTGACCCGCACACCTGTCGGGAAGAGCAGCTTGAGCTCTTTGGCAAACTGGGCCAGTCGCGAGCTGGGGTCTCTGCTCGTGGTGACAACGACCTTGGGGTCTTGCAAGCCGCTGAGCTCAGAGTACTCGTCGTCGATATCCTCCTCTGCTCCCTCGTCGTACTTGAAGTCCTTTTGTAAATCGTCGTCGTCGGCAATCTCTTTGGGCAGGGGCTTTCCGGCCTCGACGGCGGCCTTTATCTGCTGGCGCTTTTTGTGCAGCACCGATTCCTGCAACTTTTCACTTTTTTGAAACAGGTATTCGCGCCGTTGGCGAGCTCTGCGGCGAAGCATCTGGCGAGAGGGTAAAGTTAAGGTGAAATTTTACATAATTTTTTTCTTTGGGCAGCTGGTGCAGCCGGGTGGAAAAAAAGCGTGGCAAACGTGGCGTTCGAGTATGAGTTGCACCTATTGTGGAGTGGACAATCCGGGTGCCCTCGTGGAGTGCACGCGCTGCGCACACTGGTTTTGCAACGGCAGGACCCACACCAAGGGCTCGCACATAGTCATGCATATGGTCAAGGCCCACCACAACGAAATTACGGTGCACCCAACAAACCCAATTAGCGAAACCCCGCTGGAATGCCACCACTGCGGAAGCACCAACATTTTCAACTTGGGGTTTATCCTCACCAACGACAATACCATGCTGGTGCTGCTCTGCCGGCACCCGTGCCTCGGTCTGGCCCAGCCCACCGCTGAGCTCGACTGGGACCGTGAAAAGTGGTCGCCGCTAATCAACGAGTTCAAGCTGGTCGACTGGCTCGCAGAGGAGCCCAGCCCCAGCCAGCAGCAAAAGGTATATGCCAGCACCGTGGACTCGCACGAGGCCATCCGGTCCCAGGATCGCAACAAGCTAGAGGCGTTCCCCCTGCAATTTGAGAGCACAAAGCAGTACCAGCAGATTTTGACCCCGCTCATAGACCGCGAAGCAGAGAATGAGGTGCTGCTACGGTCGCAGCATTCGTGGTCTGGAGTACACGTCGACTGGGCCAACTCCTCCACCATCAGGTTCTCGCTCGGCTCACTCGAGATGAAAATCACTATCGGCGACCGCGTCGTCCTGGAGTGCCCCGTGCCTGGACAGGACAAGCCCTGGAAGGCCACGGCGGTTGTTGTGCGCCAGCTCGGGGACCGCATCACCGCCAAGCTCGACGGCAATGCCGAGCAGCCCAAGCTGGCCACCGGGTACGTGATCCACTTTGAGCCCTCTGTAGTGACCAAACAGCGCATGAAGCGCGCCCTCAACGCCCTGGTCAAGCGCGAGAGCTCCATGACCCCGTACCTGCGGGAGGCGGTGCTGGGCAACATTGAGCAGCCGCCCGCCAACAAGCTCAAACCAAAGCACACACTGAGCGTGAATGGCGTGCGCCTCAACGAGAGCCAGCTCAAGGCCGTGAACGCGGCGATCGCGCAGCCGCTGAGCCTGATCCAGGGCCCGCCCGGCACCGGCAAAACGCTCGTGTCTACAGCGCTCATTTCTCTTTTGAGCCGCCGCCACAAGACTCTGGCCTGCGCCCCGTCCAACATTGTGGTGGATCAGCTCACCGTGCAGCTGGGCAGGGCCGGCGTCAATGTGGTGCGCATGGTCTCGCTAGCGCGCGAGATCTTGGACCCTCAGGTGGAGCAGTACACCCTCAACTACAAGGTGAGGGCTGCCCTGCCCAAAAACATCCTGGCGCTGCTCGACCGCGACGAGCGGGGCGAGATCTTGTCGAGTGCCGAGCAAAAGCTGATGGACGAGGCCGTGCGCAAGGAGGAAGCCAATGTGTTGAGCAAGGCCAGAGCGGTATGTGCAACCTGCTCAGGAGCGTGCGACTGGCGCCTCTGGTCGCTCAAGTTCAAGTCGGTCCTGATTGACGAGAGCACCCAGGCAATCGAGCCCGAGGTCTTGATGGCAATCACTCACAAGTGCGAGCAGCTGATAATGGTCGGCGACCACAAGCAGCTGGGCCCCGTCGTTACCGACCTCGAGGCGGCCAAGGCCGGGTTCAACCGCTCGTTCTTTGAGCGCCTCATCGCGCTTGGGCTCGAGCCCACGCGGCTCACGGTGCAGTACCGCATGCACCCCGCACTCTCGCGCTTCCCAAGCTCTATTTTCTACGACGGAAGCCTACAAAACTCTCTAAGCGTCTCCCAGCGCACCTACTACCAGGAGGACAAGCTAGCCTCAATGTGGCCAATCATGAACCAGCCAATGATGTTTTGGGCAACAATGGGCCAGGAGGAGATTGGCTCTGGTGCCAAGTCGTACCTCAATCAGGCCGAGGCGGGCAACTGTCGCCAGCTGGTGAGCCGCATGATCTCGGCCGGTATCGACCCCAGCGAGATCGGCATCATCACCCCGTACGAGGCGCAGCGCACCTTTTTGAGGCAGCACCTCGACCTCATGGGCGAGCTGAGCCCCGAGGTGTACCAAAAGATCGAGATTGAGAGCGTCGACTCGTTCCAGGGCCGCGAAAAGGGCTATGTGATTTTGAGCTGCGTTCGCAGCAACGAGCTCCAGGGCATTGGCTTTCTCAAGGACTCGCGGCGCCTCAACGTTGCCATCACCCGCGCCAAGCACGGGCTGGTGATTGTGGGAAACCCGCGCATTTTGAGCAACGACCCCCTCTGGAGCGAGCTCATTGAGTTTTACCGCAGCCAGGGCTGCCTTGTCCAGGGCACTCTAAACAACCTAAGGCCCTACAATCTGCCGCTCGCGAAAAGTGCCGCAAAGTCGCAGGCCCATGCGCGCCCCGTGGACCCCACGTTTGGGATGGAGGGGCTCAGTCTAAATGACTTGGACCTCAGCCACATTACCCAGCTCGTCGACTAGATGCATGTGTGAACGAGGCGACCCCCCTCCTCCTCCTCCCACGTTTTTTTTTGCGCGCACCAGCTTGCTCCCACCCTTGGCCCTTGTTTACAGGACCTGCAGCTTGGCGAGGCAGGAAACGCGCGACCTGAAACAGATGACTCAGCCATGGTCACGCCGGGACCCCGTGTGGCCCCACTTGGAGACTTGCATGCATTACTATGCATCTAGCCAAAAGAGGCCTATAATTGCAATAATTCAATAGACTATAGACGCCAGGCGGTCCCCAATTCTTGATTCCGCGCGTTTTACCACCGCTTTTGCCTGCTAGTTCAGCTTAGATCATCTCTTTCCTGACCTTCGCGCGAACCCCCTTTTTGCAGAGTGAATTCCGCCGGAAATGTCGTTACTGATTGCGAGGATAGAACCGCAGCCGTCGCGGCGGGGGTCGCTCAAGCCTCTCTGGGCAGAGACTCACCGCGAAATCACCGCTGCCTGCGCCGACCCGGTGGTCAAGGCCCAGGTCCAGGTCCTGGATGCGCGCGAAACAGAGTGGTTGGTTTCCAATATTGAAATTGACCGCGGCGTCCTGAAAATCTCCTACGCGGGCCAGGTCTTTGCGCGCGTTCAGCTCACTGGAGCCACAATCATTGGGCACATTGCAAAACGACACATTCAATTAATAGAGTCCAAGCAGGCGTTTTTATTCAAGCTGCAAGAGCGCCAAGAGTACGTTTCGTTGCTCAGCACCCTCTTGTGCTGGGCGAGCGCCCGGCCAGCCGGCCTCGACAACAAGATCTGCGTCCCCACGGTGGCCGAGCCCAAGATTGAGGACGACCCCATGCTGGTTTGCTCAATAGAGTTCTCTAGGGCCCATATCGACTGGCAGGCGGCCACCGCCATCCTCCTGCGAGCGGGAGTTTTGGAGATTGGCGAGCTGTCCAAGAGCCCCATTCACAGCCTCAACATACGGGACCTGTATTCACATCAAGTTCGCCACGTTGACTCGAGCGTTGCTGGACAGCGCGTTCTTGTGGTGGGGAGCGTTTATCTGCGGCTGCCGAGCGATGCCGATTTCGACGACTGGTACGTTACCCTAAAGAGCTTTACAAAACAGTTGGTCTTCTCGCCAATACCGGCAGACGTTAAAAAGTCGGTGCGCAAGGTGCGCAACATCAAAATCAGTGGCTTGTCAATACGAGTGTCCAAGGAGCACCCCGCGCTCTCGCCGCAGATTCCGGGCTCAATAGACGCCGAGGACCTGGACTTTTCCAATACCTATATCGAGCTGCTGTACAACGACTCGGTCTACGGCCGCACCTATTTGCACACGGCGCCCGAAGTGCCGTACTGGATGCAGGTGTTTAACTTTAGCAATGTGCCCGAGTCCCAGGTGCGCATCAACCTAAAATACACAGAAACTGGCCACGTGCAATCAGAAAATCTGGGCATTGGCGCCGCCTCGCTGGAAGAGGGCAAGGAGTGGGTAGTGCTGGACAACCCCAGCGTGCCGATCAGTGTGCATGCCACGATGGCTCTGGACGAGTGCTTTGTGCTTGACTCGAGCTACTACAGCCAGCTGCGGGAGCAGGCGCTGGACCTGTCGGCTGGCCTCGCCTACAAGCTGGGCAACGCCATTCCGCAGGATATGGCGGTCCTGTGCGACTCGTTCTTTAGCATTTACCTTGCCGAGCGCAAGCAGACCGAGTGGATTGAGTTTTTGATTGCCAGCGAGATCGACGAGACCGCGCAGCGCGAAAACAGCACTGCGACAATGTTTCGCGGCAACTCGATGATGACCCGCGGGATTGAAAAGTACCTGCAGACAATAGGCCGGCGAGTGCTGGAAAAGACGATTGGCCGGTTTGTGCGCAAGGTGCTCAACACGGACGACACGTTTGAGCTCGACCCGTCGCGGGTGAGCGCGCAGCTGGCGAGCCAGGGCGTGCCCAACGACGCCGAGGCGGTGGACAAGGTGGTGGCGGCGAACCGCATCACCATCACAAACTACATGGTATTTATTTGGACTCTTATTCGCAAAGAGCCGCTCCCCGACCACTTCAAATGGGTGTTTACATTTCTGTCCGAGACGATGCGCACCAAGCTGGGCATCACCAATGTCGACACTATTTATTCGGCCGTTTCGGCGTTTTTGTTTCTACGCTTTTACTGCCCCGCGCTGCTCAACCCGCAGCTGTTTGACCTGTTTGAGAGCGCGGTGACCCCTGCCAACCAGCGCGCGCTGACCCTAATTGCCAAGCTGCTGCAGGGGTTTGCCAACCGGGTCAAGTTTGGCTCCAAGGAGCCGTGGCTGATGCCCATGAACTCGTTCCTCGACAAGTACGAGTCCGACCTGACCGAGTGGTACGGGACGCTCGTCTCGTACAGCGGGCAGCGGCCGCGCGAGCGGGCAGCCAAGGAGGCGCCGCTCGACGTCTACATGGACAACCAGCTCAGCAACCCGTTTCTGGTCGACGAGTGGGCGCAATTTGCCAAGCTCGCCAAGTGGGCCGCCGACGTGAGCTTCGACAAGAGCTGGGGCACCGTCATCACCCGCTTCTTTGGCGAGTGCAAGCGCATCGGCAACAGCCTCCAGCAGGTGCTCGACCTGCTCGACGCGCCCGACGAGATCGACGGCTCCTGCCGCATCCCCACCCTCCACGTCAACTGGGACCTCTGCCTGTTTAGCAACAACCAGCAGGTGATCACCGCCCAGCAGCCCCAGGCGCTGCTCAGGCCAGAGAAAAAGAGCGTCTGGTCCAAGCTCATTGGCAGGTGACGAGGGAAGAAAGGAAAATAAGATAATTAATTTTTTGGTAAATAAATAATACTACCACCCCTTTGCGTGGTAGCCCAAGTCGTCCTCGGGGCCGTCGTCAAAGCCCAGGCTGCCGCGCGCGGGCAGCGTCGAGGAGCGGCTGAGGGTGGGCCGGCGCTCGCGCGTGTGGGTCTGGGTCTGGGCGGCGACGGGCGTGGCATTTTGCTTGGCCCACAGGGCGTCCAGGTCGTACTGGCGCTTGTTGGAGATGTTTGAGCGGACCGACTGCGAGAGCTCACGCTCCATGAGGTCCTCGCTCGACTTTGTGTTGCGGAACGGGCGGTGGGCGCGGATGGGCCCCCGCAGCAGGATCTGCTCGTGCTGGCCGTGCTGGCCGTGCTGGCCGCGCATCGCGTGGTCAAACATGGAGCTCTGCGACTCAACGCGGCCCAGGTGCGGCACGCTGCCCGCCTCGGGCGTGGCCCGCGGCAGCGACCCGGGGCTCGGCACCAGGTGCTCCTGCTCGTCCTCAGAGTCGGTGAACTGCTCCTCGCCGTGCTGCGGCTCGCAGCCGACAAACATCGACGACAGCAGCGACCGGTGCTCCTGCGGCTGCAGCGGCACGTCGCGCCCGGAAAACAGCGGCTCGTCGTCCTCGCTCAGGTCGTCCCAGTCGCTGTCGCCCCAGTCGTGGGGGTCCTCGCTCTTGTCGGGCTGCTCCTGGTCCTGGTCCGTGTCGGAGCAGTCCTCAAAGTCGTCGCTCTCGCTGTGTGCGGGCGCCGCTGCCGCGGCCGAGCCCGAGACGGGCGCTGCTTGAAGGTCCTCGTCCTGGTCATCGGCCGCGCCATCGTCATCGTCGTCCCAGCTGCCCTCCTCCCAGCCGCCGTCCTCGTCCAGCGACTTGGCCGGCTCTTCAAATGTGACTGTCTTGCGCCGAACAAGCCCGGGGCGCGTGGGGGTGGGCACCGGGATCGAGTCAACCAGCGGAGACAGGTTCTCGCTCTCGGCATCCGAGTCGCTCGAACTCTCTATAAAAAACATGGATTTTGACTGCGAAGAGCCAAACGAGCCCTGCGGCGGGGCCGCTGCAGGTGCGGGGATCTTGAGGCTGCTCTTGCGGGTCGGGCTCGCCGAGAGCATCGACGACACACTCACAGTGCTCCGACTCGACACCGAGACCTTGTCAAAGCCGCACACGGCAGGGGACGGCTCGGCCGCGCGCGGAATAGCAATGGGCGGCACCTCCATCTCTGGGGTCGAGACCGGAGTCACCTTGACAACGGGGTGGTCTATTGAGGCGCTCGCCAGCGGCTCGGTCTCGAGTACAGGCTTGTCCAGGTCCTCTGGCGTGGCCGGAATCGTCACAATCCTATCAAACAGGGTCATTAGTTTCTGGGAGCTGAGCCGGCCGCCCGCGGGCACCAAACTGTCGGTAGAACTGCTCATTTCGAGCGCCGGCGGTACATCCAATTCAGGAACCTCCAAGGTATTTGCCTGCCGCTTGCGCTGAAGTATGCTGCGCGAGTAGAGCCGCCAGCTCAGGTACTCCAGCCGGGTGCCCTGCGAAATCGATTGCTTGGCGCCGCTGAACGAGGACCAAACTTCTCTTAGTCCATCTGTGTCGTTGGGATCAACATTATCTAGCGCGGCGTGCTTCACAAAAAGCACTGGTCCCCTCGGGATCATCAGTGAAAAAAGATGCTGTTGCTCGGTTCGCCCGCGCGTTTACCCCAAGATATTCGTAATCGCTGAGTCACCGCCTGCATGCCGGTTGGCGTGCCCTGCACATGCACGACGAAAAGAAGGAGAAAAAAAAAAGAAATTCTTGCAGCAAGTTGGGGTACTAGGCGAGTCCACTTTTGGCCGGCACTGGCTCGAACCGCAAAACAAGCGCGAATTCCTCGGAGCTGGGAATCAATTGCTCGGTCAGAGTGCTTTTTATAGGTCGCATGCCAAGACCTGCCATCGGCAGGCTCACGGCAGGCCTCGGTGACACTCGGTTTGATTCACCATGCATCGGCCCCTCCTGCAGGTATTGCCTCAACACAGCAGCCCAAACAGTGCTTTTCTAGCATCCACAGCTCGTCCAAATGCGCCCGCCCCAGCGCCCACGGCCGGCTTGGCAGTCTTGGAGCTGAAGGTGAAACGCATGGCTCCTCCGTGCATATGCACAAGCCGCAATTGGCTCAATATCAGATTTTGCGTTTTTTTGAGCCTCTTTAATTTGCCCAATCTGGTTGGAATTTTACTTTTACGTTTATCTCTAAAATGTCCTGCTGCACCTGCCCCAGAGTTCCTGGCCCCTCTATCGCCACGCCAACCTCGCTAAAACTTATCGGCCATGCAAGTCGTGACAGGCTGCCAAAGCGCAGCACTGCCAGGCCCCACGCTGGGGTTTGCCAGTATTTTCGCCCCCCGGCCTGTTGCTCGGCGCTGCCATGGCTTGCTCCCTGCCCCGTGGCCAAACAGCTCGTCACATGATGCAACCCCAACCACGAGGAGCAGCGCGCATGCTGCCGGCTGCCAAGTAGTTTTGCGCAGCAGCACGGTCTCTGTTCTAAATTTAGGCCTGCCCAAACAAGGTTCGCAGGGTACTTTGAGCGCGCAGCCCAAGCGATACGCCCGCTTTGAGCCAGGCCCTGCGCACCCCACTTACCACGGCCCGGTGTCTCTACAAACCATGCCTACAGGCTCCATAGACCCGCTTTCTCGAAAAAGTCTGGCTATCGCGCAATCCTAGACAACTGATGCAGTTGCAACCGTCCGGAATAATTATGCCCTGCATAATTTCTTTTTATGCAGGTGGGTCTAATTAATGTCCCGGCCAGAGCCAAACTTTTTTCAGTAAATCCAGTCTAGCGCCGGCTGGGCGAGTCTAGATGTCGTGCAATAAATATCGAGCAACAATTTTTCCGCCCTGCTTGGCGTTGCCTTGTCTTGGCAAGCCAGCGCAGGGGCCCGCCTTGTGTCTCTACTATAGCTAGCTAGCAAAAAAAAATAAACACTTGAAATAAATAAGACGCCGCGTTGAACGCCGTGGGCATCTGCTTAGAGGCCTATGTGTAGGAGAAAATCTCGCTGTCCAGCCCGCCGTACAGCTTTCCCAGCAGGTCGTTGATGTTTGTTAGCTTTTGGGTCACGGTAATAGTCACCAGAATGTAGGTGTAAAACAGGACAAAGTCCTCCATGTCGGCGTCTTTTTCCTCTGGCGGGCTCTCAATCAGGTTCTGGCGCTGGGACTGCAGGGTGCGCAGCAGCCGGTTCAGCGCGCGCTGGGGGCTCGGCAGCTCCTGCGGCACGGGGAACCCCATTTGAAGCGAGGAGCTCGCAGTGTAAAAGTAGAGAAATAGCATCGAGCAGAGCTCCGCCACCTCGGGGCGCGTCGCGGCCAGCAGCTCCATCTCTT
The DNA here is from genome assembly GCA_022577815.1 of Wickerhamiella nectarea. Lineage (NCBI taxonomy): Eukaryota > Fungi > Ascomycota > Dipodascomycetes > Dipodascales > Trichomonascaceae > Wickerhamiella > Wickerhamiella nectarea. Next base: position 235,592 of record JAKIRY010000002.1, read on the forward strand.
TGGAGGTGGCGGTGGGGCTCTTGGCGACCAGCACCCCGAGGCTGTAGTAGGCATTGAGGATCGCCTGGGTGTTTGCGAGCAGGGCCTCGTATATCGTCGGGTCAAACTTGCCCTTGAGGCGAAACTCGTTGTTGGCGTTTTGGAGTCGCACCTTGAGGGTGACCATCTCCTGCTGGAGCTCCTCCTCGCCGTGGATCCCATACAGCTCTGCGGGGCGCGAGGGGTCTTTACGGGGCATGGTGCCCAGCGGGTTTGCCCTCCACACGACGCCCATTCGAAGCCAGTGGGCGCTCAGCGTGCGCCGGAACGCGCCACGGGCAGAGTCGGGGAACACGCACACAGTGATCAAGAGCGCCCAAATCACGCCGGCGCTCACAGCAATGACGCGGTGGAACGCAAACCCCAGGAGCGCGTGCAGCGACTCGTCTCGATCAACCAGGCCCAGCTGGCGCTTTGTGTAGTTGGAGAGGCACACCAGGTTGTAGGCAATGATCGAGAAGCGACCGAGCGACGAGAGACGGCGATCGGGGCCGAGAATGTACTTGAACGAAATCAGCGAGAGCAAAAAGCCCGCGGGCACCAGAAACAGCGCGCTGGGGCAAACGAGCCACGCAGCAATGGCCAGCCCCGCTCCAATCAGAGTGCCGAGCAAGCGGGCGCGAACGCTGGTGGTCATTGCCCCCAGATCGCGGTTCATCATGATCAAATAAATAATAAGGGCCCACTCGCCCTTCCACTGGGTGAAATAGGGCCGCAGGTTGTCGGTAAAGGCGGGGATGGCCAGGAGCACCGACCCAAACCCGACCTTGAAGGCAAATTTGGTCTCATAGTGGTGCCATCCCTGCAGCACCTTCCAAACGCGCAGCCTGAGCGAGGTCGCCTGGACCTGGCGCTTTGGGTAGAGCGCCTCGGTGAGTTTTGAAAACGGCTTGGACTTTTTCGACGGCTGGAACCGCTTGGGCCACAGGGGCAGGGACGGCAGCGAGAGCAGAAACTTTACGTTTGGGCGGATCCTTGCGTCGACGGTCTCCTTTTCGTACTTTACCAGCAGCTCTAGCAGATTGAAAATTTCGTCTCCAATCTCCTCAATGATGTAGCTAAAGTTTCCGCAAACGGCCACAATTGCCTCCTCGTCGGTCGAGTCGGGGTTGACGTCTGTCTTTACCACCGTGGGCGCGGGCGCGGGCGGCGAGGCGGCGTCAAACGCGCTGTGGGCATACACCTTGAGGAGCGCCTTTTCTCTTGCGTCAGAGTAGAGCTGGAGGGCGCTCTTCATGCTGCGCATATAAATAGGGTTGAACGAGACATTGGCCTCCTCGTCAAACGGGAGGTTGGACATGACGTCGCGCACGGTGGTTGCAAACGAGTTGATGGGGGGCCCCAGCTCGGCAATAAACTCGCAAAACAGGTCGTCGACCCTTTGCGAGGTGTGCAAAAGCGGGCTCAGCACCTCGGCGCTGTGGGCCAGCCCCCCAATGTGGCGCACGAGCCGAAAGTGGACGTGCACGATCTTTTCGTACAAAGAGTAGCGCGAGCGCTGGCCAATAGAGTAGAGCTCAAAGCGGGCGTGGCTCAGGTGCGTGTTGATCACGCTGATGCGCCCCACCATTTGCGAGTAGCCCTCCTGGTACTCTTTTGCGCAGAGGCCGGACCCCTGGGCAAAGGCCTTGAGGATGTGGGTCTGGGCCTCGCTAATGTCGTCCATTAGGCTGGTCAGCGAGCTTGCCAGCGTGACGGTTGCGTAGGACGGCTTTATGGCAAAGCACACGACCGCGCTCGTGCACACGCCCATCACCACGAGGCAGAGGTATGCCCCGAGCTGCTCAAACCCGAGGATGCCGTTTTGGATGTTGTCTTCTTTAATAACGATCGTAACCATAAAGATGATTGCCACCGTGCACGCGGTGTCGTAGGTGGGGTTCAGCACGGTGATCTTTGAGTAGGCCAGGAGCGAAAAGGCCATGCCGCAGTAGAGAAACAGCAGAATGTCGAGCCCCCGGTTGAACCACTCGAGGTCGTAGAGCAGGTGCGCGGTGACCATCGAGGCGATCCCGACGGTGATGCCATAGGCGAGCGCAAACAGCACGTAGCCGCAGGCCTGGATCATCGCCCCCACGGTGCGCGCGGGGTGAAAGTAGATGGACACGGTCGAGATGAGGTGCTTTGAGGAAAAGTCGCCAAACAAAGTCGCCAGCGGCGTAAACACCACCAGGGTGCTCAGGGTGTATGCCAGGGCGCACTTGAGCGACTCGCTAAAGAGGCTGTTTGCGGCGGGGACTCGCCGCTGCGGGCTAAACGGGTTCTCGGAAATGGTCTCCATCGCGAGCAGCGGCGTGGTCTCTCTGGAGAAGGTGACCTTGCGGGGCGACGATCTTGCCGACGCCGGCACCCGCTCGCCCGTTTCGGCCAGAATCATCGAGGTGCGCCGCACAATGCTGTACGAGATGGCCGGCCCCGATGGCGGCCGTCTCATTTAGGAAGGTATTAGTGATGGCTCTGGGTCCCAGCCAGGAAGGTATTGGTGATGGGGCTCTCTGCGTCCTTAGCCCCTCGGCGAGTCCAGAGTCCCCGCCGTATTATCTATCTAGTCTAGCTCGTCAATTGACGAAACGGGGGCGTCTGCGTCGGCAGGGACCTCCACCGGCTCGTCCTGCTCCTCGAGCTCGGACTTTTTCCGCTGCCACTCGTCCACGTCGTAGATTTTTTCCTCCACGAGCAGTACGCCCGACTCGCTGAGCTGCTGCACGAGCTCCTCGGCGTCGGGGATCGAGAGCGCGCCCAGCACCTTGTTGAGCTGGTCGAGGCTCTTGGCCTCGATGGCGGCCCTGGTCTCGGGCGCAAACTTTTCGTAGATGGCATAGCCGGGCGACTCGCGGTCGGGCACCTGCACCATGATCTCCGTGTCGGGGTCTACAGAGTGCAGCTGGATCTGCTCGACCGCCTCGTCGTCCTGGGCGTTCTCCTCGGCCAGGACCTGGCACCGCGTGATGATGTGCTGGGTGGTGCGCGCCACCTCCTCGTCAAAGCCCTTGCGCGCGGGGTGGTCCTTGTTTGAGATGTTGGCAATGAACTTGCGCGCCCCGTTGACGCCGCCGAGGATCGCCGAGTACTGGATGAGCAGCGACTGGTGGACGATCTGCGCGCACTGCCTGGTGTTGCCGGCCAGCTGGCTGTCAAACGCAGTCATGATCAACGCGTCCTTTTGGTTCTCAGAGATAATCTCAGGGTGGGTCATGAGGAACCGCAGGCTCGTCTCGAGGTTGTCGAGGGTGCCAAACTGCTTGGTTGCGGGCATCAGCGTGTCTAGCGAGTCGTCGCTCACGGCAGGCACGCTCGAGCCGCTGGTGGCTGCCTTTGGCGCCGCTGCCTTTGGCGCCTCGGGGTTGAGCACCTCAATGCTGGTATCCTGCTTGCCGGTATCCTGCTGGCTGGTGCTCGTCTCGGGAGCGTGCGGCGCCTGCGGCTTGTTGAATAGAGTAGAGTTCCACCCGTCCCTGAGATCCTCGGAGGTGATGTGCTTGCTCTTGTCCTCCTCGAGAGCGTCGAGCTCCTTTTGCTCGTCGGCGAGCGCGCTAGTGATCATGCCGCGGGTCTGCGCCAGCGCCTCGCCAATGTCGCCCGTCGCCTGCTCGAGCATGCTCTCAATCATATCGTCGTAGCGCGGCTGCTGGTCGCTGGTGGCCAGGGCAGGCTTTTCCTTTGTGTGGCCCGCGCGGGAGATCTCCAGCGCGGTTTTGAGGTCTTTGAGGTCCTTTCCGGCCTTGTGTGCCGCAATGAGCGCGTCGACCCGCGGCAGCAGGTCGCTGTTTACCTCCAAGTTGAGTTTGAGCTGGTCAATGCGGAACTTTGTTTTCTGGCGCTTCTCGCGAATGGACTGCTGTTTCCAGCGAACGAGCGATGCCTTGTCGACATTGGGGTGCCCCTCAATGTCGCTGTCGTCTGAGAGTTCGAGCTTGTCCCACTTGGAATAATCGAGTACCATGTTGTGTCAGAGCGTGGAGCAGCTTATGTAGGACGAGTTGCTGCGCGCAACGGGCAACAGGGCGCGCCCCCCCTGGCGGGCGTCCAAAAAACTGTTTGTTATCTATAAATTATTCGTTTCGCAAATGTGCCCCCCGCAAGAATGCTGCGGGTGGGTGGCGCGTGACGCGGTGTATATTACTTAAGCCTGATAACCCACCGTCTTGTCTCAACATGTCGGAAAGCCCACCGGTTGCGGACCGCGTCTCTGAGCAACTTGCAGAGGAATTGGCCCAGTCAATTGATTTCACGCCCGGCTTTATGTCTGGTGACCCAAGCGCCAGTGAGGACGAGGACGACCATCTTGAGCAGCGGGCGCTGGCCTCGCCCGAGCCCGAGCGGGCCGCCACGCGCACCCCATCTCCAGAACCAGAGGCCGCGCAGGAGCCCGCGCTCCCCCACGCAGCGCACGGGATCTACTCTGGCCCGGTGTCAATCACTGTGGGGTCCCCCCAAAAGGTGACCGAGGGGGCAAGCGCGTTTGTGGCCTACCTGGTGACCTCGATGCGGGCCAACCAGCTCGACGAGCACGTGCGCCGCCGTTTCAGCGACTTTGTCAAGCTTTACAACCAATTGACCGCCGCCTACCCGGGCTGCGCGGTGCCGCCGCTCCCCGACCACTCCCGTCTAGAGTATATCGCAGGCGATAGGTTCAAGGACGAGTTCACCTGCAAGCGGGCGGTGAGCTTGGAGCGGTTCCTTTTCCGGCTGCTGCAGCACCCCGAGCTGTGTCGCAGCAGGGCGCTCGCGGCGTTCCTCACTCCAAAGGGCCACATGGCTGCGCGCAGCCGCTCGCGGGCGGGCGAGTCGAGCGTGATTGATACCCTGAGCGACCACCTGCTCAACGCGTTTGCCAAGGTGCGGTACCAGTCCAAGGAGATGCTCGAGGCCAAGGACAGGGCCGACCGGTTTGAGCACAATGTGGGGTCGATCGACAAGGCGTTCTCGCGCATGACGCGGCACCAGGCAGATCTGGTGCACGAGATCAACGACATGCACCAGCAGGCCGCGCGGCTCGCGGTGATGGAGAAGAACGTGCGGCCCGAGCTGGACCTGCTGAGCTCGGCCACCAAGGAGATCAGCGCGGCCACGAGCACGCTGCACAACGCCATGGACGCGACGTTTGCCGGGGCGCTGCGAGACATGACGCACTATGTGCAGGCAATCAAGCACCTGCTCAAGCAGCGCGAGCAGCGCCAAATTGACTATGAGGCGCTGGTGGACTACCTCAACCGCACCGAAGCAGACAAGACGGCGCTCCAGCAGGGCACCACCACGAGCACAACCGGCTTTCTGCGCACAAAGGTCAACGACCTCCGAGGGGTCGACAATGAGCAGCACCGCGCCACGCGCCTGCTCAAGCTCGACGACCGGATCGGGTCGCTCAAGAGCGAGGTCGCGCGCGCCAAGCAGGTCTCGTCGCAGTTTGAGGAGGTGGCCAAGCGCGAGGTGGCGGTGTTTGAAGCGACCGAGGCGCTCGAGATGAAGGCGTGCCTCTCGTCGATCGCCGACGCGCACATTGACTATTACTCGAGCGTGATTGACGAGTGCCGCAGAGTAGAAGGTTTATATTAATATTTATTGTGGAGCGAGCCCAATGAGCGAGCCCAATGCACTGTGGGCCGTTGGTGACGACTGCTGGCGATGGCGCCATACATGAGGATTATTAAAAAACGCACGCGCCCCGCATCCCGCCATTATGCCATTTCCCACGCTGGCACTGGCTGCCCGCGACAAGGAGGCGCACCTCTCGCCCTACACCATCCAGCGCCGCGACGTTGGCCCCCGGGACGTCAAAGTTGCCATTGACTACTGCGGGGTGTGCCACTCGGACATTCACTTTTGCCGCGCCGACTGGGGCGATCCGCACTATCCCGCGGTGCCCGGCCACGAGATTCTCGGCAAGATCGCCGAGGTGGGCTCGGAGGTCACCACGCTCAGCGTGGGCCAAAAGGTCGCGGTGAGCCCCGTCACCGACAACTGCGGCGAGTGCGTGCGCTGCACCAACCAGGCGGAAAACTACTGCAGAGACAAGACAGAGTGCTTTGGCACCAGGGACCGCGACCTGGGCGGCTGGACCTACGGCGGCTACGCGCAGACGATCGTCGTCAAGCAGCAGTGGGTATTTAACGTCCCCGATAAGCTGTACCGGCCCGAGTTTGCGCCCCTGCTGTGCGCAGGCATCACCAGCTTTGCCCCGCTGCTCAGGGCCAACGTGGGCCCCGGGCAAAAGGTCGGCGTCGCCGGGCTCGGCGGGCTCGGCCACCTGGGAGTCAAGTTTGCCCGCGCAATGGGCGCCGAGACGGTCATGATCACCACCTCCCCTGAAAAGGGCGAGGACGCAAAGCTGCTGGGCGCCCACAGCGCCCTCATCTCCACCGACAAGCAGCAGATGAAGGCCGCCGCCGGCACGTTTGACTTTATCCTCAACACGATCCCCGTCAACCACCCGATCGACAACTACCTGCGCCTGCTCAAGCTCGACGGCGAGATGTCGATCGTCGGCGTCCTCGAGCCGGTCAGCGTACACGGCGCGCTGCTGGTGGGAAGCCGCATCAAGGTGAGCGGCTCCAACGTGGGCAGCCCCCTCGAGATCAAAACTATGATTGAGTTTTGCGCCAAAAACGACATCTTTTCCGAGATTGAGTACATCCCCGTGAGCGAGCTCAACGCCGCCAACGGCCGCGTCGTGGCAAACAAAATCAAGTACCGGTTTGTTCTGGACATGAGCACGCTCGAGTCGAGCAAGTTTTAGCGAATAAATAACTAGTCAAAGCTGAGGGCCAGCTCGGCGGCGAAATTGTCGTCGCTGTCGGGCGCGTCTTGTGCGGGCGGTGCGGGTGCGGGCGGCGCAGGTGCAGGTGCGGGCGCAGGTGCGAGCGCAGGTGCGAGCGCGGGCCTCCCCGGGGCCAGCGTCCCCGACTCTTCGGGCTCTGAATCAGTCTCGCGAGAGCGCTTGAGCGGGTTGGGCCTTTGCTCCCCCTCCTCATCATCATCGTCCTCATCGTCCTCGCCACTAGACAAAAACTCCTCCAGCTCCTTGTTCATCTCGTCCCAGTCGACCGCAGTGCCGTTGAACGCCGCCTGCGTCTGCTCGGGCTCGTTGGCCCGCACGGCCATCTTGGCCGCCTCCTCGGGAGAGATGGGGCCCGGCACCTCGATGCGAAACTCGTCCAGCGGGACGCGCGCCCACTCTGCAAGGCACGCAAACAGCCAGTCTACGCTCACCACCGGCACGCCCGCGCCGGCCGCCAGCCGCGTCTTGAGGGTGCCGCCGCCGCTGGCAATCACATGGGTCACGCTGGGCACAAACTGCGCCACCACCAGCGCGCCAAAGCTCTTGACCCACTGCACAATGTCTGTGTTTTCGGGGGGCACGTTGAGCGGAATGATCCCGCTCAGCAAAAACACGCACCCGCTGAAAACCGGCGCCTTGAGGCTGGGCAGCAGCTTGCCAATGTCGGCCTCCTTCTTGGCGTCCGCCAGCTCAAAGAACTTGCTGTGCACATTGCCCAGGATTTTGGTGAGGCACCCGAGCTCAACGTCATTGTCCCGCAGCGTGTGCTTGTCCTCCTCGCCAGGGGTGACGAGCCCCGCGCGCCGAGGAAGCATCCCCGAGTTGATGTCGCCCGTCCCCTGGAAAAAGCTGTAGGGCACCGCGCGGACCAGGTGCGAGCTCCAGCCCCACACATCGCCGCGGTCGTCAATGATGGTCACCAGCTCGGTGGTCACTGGAAACAGCCGCTTGATGCTCTTTTGCACCATGGACCCAGACTCCTCGCGGCCCAGGATCCGGTCCCCAAAGTACCTGCCCTCTGGGTCGATGATTTTGGCAATCTGCAGCGCATAGGCCTTTGTGGCCATGGTGTAAATGTGCATCTCGTACTTGCCGGCCATCTCCTCGAGAAACGCCTCGAGGCCGGGCCGCAGCTTGATATAGTACCAGCAATTGACCGGGCCCTCCTTGCGCAGCTCTTTGAGCATAAACGTCCTGACGTCCTTCACCGCGTCGTGGTTGGGGGCCGACTTGTCGTTGATCCACTGCCCGATCTGCGGGTCCACCGCGGCATGGATTACCGTCTGGTCGAGATCCACAATCAAAATTAGCTTGCGGGCCGCCAGCAGCCGCTTTGTGCTCGCGTTCTCGAGCTGCTCGGCCTCCTGGCGGGACACAGTGAGCCCCTGCGTGCCGTGCGACATGGCTATTGGCGCCCGGTCGGTCGCAGAGTACCCCGTGTAGTCGACCTTGTTCAAGTCGAGCCCGCAGATCGCGCAAAGCCCGCCGTACTGCACGCTGTGGTCGCAGGCCTCCTCAACGTGCACCACCTCGGTCTTGGAGTCGTTTATCTTGTCCTTGGCCTTGACAATGAGCCTGGTGACGGTGCCGTCCAGCGGGGACTCGTACGTCCCGTAGAATTCGCGCGTTTCGTACAAGTCGTTCCCGTCCTCGTCAATCCCGCCCTCCCCGCGCTTCCAGTACTTGTACTGGAGCAGCGGCTGGTGCTTGGACACCGACGCGCCCTGCTGCACCAGAATCTTGGTGATTTCCACCGGAAACATGAGTGTTTCTGGTAGTTTTAGCCGTTCGCCCATTGCTAGTCAGCTTGGATCTCGGGGATGGGCTCGTTTATTAGTGTCTTGATAAATACGTATTAAATCATGGGCGTTTCCGCGCCGGTTTTCTTTTTGCGCCGCCAGTACTTGTCCTTGGGCGGGACTGGCGGCGGCTTTGATGCAAGCTCTGGTGCAGAGCGCGGTGGGGGCGGGGGCGCGGCTGTGGGCGCGGCTGTGGGCGCCCCTGTAGGTGCAGGCGCCGGCACAGACTCAGGCCCAGACGCCACCGGCGCAGAGGCGGGCGGGCGCAGCGCAGACTGGAGCGCCTGCTGCAGCGCCGGCGGCGACAGCTCGGCGTCTATGCTGTTGTCGCGAGGTATGTGCGGCGACGCCGAGGCGAGGCGAGGGGAATCTGGCGGGGTCAGCAGCGCCTTTTTCGACAGCTTGGCCCGCGGCGAGGCGGCCACCGCCCAATTAGGAGGGGTCCCAGACCGCGGCTGGGACGTGCGAGATCGCCTCGAGTCAGAGGCTATTAGTGCCTTTGTACGGGCTGTGTGAATTATTTTCGTCAGTAGCTGCGCGGACTCTACCGAGAGATGCAATGCGAGGAGCCGGCCGCTGGCGTCTTTGAGCTCGTGCCGCGGCAGCTGCGACCGCAAAACCACCAGCCCGGGCCGGTCGGGGAGGCGGTACACGTCCAGGACGTTTAGCTCGACGCTCTTCCACGCGCCCTGGTACGTGCTATTAAAGTCGGTCGACCGCAGATAGAGCATTCGGTCAAAAACGTCAATCGCACCATTGACCCAGTCCTGGCTGAGCACGCTGAACTTGACCTGCAGGCCAAGCACGCGCGTTTGAGTGGTGGTCAGGTCCTCTTGCAGGCTGGGCTCCACCCGCAGCAGGTTGCTGGTGTGAGTTGTCCAGGTATCAACAATGCTCTGGACCAGCTCGCAGGGCCGCACTCGGCGGCACAGGCCCTGCTGGCAAACCTCAACCAGAGAAATCTCCTCCAGCTGGATGTACGCGTTGTAGGCGTCGCCGTACAGATCCTTGACCAGCGTCTCCAACAGCGCTGATGTTGTGCAGTATGGCGTGTATTCTACGGCAATCGTGCTCTTGTCCCTTAGCTCGACGCTAACTTTTGGCATCCTGTCTGAGACGCACTTGTCCGGTGGAGAACCACATTATGCAAGGATCGTGTTTACATTCATGCCGCATGCATGAGCCAGCCTGCCTGCATTCCAGGCCCCTCTACGGTGGAAAGCCTCAACAGCTCAAGGCTACAGGCTTTTTTACGGCCGCACATGATTTTCCGTTTTGCAAGGCGTCCCGCCCGGAATTGCGGGCGTTGTGGTTACCCTGCAGCTCTAAAATGCCAACTCTGCAGGAGCCCGCCGACCCGCGGCGGCGCGTCTCTTAAAACTCGCGTCTCAAGACCTGCGTCGACACTATCAACAACCGAGCCCCTGGCATGCAGGTGAAGTGCGTGCATACTCTTTTGCATGGGTTGCCAAATTTAGACGAGCGGCTGCAAGCGAATGATTAAGTATGCACGGGTCGTTTCAGGCACGGCCTTGCATGACCCAACGGTAAAGTAGAAAAAAAAATCAAAAAAATAAGAAAACTCGGCAGAGCGTTTCAAGCTCGGCTCGGCGGGCTGGCCCCGTTTGACCCGATTTTGTGAAAAATTGCAGTTGCGAGCGAGCCGTCATGCGAGTGGCCATGCGGGAGGCCATGCAAGCGGCCATGCAAGCGGCGATGCAAGTGGCCGGCAAAACGCATCTTTAAAACACCCTCGACACCACAGCCGTGTCAAATCTGGCCGAGGACTTTGCAGTGCGCCCAGTGGGCTGCCAAGCAGACTACCCCGTGGACTACCCACTGCCAACTAGCTCCCCTCGTCAGCATGGACTGGAACACTATTGGTGCCTCTGTAGGGGCATCCACAGCATCCAAAATCATTTTCCATCCCATCGACACTGCACGCACGCTCCGGCAGATGGGAGTCTCGTTAAAGGGCGTCCCCATGCGCGCGTACTGGAACGGGCTTTTCCCGTCAATGTCGCTGTCGGTGCCCGGATTCACAGTGTACCTGGTGGCCTACCGGCAAACAAAGGCGTTTTTCCAGCAAGACCTCACCAAGTTCCAAAACTACGTCGTGTCTGGGGCCGTGGCCGAGATCGCCTCGTCGTTTATCTGGACCCCAATGGAGGTGCTCAAGGGCCGCCTCCAAGTCTCGACGACGCACAAACGCAGGCCAATGGACGTGATCCGACAAATATACGCAAACGAAGGGTTTGTTGGGTTTATGCGGGGCTACTGGATGGGCAACCTGGTGTTTATGCCCCATTCGGTGGTGTTTTGGGTCACGTTTGAAAACCTCAAGACCTGGCTCGCAAAACGGCACTCGCTGGGCCATCTCGACCACGCAGTGTGCGGCGCAATGGGAACCACCGTGGCAACCTGCTCTACCAACGTGCTCGACGTTATCAAGACAAGGCAGCAGCTGGCATGGTCCCCCGAGGGAGCCGGGCTGCGCCCAGACGACAAGCTGGGGGTCGCCACAATTGCCAAGAACCTGTTCAAGCACAATGGCATCTACCGATCCCTCACAAAGGGCCTCGCGGTGCGGCTCTCGGCCTCAATACCCTCGAGCGCATTCACAATGATGCTGGTCGAGTACCTGCACCCCGATACAATCGAGGCCGCTCCCCCGGCAGAGCCTTTAGAATAGACTAGTGTACATATTAATTGCGGAGTTTTCCGCGCGATTTTCCCCTCCCTGTCTGTGCGTCACCCTCACCTTCTCCGCACTACCCATTACCACACACACCCTCAACTCCCAACTCCCAACTTTTTTGTGATGGCTGCAGAGCCACAAGATTCAGACACTCAATCGGCCGTTGAGAAAATTGCAACGCCTCCGGGGCCCGTCGACCCTGGGCCCCCGCCAGACGGCGGATTGGACGCCTGGCTGCAGGTGGTGGTGATGTTTTTCGGCACATGGAACTCGTGGGGAATCGTCAACATCTTTGGGGTTTACCAGGAGTACTACCAATCCGACCTCCTGTCATCGACCGCAACTGGCACAATCTCCTGGATCGGCACGGTCGCCGGCGCGATGATCTACTTTGGGGCGATCTTTGTGGGGCCCCTGATTGATCTCGGCTATGTCAAGCACATGGTGCTGATTAGCGCCGTTTTGCAGAGCTTTAGCTTTATGATGCTGAGCCTCAGCACGCGGTACTATCAGATTTTGCTCGCCCAGGGCTTTTGCAGCGGCATCGCCTCCAGCATGGCATTCATTTGTGGTGTTAGCTCGGTAGGCACCTGGTTTCACAAGCGCCGGAGCATGGCAGTAGGGTTTGGGGCCACCGGCTCGGCGTTTGGCGGCGTTGTGTACTCAATCACCGCCCGCCGCACCATCCACCTTGTGGGGTTTGGCTGGAGCGCCCGCATTATTGGGTTTCTCGTGCTTGCAACCCAGCTGTGCGCATTCTTTTGCTGCAAGCGCCGGCTTCCCCCGCGCAAAACTGGCTCATTTTTTGATTTTGGTGCATTCCGCGAGTTCAAGATGATGAGCCTATCGTGGTCGCTGCTGCTGGCAAACGCTGCGGCATATATCTTTTACTTTTATGCCCAGAGCTATGGGCTAAACCAGGTCAGCCCAATGAGGTACGACCTTATGATTTACACTACCGCCATCCTCAATAGCGGCTCCATACCAGGCCGTCTGCTGCCAAACTTTGCCGCAATGTACATGGGCCCAGTCACTGTATTTACTCTGAGCGTTGGCGTGACTGCGATCCTCCTCTGGTTTTGGCTCATGGCAAAGACAATGGCGGGCATTCTGGTGATATCCTGGCTAATCGGGTTTGCAACTGGACCCGTAGTATCGCTGCCTGCGCCGGCAGTGGCCACGTTCACCTCTGACTTGACCAAATACGGTACTCGCCTGGCGTTTATCTATCTGCATGCGGGCGTGGGAATGCTCATAGGGCCGCCCATGGCTGGTATCATGATCCGCAACCACGCGTGGAAATACGGAATTATTTATTCAGGCGCGCTCTGCTCGGCAGGAGTCGTACTGGGAGCCGTATGCCGGCAGTACTGCACTCGCGGCAAGCTCTGGGCCAAGGCGTGATGTGTAGGTCCCCTTGCTACAATCATCAGTACAGCTGCAGTATCCAGAGATGACATGACTCAAAGCAGCTCGTATGCTATACGGGCTGGGCGCGCGGTTTGTGCGACCTGCTTGTTTGGTCTGCTGCTTTTGCAGCGCGCGCGGTTTGTGCGCCAGGGCATGGCAGAGCCCAGCGGCCGCTATTTTCAGTTCTAGCTGCTGTATAATTTTACATTTATTTTCTAGCAAAATTTCACCTCCTTTGGCCCTTTTTCATCTCGGTCGGACCGTGCACGCAATTCTGTCGCCGTTTTGTCTCAGGTAACAATGTGCGGGGAACGCTGCTGGTGCGATCAAAAGCCGCAAACTCACAACTAGATAGGGAATCAGGTTCTGATTGCAGACTACAAGCGCTTTGAAGTTGACCAAGCACCCCCTTTTTTTGCAGATCACGATCAGGACCGAGATCGCTTACCTGCATGAGCATGCGCGCTGATGCAGTGACTCGTACTACTCGTACCTCGTATTGAGTTGCGGCCTGTGGCAACACGTACTAGTTTGGGCAAAACTACCAAATTTGAAGCGCCATCTCCCATTATCGTGAATTTTTTTGGATCCGCGCGGGTATCTGCACCAGGTGCATATTTAGTCATTTTTTAGGGACCCATAAAAGTACATCAAGGGTCGCTCAGTATCATGGGAAAATCTAGTGCAGAAATGGATGCTCAAACTGCAGAATTCCGGCGAGAAAACAACGAAGAGCCCCTATCTGATCTCTCGCAAATTGAAAAGACCCAAACAAATAATACATCAAATACTGTCTTCACCCTCGGGCCTCCCCCCAATGGAGGATTCACTGCCTGGGCACAGGTAGTGGCAGGTCTCTTTTGCAGCTTCAACAGCTGGGGTCTGGTGAATTCGTTTGGCGTGTTTCAAGAGTACTATGGCAAAGAGATTCTGCCCGGCGAGACGCCCTCGCGCATTTCCTGGATCGGCTGCATGCTCGGCATGCTCTCGTTTCTGGGCGCGCTCATCTTTGGCTTTTTGATCGACAAGGGCCATGCACGCATCATGTGCATCTCTGCCTCGGTGGTGTCGTGCTTTTCGTGGATGATGCTGAGCCTGAGCACAGAGTACTATCAGTTTATGTTGACGCAGGGTGTTTTGACTGGCCTCTGCAGCTCGGTTCTGTTTAGCTGCGGCATCAGTGCGGTCGCACCCTACTTTAGCACCCGGCGTGGAATCGCCCTGGGCGTGACCGCCACGGGCAGCAGCTTTGGCGGCATCATCTACTCGGTCACAACTCAGCGGCTGCTGAATACGGTCGGGTTTGCGTGGACGTGCCGTGTCAACGGGTTTATCCTGCTGGCGACTGGAGTCACAACCGGCGCCCTGCTCAAGCCCCGCGTCAACCACCTCAAGGCGCACACCCGCGGGTTCTTTGCCTACGAGTGCCTCAAGGAGCCGGCGTTTATGTTTTACTGCGGCGGGATGTTTTTCAGCTTTATTGGCTTTTACATCTTTTACGACTACTTTCAGGCGTACGCCTTTACCTTCAACAGCAGCGACAGCACATACAAGTACCTGACTGCGATCCTCAACGTTGGCTCGCTGCTGGGCCGCCTGATTCCCAGCTATCTTGTCGACAAGATTGGCATCTTCAACGTGCTGATCCCCGGCGCAATCATGTCGTCGGTGCTCGGCTACTGCTGGATCGCCGCCGACAACAAGCCCGGCATCATCCTGGTGGGCATCATCTATGGCGTGTTCAGCGCCCCCATCACCGTCGCGCCGGGCGTGGTGGCGGCCAAGCTCACCAAAAACATGAACAGACTGGGCATCCGGATCGGGTTTTCGTTTATCTTTTTCGGGCTGGGCATCCTGTTTGGCTCCCCGTTTGCGGGCATGATTGTGCGCAAGTACGGCTACCTGGGCGCGCAGCTGTACTGTGCGACTGCGTGGATCCTCGCTGCCGCGTTTTTTACCGCTAGCCGCTTTGTGCAGCTGCGCGACGAGGGCAAGTCTCTTTTGTGGAGCAAGTGCTAGGCGCAAGCACACACACACACACACACACACGCGCGCGCGCCTGCGCACCCCTTATGTGTTATGATTATGATCTTTTAAATAAATAATGCCTGCTCACTCCTCTCACGCTCAAACACCGCCTGGGTGGCCAGCATGAGCACGCCTGGGTCCTGGAACTCGCCGAGCCAGCCGGCCAGCACCTCCTCTGCGGGGTCGAGCTCGTAGAGCTGCGCCCAGATCGCGCGCCGCGGCGGGCCCTCGACGTACTCGAGCGCCACGCACATGAGGTTGCGCGCTGCGGGCGGCGCGAGCGCGCGGCCCATCTCGAGCCAGCGCTCGGCGCTGCTGGGGTCGGCGGCCAGGTGCTCGTGCAGGCGCGCGCTGTCCACGGGTGCCACTCTGCGCCGCAGCGCCGCCGCCTCCGGGGCAGACGCCGGCTGGGCGTCCAGCAGGTCGAGCAGCCGCTGGTGGGGCTTGAACCCGCGGTCTGCAAACGACTCGACGGCCCTGGCCGAAAAGAGCCGCCAGTCGAGCAGCTGCTGAAACACCGTGTTGTAGAGGGCCTCGAGGTCGGCGTCGTCCTGGCCCAGCTGCCGGCTAAACTCAATCAGCAGCTCCAGCAGCGCGACGCAGCCCTCAGCGTCGGCCGGCGACGTGGGCGGCGCCTGGAAGTTGATCGCCTTGACCAGGAGCCGCAGAACGCGCGCGTTGTTTGCGCGCACGAGCTCGGCAGGGCCGGCGTACTGGCCGCACTCATCGCACAGCTGCTTCATGTCGTGGCAGATGGCGCCGCGCTTGCCGCAAGAGTCGTGCCACACCATGTTGACGCACGTGAGCACGCGCGCGCGGTAGGTGTTTGGGGGCGCAAACACCAGGTCCTCGGCCCGGAGCAGCGCCTCTGCCAGCTCAGGCCCGGGCTCGCGGTCGTCGCGGATGGACTCGGTCAGCTCGAGCAGCGTGGCGAGCTGGTCCTGGCTCGCGAGCCAGCTGGCGACCTTGTCAAAATACACGTGGCAGCCGGGCTGCCGCTCGCCTACAAACAGCGCGTGCAGCCCGCGCTTGATGTAGCTGACGCACTTTTTGAGTTTGAGCTCGCCAAAAAGGCCAAACATGCGGGTCCACACCAGGTAGTTGTGGGGACACTTTTTCGAGACCCGTTTCCAAATCGCCAGGCGCTCGGCGGCCGGGACATTGCACTGGGAGTAGTCTAGCAGCGCAATTGCGAGCTCTGGGTCGCGCGCGGCAGCCTCCACGGCGCTGCTTGGCGGCCGAATGGAGTGCGCTGCTGCCGCCCTCAGCATCTCTGGTACGAGCGCCTTTTTCTGCGGGCTGTCGCAGCTGGCCAGGGCGTGAGATGCCGACTCCATGCAGGCGGCCAGGTTTTCGCTGGTGGAGTCTTTGAGCTGCTGCACCCAGTCGGTCTCTTGGGGCTCAGGCTCGGCCAGGGTTTCCTGGATGACGCCGCCGTTTTGTGTGGGCTCGGGCTCGGGCAAAGCCTCGGGCAAAGCCTCGGGAGGGTGATCATGAGCATCAAACCACACCGAGTCTTGCTCTGCCTCTGGCGTCTCGGCGCCGCGCTCAGTCTCTTGCGCGCCCTCTGCGTCCTGCGTCTGTTGCGCAGCCAAAGCCTCCCTCGACTGCACATTGAGGATCGACGGGCGCGGGTCGCCTGCAGAGACCCGCTCGTGCGCGTGCTCAGACGCGTGCCCAGACGCGCGCCCAGACGCGTTGCCGCGAGGTGGGTCGCTGTCGAAATTCTCCTCATTGCCGGTGGAAAAACACACCTTGGAGTTCATCAGCACCCTGTCAAACGCCGCAGCTTGGCTCTTTTTGATCCAGGTATCGCCGCGCTCGCTCTTTTTGAACTTTGCCGGCAGCCTGTCGCGAACGCCGTTGATTGCAATGTACCGCTTGGGGCCAACGGCGCTGGCAAACTCCTGGAAGCTGAAATAGCCGTCGTCTCGGAGGAGGACCCTGATTTCCTTGGCCTTCATCTCGAAATCAAACGAGCTCTACACGGCCAGGCTGACAAGTACGCGAGATGATCGGGTGGGTCAGGGGTCGCATGGGGTGTCCCAGCGCGGCCTTGTTTGAGAAATTGTGGCATCGCAGGCAACCTCGCGCCAAGAGCGCCGATTGGGTCGCCCGGCGTTTGCGCAAAAACAATCAAGCAAATCCCAACCCTGGGCGGCTGCTCCAGGGCCCGACGCTTTAGTAACCCCCGATGGACACGACCCCTCTGCTCGGGCCCTCGTCGAAAAACAAGAGCCTAGCCTATGCAATTACCATCTGCGCGTGCCTGGCCTCTGCCAGCTTTACCTGCTTCTCCCTCTACACGGCCCAGTTTGCCTCGGAGCTCCACTTTTCCCCGGTGCAGATCAACGTGATTATCATTGCTAGCGAGATTGGCCTCTACGCCATCGTCCCCTTTCTCGGCGTCATGGCCGACACCACCCGCCTCAGCGTGGTTGCCATCGTCTCGGGGGTCTTGTACGCGGTGGGGTACCTCTCGGCGTACCTGTGCTACGTGACGAGATCCTCGTACGTCTGGATGGCCCTGTCGTTTGTGCTCATTGCCATGGCCACCTCGGGCTGCTACATCACCTGCGTGGTGAACGCCGCCCGCCTCCACAAGGAGAGCGCCCTCTGGGCAATCGCCCTACCCACAACCTGCTACGGCGCCTCAACGCTCATGTTCAGCCAGGTCTTTGACCGGCTGCCGTTCTTCCAGGCAAGCCACGGCCTCAACATCCCGCTCATCTTTGGCACAATGTCGCTCTTTACCTTTGCAGTGGGAATCGCCAGCGCCGTCGCGCCAATCCTCGGAAACACCGACAGCCCCATCCAGGACGCCGCCAGCCAGGACAGCGACGAGCCGCCCGTCATCCACGTCTCCCACATGTCCCGGTTTGTGTACGACCACCAAACCTGGCTCCTGCTCCTGACCTTTGTCTGCGCGTCGGGGCCCCTCGAGGTGTACCTCAACAACCTGGGGGTCATCACCCAGAGCGCCTCGCCGCCAGCCACCACCTCGTCGCAAATATCGCTCTACAGCATATTCTCCACCTTGAGCAGGCTCGCAATGGGCGCCTACCTCGACTACACCAGCCACAACAACAAGCCGTCCAAGCTGCTCCTGCTCTCGCTGGTGCTGCTCGCTGCTACCCATTTTGCATTGTCTACCTTTGACCTCAGCCCGTCCCTCTTGAGCGTGCTCTCGAGCCTCAGCGGCTGGGTCTACGGCTCGTTCTTTACGCTGTACCCGGTGATTATCACCCGCGTGTGGGGCTCGGCGGGCTTCGCCACCTACTGGGGCATGTTTGTCGCCGCCCCGGCAGTGGGGACCCTCTTTTACGGGTCTCTGTTTGCATGGTGCTACCAGACCACCCACCAGTGGCAGCCGTCCTACGCGGTCAGTGTGCCCATCCTGCTGCTCTGCATTGTCATTCTCTACCGCCTCCAGTCGCGCTGGATGGAGTAGACAGCCGCTAAAAGACAGCCGCTCATCAGCCAAAAATAATAAATTGCATCTACCTAAATCCTAATCGTCCTGATCCTGATCGTCACGCTTGCGCTTTTTAGAGTGCCCCTTGCGGCCCCTTTTGACCATCTCTGACATTTTTATCTTGGCCTGCCGCTGGGCTTCGTCTATGCTGCCCATCAGCAGGAGCACGCCCTCCTTGTCGACAGGGTACTCTTCAAGGGGATCTTCGGGGTGAATCTCCTTTTCTATCGTTGTGTATCTCGCCACATCGTATTGTGCAACAAGTGTGATGGCCTTGCCCGAGCGGCCAGCACGCGCAGTACGGCCCACGCGGTGCACATATTCGGCAGCATTGTCGGGAACAGCATAGTTGATCACCACGTCCACCTGCGGGATATCTAGACCACGCGCAGCAACGCTGGTCGCAATCAAGATGTTTTTGAGACCGCCCCTAAACTTGTTGAGCGCACCCAGCCGGGCCTCCTGGCTCATGTTGCCATTGATGGGAGTGACGCTAAAGTTGAGCATCTCCAGCATGAGCGGCAGCCGCGTGCCATCGTCTTTGGTGTTTACAAAAACAATCACCGATTTGCCGGCCAGCTCATTTAGCATGTACACCAGGGTCGCGTCCTTGTGCTTGAGGGGCAAAAAGTAATAGTACTCCATTAGCGTGTCCACAGTGGTGATTTTCTGCTGGATTTGAATCTTTACTGGGTTGCGCAGCGAGTGCCTCTGCAGCTCATCAATGTCTTTGGATGGAGTGGCGCTAAACATAAATGTGTTGCGCTCGCTGGGCAAAACCTGCACAATTTTTTTGATTGGCTCCTTAAAGTCCATGTCCAAGAGGCGATCCGCCTCGTCGAGCACTAGGTACTTGAGAAACTTTAGGCTAAACCCCTTTGTCTTTTCCAGGTGGTCGAGCAAACGACCCGGGGTGGCCACGACAATGTGCGGCTTTTTCGACAGAGCAATTGCCTGCTGCATGTGGTCCTCGCCACCAATAATAACTGCTACCTGGATGCCCATTGAGGCGCCCAGCGCCTGGAACTGCTTGGCGGTTTGGTGCGCCAGCTCACGAGTAGGGCTTAAAACGCAGCAAAACAGCTTTGAGGGCTTTTCGTACAGCGACTGCAAAATTGGAAGGGCAAAAGCAGCGGTTTTTCCCGAGCCAGTGGCGGCAAAGCCCATCACGTCTTTCCCCTCCAGGGCGTGCGGAATGCTCTGCTCTTGAATGGGGGTCGGCGATTTGAAATTAAGCGTTTCGCACGCATCGCACAGGATATCAATTAGGCCAAGATCCTTAAAAGTCATGCCTAACGTTAAATTCTCTAGAGTGAAATTTTCTTAGATAATTTTTTTTTCATGGCCAAACGCAGACACAAGCGCAGAACGCATGCCGCAGAGCCCCAAGAGGCCAACGATGTCCCTAAATCGATGGTTATGAAGATGGGAGACTCGCGAAGAGTGCCCACAAAGGCATTGTCCGCCCTGGTGAGAGACTTTCGCCAGGTCATGCAGCCGCATACCGCCGCCAAACTGCGGGAACGCAAGTCAAACAAGCTCAAGGACTACCTCGTCATGGCCGGTCCCTTGGGCGTCACGCATTTCTTTATTTTTTCCCAGTCTGCCCAGGGCAACACCAACCTGAGAATAGGCCGCACCCCTCGTGGCCCTACCCTGTACTTTAGAGTCAAGGAGTATACGCTTGCGCGCGACATTCTCAAGACTCAGGCACGGCCTCACAGTGTAAACAACGAAGAGCTGCGGTCCCCGCCCATGCTGATCATGAACGGGTTCAGCGCGGATAAGTCCTCAGACAAGGAGGCGCTGCTGACCTCTGTGTTTCACAACATGCTTCCTGCTATCGATGTCTCGACCATCCGCCTGAATGATGTGCACCGTGCCCTGCTGGTGTCCAAGGACAAGGAGACCGACGAGATCACCCTCCGGCACTATGTGATCCAGGTCAAGACCACTGGTCACTCTCGGGCAGTACGCAAGCTGAATGCTGCGCAGCAAGGAAAACGCCAAATTCCCAACCTGAGGGCAGCCAGCGACGTTGCGGACTTTATGTACGACCCCGGCCTCTCCGAGTCGGAGGGAGAAGACGAGATTCTGCCCGGCGAGCCCGAGCAAAAGAGCAAAAAGGCCATCAAGCTCATTGAGGTTGGCCCCCGTCTCGTGCTCAAGCTGGCCAAGATTGAAGAGGGCCTCTGCAGCGGCAAGACCATCTATCACGCCACTGAAAAGCGTAGCGAGAAACAAGCCGCTCGTTTGGACCAAAAGCATCACGAAAAGGATGCGCTGAGGAAGCAGCGCCGCGCCGAACAAGAGGAGAATGTTCGTCGCAAGCGGGAAGAAAAGGCCGCGCACACCTCGCGTACCAAGCGTGGTATCGAAAAGGCCAAGCTCAAGGAGCAGGATCAGGAGCAAGACGAGGATTCTGGCTCTGGTTCAGAGTATGAGCAAGATGTGAATACAATGAATGACGCTGAGCTCGAGGCCGAGCTGGCAGCGGGCGAGTCGTCCGAGGATGAGCAAGACAGCGATTAAGCTCTATATAAATATACATTTCTAGCATCACTCAATTAATCGAAATCAGAGTCTGACTCGTAACCCCAGATGTATGGGTCTGTGAGCTCGTGCACCCGCTCCTTGAGCTCGTGCTGCCAGGAGCCCACCAATTTGCGCAACTCCAACGGCTCGTTAGAGAGAGCCAGCTGCGCAGTGCTTTCAAGCCCATCCTCGTGAGGCTGGGGGCACGTCCACCTGGTGGTGGTTTCAGCTTGGGGCAGCGCCAGCTCAGAAGCGGCGGGGCGGTCAATGGCAAGCACCGAGAGGTACCTTGGCGTGTCCTTTTTCATACAGTCCAGCCTATAGTCGATATGCTCCATCTTGAACGGAATGAAAAAGTCATTTGTGGCGACCTTTGTGGTGACTTTGCCCTGTACAATGTTGCAGTTGGTGTTTGCCACGAGTGAATCCACGACTTGGGTCATACTCCTTCTATCCTTGCGCAAGCTCGACATGAGGCACACTGTTTCAAACAGCAGATCTTGGTTTGCTGCCTGTGCCCTGGCCGAGCTGGCTGCCGGGGACGACTGGGCAAGGGGGACTACCAGGTCGGACCACTCGCAAAACCCGAGAATTCCTTGCAAAAGACTTGCCCTCTGGGCAGCTGGCGCACGATGGTTTGTGTGCAAGCCCCATGTTATGATTGTTGTTTTGGGGGCATAATCGTCACGGATAGCTTCGAGAATTGGATTGGCAAATCCTGCCCAAGAGTTAAAGTCTGAAACAACATTAATACCAGAGAGGCTATCACAAGCCTCGAGTAACGGCCGCACAATGTTGTCGCAGTATTCGTGCTGCTCGGTCGAGTTGATGTGCCCAAACTCGTCTACACCCTCGTCAAACAGCAAAAAGGAGTGGCCGTCAGAGCCGCGTGCCTGGCCGTCTAGCGATTGGTCGCTAGTATGCCAATTGGCCAGCTCGAATCGGGACTTTGGGTGCAACTTGACCCTGAGATCATCGGTCCACGACTCGGTCGCAGAGTAGCCCACCTCGAGAGTCTCCAGCTCTGGGGTCTCCTTTTTCTCATAGACCTCAGATACACGCTCCAGAGAGCCATAGCCTCCATTAAAGTCCCAGAAAAGTGCTCTGGGGGTAAACTCTCTGCCGAGCCTGAACCGGGGCATTGGGTCGATCAGTGACCTCTTGACGTCCTCGTCGGAATAGACAAAGTAGGATTCCTGCCTGTGGTAGTAATCTCGGTGCAGGTAATTGGCCCTTGGCCCAAAACTCAGGTGAACAATTTCCGCCATTTTTCCTCGAAATTGAAATGCCGCCACGCCTGTGCGCCACCTTTGCCCTTTGAACGCTACGTGACACGTCTGACGCAAATGCAAATATTGTGGAGTTTATTTGCTCTGGCATTGGCCGACTACTATGACACGCTTGGATTGAGCCGTGACGCGTCCACAAAAGATATTAAAAAGGCGTATCGCCAGCTCAGTCGCCAGTACCACCCCGACAAAAACAGCGGCAACGAGGAGGCGTCGCAAAAGTTCATTGAGATTGGAAATGCATACGAGGTTCTTGTTGATTCGGATCAAAGAGCCATCTACGACAAGTTTGGCGAGGCTGGCCTCAAGAACGGCGGGCAGCAGCACAGTGATCCATTTGACATTTTCTCACATTTCTTTGGCGGCAGGCGCCAGCCGGGCAGACCGCGTGGCCACAATACGCTCGCAAACCTCAAGGTAAGTCTTCAGCAGAGCTACCAAGGCGGTGATGCTGGCCTAGAGTTTGACGTCAACATGCAGGGCCTGTGCGACGAGTGCGAGGGCAGCGGCAGTGCAGATGGGCAAATGGTAAAGTGCCAACAGTGCAATGGTGCTGGCCAAGTAATTCGCAACCACCAGCTCGGGTTTGGTATGATGCAGCGTGTGCAGATGCCCTGCGACCAGTGCGCAGGCAAGGGCCAAATCATAAAAAACGCATGCGCTTCGTGCAAGGGAACCAAGGTAATGCGCGAGGATCGCCACTACAATATCTTTTTGCCTCAGGGTGCCCCGCGCCAATGGGACTACATTTTGGAGGGCGAGGGCGACCAGGGCCCCGACTTTGACTCTGGCGACTTGATTATCCGCCTGAGCGAGAGTGAAGACAACAACTTTGGCTACCGCCGGAGAGGCCGCCACCTGTTTAGGACCGAGGCGCTCAGCGCCAAGCAAGCGCTCCAGGGCGGCTGGGCCCGCGAGATTAGCCGCTTGGATGGCGAGACGAGCATCAAGCTGAGCCGCAAGGCGGGCCAAGCCATTGTCAGTGGCCAGGTCGAGGTCCTCGAAGGGGAAGGGATGCCTGCAAACAAGGATACCGATGCGGGCGATTTGTATATTGAGTACGTGGTGCTTCCCGTGGCTCCCAAAGCAGCTGCACATTTAGATCTATAGATTAACCAGGCTGGGGTATGCGTGCGTGCGCGGAGGAGGTGGGACCCTCACACTTGCATGAGCGTGCATACCAGGGTTAGGGCGCCCCAGGCAGATTGAAATCTGTGAAAAATTTCATGACGTAATTTTTTCCTTGATTTCAACCAGTTTTTCAACATGGGAAAGCGTTCGGCCGAATTGAAGCAAAAGCAGAGCAAAAAGCTCAAAAAGGAGCCCATCACTCAGCCTGAGCCCCAAAGCCCTGAGTACTCGAGCGAGTCTGACTCTGATCACAGCATTCCCTCGGACGAGGAGCTTGAAGGTTCCGACGACGAGCTCGACAGCTCCTCTGACGAGCTTGACGACGGCAATCTCGATGCCACCAAGACCGCCGACGGCGACCAGGACGCAGCCTATGCCCAGTCGCAAAAGGCAGCTGCCCGTAAACAAGCCAAGGCAGAGCGCGCTCAGCGCAAGCTCGAGAAGCCGCTTGGCCAGGAGATCTCCGAGGCCAAGAAGATCTGGGAGGAGTTTCGCCAAAAGAGCATCAAGACTGCTGACCGCAAACGCTTGGTGGCCCAGTGCTACGAGCTCACCAAAGAACACACCAAAGACCTTGTGCTTCGCCACGACTCGTCACGGATTGTGCAGTCGATTTTCAAGTACGCTGATCAAAAGACCCGCGCGGAAATCACCGTTGCGCTAAAGGGCGCCTATGTGGCGCTGGCAAAGTCGTCCTACGGTAAGTACCTCTTGGTCAAGATGATGCACTATGGAAGCGCCGCGACTCGTCAGTCTATTTTGGACGAGCTACACGGAAGCTTTAGAAAGCTCATGGGTCACCGCGAGGGTGCCTATGTAGTTGAGGATGCATACCGCGAGTACAGTACTGCTGCTCAGCGCAGGCAAATGCTGAGGGAGTTTTACGGCTCTCAGTTTGCCGTGTTCAAGGACAAGGGAGCCAAGGCTCAAAATCTTGCCGAGATTATCCAGGAGCAGCCCGAAAAGGCGTCGATGCTCTTGGAGAACCTGAACGAGGTGATCACTGCTGCGGTCAACAAGGGCTCGATTGGGTTTGAGATTATCCATGCAGCCATGCTCGAGTACATTCGCAACCTGCCCAAGGAGGGCCCCGAGCGTGAGACCTTTGTCGATCTCGTTTCGGAGCAGATCTCTGAGATGGTGCACACAAAGGACGGCTCGCAGGTGGCCAGCCTCGTGTTTGCACTCGCCACTGCAAAGGAGCGCAAGAAGCTGCTCAAGGCGCTGCGGCCATTTGGTGACAAGCTCGCGTCTGACCAGTACGGTAACCTGGTGATGATGGCCATTTTCCGCACCGTGGACGACACTGTGCTGGTGTCCAAGACGTTTATCCCTCCTCTTCAGGACCAGTTTGGGCCGCTCGTGACGTCCAAGTTTGGCCGCCGCCCCTGGCTCTACCTGATGCTGGGCCTGTCGAAAAAGTACTTTGTTGGCGACATTGCCCAGCGGTTCAAGGAGGTTGACGAGTTCAAGAAAAACAGCTCGAAAAAGGACGACGAGGCTCGCAACCAGGAGCTTTTGGGCCACTTTAGCCCTGTGATTTACACCTGCATCACCGAGAACATCTACGACCTGTGTCGCGACAGCGTTGGCATTCAGTTTGTTGGCGAGGCGCTCGAGCACGGCGACCGCGAGTGCGCAGAGTGGAAGACAGCGCTCGATGCCACCATTGAGGCGTTTGAGGGCTCGCCCGCCGACGACGACCACCCCATCAATGCCTCGCCGTTTGCCGGGCGTGCCCTCAAGGCGCTGGTCAAGGGGGTTCCCGAGTCGCGCAAGCCGCTCGGCGACATTGTGGCTGCACACGATCTCGAGTGGGCGTCAGGGGACGGCAGCTTTGTAGTTGTAGCCCTCTTGGAGAACCTGGAGGACAAGTCGCGGCTGGTCAAGACCCTCAAGAAGCAAAAGAGCGCCATTTCCAAGGCCGAGCCCCGCGGCGTAGATATTTTGCTCAAGCTTTTGGCTTGATATTTATTCTTGTTGCAGCGCCGTCCCCCTGCGCGTTTGCGTTTGCGTGAGGCGCTCATTCTTCATTACATCTATAAATTAGTTATTGTCAAAGTTTGCCATATCCACGTTTGTGAACTGGCCGGTGTAGTCGTAAACATCTTCTCGTGGCTGCTCCTCGTAGGAGCTGTAGGAATATCGCTCCTCGATCGGCTCTGCCTCCTCGGCGTACTCTGCCGGCTGCGTTCTCTTTGCCTTGTCCTTGGTTGCCAGGTACTCGCGGTACTTTGTGAGGTAGATTTTCAGGACCTCTGCATAGTTTTCAAACCCGAGCGAGGTCATGGCAAACAGGATATCCTCTCCATTGACGGTTTTCCGCTTTTCTGCCGAGCACTTTTCAGACGCTTCGGAGGTGATAAACGAGACAAACTCGCTCACGCACTCCTGCACGCATTCCTTGGCCTCCTTGGACACCTTGGCGTTTTTGGGCAAAGACTTTTTCATAATCCGGTAGACATTGGCAATTGGCAGCCACTTATCCTGCTCGCGCAGCTCGGTTTCCTTTTCGACCATGTACGTCAGCAGACACCCCCTTTGTCCCGGCGCGACGCTCGCTAGTCATGAAGCTAACAATTCACAAGTGGGTCCCGGTGGGGACCTGGAGCTGGAAGCAGAGCGACGAGGTGTGCGGGATCTGCCGCGTGCAGTTTGACGGCACGTGCCCCACCTGCGTCTACCCCGGCGACGGCTGCCCGCTCGTGGTGAGCCAGTGTAAACACCCGTTCCACACCCACTGCATTCAAAAGTGGCTCGACATGGAGGGGAGCAACGGGCTGTGCCCCATGTGCCGCCAGGAGTTCAGGGCATAGCTGTCTAGAAATACTCGCTACTAAAGTCAATGACGCACCGGCCCGCCGGCAGGCCCAGGGTGTTTGACTCGGGCACCGCCTGGAACGCGACGAATCGGTTGGCGGACTCGGCCTCGGCGATCGACTGCTGCGCGGCGCTGGCGATGATGGGCGCGCGCTGGGCCAGCCGAAAGTGCGCGATCGCCACGCCCGCCTGGGAGTCGGCCAGGTGCTGCCGCCCGCACAAAAAGTGGCACGCGGCGAGGCTGTAGGCGCGGTGGGTCTCGAGCCACGGGCGCAGGCTCTTGTTGCTGGTCTGGATCGCCGACGCGAACTGGTCCTGCGCGTACATGGCCACCCGCGCGTGCACCGTGGCGCTGCTCTTGGACGGGGGCGCGCCGTCCGCCAGCAGCTTGAGCACCACCAGCTCGTGGGCCAGCCCGGCAAATATCGCCACCAGGGCGTCCACCGTCACCGCGCTCAGGTCCTGGTGCGCGGACGTGCCGCTTAGCTTTTTTAGTTGCTTTATCGCCTGGCCAATGTAGGCCTGCGCGCGTTTGTAGTCGCTAGCCCGGAACGCCGTCTGCACCAGCCGGCTGAGAAACAGCGCAGACACCACGCACACCATCCGCTGCTCGTCTTCGGTGCTCAGGCTCGTCTTTTTCGAGGTGTGCGTCCAGGGCAGCCGCCACTCGCCGCCCTGCATCTCGCCGTGGGCGTACTCGCCGAGCGCCCGCAGCGCGCGCAGCTCCTCGCCCTTGCCCTGGCGCAGTTCCTTGAGCGTGTCGCGCACGAGACCCCGCGCAGACCCGGGCCCGCGCGTGCTTGGCGTCTCAAACGGGATCGCCAGGTCCATTGATTAGTGGAGGGGGGTGGGCCAGGAGTTTAGAGTGTAGTGTTTTAGCCAGGTACAGCCCATGTGCCAGTTCGGTGGCGTCTTGGTTGGGTGTTTAGGTCCGCAAGGCAAAATTACACACCAAAGACCAAAATTACACCCACCCAACGTCGTCCGCTGTCCTCACTCAGCATGAACTTGGAGCTGATTGGGGTGGCCCCCGACACGCTCCTGGCCGCTCCCGTGCACAGCGCAAGCACCAACATGGTCCTTCCCAATGCCGCGCAGGTCGAGATCCTCAAAACTCTGAGCGCGAGCGGCCTCGCCGAGCTCGAGACCCTGACGTCCATGTCGGCGAGGTTCCAGCAGGAGATCCAGCAGCTGTCTGAGGAAATGAAGCAGCTCGAGACCAAAAGCGCCACGCTGCACAACCAGCTCTCGGCCCACAGGCAGGCCATGGACTCGATCGAGCCGGTGGTGCAGCAGCGCGTGATCCCGCCGGCGATCGTGGCAGAAATCTGCCACGGCGAGATTGGCGCCCAGTGGCGCGCGGCCCTGATTGTCGCCGTGCACCACGAGCAGCAGCAGCAGGCGAGCGAGTTTGCCAGGGGGCTGCTGCTCAAGGCGTCGAACCGCATCAAGGAGTTTTACATTGCCCAGGTGCGCAAGCTGCGGCGCCCGGGCGTCGACGCGCAAACGGTGCAGACAGTCCTAGTCTCCAACGGGGCCCTCTACCAGCACCTGGCGGCGCGGCACCCCGAGATCGCCACAACCCTCCAGCAGGCCTACATCAACACCATAAAGTGGTACTATCAGATGCTGCTCGAAAAGTACCTGCGGTGGATCGGGCGCCAGCCGGTCGTGGCGTCGGCCTCGGACTCGGCCCGCACCATTGGCGAGACCACCTTTGCGACCAAGTCGTTTTTCGCCTCGTTCAGGGAGGCCGAGCAGCCCACAAACACGTTTAGCGTCGGCGCGCGGTCCTCAATTCTCTCGAGCGCCGGCGCAATGGCCTGGGGAACGGCGCCGCCCGCGCAGGGGTTCCACGCCGAGGTGCTGGTCCACTCGCTGGTGACGGCTTTGCACGACGCTATAGACACAGAGCACAGGGTGCTGAGCCAAGGATTCAACTCTCTGCGCGTCGACGAGACGCTCGCCGACCTGTTTTCCAACTCAATCAACCACAGCACGCTGATCCTCGACAAGCTCGCCACCACCTGGGACGTGTTTGACCTGCTGCTGAGCGTGCGGGTGCTCCAGGCCGCGCAGGGCCCGGCGATCTTTGAGGCGTTCAAGGCAAAGCAGCTCGACAAGCTGTGGGCCCAGACCAACGCGGTGCTGGAGAAAAACACCCGGTCCATCGAGTCGGCGGTGGCGAGGCCGGGGGCCACCCGCAAGATTGGCCCCGAGCCGCACGCGCTCACCACAAACGTAGCCTCAATGGTGACCGGGATCCTCCAGCTGAGCCAAAACGTCGACCCGATCCTGCCCCAGCTCCGGCAGCTGGTGGGGGTGTACGAGGCGTTTATCACAAAGCTCTCCAAGTACAGCAGCGCCCCGGAGCTATTTTTGTACAACAACTACTTTTTGGTGTCGGCGCTGCTCGGCGATGTCGACTGCGAGACCGCGCACGGCTTTTCGCAGCACTTTAAGCTGCTGTACGAGGCGTACGCCCCTAATAAATGAATGCATTCTATTTGGCTATTTCAAATTTGCCACCCGGCCTCTCGCTTGCCTTCGCTTGCGCTCGCTTGCTGTCGCTTGCTGTCGCTTGCTGGTGCATAATCACCCTTCTCCCCTACTACATGCAACTCGAAGACGCCGCCGCATGGATCACCTGGGGCCTCACGCTCATATCGCACGTTCGATACAACTTTGGGCGCCGCTCCCCATGGGATAGCGGCCACCAGGACGATGTCGCCTACACGCCGTTCACCGCTGCCTTTTGGGCCATTTGGGTGTTTTGGATCATTCTCGAGCTGTACCAGCTGCTCTTTTTGACCAACCACCTCCAAAACGCATCCAAAGAAATCAAGGGACACTTTATCATCAACAACGCCCTGCTCCTGAGCTGGTCGTACCTGTTTAGCCGCTCGCACTACTTTTTGTCTGAGATTGTAATTATCCTCGCGTTTGCAAACGCCGCCACCGCCTACCTGGTGACCAAGTCATACGCGATTCCCCGCCTCCGGTCGTGGATCGGCGTGCACATCCCGGTGGTGGCCCTGCCTATGGCCTGGGCAAACTATGTAATTTTGTGGAACGGCGCGGTCCTGTTCCACGCCCGCAACTGGCCCTCGCGCATCATCGCCAACCTGCTCGTGTGGGAGCTGCTGGTGGTGCCCGCATTTTTCCTAATTGTCACCGGCGACTATGCCACCAGCGCCGCGTTTGCCTGGCTCTCGCTCGCGCTCGGGCTCGGCCAGCTCACAACAAAGATCTTTGCCCTGCAGTGGATCTTTGCCCTCGTGATCGCCGGCGTGCTGCTCCTGCTCTCGTTTGTGTACAGCCTCAACCCCCCCCAGCAGGAGGCGGCGCCGCTCCTGGGCGGCCACAGCGAGCCCACACAGCCCGCACAGCCCGCGCCGCGTACTCCATAAACATGTAGCAAACTATACTTTAAATGCAAAAACCAGGTCGTCGTCGTGTTTTTCCTTTTCTTTTTCCTTTTCCTTGCCCCCATCGTCGCCGGGCACAATCTGCTCGCTGAGGCGCGACGGGTGGGCGGGGATGTGCGAGTAGCGCCTGCGCTGCGGGGGGCTCTGGGAGGACGGCGGCGGCGAGGCGCTGGCGCGGGCTCTGCTGCAGGCCTCGATCTGGGCGATCGAGTCGCCGAGGCTGGACGAGCGCATCATCTGGAACCGGCTGAGGCTCGAGTCCTCGAGCGAGTCCGAGTGGAACGCAGAGTTGGCCTTGCGCTGTGCGTCGTCAACAAACCGCATAAACTCAGAGACCTCCGAGTGCTGAAACACAGACCCTGGCTCGTAGCTCGAGTGCGAGCTGGCGGACCCGGTGCCCGAGATGGACCGTAGCCTGGCGCTCCGGGCAAAGCTCGAGCTGAACCGCGGCGCGCTCGAGGTTGTGCTGCTCGACTGGCCCAGCGAGCTGGGGGCCCCGGGCCCCGGCACAGAGATGGGCACCGCCACCGGCTCTGTTTGATAAATATTAGTGGAGCTCGTGTTGCGCCGCGGGATCTCTGAGTTTTTGAACGGCCGCGTGAACGAGACCACCGGCCGCAGCGCCGACCCCAGCGACGTGACACTCGAGCTGGTGGACCGCGGCCGGTCGAGCTCGCCCTGCTCCATGAGCTGCCGCGCAATGATGGCCTCTGTGTCGTCGGTCTTGAAGCTCGCGCTCGCGCGGTACGTCACGCTCAGCCGCAGCGCCCCGGCCCCAGACTCGACGGGCGAGAACTGGTACACGGTGGGCTCTTTCTCGGGGCCGATCTTGGACTTGAGGCCCACCCTGCCCCGCGACGAGATGCTGTGCGTGCCCTCAATGATGCGGAACCCCAGCTTGAGGGGCGTCTTTTGCCGGAGGATCTTTTGGCGCAGCGACCACGAGGGCAGCACCCGCAGCAGCGAAAACAGGCACCGCAGCGCAACAACCGCCCGCTTGTACACCACAGCAACCTCGGTGTGCTCGCCCTTGCCCGGCTGCCACTCCAGCACCCACCGCTCAAGCACCACCTCTTGCTTATCGGTGGGATAGCTTTTGCCCCCTTCCTCAAGCACAATGCGTTGCTTGGTCAAGTGAGACGCGCTCAGCGTCGTCTCTATAATTAATGGCGGGAACCCATCGCCATGCCAGGGCGCCATCTGATCGCGAACTGCTATTAGCTCCTCGCTCTCTAGACTAAACCATTTATCTGTTTTACCGGTCCATCCGGAGTTGCCCGGCGGCACGTCGCGCGCCTGCACAATGACCTGCGCACTCTTTTGAAAGAATCGCCTGATCACCCTGCTCAGCGACGCATCCATGTGTAATCGCTGGGACAAAGCGGGTCTTGAGGGGTCCTGTGGGCAGTGGGGGAGAGAGGGATAATGAGAATGAGCCGCTCACACGCTGCACTTGCGGTCCGGCAAACGCATGCCAATGCCCGTGCCAGCGCACTTCATGCCTACCTCACGCTATGACCCACCTGCAGCGTAACTCTTGCATCTGTCAGACGCAGCGCCCAAACCTGCCCTCTGCAGCCCAGTGATCCCTGCATGCAGCCGGCCACCGGCCAAATAGGCGTGCGCGTACCAGATTTGGCATTTTTTGTCGGTTTAATTGTGCCATCTGACCCGCCCTTTGGTCGCAGGTATGCAAGGCTCGTTCATAACCCTTACCCCGTGGACAAGAGAGGCCCCAAGATTTCTTGCAGCGGGCTGCAGCTCGTTACCCAACCTGGCCCATTCCCGTTTGCTCGTGCTGTGCTGCACGCCTGATGCAGATTTTAGGCATGCCTCGTGAAATTGCGGCCCTAAATTCCGCCTTTTTTAGCCGCCGGCAAACCTGAGACTGTGCGTATGCGAGTGCTTGGCGCCTGCAGGCTCATGCATGCGCGGTGCAGCAGACAAATATACTAAAAACCCTAGTGCATCGCTTGTTTTTCTCCATCATGAAAGACTCGCCAGGAGCCTACGAGCCGACCCCTAGCGAGCTATGGCAGATGAAAATCGTCTACATTGCCGTGTACATTGGGCTGGGGCTAATTGACGAAAACAGGCTATTTCTCCTAAACGATGTGGCGCTGCGAGCCCGGCCGATGCTGCGCTCGCAAGACAAGAGAGACGTGGTCAGCGTGCACAGCGCCACCTCGCTCTCAAGGGAGTACTTTGCCCCAGAACCCACCCACGCCAGCTTCAAGCAAAAGTTCCCGTCGCTGCAAAAGACTCTGCAGGCATTCAAGGCCTCGATCCGCAAAATCAGCCGCGAGCAGGCGCTGGCAAAGTGGCGCTGGAGCGTGCGCGACAACTCGGACTCGTTTGTGCTGCGCTACGTGCGGCAGTTTGGCAACTCCAAAAAAGCGGCTTCCCACATTGGCCAGGGCCTCGTTTGGCAGAGCACAGTGTGCAACGCAGAGGACATTGTCACAAAGGGCGAAGGCTACTGGATACACACCGAGCCGGACCCAAAGTACATTGACCTTTTTAGGCAGGGCACCCACATACTCTGTGGCCGCGACAAGACCCGGTCGCCGGTATTCCTGTGTCGTGCGCGCCTGCACGACCCCAAGGCCGCATCCAAGGCTGCAATGAGGCGCATGGTTGTCAACATCCTCGAGCACGCCTGGCGGTCGTATCGCGACGACTCCCCCGGAGGCATGCTGGTTTGGGACCTGACGGCGTGGAAGCCGGCAAACTATGACGCGCCGCTCATCATTTACATGATCCAGACTGTTTACAAGTGCTACCCGATGATTGCGGGGCGGATTTTCCTTTACAACTCGCCGCTGTCGTTCAAGCTAATTTGGAAGCACATTTTGAGCAAGTTTGACCCCATCATTGCGTCGCGGTCCGGGTTTTTGTACGGCGACGGGCTGCTGCGGTTCATTGATGCCAGCGAGCTGCCCGAGTCGATGGGCGGCGCGGCGCGCGACGACCGCATGGCCTGGACCGATCCAAACCCCGAAGACGACGTGCTGCTCAAGGACACGGAAAAGCAGGCCAGCCTCACGGCGACGCGGCTCGATCTGCTCAAGCAGTTTGAGGCGGCGACCATCCAGTGGCTGTACGGCGACAAGGACCTCACACATCGCTACGACCTGCAGCGGCGCATAAAGGACAATTTCTGGCAGCTCGACGCCTACACGCGGCCGCGGCACCTGTGGGACCGCAAGGGCCTGCTGCAGTCGTACCGCCCCGAGTTTGAGGAGAATGCGACGATTGCGCCGACCGCGGCCTCGATGGTGACGGGGGTCGAGACGGTGGACGATGCGGTGGAGCCCGAGCGCGTGCCGCTCAAGGGTCAGCCGCTCGAGGCTCCCGAGGTTGTGCAGGTTGTGCAGTCTGTCTAGTGGTGGGTGGAGTGCTGGTGGAGGCCAGCGTCGTATATATTTAATTGTGTGATTTAATGGCTGTGGGCTGGGCAAAAGGGCCGTAGAGGTGCAGCCCCTCTAGAGCCTTGTGGCGGCCATTGAGAGCATAGTGCTCATTTAGTAGTTTGTAGTGACCCGATAGAGCTTTTTTGTGGCCTGATAGTGCTTTAGGGCCCCTTTTTGGTGCCTTTTGGAGACCTTTGAGGGCCATTGGAGCCCATAAGTGCCCGTTGTGCCCTTTAGAGCCCGTTAGAGCCCATTAGCCCATTAGCCCTAGTGCCCCGTAGAGCCCCCTTCCCCGCCACATGCGCCACCATGCAGCCGATTAGTCCTCCCCGCTGGTCTCAGCCCAGTCACATGTCATTCAAAGGATTCGATTTCAACAAAGGCCTCGCCTCGCTGCAGAGCACCGTGGGCGAGATTGGCACCTCAATTACCCCGTTCGCCAAGCGCACGCGCCAGATGATTGAGGAGCGGATCGGCTCCGCCACCGAGGTGACCGCCCTGCCCGAAGAGTATCTCGAGCTCGAGCGCCGGGTCGACGCGCTCAAGGCGTTCCACACCAACTTTTTGGCCGTGTCCAACACGTTTGAGCACGAGACCTACGACTACCCGCCCAACATCAAGGAGTCGCTGACCGACTTTGGCAAGAGCGTCCACGAGCGGTTTGGCGAGGTGACGGCGGCCAAGTCTGCGTCCGAGGTTGGCGGGATCCTGTCTGGCGGCGGCCCGCGCAAGGCGGGCGGCGACCTGCCCCCCAAGACGCTGAGCCACGCGCTCGGCCGCTCGCTCAACCAGAGCGGCGAGCAGCTCGCGGCGGCCAACCTGAGCAACCTGAGCTCCGCGGCAGCGACGCTGGGCGACGCCGAGACCAAGATCGGCGCGGCCCGCATCGAGCAGGACGAGTCGATCCAGCGCGTCAACCAGGCGTACCAGACCACCCTCAGCACCTCGCTGAGCTTTGCGTCCAAGGCCCGCCGCAACGTCCACAACGCGCGCCTCGAGCTCGACGCGGCAAAGACAGGCCTCAAGAACGCCTCAGAGGCCGCCAGCGCCCAGGCGCAGACCGACGTCGAAAAGGCCGAGGACGACTTTGTCGCCGCGGTCGAGGACGCAGTCACCGTCATGAAGAACGTGCTCGACACCCCCGAGCCCGTGCGTGGCCTCGCCCAGTTCGCCCAGGCCCAGCTCACCTACCTCAAGGCCGCCGTCGAGCAGCTCAGCGCCGCGGTGCCCGAGCTCGAGCGCCTCCAGGAGGAGCAGGAGGCCGCCTACCGCGAGAGCCGCAGCTAAGCCTACAGCTAAGCGCTAGACTATTTAACTATATCGAGGTTCTCAAATATCGTCAATGTTGAGGTCGTCGTCGCCCTCGTCCTCGCTGTCGCTGTCGCCAGCGCCAAACTCAAACGCCTCCTCGTCGTCCGAAGCGCCGCCGCCGTTCTCGTTGATGTTTGTGGTCTCGGGCAGCTCGCCCTGAGCTTTGAGCGCGCGCGCCTCGTCGGGGTGGTATTTGAGAATAACGTCGGCCTTGGAGTCCTCAAACTCGCGGATCGACAATAGAATAATGTCACCCTGGGTGACCCACACCTTTTTGCGCATCTTGCCGCGGATCTGGGCGAGACGGGTCTCACCGTCAAAGCACGACACCTCGACACGGCCGCTTCCGAGCATTTTGAGCACCTGCCCGTACTCTTGACCCTCGTCTCTCAGCACGAGCTCACGTTTGAACCCGGTATCGTTCTTTCCGCGACGGCGGTTCTTGCCTCCTTTTCCTTTGGCGCGAGGCATGAAAAATCAGTTAGTGAGATTGGCAAGGGTTTGCCACTGCTGGGCGGCCTGCGCCACGTTTTGCCACACCAGCCCCCAGCTCCCACCGCTCGGCTCCAGCACCCAGCCAGCAGCAGCACCCACCGCCCGCAATGTCAATTCTCGAGCGGCTCTGGTACACGCCGCAGTTTGCGTACCGCCTGACCCAGGAGCTGTTTATCGCCGACCACGTTGACTACGCCAAATCCGCCTACCCCCGCCAGGACAACAAGACGTGGATCGTGTCCGGAAGCACCGCGGGGATCGGGTTTGTGGTCGCCCAGGAGCTCGCCGAGCTCGGCGCCCACGTCTGGCTCGTGGGCCGCAGCGAGGAGCGCGCCAGGCGCTCGGTGGAGGCGATCCGCCAGGCAGTCAAGGGCGCCAAGGTCGACTACATCCTGGCCGACTTTGCCGACCTCGCCACAATCAAGCCCGGCGTGGCCAAATTCCTCGCCGCAAACTCGAAGCTGGACGGGGTCGTCCACAATGCCGGCGTCATGCGCACCCCGGCACACAAGCTCACCAAACAGGGCTGGGAGATGCAGCTCGGCGTCAATTGCATTGGCACGTGGCTGTTTCAGACCCTGCTCAACGACGCCGTCCTCAGCGCGCCCAGCGCCCGCATCGTCTGGGTCTCGTCGCTCGCCCACTGGGGCTCCCCGTTCTCGGGCGAGCAGCTCGCCAAGGACCCCAGCCACTGCCCCCTCCACAGCGAGGCGTACCAGATCTCAAAGGCAGTCAACCTGATGCAGGCCAGCCAGTGGACCCTGCTACACCCGCACGCCAACGTCAAGAGCGTCAGTGTCCACCCGGGCGTCATCCGCTCCGAGCTCACCCGCGAGATGTCCTCGTTTGGCAAACAGACAATGACCAAGATCTCGTGGCCAACCGAGTACGGCGCCTACAGCGAGCTCGGCGCCGCGCTCGCCGACGTGCCCCAAAACGCCCACATTGTCCCGTTCGGCAAGGTGGGGCCCGCCAGAAAGGACCTCGTCCGCGCCGCCCAGAGCTCCACAGACCTCGCCAAGTGGCTCGACGCCCAAATTAAGAATTATCTATAGCGCTATGCCCCCCTGTCTCTAAAGCCCTGGCCTCGACCACGGTCTAGACCCTCAGTCAGCCTCTGTTCTCGACCATACAGCACAATCGTATAAATGGCTGGCAGCCGCTGCTAATAAATTAGAAAATAATGGCTACCGTTCGTCAACCCGCTCCCGCATTCACCAAAACTGCCGTCATTGACGGACTGTTTGAGACCGTCTCCCTCTCCGACTACAGGGGCAAGTGGGTGATTCTCGCGTTTGTGCCAATGGCATTCACGTTTGTTTGCCCCACCGAGATCATTGCCTACAACTCAAAGCTGGCCGAGTTCCGGGCCAAGGGTGCCGAGGTCCTGTTTGCCTCAACCGACTCTGAGTTCACCCTCGCTGCGTGGAACAAGCTGCCCATGTCCGAGGGCGGCCTCGGCAGCGTCGATCTGCCGCTCGTAGCCGATACAAACCACAGCCTCAGCCGCGACTATGGCGTCCTGGTCGAGGACGAGGGCATTGCCCTGCGCGGTATCTTTATCATTAACCCCGAGGGTACCCTGCAAACGATCACAATCAACGACACTCCAGTTGGCCGCAGCGTCGACGAGACCCTTCGCCAGCTCGATGCGTTCCAGTTCACTGCCAAGCACGGTGAAGTGTGCCCCGCCAACTGGAAAGAGGGTGACGAGGGCATCGCTACCCGCTAGGCAGGGCGCAGCGTCGATCCTCATCAGAGGAAAAGGTATCTGTAGAATATAGAATAGAACCAAATTTATGTCATACACTGACCCACAAAACTGATACTAGCCTCGGTGTTCTGCGCAGCCGCACTTTGGGGCGTCACCTTGGCACCTAACCGATGCACGCTGTGCATCGAGACTGCAAGCAGGCTGCATGATTACGCATCGTCACGCAGCCTCATGCACGCCCAATATAGTCACCTATACGCACGTGCGCCTCCAACCCCCAGCATCAAATACAACATAAATTCTTAATCGCCCAATGGCGAACCATCGATCGGCCCCGCCAAGACCCGCCCATGAAACTTTGTCCTTCTTACCGAGTCTTGGCAAAAAGTCTAAGCTGCATATTTCATAAAAAGTCTCTTGTGCCCAGATAACGGTGTGTATGTTTGCCCTGCTATTTGCCCCATTAATTGCAACGGCACAGGCGGATATTGTCTCAGATATCTCCTCTGCGTCCTCATGGCTATCTAGGGGATCCTCAGCCTTTAATAAAGTCATGATCGTCTTCAACCAGGACAGCTACCACACATCCATCAACTCTGTGCTGAGTGTAGTATCGCAGGACTTTGCCTCTTCAAGTGTGGCCATCACTCCCAGCCAGGTCCAGCTGGCGATCGACCTGGCGTCAATGATTTCGGCATACCTCGACTCTTTGACAGACTATGCCAGTAGCTCTTGTTTCAATCTCTTGGCATACACGCCCTCAGTAGGCTCTTGGGTCGAGGACGCGGAAATCTATGCGGCAAACATGTACAATGCCGTCAACAGTGCCGCTTCAACTGCCCTGCCCTGTAGCTCCCTCTCGAGCATCTACTCTGTCGAGTCCTCTCTCACAGAATACATCAAAAGCCTGGCTACCACGTCGTATTGCGGATCCAATATTCGCACAACAGTATTTCAGGCTTTGGTATACCCAACCTGTGCGACCACTAGCTCAAGCAGCTCCAAAACGTCAAGCAGCTCATCCACCTTTGCATCGTCTAGCTCGGCAAGTAAAACTTTTAGCAGCTCAAGCTCGAGCTCAAGTACCAGCTCTGTTACGAGCACGCTTGCCAGTTCATCAGCAGGCACCCCCACAGCTTCAAGCACTAGCTCTAGCTTGAGCTCAAGTGCCAGCTCTGTTACGAGCACTCTTGTCAGTTCATCAACAGGCACCCCCACAGCTTCAAGCACTAGCTCTAGCTTGAGCTCAAGTGCCAGCTCTACTTCGAGCACTCGTGCTAGTACATCAACTGGTACCCTCACAGCTTCAAGCACTAGTTCTAGCTCGAGTTCAAGTACCAGCTCTGCCTCAAGCACTCCTGCTAGTTCGTCGAGTAGTACTCCCACAGCTTCCAGTACTAGCTCTACCTTGAGCACTCTTGCAAGTTCATCAACTAGTACCCCCACAGCTTCCAGCACTAGTTCTAGCTCGAGTTCAAGCACCAGCTCTACATCAACCAGCACAACCTCAAAGGCCAGCACAACTTTGAACAGCAGCTCGACACAGGAGTCCAGCTCTCTCACAAATACCTCAAGCACTGGTGGCTCTCTTTCGGTCAACTCAAGTACCAATTCAAGCACTAGCGTCATCAGCTCCACAGTCGCTTCAAGTAGCACAGTTGCAGCTACTTCGGTTAATTCAACCTCCAATAGCAGCAGCTCGACGCGGGCGTCCAGCTCTCTCACTAATACCCTGAGCACGAATTCAACTGGCCCTCTTGCAAGCACCTCAGGCTCAAACTCGACCTCTAATATCAGCAGCTCGACGCCGACGTCTAGTAGCTCTTTGTCTACATCTTCAAAGTCCAACTCAAGCTCCAACAGCTCGACGCAGGCGTCCAGCTCTGTCACAAACACATTGAGCACAAATTCGGCTGGCCCTCTCACAAGCACCTCAAGCTCAAACTCGACCACCAACAGCAGTAGCTCAACGCAGGCGTCTAGTAGCTCTTTTTCTACAGCTTCAAAGTCCGACTCAAGCTCCAACAGCTCGTCGCTGGCGTCCAGCTCTCTCACAAATACATTGAGCACAAATTCGACCGGCCCTCTTACGAGCATCTCGAGCTCAAACTCGACCACCAACAGCAG
Organism: Wickerhamiella nectarea; assembly: GCA_022577815.1. NCBI lineage: Eukaryota > Fungi > Ascomycota > Dipodascomycetes > Dipodascales > Trichomonascaceae > Wickerhamiella > Wickerhamiella nectarea. Next base: position 274,082 of record JAKIRY010000002.1, read on the forward strand.
CAGCTCAACGCAGGCGTCCAGCTCTCTCACTAATATCTTGAGCACAAATTCGACCGGCCCTTTGACAAGCACCTCAAGCTCAAACTTGACCACCAACAGCAGCAGCTCGACGCAGGCGTCTAATGGCTCTTTTGCTACTGCCTCAAGGCCAGCTTCCAGCTCCAACAGTAGCTCGACACCAGTGTCCACCAGTTTTCTGGTGAATACATCAAGCACGGCCTCCATTTCCAGTACAAGCTCCACCAACAGCTCGACGGCGGCTTCAAGTAACGCTCTTGCTACAACATCAATTTTCAATTCCAGCTCAAACAGCAGCAGCTTGACGCCGGCGTCCAGCTCTCGCACTAATACCCCAAGCACGAATTCAAGCACTAGCATCCTCGTTACGACCACCTCAAACTCAAATTCAAGCTCTAATACTAACGGCTCTCTGACAGCTTCAAGCACCTCTCTTGCTACTTTTTCTGCTAATTCAAGTTCAAACAGCAGCATCGCAGCGGCAGCATCTAGCAGCCCTCTCACAAATACCTCAAGCTCAGCTTCAAACACCACTGGTTCTCTGGTGCCCACCTCAGTATCTACCCCACAAGCAAACAGTAGCAGCTCTGCTTTGACAACTGGAAGCACTATCTCACACACAAGTTCTGGCTCGATGAGCCTTAACACTAGCAGCTCAGCTTTGACTAGTAACGGTACTCTCGCAGCTCCCACATCCTCAAACACGAGTTTGGACTATTGCAGCGCCGATTCTACTACCAGCGGCACTTCTACAACTACTTCTGGGCTCAATGCTACCTCAACCTTGAACAGTTCTGCTACATTTTTTAGCAGTCTTTCTACAAACTCCTCAAGCTCAGCTTCAAACCACAGCAGCAGCAGCCCCGCATCAACAAGTGCCATAGCCCCTACAAATACCTCAAGCACGAGATCAGACTTGAGTTCCAGCAATAGCAGCTCTTCATGGTCCTCTAATGACACCGCTGCTTCAATGCCAGCTACAAGCTCAAACTTCACTACTAGCAGTTCTACTTTGAACGCTAGCAGTCTCTCTACAGCTGCTCCTAGCGCCAACTCAAGCTCCTACAACGCTAGCTCCACATTGCCCAGTGGCGTGTCTGTTGTAACCACATCAAGCTTTACTTCCAATTCCAGCGGAAACAGCTCTCTTTCAAGCTATTATGGTTTTTCTACAAGTTTAAGCACAAAAGCTCTCTCCAATACGAGCAGCTCCACTTTGAGCACTAACGGTACTCTTGCGGTTTCAACATCGAGCTCAAATCACAGCAATAGCAGCTCCACATTGACATCACTTGCTACGACTTCAAACACCTCAGTCACGAGTTACAGCCCCGCGTCAAACTTTAGTAGCTCAACTCTGGCTAACAATAGTACCCCGGCTGCCACTTCAACGGCAAGCTCTACTGCAACAAATTCGAGCTCAACCTCAACTTTCAACACCAGCAGCTCTGCACTAAATTCTACTGTTCCGCGAACCACATCAAGTTATTTCAACGACAGCTCTGCCCTGAATACCACTGCTCTGTCAACTTCCTCAAGCTATGATAATGGAAGCACTGCAATAAACTTTACTGCTTTGCCTACCTCAAGCTATGACAACACTAGCTCTGCAGTGAACTCTACTATTCCGCGAACTACTTCAAGCTATCATAACGGCAGCTCTGCGGTGAACACTACTACTCTGCCAACTACCTCAAGCTATGACATTAGCAGCTCTACTCTGAACACTACTGTTGTGCCAACTGCCTCGAGCGACAACTTCAACTCTACGGTGAACACCACTACTTCGTCTTCCTCAAGCTATCCCAACGATAGCTCTGCAGTCAACACTACTACTTTGCCGACTACCTCAACCTGTGAAAATCACAGCTCGGCAGTAAACACTACTGCTTTGCCTAGCTCGAGCTATTTCAACTTCAGCTCTGCATTGAATACTACTGCTGCGACAACTTTCTCGAGCGACAATCACAGCTCTGTACTAAACACTACTGCCCTGCCAGCTACCTCAAGCTTTGCGAACAGTAGCTCTCCATTGAACACCACTGATCTGCCAACCAGCTCTAGCAATTCCAACGGTAGCTCTCCTTTCAACACTACTGTACTGCCGACTGCCTCAAGCTATGACAACGGCAGCGCAGCGGTGAATACTACTGCCCTCCCGACCACCTCGAGCTACTCCAGTAATAGTTCTGCGTTGAACACTACTTTTCCTACCTCAAGCTACTTGAACAGCAGCTCTGCGGTCAACACTACTGCTCTCCCAACTGCACTGAATACTACTGCTTTGCCGAGCTCAAGCTATTACAACAGCAGCTCTGCATTAAATACTTCCACTTTTCCCACGTCGAGCTACTCTAACAGCAGCTCTATCTTGAACACTACTGTTCTCCCAACTACCTCAAGCTATGATAATGGAAGCACTGCAATAAACACTACTGCTTTTCCTACCTCAAATTATGACAACACTAGCTCTGCATTGAACACCACTGATCTGCCAACCAGCTCCAGCAATTCCAACGGTAGCTCTCCTTTCAACACTACTGTACTGCCAACTGCCTCAAGCTATGACAACAGCAGCGCAGCGGTGAACACTACTACCCTTCCGACCACCTCAAGCTACTCCAGTAATAGTTCTGCGGTGAACACTACTTTGCCTACCTCGAGCTACTTGAACAGCAGCTCGGCGATCAATACTACTGCTGTGCCAACCACAAGCTATGACAACAGTAGCTCTGCCTTGAATACCACTGCTTTGCCTACCTCAAGCTACTCTAACAGCAGCTCTACCTTGAACACTACTGCTGTGCCAACTACCTTGAGTGGCAATAACAGCTCTGCACTGAATACTACTGATTTGTCTGCATCGAGCTATTCCAATAACAGCTCTGCACTGAGCACTACTGCTTCGCCTTCGTCCAGCTATTCAAACAACAGCTCTGCACTGAACATCACCGCTTCCCTAACCACCTCAAGCTATTTCAACGATAGTTCCGCGGTGAACACTACTTTGCCTACCTCAAGCTACTTTAACAGCAGCTCTGAGATCAATACTACTGCTCTACCGACCTCAAGCTATAGCAACGGCAGCTCTGCAGTGAACACTACGGCTCTACCGACCTCAAGCTACAACAATGACAACTCTACTCTGAACACTACTGCTTTGCCAACTACCTTGAGCTACTTGAATAGCAGCTATGCGATCAATACCACTGCTGTACCAATTACAAGCTATGACAATGACAGCTCTGCACTGAATACTACTGCTTTGCCTACGTCGAGCCACTTGAATAGCAGCTCTGCAATCAATACTACTGCTGTGCCAACTACAAGCTATGACAACCGCAGCTCTACGGCGAACACAACAGCTGTGCCAACCTCAAGCTATCCCAACGACAGCTCTGCGGTGAACACTACTTTGCCTAACTCGAGCTACTTGAACAGCAGCTCGGCGATCAATACTACTGCTGTGCCAACCACAAGCTATGACAACAGTAGCTTTGCCTTGAATACCACAGCTTTACCCACTTCGAGCTATGACAACAGCAGTTCTACGATCAATACTACCGCTTTGTCGACCACAAGCTATGGCAACAGCACTTCCTTGAACACTACTGCTGTTCCAACTACCTCGAGTAGCAACCACAGCTCTACGGTGAACACCACTGCTTCGCCCACCTCAAGCTATAGCAACGGCAGCTCTGCAGTGAACACTACGGCTCTACCGACCTCAAGCTACAACAATGACAACTCTACTCTTAACACTACTGCTCTGCCAACTACCTCGAGCTACTTGAATAGCAGCTATGCGATCAATACCACTGCTGTACCAACCACAAGCTATGACAATGACAGCTCTGCACTGAATACTACTGCTTTGCCTACGTCGGGCTACTTGAATAGCAGCTCTGCGATCAATGCTACTACTGCGCCAACTTCAAGCTATTCCAACGATAGTTCTGCGGTGAACACTACTTCACCTACCTCGAGCTACTTGAATAGCAGCTCTGCGATCAATACTACTGCTGTGCCAACCTCAAGCCATTCCAACGAGAATTTTGCGGTGAACACAACAGCTCTACCCACCTCAAGCTATTCCAACGACAGCTCTGCGGTGAACACTACTGCTTTGCCCACGTCAAGCTACGACAACAGCAGCTCTGCCTTAAACACCACTGCTCTCTCAATTACCTCAAGCTACTCCAGCAATAGTTCTGCGGTAAACACTACTTTACCTACCTCAAGCTACTTTAACAGCAGCTCTGCGGCCAACACTACTGCTCTCCCAACTACCTCAACAGGTGACAATGCTAGCTCTGCTCTGAATACTACTATTTCACCTGCGTCAAGCTATTATAATAGCAGCTCTGCATTGAACACTACTGCTCTTCCAACTACCTCAACATTTGACAATGACAGCTCTGTGACGAACACCACTACTCTGCCGACCTCAAGCTATTCCAACAGCAGCTCTGCACTGAACATCACCGCTTCCCCAACTACCTCAAGCTATTCCAACAATAGTTCTGCGGTTAATACTACTTCGCCTACCTCAAGCTACTTGAACAGCAGCTCTACGATCAACATTACTGCTTTGCCTACGTCGAGCTACGACAACAACAGCTCTGCATTAAACACTACTTTGCCTACCTCGAGCTACTCGAACAGCAGCTCTGCGATCAATACCACTGCTCTCCCAACTACCTCAAGCTATTCCAATGACAACTCTACTCTGAACACTACTGCTTTGCCTACCTCGAGCTACTTGAACAGCAGCTCTACGATAAACACTACTGCTTTGCCTACCTCGAGCTACGACAACAACAGCTCTGCATTAAACACTACTTTGCCTACCACGAGCTACTTCAACAGCAGCTCTGTGATCAATACCACTGCTCTCCCAACCACCTCAAGCTATTCTATTGACAGCTCCCCGGTGAACACTACTGCTTTGCCCACGTCAAGCTACGACAACAGCAGCTCTGCCTTGAACACCACTGCTTTCCCAACCACCTCAAGCTATTCTAACGATAGTTTTGCGGTGAACACTACTGCACTGCCTACGTCCAGCTATGACAACAGCAGCTCTGCATTGAACACCACGGCTGTGCCGACCTCAAGCTATTCCAACAACAGCTCTGCATTGAGCATCACCACTTCCCCAACAACCTCAAGCTACTTCAATGACAGCTCTGCGGTGAATACTACTGCTTTGCCTACGTCGAGCTACTCTAACAGCAGCTCTGCGATCAATGCTACTGCTGTGCCAACCACAAACTATGACAACAGCAGCTCTGCGGTGAACACTACTTTGCCTACCTCAAGCTACTTGAACAGCAGCTCTGCGATCAATACTACAGCTGTGCCAACCTCAAGCTATTCCAACGACAGTTTTGCGACAAACACTACTTTGCCTACCTCGAGCTACTTGAACAGCAGCTCTACGGTAAACACTACTGCTCTGCCTACCTCGAGCTACTTGAACAGCAGTTCTGCGATCAATTCTACCGCTCTGCCGACCACAAGCTATGGCAACAGCAGCTCTTCCGTGAACACTACTGCTGTTCCGACTACCTCAAGCGACAACACGGTGAACACTACTGCTTTGCCTACGTCTAGCTACGGTAACAGCAGCTCTGCACTGAACATCACCGCTTCCCCAACCACTTCAAGCTATTCTAACGATAGTTTTGCGGTGAACACAACAGCTCTGCCAACCTCAAGCTATTCCAACGACAGTTTTGCGACGAACACTACTTTGCCTACGTCGAGCTATGACAACAGCAGCTCTACGGTGAACACTACTGCTTTGCCTACCTCGAGCTACTTGAACAGCAGCTCTACGATAAACACTACTGCTGTGTTAACCTCAAGCTATTCCGACAGCAGCTCTATCCTGAACTCTACTTCACTGCCAACCACCTCAAGCTATGGCAATGAGAGCTCTGCACTAAACACTACAACTTTGCCTACCTCGACCTATGACAACACCAGCTCTGCGCTGAATACTACTGCCTTGCCTACGTCGAGCTACTCTAACAGTAGCTCTGCACTGAACACTACTGTTTCACCCACGTCAAGCTATGATAACAGCAGCTCTGCGGTGAACACCACGGCTGAACCAGCTACCTCCAGTTATTCGAATAGCAGCTCTGCGGCTAACACTACGGCTGCGCCAACTACAAGCTATTCCAACGACAGCTCTGTCTTGAACTCTACCACACTACCAACCGCCTCGAGCTATGACAACAATAGCGATGCAGTAAACACCACAGCCCTGCCCACCTCCAGCTATTCCAACGACAGCTCTGCGCTGAACACCACGGCTCTGCCGACCACAAGCTATGGCAACAGCAGCTCTTCCTTGAACACTACTGCTGCGCCAACTACCTCGAGTGACAACAACAGCTTTACGGTGAACACCACTGCTTCGCCTACCTCAAGCTATTTCAACGACAGCTCTGCATTGAACACCACGGCTCTACCGACCTCAAGCTACAACAATGGCAACTCTACTCTGAACACTACTGCTTTGCCAACTACCTCAAGCTACTTGAATAGCAGCTCTGCGATCAATGCTACTACTACGCCAACCTCAAGCCATTCCAACGATAGTTTCGCGGTGAACACTACTTTGCCTACCTCGAGCTACTTGAATAGCAGCTCTGCGATCAATGCTACTACTACGCCAACCTCAAGAGACTTCAACAATAGTTCTGCGGTGAACACTACTTTGCCTACCTCGAGCTACTTGAATAGCAGCTCTGCGATCAATACTACTGTTGTGCCAACCACAAGCTATCCCAACGACAGCTCTGCGGTGAACACTACTGCTTTGCCCACGTCAAGCTACGACAACAGCAGCTCTGCCTTAAACACCACCACTCTCTCAAGTACCTCAAGCGACTCCAACAGCAGCACCGCCGTGAACAATACTTTGCCTACCTCGAGCTACTTGAACAGCAGCTCTGCATTGAACATCACCGCTTCCCCAACTACCACAAGCTATTCCAACCACAGCTCTACGGTGAACACCACTGCTTCGCCTACCTCAAGCTATTCCAACGACAGCTCTGCATTGAACACCACGGCTCTACCGACCTCAAGCTACAACAATGGCAACTCTACTCTGAACACTACTGCTTTGCCAACTACCTCAGGCTACTTGAATAGCAGCTCTGCGATCAATACCACTGCTGTACCAACCACAAGCTATGACAATGACAGCTCTGCGGTGAACACTACTGCTATGCCAACTATCTCAAGCTTTCTGAACAGCAGCTCTGCAATCAATACCACTGCTCTCTCAACTACCACAAGCTACTCCGATGACAGCTCTGCGGTTAACACTACTGCTTTGCCCACGTCAAGCTACGACAACAGCAGCTCTGCCTTGAACACCACTGCTGTTCCAACTACCTCAAGTTCTGACAATGAGAGCTTTGCAGTGAACACTACTGCTCTGCCTACGTCCAGCTATGACAACAGCAGCTCTGCGGTGAACACAACTGCTCTGCCTACCTCAAGCTATTCCAACGACAGCTCTGCGGTGAACACTACTGCTCTGCCTACCTCAAGCTATTCCAACGACAGCTCTGCGGTGAACACTACTGCTTTGCCCACGTCGAGCTACGACAACAGCAGCTCTGCCTTGAAAACTACTGCTGTGCCAACCTCAAGCTACTCCGGCGAAAGTTCTGCGGTAAACACTACTTTGCCCACCTCGAGCTTCTTTAATAGCAGCTCTGCGGCAAACACCACGGCTCTCCCAGCTACCCCGAGCTCCGCAGCTACTTACAACAGCAGCTCTGAGTCGAATTTCACCGCTCCCTCGGTTACCTCAAGCCCAGTTATGACTGCAAACACCAGCAGCTCTGTATTTAACTCTACTGCCGCGCGAACCACTTCAAGCTATTACAACGACAGCTCTGCGATCAACACTACCGCTCTGGCGACCGCTTCGAGCTCAATCTCAACCTCCAATACCAGCTCTGGCGTGAACACCACTGCTCTGCCAACTACCTCCAGCTCATTTCCCAACACTAGCAGCTCTGCTCTTGCTGCAAACAGTACCGTGAGCTCTAGCTCAAGCTCCCCAAACTCCACCTCGACTACTATCGATGCTATCTTCGCTACGACAAGCTCAGGTTCAAGCTCTTCGGGATCATCGAACTACACCGTCACAAATAGCTCCATTCCTACAGTCGCAAGCTCAGTCGACATGAGCACTGGCTGCTCGTCTGCCGCCAACGAGACATCCTCAGGCGCCAGTCAAACAGCCACCACTTTGTCTTCGACCAGCACTGAGAGCTCAAAGACCTCTGATGATGCTACAGCTCAGAGCGTTGTGACTACCACCTCAGCTGGGCCCCGCACAAGGGTGTGCCGCGTGCGAGCCCCTGGTACGGCCACTATCCTCTCTACTCAAATTTTGTATTAGAATTTGACAACACTTAATTTATTCTAGCACATTTAGTTGGTATATTAGCCTCTATACTGAATGTTGCACTCATGTCTGATAACGAAGATTCGGTGATTGAGAGCGCAGTGCGTGCTGTGAGCGGCCACGCCTCTGTGGTGTGCATTGGCAGCCCCAAAGCAGTCACTAGTAGTGAGAAGCAAGAGACATTCTCCATCACTGGTCTGAGAGAGTTTCCCCAGTATGTCCCTACGCCGCCGCTGCCAAATGCGGTCTGGCAGTTTAGCTCAACTGATCTTCTGCTTGGTATGGCTTGCATACTCGCTCCCATTATCATCACTACTTGTATTGTTGTTATAGCTGGCCCGCTATCTCCACCCGCAATCAATACGCTGGATCCTTTGTCGCACATTGCGATAAAGTCAATCCTGGGTACTAGCACTGTGGCCCAGTTTCTACAGAGCCACACCCACCAAAGCGTCGCGCTCATCTACGAGTTGGGAACTGTGGACCTTCAAGCGCTGCTGCTGTTCCCCCACCTGGCCGAGATCATTGTGGCCCGGCCGCTGCACATGCCAATGAGTCTGTTTGGCGGGATTGTCGGGGCACTGACAGCAATGAGGCGTACAAGCGTGCTAGTTAGCTAGATAATTTTACTGCAGAGTGACCCTTCCCCCCACGTCTGTCGACGACGTGCCGGTGGGCATCTGGCCGTCCCTGTCGGCAACAAAGCGATCGTAAACTGCCCGCAGTTTATTGACCTCCTTTGCAGAAATTGACGGCTTTGTGGTGGCCAGCGAGTGCTCCATGTCTGCCCATGTGACCACCACCTCCGCCTTTGTGGTTGTGGTTGTAGCGGCGGCGGCAGCAGCCGTGCCGGTGCGCTGGGATGCGTAGTTTTTGGCAGACTCGAGGGGCTCGCCAATGTGGAACATTTCAATCTGCTCTACGCTGGCCATGTCGTCCTTGAGGTCGTCCTTTGAGACATCCAGGCTGGCGTGGATGGCGTGGAGGTACGCGTTGGTCATGATAGCCTGCATATCCGCGCCAGAGAACCCCTGGGTGCGCTGGGCAATCTCGCCAAGGTCGATATCATCGGCGAGCTTCATTTTCGCGATTGCGGTCTCGAGAATTTCGAGGCGGTCCTGCTGGCTGGGCATGTCGCACAGGAGCGACTTGTCGAGACGGCCAGGCCTGAGCAGAGCTCCATCAATGAGATCAGGGCGGCTGGTTGCGGCCAGCACGTAGACACCGTCCAGCCCCTCGGCACCATCCATCTGGGTCAACATCTGATTGACGACCCGGTCGGTAACACCGGTCGAATCGTGGCCACGCTTGGGGGCAATCGAGTCAAACTCGTCGAAAAAAAGTACACAGGGTTTTGCAGCCTGGGCGCGGTCAAACAGGTCGCGCACACTCTGTTCAGAGGCACCGATATACTTGTTCAAAATCTCGGGGCCCTTGACACTGATGAAATTCAGACCACACTGCGCCGCGACCGCGCTGGCCATGAGCGTCTTGCCGCATCCGGGATAGCCATACAGCAGCAGCCCACTGCGCAGCCTGAGCGGGCAATTGGCAAAGATTGGTGCGTACCGAGTCGGCCACTCTAGGGTTTCCAAAATGACTTTTTTGACCTCTTTGAGGCCTCCAATCTCAGACCACGACACAGTAGATTTTTGCAGCTTGACGCCGCGTAGCGAGGTGGGGATATACTCGTCAGTGGCTTGCTTGAATAGAGCGTTTGAAACCAGGCCCGGCTCGCCCTCTGATTTTGCCAGCATGATAAGCGAGGTGATGCGCTCAACTAGCGTCCACAGGTCACCTGGTTGATAGCCTTCAGTATCGCCCACCACCTCGAGCACATCAAAGGAGGGCTCAGTCTCCAGCGCCAGGCTGCGCAGTGCTTCGGCAAGGATGGCTTCGCGCACCCGCTTGTCGGGCGATTTGACTTGGATTTGCTCGTCAAACACGTGCGAAGACATTAGAAAGCTGCCGAGCGCCTCCTTTGACTGGGACGTCGCCAGCAAACTGACCTTGCGGCTCTCGAGTGTTGCGTGGACAATGCTCACAAAAATCTCCTCAAGCTGCTGAGTGCGCGTGGAGTCAGAGTGCTCCACCTGCGCTGGAATCAGCTTGTCGAGGTCCTCAAGCACCACGACTGAGGGCGAGTGCCACCCTGCCTCGTGAAAGATGCGCCGCAGGCTCTCGCGCACAACAGACACGGGCTTGTCCAGGTACTGCTGGGATGAGAATCTTGCCACATACACCAGATGATTCTGCTCGAGCTTGGCAAGCGTTTCCTCAATCACCACAGTCTTGCCCGACGCGCGAGATCCGTACACGAGGGTGCCGCCACCGCCAATAGTAGCGGCATAGATGGCATCAAGCACCTTGTCCACGCCAACTACACGCCTGGTTCTGGTCACCTGCAGCTGCTCGGCTGTTTTGAGCACCTGGGACTCGGCAAGCACCAGCTCGCTGCCAAGCGACTGGCTCTTGTACTGGCCGGGTTCAGAGCAGTCAATGATACCTCCGTAGGGAAAGCTTGGGCTGGGGGCAAACACAAGCCCCTTAGAGACCAGGTTGAGCTCCAGCTCTTGGACCACGGGGATCTCGTTGAGCACGAGCGCCTTGACTGAGGAGTTGGTGGTGTAGGGGTGTATAACCACATCTTGGGCGGTTCCCACCGAGTGCACAGCCTGAATTTTGATAATGTTGCCGATGGGAGCTGCTCTCAGTGCGCTCATGAGGCCAAACGACATGATTGGCTCTTGGAGGCCGTCGACGTGAACAAACTGGGCCAGCACTGTTTTGGCAGGCACCAGCTCATCGGTTGGCTTGGCTGCATCGCCAAGGGCCACCAGCGAGACGTCGACAAACGGCTCGGCCTCTGAGTCGTTGCCGTAGAGCACGAGCCGGCGGCTGTGTGCGTCCTTGATGGTGGTATACGGGAACGCGCTGGCGCGCAGGACTGCAAACTTTTTGACGGGCTTTTTCTTGATTGGCGAGTCTGGGATCTGCTGCTTTCTTGTTTTGGGAACCACCACCACCTCCGAGTCGGGCCCGAGCTTGGCGAACGCACCGGGTGGGGTGGGGCTGATTTTAGTGACCTGCAGCGAGGCGATTGATGTGCTCGAGGGATACACTGTGATTGGGTGCACCAGGGAAACCGCGCGCACCTGGTTTATCATCCAGTTTTCCAAAAACGCCGCGTGGGTTTCGACAATCTCCCAGTCGGCGGTCGAGGAGGGCTCCAAATAGATCTGAGACGCCACGGGAGGGTTGATGTGAACGGATATTTGCACCTTTGTGTTGTGGAGGAGCCCCAAATTCTGGGCAAAAGTCGGATCAATCTCGACAATGCTCGACTTTTCAGAGGTCATGCCCGACCAGCCGAGGTAGGCCTTTTTGTTTGACCGCAGGCCCTGGGCCCAGGTGAACTCGACGACGATGTTTTGAGGAGCTGCGTTTGAATTGAACAGAATACTCGTCAGGTCCCCGGGCAGGTTGGCCAGGTCTGTGCGGAGCGGCACGTACTCGACATGGGCTGTGGTTGACATAAGTGTGGGGGAGGGGGAGGGTGCGACTTGTCAAGGTGGGTGGATTCCCCGGCCCCAAAATTGAGAAGGCAGCGCACCGAGAATCTATGTAAAACTAGATAAGTTGTGGCACCATTTTGGGCCACCGCGAGCTGGAACCTGGGAATCCCTCCGACTAAGCATGTCCTTTCTCGGGCAAGCCCTTGGATGGGGGTACGTGATCTGCTGGGGCGTCTCGCTCTACCCGCCGATTCTGCTGAATTATCGCAGCAAGAGCGTGGAGGGCGTGTCCCCTGATACAATCTACCTCAATTTTATCGGGTCGACGCTCTACCTGGTCTCGGTGGGAATGCTCTACTTTAGTCCCGTGGTGCGCACCGAGTACGCATTGCGGCACGGCGGCGACTCGTACCCGCTGATAAACATCAACGACGTGGTGTACGCGGGCCACTCGCTGCTCTGCGTGTGCGTGCTCATGTACCAGCTCTACTTTGGCGGCTATCTCAAATCACACACGCAGCATCTCTCGCGAGGCGTCAAGCTGCTGAGCATGCTCGGCTTTGTCGCTGCGTTCGCCTTGGTGGTGCACGCCTGGGAGATCAACAACACCCGCAGGCACTACGAGCTGGTCGACGTGGCGACGATCTTTGGCTCCGCAAAGCTGTTTCTCAGCGCAATCAAGTACATTCCCCAGGCCTACTGGAACTACAAACGCAAATCGGTCAAGGGGTTCTCGCTAATGCAGCCGGTGCTCGACATTGTGGGCTCGCTGCTGGCAACGATGCAACTCTATGTGGATGCCCTGGTGGCCAATGACCTGCACGCAATGCTCAAAAACCCCGTCAAGCTATTCTTGGCGCTGGAAACTACCGTGTTTGGCGTGGTCTTTCTCGCCCAGGGCCACCTCTACCGGCAGGACCAGACCCTGTACAATAAACGTCAATAGATATTAAAAAATTTATCCGCCGCGCGCGCCGCGCATGCACGCTCTTGCCCCAACCGGCGCCGCGCCCCCTAAACGGCCGCCTTTTGCTCATCGCCCCTTCCCGCCCACGTGACACACACCCGCACACACAACACAATTTATGGGTCAATACGACTCGGGCAAAGATCCTGGGAACGGGCCGAATGTGGCCCCGCTTCCCTCGAACATTCTGCCTGATATTTATCAGTGGCACCCAGACCCCAAGCCGCTGCCCCAGGAGACCATCCAGCACGGAGTGTCCTACCTGCCCAAGGTCAAGAACGAGCACGCTTCCTGCGGGGGACCAAACATCATGGTACCGCTCCTGAAGCATTGGACCGCATTGCCCGCCCTCAGCTACTTTTTGACCAACTCAATGCACATCCGCGAGTCGTCGCAGCGCATCGTTGCCCCATTCACATTCAAGCCGCCCCCGCGGGTGGCCATGCCCGAAAACAAGCAGGCCGCGTGGCTAGCCGACCTCGCAAACCCAGAGTACCCGCTAAAGCGACTCGGGCGCACCGTGCCCTCGGGGCTCAAGGGCTCGGTGCTGCTCAGCCAGTGTTTGGAGTACAGGGTCCCCCTGCTGCGTCTCGTGTGGCTGATAAAGTGTTTTGGTGCAAGCGAGGTCCGCTCCCTCAAGCGCAAATTTTCGGAAAGCGACCCCCAGCCCCCGTACCAGGCCTTTATCGCCGAGTGGACTGCCGATGTTTTGGACTTTGTGGAGCAGGCTATCTCGGCGTATGCCCAAACAAGCAGTACTGATCGACTCAAATACGCCATCGATACCCTCTGCTCGCTCTTTGAGGAGATGCTGGTAGACCGCACACAGGTTTTTGACTGGCTAATACAGAAAATGCTGCACGGAGACGTCCTATCAGTACCAGTCCTCGCACATCTCTGCTACGACATTTGGGATGCCTTCAAGCTTGAGCCTCAGGCTACTCAGCTCGCACGGGCCGTCGCGCTGCGGACCCCTAGCATCGCGCACTCGCCCTCCACATTGGGGGCAATGGATGCGCTGCTGCTACGGCTCTTTGTGACCTGCCCCGATGCATTCACGGTCCCCGACCTGTGGCCCAAGTTTGAGCCGCAGCTCAAACGAGCAGTGGACCTGCCCGCGCTCTTGACCAAAGTGCGCAAGGATCGGCAACTTGTGCTGGCCTCGATCGAGGCTCTGCGAGAACGCAACGATGTCTTTTCGTTTGTGCGGGAGGTCCCCAAGGAGTGGAGCGCCGCAGCCCAAGTCGAGCAGGTGCTCACCCGGTTCAGCGTGCCATACAGCGTGCCAGACCTGGTCGCAGAGCTACGCCAGCTACGCCTCACCACCCCGGTGCTCTTTTCGGCTCTGCTTCTGTGGACACTGCGCAAAGCGAGCTCGCGCTCGGTGCACTTGTGCGTGGCAGTGTGCCAGCAGCTGGCCGTCCATGGACTGCAGCTCCAGGACTGCTTGGTCGAGTGCCTGATGCGGATCAAGCCATATCAGTGCAACACAACCCTCTACTCGCTGCTGGCATGGCTGTACCGAAGCAATATTTTCCGACTCGAGACCTATTTTAGGCGTCTGATAGCGTCGGGCATTCTGCATCTGCAGGGCTCTCCAAGAGACTCACATCAACACATTCTCGAGAACCTGCCCTTTACGTTTATGAGCCGCGATTTGCGCAGTCAGGCCCTAATGCTGCTTCGAGGTGGTAGCAGCAGCCAGCATGACGACTGCGCGCTAGAGGCCCTGGCCGATCGAGTGTTTGACATCACTGCGGAAGCGCCCAGGCTGCCCAATGATCTCAAGCGTGACGAGGAGCTACGGCTTTCTGCAGCCATTTACAACCAGTACAAGCTCTGCATCAACACGCCAGAAAAGGTGACGCCGCTGTTGTGCGCTCGCGTGGTCGAAGCCCTGGACTGTCTCGGCGACAAGTACACGACGTTTAGGGTTGTCTGGTTGACCCTGAGTAGCGCAGTCGAGCAGGACCTCTACATGTTTGCTCACTTGGTGTCACTGCAAAATCTCTACTATTTTATCTGCATGCGTGTGTCCAATGCGCTCATTCAAGTTGTTTACTCCCGCCGCAGCGACTTTGTCGTGTCCATCACAGAGCCCAGCTTTGAGAATGCCAACATTGTCATGATGCTGCGCAGTGCGCTCAAGGACCAGCCTGATAACCAGGTCAACATGTACCTGCGCTCGCTGGAGACAATTGTTGCTGTTTCCTCAATGACCCCAGATGCCATGGTGGATGACGACGCCAATTTTGATGCCACCACGGGCAACTTTCTCGAGCGGTACCTGGAGAGCTTTGACCGGCACCAGATCCTGCAGCTGCGAGCACACCACGCCCGCAGCCCGCTCTTTATGCAGCAGGTCAGGGACTGGCTGGCGCTGCGCCCAGAGTGTCCCACCGAGTTTATCGTCTGGCTCGTCGCCAACAGCTGCATTGCGTTCAGCGACGTGTACAACTGCCTGATTGACAGCCAGGACGAGAAGCTCTTTGACTCAATCTTTGCGCCCATCTCTGAGTTTGAGCTGAGCGCCATGGAGCGCGTGCACATTGAAATTATCCGGCAAAAGTTCACGCTGCTGGCGCCCCCCGAAGAAATCTACTACCTGCTGAGCAAAATCACCAGCGCGCCCCGCCTCGAGCTTGCAATCAGTCTACTAATCGGCCGCATTCGCTACAACAGCGAGCGGTTCTCGCAGATGTTGCTCCAGCAGCTGCCCGACGGCAGGGAAAAGGAGGAGTGCCTGTCTAGGGTTGTTGGCCAGCAGCTGGGTCTCGAGCCCCACACCGACCACCATCAGTGCTTGATCGAGTTGCTTGATGTCTGCAATGTGTTCAACATTGGCTTTTGCCAGATTGGAGCGTGGCTCAACTACAAGGATCTCGCTCCCGACCGGGTGGCTGCCCTTGTCTTGGATCTGGTCAAGTCTGGCCGTCTGCCGCCTGTGACCAACTCGCTGCAGATTCTCTTCCGGTACCTAGACCAGGACACCCGCCGCGCGATCCAAAACGCGGCCGAGGTGGAGTTTATGACCGGCGAGATCCCCCACCCCTACGTTGAGCACCTGCTGCAGATCCTGGGAAACCTGGACCCCGGGTGCGGCGAGCCGCAGCAGCAGCAGCAGCAGCACGACAAGGGGCTACAGCTGATTGAGTGCGTTGCGCGCATCGTCGAGGTGTGCACGAGCCTCGCGCAGGTGGACGCCCGCATCCGGGCCACCATCCAGGTGCTGCTCAAGCTCATCAACCTCGAGTGCGCTGGGTCCAGTGTCGACTCAAACATGTACTTGCCCACCGTCGCCGCGATGCTGCCCTCGCTCCAGCAGCTGCCGGTCATCGCCCAGAACGGGGACCTCTCCCAGATGATCTCGGACGCGCTGCGCATCCTCAACCGCCAGGACAAGCTCACAACAAGCATCCCGTGCCATACGTCCCCGCTCGAGGGCCTCGCCCTCTACTCGGCCACGCAAAAGACCTACGCAAAGCTCCAGGTCTGCCCGTTTGACCTCATTGAGGAGACGGGCGGCGCGGGCAACGACGCACCCATCGACCTGGCAAAGTTCGAGGCCTACCTCGAGCCCAAGGACATCCCGTAGCTATTTATTTATACCTCAAAACGAGTTGCTCTCGTACTTTACAAACTTGCGCTGCGCAGACAGCCGCCATTCGTCCTCCTTCTCGTGCCGGTGCAGCATGGGTGCGATCTTTTCCGCGCGCTTGCGCTTGGTCGACGCGGGCTGGAAGTAGGCGGGCGCGTTCTCAAGCAGCCACGCAGGCCGCACTATGCTCACGCACGTCATGTACTCGCGGGTGGTCTGCAGGAGCGAGTGGTAGAGCACAAACTGGTTGCGCTTGCCAAACAGCACAGAGCTGGGGTGCACCGTGACCTGGGTGCCCTTGTCTAGGGTCTTGTACTGGTCGCCCTCGAGCTTGGCCGTGTTGCGAAAGTATCCGCTGCAAAACGCCCGCAGCACTACATCCCGCTGCCGCTGGCACGAGGTGATGCGCAACTTGAGGCTGCTCAGAATGGTCGACAGCTGCTGCCTCACATGCTGCGCTCGGCGCATCGAGCGCTCCTGCACATAGTGCTCAGAGCACCAGTACCGCGAGTACCCGCTCTGGGCCCACGCGTCGTAGATGTTTAGCATCGTGAGGTGGTCCCCCGAGTCGTCGGTGAACTTTCGCCGCTTGCGGTCCGCGTCCTGCTTGTCCTTGTCGCTCGCGCGAATAAATATGCTGGGCAGGCTCAGCATGGCCAGTATCGTCAACACTTCATGCCCGCAGTGCATCTTCACCGACTGGAGCAGCACAAGCGCCATGGCGGGGTCGACGGGGAACTTGGAAATCACTCTTCCATTGGCGCTGATCTGCTCTTTTGAGTCTATGGCCCCCAGCAGGTACAGGCTCTGGAGGGCAGTAAAAATGCTCGCCTCGCTGGGCTTGTCCATAAAGTCAAACCCCCAAATGTCTTTAATATTCATCGCCTTTAACAGCAGAATGGTCGAGGCCAGCTGCTGCCGCTGAATCTCGGGCACGCTGGTAGCAAGCATCTCTTGCTCGTATGCTTCACGTGTGTAGAGCCGGTAGCATTTTCCAGGAGAGGTTCTTCCAGCACGACCAGCGCGCTGATTAGCCTGGGCCTTGGATACCGGCACGACTTTGAGCATGTCCATGCCGGCCCTCGAGTCGTACACGTTTACCTTCACCACCCCAGTATCCACCACGTACTTTATATTGTCAATGGTGATTGACGTCTCGGCAATATTGGTGGCAAAAATGACCTTGCGGGTGTTTGGGGGGGCTGGATCAAAGATCAACGACTGCGATTCGGACGGCAGCGAGGCGTATACAGGTAGCACCAGCAGCTCTAGCGGCATGACCCCCTGCAGGTCCTTGGCCCGCTGGCTCAGAATATCGCAGCAGCTATCAATCTCATCCTGGCCGGTCAAAAATACCAGCACGTCGCCCTCGGGCTGAGACATGTGGATCTGCATCACCTTGAAGAGCGCTGCATCAATGTAGTCAAACTCGGGCTGCTCTGAATACTGGATGTCCACTGGAAACGTTCGACCAGGAATCTGATACACCGGGCACTGTCCAAAATAGGCTGAAAACGCACCGGCATCAATTGTTGCCGATGTGATGATAACCTTGAGATCTGGCCGCGCCGCGCAGGCTTGCTTTACCAAGGGAAACAGGATATCTGTGGATAGAGTGCGCTCGTGAGCCTCGTCCAATATTAGCACCGAGTAGTCGGCCATCATAGAGTCTTGCACCACCTCTCGCAAAAACATACCATCGGTCATGTACTTGATTCTGGTATCTGGCCCGCACTGCGATTCAAATCTGATCGTGTAGCCAACAGTTCCGCCCACTTTTTGACCCATTTCCTCTGCAACTCTGTTGGCAATCGACACAGCTGCCACACGACGTGGCTGCGTACATCCAATTAGCTTGTTGTTGGAGGTGAACCCCTCCTCGTATAGGTACTGTGCAATCTGGGTTGTTTTTCCCGAGCCTGTGTCGCCCTGAACAATAATAATTTGGTTTGATCGCACTGCCTCTAGCAGCTGCGCTCGAAACTTGAATACGGGCAGACCTCGCCTTAGATCCTGAAGGGCCTTGGGAGGCACTCTGGCTGTGGATTTTGCCGGGGCAATCAGCGCTTTAGTAGTCTTTTTGGGGCGCTCCGCCGATGTGGTGATTGATTTGGCTAGAGTCCCGTTGGGCACCGCCATGAATTCAGGAGGGCTATACGTAACTTCCTGCGCCTCTCTGTCCTGCAAAAAGGGAGGAATTTCATTTTTGACTTCAACGTCCGCCTCTGCGTCCTCGTCTTCATCAGGGTCCTCGTAAAGATCAGGGTAGTCGTTCGGGTCCACCACCCCGGCTGCAATCAATTGCCTTATTTCAAACCGTTCAGGAGAGGTCAGCCTATGTTTGCGCGGTCCTTTCTGCTCTTTCATGGAAAGAGAGATTCTGTGGCCTTCTATCTGGGTTATTGTGACCTTGAGTTCATCACCTACTTGGAGGGCATCGGCTACTGACCTGACCGGGGGCGTGATCTGCGAAATGTGGAGCAAGCCTGTGGTTTTAGGGGTGATTGAGTCGATTACACAAAAGGCACCAAACGGTTTGATCGATTCCACCTTCACAGTGTACAGCTGATGTGCCCTCAAAGTCTGACGACCACGGCCGGCGCTAACGGGCCGTGGTGCCGCCTCGCGCTGCCTAGGTGTTTCCCGAAATCCCTCAATGGTGCGTGCCACACGAGCGGCGCAGTCTGCCGCTATCGACTCGAGCTCCTCCGCGAACTGGTCTCGGTTCGAATTGTACAGTTCGACGACAAACTCGGCCATTGTCTTGTCTACTGGCGAGGTAAACTGCCTCAAGCAATTAGCAACGCCCTGTATCTCGCCCAGGGCGGCCAGCCGGTCCATGAGATGTGTGGATGATGATGAAAAATACATAAATATAATAACTTAGGTCCGATCAAGGGTGAACTTGTCAAGTGTGAATGAAGTTGGTGTGCACTGCACACTGACTGGGCTCAGATGTGGGCTTCCTGGCGTCGAGCCGCCCCCGTGGATGCGAGTGCGGATGGGAATTGGCCTGCTCGAGGGGAACCGGCCAGGAATAAACAGCTTGCCAACTGTAGGACTTATTGGAGTCTCTCCTCCCTTTGCCGAGTTGCGTCTTGAGCTTCGTTTGTCCTCATATAGGTTCAACAGAGAGATTGTGGATCCGGGTGAAGGCACCGTGATGCTGCCGGTCGGAGAAATTGGTATGAGATTCGGGGATTTTGGGTCCAGAATAGGGCTAAAGATGGGATGCCCTGCGGAATTTAATGCCATGAAATTTAAGTGGAAAGGATGTAAAGTTTAGTGAATTGTTTTATTTCTTGCTGGAATTAGTCACACCCCTCTGGGCCAGTCGCTGGCAACCACAAGGGTGGGTGAGAGGGGTCGATTCGCAATGTTGAGATGCAATTGAGATGCAAATTGGCAGTTGCAAGTGGGATGCTCCGGATCGGGGTAAAAGAAAAATCCTCAACCAAAGTTGGAAAAAAAGGACTATAGTGAAAAAACAAAAAGAAAGCGACCTCGGGGAGGCTCGAACTCCCGATCTCCCGATTAACAGTCGGACGCCTTAACCAGCTGGGCCACGAAGTCATCTTCGAAGAGAAAAATTTGCTGTTTAGTAGGATCTGACGCCAGTATGTGCAAACACCGCGCGGACAAACGCTGAAAATGGGCAAGCGCCAAAAGAAACACGCAAAATGGGCTTTTTGCTTTGAATAAGCTCAATATCGGGCGCTTATATTCGGTGAGATTGAACTGCTACTCGCACTTATGAATCCTCTGTCGCAGAATGTATGGCTCCAGAGTTGGCTTGAAAGGGACGCGAGCACCAAACTTGGGCCCAGCTCGGGGACAATTCTCTAGCTGTCTTTGCAAGTCCATTTTGAGATGTATTCAGACCTCTCTCGAATGTCCACCCGGCGCTTGCCAGGACGTCTACGGGGCATACCCAGCAGCTGCTGCGCACCCCAAATAGACACCGCAGGACCCCAAAGTTTGACGAAGCGATTAAATTAAATAACAGAAAATAATAATAAGCTGAAAACGAGCACTTGCTCGTCTTGTTCTTGGTGAATGTCAGTCTGCAAAAGCAACGAGTGAACAAGCCACGCGGCGATCGCTGGTGCGATGCCAAGGGGACCCCGCCCTCTGAGCGTTTCAGGCTAGGCGCCTAGTGCCGCGGCCTTTTGTGGGGCTGCTGCTGCATCATGGATACTATTGCCTCGGTCTCGTCCTGGGCCAGCTCCTCGTCGAGCAAGGTGGTCAGCTCGTCGACCGTGATGTTGCCGTCGAGCTCGTGGCCGGCCCTGTGCTTTGTGAGGTTGAGCGCATTCTCTACTAGGGTCTTTGCACGCCGTACCGTGTTTGAGGCCTCTACCCAGGAGGCGTCGGCGGTGAGCACGTGGCGCTCGACCTTGGCAAACTCCTCGTGGACCTTGTCGGACATGAGCACATAGTGCCGCAGCAGGTTCAAGTCGATCGAGGTGGCGTCGCCATTAGATTTGTAGGGGTCCACCTCGTCATCCTCTGGCTGCGACAGAATCAGCAGGGTGCGGGTCTTGATCAGCTCGTTGATCCGGTCCTGGAACGCCTTGAGGTCCTGCTCGGGGATGGGCCCCTCTGCACAGTAGCTGGGCGCCGACTCGTTGAAGTGGCCCTTGTCGTTTTCGGTGTACATTCTCAGGTGCTCCTTGCCCTCGACGGGAGGCGGCCGCGAGAACGCCTTGCGCACGGACTTCATTTTGTGGATAATGGACTCTTTGGATCTCGTTTTGCGGTAGGCGCTAAAGATGTAGTTGCGGCGCTTTCCCTGGATCATCCAGTGCTTGAACATGGTCTCCTCTGCCTCTGTATATCTCATGCGCCGCGACGACCCGGTGAGGCTGGGGGTGACGATTGCGTCTGTGGGCGCCGACTTGCGGGCGTTCTCGATCGTGCTCTTGATCTGCTCCTCGGCCTCATTGTACCACGCGCTCAGGTAGCGCTTGTTGCGGTACTCCTCGGCCGGCCCTGGCCCCGTTCCCGGCCGCTGGGTATTCAAAGACCGCAGCTTGTTTTTGATTTTGGCCAAGAGAATGTCGTTGGCGCCGAGATCAACAAACCGCTCCCACGCGAGGCGGTGGTACGCGTCGTTGATTGCCTGGCTCAATCGGTCGAGGCTGATGTTGGTGCGGGCCATTTGCAGCGCACGCACAAACAGCAGAGTGTCGTCCTCGTTGAAGATCTTCTTTTGCAGGTCGGGCGCGTCCTCGATGAACCCAACGTCCATCTCGCGAATCGGGTTCATCTGCTTGAGGCTCTCGTCGATATTGGGGTCTATGGCGCTAGCGGCAAATTGTGCGGCATCTTCGTCTTTGGTTTGATCGTCGCTTTTAATAAACGAAAAGGACATTTTCGAGTCGCGACAGGGGGGCCTTAGGTAGAGTAGCGCCCTTTGGGGTGGTAACAAGGGGGGGAGGGGGAGGTGCGCGCGCGTGCTTCGAGTAGTCATGATCAGGGTTGGGGTTGGAAAAATGTGCGCCACACTCGCGCCGCCACCGCGCGCGCGCGGCCCGCTCGCTGGCGCTGCTCAGAGACCTTTTTTGGCCCCGGAGGAGCGGGCGATCATTAGTCATGGAGTACATTGGCAAACAGCTCTCGGTAGCGACTACCGACGGCCGCACGATTTTCGGCAGCCTCGAGTGCTTCAACTCGACCATGGACCTGATTCTGAGCAACGCCTACGAGCAGCACGCCCCAGCGACGGGAACCCCCCGCCAGGTGGGCATGGTGGTTGTGCCTGGTCGGCTCATTACTGAAATTTCCCACATGTGACATCATCCCGTTCCCCATTCACACCCTCGACGGCCATGCTGAGGTACAAAACAGACCAATTCGCTGGCTCTGCAGTGCAGTACAGCCCGTTTCTTGATAATCGTATACTTGTAGGTGCCTCGGCCAACTTTGGGCTCGTGGGAAATGGCCGGCTCTATGTGTTGGACATTGACCAGCACGGCACAATCCAGCCATTCCGGACGTTTGACACGCAGGACGCCATCTTTGGCGTGGCCTGGAACGAGCTTAATGAGAACCAGGCGGTGGTGGCCAACGGGGACGGAGCGGTGCGGCTGTTTGACACGGCCACCGCCCAGCCGCTGCCGCTGATGGTGTACAAGGAGCACACAAGAGAGGTGTTTGGCGTCAACTGGAACCTCGTCAACAAGCAGCAGTTTGCCTCCTGCGCCTGGGACGGCCACATCAAGGTCTGGGACCCCATGTCCCCCGCCAGCGTGTGCACCCTCGGCTCGAAAAACAACGTGGCGGTGTACCAGGCCAAGTTCTCGCCCCGCAACGGCACGCAGATCCTCAGCGCGCACGGCGATGGCACCGCCAAGATCACAGACCCCCGCACGGGAATCGTCTCGCAAACGACCAGGGCGGTCAATGGAGACTGCATGTGCATAGACTGGAACAAGTACGACGACGCGGTGTTTGCCACGGGCGGGGTCGACAAGGTGGTCAAAATCTGGGACCTCCGCAACCTGCAGGCGCCGGTCAACGACTTTCAAGGACACCAGTACGCGGTCAAGTCGGTAAAGTGGTCGGCGCACTCTGCCTCGCACCTAATGACCACCTCGTACGATATGAGCGTCAAGGTATGGGACCTCAACGCCTCGCGCGTGCCCCTGGGGGGCGGCGCCCGGGGCATGGTGAGGGATTTTACCGCTCACACCGAATTTGCGCTGGACTGCGACTGGAGCCTGTGGGGCGAGCCCGGATGGGTGGCCTCGGTGGCCTGGGACCAGATGCTCTATATCTGGAAGGCTATCTAGTCTCTATGCCCAGCCTGCCGCCTCTCGCTGACCTGACTATGGGTGCCTATAACGACGCCCTGTACCAGTTTGTCGTGAGTGCCAACCCGCAGACAATCGCCCATATCCGCGAGTGCTGGGTGCAGCAGCAGCAGCAGGAGCAAAAATGGTGGAAAGCTCGCCAGCAGCTCGAGCAAACGGGCGCCGCCGCCGACCTCGAGGCATTCGATCTCAAGGTGTATGAAAACATGGTCTCGCACTCGAGGAGCGCCCACGCGCTGCTAAAAGCGCTCAAAGTGCCCCTCTTT
The DNA here is from genome assembly GCA_022577815.1 of Wickerhamiella nectarea. NCBI lineage: Eukaryota > Fungi > Ascomycota > Dipodascomycetes > Dipodascales > Trichomonascaceae > Wickerhamiella > Wickerhamiella nectarea. The sequence goes on from JAKIRY010000002.1 coordinate 297,704, forward strand.
GACCAGCTCAATGCCCAGGCCGAGCCCAAGGCTGCCCAGCAGCTGCTGGCGGTGCTCGGCGATCTGGCCGCGGCCAGGGGCCCAAACTCTGCTACCTAGCCTAGATTATACATAGCAAAACGCCTGCTGGGATTTTGGCATTCTTTGTAATTATCCTTATTCGGGGTGACGTGCATGGCAACGTGCATGGCAGCCTGCATGGCCAGTCATGCAACCAACATGCAATCGGCACTGCTGACTGCAGCCGAGAGTTTTTCCGGGGCTCGCCGCCTTGATTTTTGCCAAATTTAGTTGGGCCCCGTTGCCACCTCCGCGTTGGGTTTTAGGCGGGGCAAACATGCGTCATCCTCGCAGTCCTGCATGCAAGCAAACCAGCCCAGGCCGCGGCCAGAGACGGCTGTTTGCCAGCTGTAGGGCCCGCAGCGGACCTGGAGGAGGCCCTGGCTGCTATCAGGCCCGCGTGACTCGGTTATCGCTGCGTGAAACGGGTACCTGCGCTGGCCTTGGCCTGTGTACCAGCCACGATGCACGATCATGCACGGCCCGCAGCTTACCCCACATTGGTTTGAAAAAAGGGCCAAATCTACCCTTTTAACACAACAAATAAAACTGTTATTTCCTTGCCAGCACGGTTTGCTGTAAATAAGCACCTGCGTCCCTACTTGCCCTAAGGCAACCTATATTAGTCGCCGACCCAACCGCATGCTCCCCACCCCCCACTCCTGCCTCGAGATGCGCGACGTCAAAAATCATCTGTTGTTTGAAATAGCCACAGAGGTAGCCAACCGTGTAGGAGGAATCTACTCTGTGTTGAAAACAAAGGCCCCCGTCACCTCCAAGGAGTACGGTAGCCGCTACGTTCTGATTGGCAAACTCAACCAGAAAAGCGCCGATATGGAGGTCGAGCCCCTCGAGCCAGTGGGCAAGCTGGGCGAAACCCTGCGCAGCATGGCGGATCGCGGTATCAACTTTATGTACGGCCGCTGGCTTATCGACGGGGCCCCCCGGGTGATTTTGTTTGATATTGGCAGCGGGTACAACCGGTTGGACGAGTGGAAGGCGGACTTGTGGAGTATTGCCCGTATTCCCAGCCCTCCCCACGACACAGAGACCAACGACGCCATTGTATTTGGCTACCTGGTTGCCTGGTTCCTGGGCGAGTACGCCGCCAACGACCAGGAGCACGCAATCATTGCCCACTTTCACGAGTGGCTCGCCGGCGTGGCCCTCCCGCTGTGCCGCAACCGCAAGATCGATGTGACGACCATTTTCACCACCCACGCCACTCTGCTCGGCCGCTATCTGTGTGCTGGCAATGTAGACTTTTACAACAACCTACAGTCGTTTGACGTCGACGCAGAGGCGGGCAAGCGCGGCATCTACCACCGCTACTGCATTGAGCGCGCGGCAGCCCACTCTTGCGACGTCTTCACCACTGTGTCCCACATCACCGCGTTCGAGTCGGAGCACCTGCTCAAGCGCAAGCCCGACGGCGTGGTACCCAACGGCCTCAACGTGGTCAAATTCAGCGCCATGCACGAGTTTCAGAACCTGCATGCCATCCACAAGGCCCGCATCGGCGAGTTTGTCAAGGGCCACTTTTACGGCCACTATGACTGGGACCTCGACAACACGCTGTACTTTTTCATCAGCGGCCGCTACGAGTACCGCAACAAAGGTGCCGACATGTTTATTGAGTCGCTTGCCAGGCTCAACCACCGCCTAAAGGCAAGCGGATCAAAGACCACGGTCGTTGCATTCATTATCATGCCCGCTGCCACATCCTCGTACACTGCCGAGACCCTCAAGGGCCAGGCAATGATCAAGGCGCTCGAGGACACCATCAAAGACATCCAGGCCAAGCTGGGTGCCCGCCTCATGGAGCACTGCGCCAAGGCGCCGCAGGGTCAGGAGATCAACCTCAAGGACAACTCGCTGGTCGATCTCAACACCCTGCTGCCTGCTCAGGAGCGCGTCCACCTCAAGCGCCGTGTGTTTGCCCTCAAGCGTACCTCCCTGCCCCCGGTCGTAACCCACAACATGATTGACGACAGCAACGACCCCATTCTCAACCAGATCCGCCGCGTGCAGCTGTTTAACCACCCCAGCGACCGCGTCAAGGTGGTGTTCCACCCCGAGTTCCTCAACGGCAACAACCCCATTTTGAGCCTCGACTATGAGGACTTTGTGCGCGGCTGCCACTTGGGCGTGTTCCCCAGCTACTATGAGCCGTGGGGCTACACCCCTGCCGAGTGCACGGTCATGGGCGTGCCCTCCATCACCACCAACCTGAGCGGCTTTGGATGCTACATGGAGGACCTCATCGTCAACAGCTCCGACTATGGCATCTACATTGTGGACCGGCGCAACCAGGGCGTGGACGACTCGATCAACCAGCTGGCCGAGTGCATGGAGAACTTTTGCGCGCTCAGCCGGCGCCAGCGCATCAACCAGCGCAACAGAACCGAGCGGCTCAGCGACCTGTTGGACTGGAAGCGCATGGGGCTCGAGTACGTCAAGGCCCGCCAGCTCGCTCTGCGCAGGGCCTACCCCGATGCGTTCTCTGACGAAAACAACAACCCATTCGAGGGCGACCAGCCCAGGCTCACCCGCCCGCTCTCGGCGCCCGGCTCCCCACTCGACGCCGCCAGCCTGATGACCCCCGGCGACCTTGGCAGTCTCCAGGAGCTCGAGGAGACCCTGGCCACCGACGACTATGTGAGTTTCAAGCTGCCCCAGGCCGACGACGACGACGACGACCAGGACGACGTGGTGGAGGACATCAGCAGCATCTCCCTCTCCTCTAAAGTACTGTAAATGCATAAGAAAAATTAAATACTGGCGGCCTTGAGCTTGCGCATGTGCTTGAGCACCTGCTGCTGCTCGTACTCTCTGAGAAACTCGGGCAGCTCCTGGGAGGTGTCGCTCATGAACGATTCCTCCAGCGCTTTTACCACATCCTGGCTCTCGCCAACGAGGTTCTCGAGGTCCTTGCGGATGCCCGGCGCGCTGAACGGCAGCAGGGCACTGGTCATCTCTGCCTCTGCTTGTTGCCACTGGTTGTACTTGATGTCGAGCGATTTCTCGAGGTCAGCGAGCCTTTTGCGGAGCCCTGCGACTGTATCTCTTTGCTTTTCCAGGGCTTGCGCTTGTGTGATGTTGGCCTTTACTTGTTTTACCTGCTCGCGGTATAGCTTGGTGCCTTGCGGGCTTTGCTCCCACAGCCCCGCCAGAATCAGCTGGTTTTCTTGCAGCTGTGCGTTCTCCTCCTTGGTCAAATGCCGCAGAGCCCCCAAATCAATGGGATCTGCCTGGCGGTTGCTCATGCACGTGACAGGGCAACAGGAGCAGTCGAGACCTCTACGAGGGCCAAGAAAAAAAAAAAGGCGACGACCAAGCAGGAAAACATCAGGTACAACGTCAACACTTTTTAGCCCAAACGCAGCGTTTGGCTATCTGCCTGAGCATTTAGGTGAGGTGCATATCATGCACGCATGCAGCCCATCGCTTGCTATCCCAACATCCTATATATGGTCCTTACAGGACTGGGTGCAGTAGTGCGCAAAAAGTCAATGTCACAAGAACAGCGTCCATTGCTCCAGCGCGACGAGGAATCGCAGCTATCTACCGATGCTACCTCCAATCCTAGAATGGTTAGCGACTCAATCATTGGTCTCAGTGACGGTTTGACTGTGCCGTTTGCCCTGACTGCCGGCCTGTCTGGCCTTGGTAGCGCCAATGTAGTTATCACCGGCGGACTCTGCGAGCTGGTCTCTGGAGCAATCTCCATGGGTCTCGGTGGCTTTTTAGCCGCCCAGTCGGAGAAGGAGCACTACGACGCCGTGTATGCCAGCTCGTTGTCGGACTTTGAGTCTGATCCCGAGTTGGTGAACCGCAACGTCAAGCAGGCCCTGGGGGAATTTGGTCTCAGCCAGGAGGCAGTGGACCTTGTTGTGCGTGACCTCAAAAAGGATAAGGAAAAGGCCACCCGATTCGCGCTCAAGATGGTGCACGAGCTCGAGGAGCCTGCCGCCGACCGCGAACTGGTGTCCGCGGCCACGATTGGCGGTGCGTACTTTGCCGGCGGGTTCATTCCGCTCGTGCCGTACTTTTTCGCCGATACTGTCAAAAGCGGGTTCAAAATCTCGTGCATTGTGATGTTTATTACTCTATTTGTGTTTGGTTACGGCAAGGCCATTGCCTCCATGGGCAAATCGTGCCCGCAAAAAACCCGCATTGCAGATGGATTCCAGCAACTGCTTGTCGGCGGCTTGGCTGCAGCTGCTGCCTGGGAGCTTGTGCGGTTATTAGATAGTGAGTAATTATTGTAGCCAACTGCAATGTTTGAATCGTGGCTGCTGGCCGACATATCGAGGCATATAGAGCCAAACCCATGCGTATACGTCCGGCTGGCTCGGGTTTCGCGTCTCTTCGAATCAATATTCCTCAGCGACGCTCTTTGGAGCCGCCTTGATCCGCATGGCGGTGCCAAGAACGTGGCCCAATTGGTTGGAGCCCGCCTCAATGAGCTCAGTGTAGCGCAAAGAGCCGATTTCGTGAGTGCTTGGAGTGGAAACCCCATAGAATACGCCCCCAATAGCCTGGATCTGCAGCTGGCGTTTTACGTGCGAGCGGCCGGCCAGGGGCCACAGGGGCCGCAGGGGCCGCCCATTGAGGACTTTGGCCTGGCGTACTGCGCAGTGGACCTCAACCCCCAATGCTTGCAGAGCTGCAGCCCAAAATTGCAGCTGGACAGGCGCCTAATACTCAGAGCGGTCAGGCGAGACCCAGCCGTTTTTGAGCACTGCTGCAAAGAGGCGAGATCGGACCGCGAGATTGTGCTCGAGGTGGTCAAGCAGGCGGGGAGTCTGCTGCATCTCGCCTCCAAGGAGCTCAGGGCAGATCGGCAGGTGGTGCTTGCCGCGTGCTCGAGCTACGACAACAAGAACGACATGTTTTACCCCAATTGGTGCCCGTTGACGTGCCTAGACGGCGAGATGCTCGAGGATCGCGAGGTTCTGCGGGTGTCTGCCGAGCGAAACTCGTGGGCGGTGCAGTACTTTCCCGAGCCGCTCAAGAGCGACCGCGAGCTCATGCTGCCGCCCCTGTACCGGCACCCGCTCGCTGGGCGGTTTGCCCACCCGTCGATAAAGTTCAACCCCGAGATTCTCGCTGGCGGGCTGTGGGCCTGCAACGCAGTCGAGCTCCAAACGATCATGGCCTCGATCCCCCAGGAGCTGCGGCACGACAGGGAGTTTTTCAAGAGGGTGGTAAAGGGCCAGGGCCGGGCGTACGGGTACATTGGCAACTCGCTGAGAAGCGACCGCGAAATAATCCACGCTGCGGTGGCCCACTGGGGGCCGGCCCTGCAGTACGCGCGCAGCGAGTTTGCCAACGACCGCGAGATTGTGCTTGCGGCGGTGCGCAACGACGGCACGGCGCTGGCGTTTGCCTCGTCGGCACTCAAAAAGGACAGAGAGGTTGTGTGCGAGGCCGTGCGCCAGAGCGGGCTCGCCCTGCGGTACGCGTTTGCGTTCAAGGCGGACCGCGACCTGGCGCTCGCGGCTGTGCGCCAGAACGGCAGCGCGCTCGAGTTTGCCCGCGCGTTCCAGGACGACGCAGAGGTCGTGCTGGCGGCGGTGGGGCAGGCGCGCGCCAGCCTCGAGTTTGCATCGGCGCGGCTCCAGCAGCAGCTACAAGAGATAAACTAGTAAAACTACAAATCGGCGAGGCGGTACTCGAGGTCGACCTCGTGCCAGACCTTGAAGAAGCTCTTGAAGAACTTGACGCCGAGCCAGACGTCCTTTGAGCCGACGGTGGCTCTGATGGAGTGCATCGACCACTGGGCGATCCCGAGGTCGACGCCCTTGACGCCGACGCGGGAGCTAAAGTAGGGGCCGATGGTGCCGCCCGAGCGCGAGTCGTTGCGGATCTGGAACTGCTGCAGCTCGTTGCCGGTGCGCTTGGCCACGTCGTTGATGAACGCGGTGGTCACGCCGGTGGTGATCATGTGGTTGTTGGGGTCCTGCGCGAGGGTGAGGCCCTTGTTGAACACGGGCTTGTGGTGCTCGAGGTACACGCTGTCAAAGTTGGGGTTAACCGCGTGGGTCACGTCTGCCGAGACAAAGAACGAGTTGGAGTAAAACACCCGCTCGCTGGACCGGTCCTCGCCGTTGAGCAGGCGGCCGATCGTGCTCTCCAAAAAGTTGCCCTGGGCGCCCTGGCGACTCAGAGAGCCGAGCTCCTCATTGTCGTAGCCGCAAAAGAACGACGCGGTGTCGCTGGCCGCCACGTGGTCCGCGGCCTCGATCAGCCCCTGGGCCGCGACGTAGGTGCAGATCTTGTCGTCGATGCGGGGCGCAAACAAAAACTCCTTGTCAATTCCGCCAAACGACCCGGGCTGGGTGTCAAACAGCTGCAGGTCCCAGCTCAGAATCTGCTCGAGCTTGACCCCCGCGTGCTTGGAGATGAGACGCAGCAGGCGCAGCGAGTGCTTGCCGTAGAGGGGGCTCTTTTTCTCCTCGGGCGTGGGGTCGGCAACGCTGCCGGCAATACCAATGATCGGCACCGTCTGGGTCTCGGCGTTGAAGGGCCCGTTGCTGGGGGTACCAAAGTGAGGGGCGAGCGAGGGGATGCGCGCAATGGGGTACGGAACGTGCACGAGCTTGGTGACGACCTTGCCGCCCTCGCGCACAATGACGCGGCCGCCAATGCCGAGATCACGGTCCCACCACTTGTCCGAGAGACCGCCAGCATAGGGCGCCACGCCGAGGAGCTCAAAGCCGTCAATGGACGTCTTGACGCTGGTGGGCTTGACAATCGCAGTCAGCGAGTCAGTGTGGCTACCAGCGAGCGCAGCGCCGTTCTCGGGCTTCCAGTCCTTGCCGAGCACAAACGCAATGATGGTCGAGCCATTGCGGGTCAGCACGTACTTTTGCCCGGTCTTGAGGTCCCAGGTCTCGCGCTCGTTGAGAAATTCAAAGCCGGCCTGCTCGAAATCGGTGCGCAGCTGGTCCACCGCGTGGTACACAGTGGGGTTCTTGTCGGTGAACTCGAGGTACTTGGTGGCGTAGGTCTCCCAGTCAAAGTCTGGCTCGTACGGGTCGCTGGATTGGGCGCGGGGGGCACCAAGAACTTCGAAATCGTCCTTGGCTGGACGGAGGGGGCGGTAAGGGCACATGATTAGTGTGGCAGGTGCGGCAACGGTTCAAGTATGCGGGCGGGCGTGGCGCAAAAGTCGCTCTCGAGCGTCGATATTTTTAGCAAAAAACTCCAAAACTCGGGGGCGGCGCGCGCCCACGTGCCCAGGAGCGTCCGGCGGCAGCTGGCGCCCATGATGCCCTCGGGCTGGTGGCGTCGTGGCACGCATATGCATGTGCGATAACGATGCTGCATGTCGTGATCGGGCAGCCGCAACCATCAAACAAACTGTACTATAAAACTGCAAATATTTATCGGCTCGAGCCCCTTGGCCTGGCGGCTATCAGAGCTTGGAGATCGGACCTCGCCATGTCATGCCTGCCCACTCTGAGATCTCCAGGGCCATGTCGCGGGCCTCGTTCACCTCCTCAACTGTCGCGCCATTGTTCACCGCGCCCCGCAGATGGCCCTTGAGCTGCGGGTTCACGTCCATCGGAACGAGCGTAGCGACAATGGCCAGGGACGTCTCCTTTGGGCTGAGGATGGATACGTCGCTCAGGAGCGGGCCATAGACGAAATTCGTGGCATACCAGTCGAGATCCGGGTACGCGGTCGCCAGCTGGCCGTGCACGCGGGAGCTGATCTTGCCGTAGATCTTGGCCCAAAAGTCGCGGCCAGCCTGCCGGTAGTCGACCTTGTCCTCGCGCGCGAGCTCGGTCGCCCGCAGCTCCTGGGGGGTGACGTTTTTGAGCTCTGTGAGCGAATTGATGACGCGGGGCAGGCCAATGAGCGCCGTGCTCTTGAGAATCGCCTCGCGCATCTTGGCCGTCGCCAGCCGGTGCTCGCTCTGGGGCAGCGTTTGCAGGGTGTGCTCGTAGAGCTTTGCCACTTCTCCCGGCCGGTTGCACGCCCCAAGGACGCTGGCGCTCATAAAATACCAGCTGTCCTTGAGCAATGCGCGGCTAGAGAGCGAGTTGAGGCGCGATGCAGTCAACATGATTAAGGGAGAGCAACTGTGGGGGCAGCCCCGAGTCCCCAGAGCGGCCGGAATAGAGCCGGCCTCGGCTAAACAATCATATCATAGCTAATTTTAGGGTCTAGACTGCATCCACGAGGGACTTTTTGTTTTGGATCTTGTTGTCGATCATGTCGTGGAAGGAGAGGATTGCCCGGACAATACTGCTCAAATACATCACCATCAGCTGATCGTTTGTATTTGTAGTAAAGGCCTTGCCGAGCTGGGGGTGCTGGGGCCCGATGTTGAGGTTGGGCAGCAAATTAAATATGTCCTGGAGCTTGCCCAGGATGGCGTGGTTCACCGGGAGTTCTCCGCTCAAAACACGGTTCAAGTACTTGGCCACGTCGCTCAATCTGTCGCCCAGGCCCTGCAGCGCCTGCAGCTGCTTGGTGATGCGCACGCTCAGGTTGCCGGCGGCGGTGTTGTGCACATCGCGCAGCAAGTGCTCAACGCCAATCTCCTCAGCCTCCTCAGCCTTGATCTCGCTGGGGATGTGCACAAACGTCCGGCCGGCGCTGCTGCCGTCGACCTTGACCTCGTCCACAGACACATAGGCGTCGGTGGGGATTCCGACCTCCCTGGGAACGACATCCACAATCAAAAGCAGCGGCTCCGGGGTCCAGCGCTTGAAAAGCTCGTTGATCTTGAGATCGCTTGCCCGCAGCTTGGGGCCCGAGTGGTACCAGCCAATCAGTTTCTCGTTTGCGTTGACTTTTCTAAACATCTCCTGCATCCCCTCAATGTAATTGTGGTCCAGGAACCACACGTCCGGGTTCTTGAGGTCCTCCTCGAACGGCACCGCAAACGAGTTGGCCACGCGGATCGTTCCGTTTTTGGTGTTGCCGAGAATCACGCCGACCACGCGCCGCTTTGAATCCTTGGCAATGCGGTTGTAGTGGTCCACAACGCTCAGTAAAACCAGTGGGGCCACCGTCACTTGGTCAATCATGTAAGCGCTCGCAGGCAGCCTGGGCCTGGCTTTTGACATGTTTGGGCAGCTGGTGATTGGGCCTCCGGGAAGCGGCAAGTCGACCTACTGCAATGGAATGAACCAGTTTTTGAGTGCCATTGGCCGCAAGGTCTCCATCGTAAACTTGGACCCGGCAAACGACTTTCTGCCCTACAAGTGTGCCCTCGACGTGCGCGAGTACATCACCCTGGATCAAACCATGCAGCAGTCGGGGCTGGGGCCCAACGGGGGCATTCTGCACGCCCTCGAGCAGCTGGAGGACAATATCCAGGAGTTTCTGGCCGCCCTCAAGGCGCTGGGCGACAAGGAGTACCTGCTCATAGACTGCCCCGGCCAAGTGGAACTTTTCACCCACCACAACTCGCTGCTGCAAATCATCGAGACGGTCAAAAAGGGGCTGGGCCTGCGTCTCGTGGTGGTGAACCTGGTGGACTCCCAGTACCTGACCTCGCCGTCGCAGTACCTGAGCGTGGTGCTCATGTCGCTCCGCACAATGCTCCAGTTCAACCTGCCGCACGTAAATGTCTTTTCCAAGATCGACCTGCTGTCAAACTATGGCCCGCTGGCGTTCAAGCTCGACTACTACACCGAGGTCCAGGACCTCGAGTACATTGCCGACGCGGTCGACGAGGACATGCAGAGCCCGCGGTACGCCGGGCTGACCAGGGCCATTGCCCAGCTGGTGGAAGACTTTGGCCTCGTGGACTTTCAGGTGCTGGCGATTGAAAACAAGCGGAGCATGATCCACCTGCTCGGGGTCATCGACAAGGCCGTCGGGTACCAGTTTGGCAGCTCTGAGATCGGCGGCGACACCGTGTGGGTGGACGCCGTGCGCCAGGGCGGCATCGAGATCGACATCCAGGACCGGTGGATCGACAACAAGCACCACTATGACGAGATCGAGGCCGCAGAGGCCGCAAACCTCGAGGGGCAGCCAGACCCCGCGGACCTCGAGGCAGGCGCCGGCGGCCCGGTGGAGTTTAGCACCCGGGTCAAACGAGTGCCCAAGGCATGAAAATACATATTTATCTAGATCAGATCAGCACAGAGGCAAGGTACGCCTCTGCCTGTGCGACCACCTCTGCGACCTTGTCCTTGAGCCCGTCCTCGGGAGTGGACTGCTTGAGCTCCTTGATCTCGGCCTCAATCCGCTCGGTGACCCGCGGCAGCGTGGTTTCGGTCTCTTTGGCAAGCTCGCGGGTTTTTTTGAGCTCGTAGGGGTCCGCATTGGCAGCCTGCTGCTCGGCGATCTGCGAGCGGTACTGCTTGACTTCATTGCTGTAGAGCTGGTGTTCTTTGAGCAGTCTCTGCAGCGCATTCACGCGGATCTGGGTTCTCGACGGAGCAGGGGCCATTTGTCACAGGTCCACCCATGTCCCGGCTCGATTTGGTAGAGGCCCGGCTGGAGGAGTACAGCGGACTGCTTGAAATTTTGCAAAACAACCAGCGGCTCGTTCTCAAAGATGGCCTCATCACCGTGTACGTCGGCGACGGGTACTTCGTCGACATGCCTCTGGACGAGGCCAAACAATTTGTGCACAAACGGGTGCTGACCCTGGAGCAGCAGGTCAAACAGATGCGGGCTGCCCAGGGGGTGCAACAAGAGCTACCCATTATGGATATTATAGAGGAGCTCGACGACGAGGGCAACGTAGTTGACGCCAAGGTCGAACGGGCGGACGGCTCAATGGACCAGATTAGGGAGCTGCTGCGCAAAGTCGAGACTGCAGGCAACACCGAAAGGAACAAGCTGTCTCCGTCAGAGCAGGGCGACCAGCCTGTGAGCCAGCAAATCACAGAACTCGACCTGGAGCCCGAGCGTGAGCCCGAGCGTGAGCCCGAGCCCGAGCGTGAGCCTGTGCCCGAGCCCGTCCACGAGCAAGAGCCCGCGAGCTACTCGGGCATCTCCCGCGAGGACATGATCCAGCTGGAACTCATCGAACAGGACCTCGACGATGTCAAAATGAGCGAGGACTATGACGACGACGAGTTTGACGAGAACTTTGAAGAAGAGTTTGACTTGGACGCCTCGGACGAGTCTGATGAAGACGAGTTTGGCCGGACCCGGGGCTCTTTGTTTCCCAGCGACAGCCGCACAACTAATTTATTGGAGCGACACATTCAGCAGGCCCGCACCGCAAAGTCCGCAGGCAAATCGGTCTCGTTTGCGCCTTCTCTGGAGATTAAAGAGTTTGAAACCTCGTCCTCTGAGCGCAAGGGGCCTCTGGAGCTGACTTCCAGGTTCAAAATGCAGCGCCAGGATATGGCAGAGCCCGAGCCCGCGGCCCAAACCCCGAGCGATCCAAGCGGCTCCAGTGAGCCCAGCGAGCCAAGCGAGCCCAGCGAGGCTCCCCGGGCCAAGCGGTCCTTGTTCAGCCAGCGCCTCGGTGCCAAGCCGCCTGCTCGCCCACAGCCCGACAGCAATGAGGCAGTAAGGGACACGATTGTCGAAAAGGGGGTCGCCGCACCCGCTGCCGAATCAAGCAAACCACTCAAGTCCAGCAAGCAGTTCAAGAGCCTGTCGCGGAAACCCTCGGCCGGTCCAAGGGGCAAAGTGATTGCCATTCCGTCCAACGAGGGGATACCCGTTGAGCACGAGCAGCTGGTCAATGACAGCATCGACATGAAGGACCTCGAAGAGGACGCGTTGCACTACTTTGAAGAAGCCACAATCCCCGACGAGCAGTTTCTCGACCTGCACGACCACAACGAGGAGCACGACAGCGAGGACGAGCCGATGGATGTGCCCGAAAAGCCCACCATGTCCCAGATCGTCGAGCGGCCGACCCGCTCGCCCGCCCGCAACACTGAGGACGAGGAGGACATGCGGCAGATGAAGGAGGACTATCAAAGGCTACGGCAAAAGCTCGTCTATAAAGCAGGCGGCTACAAAAAGACCGATAACGACAAGGCCACCGATGTCGTGGATGAGGACGGAAACGTGCAGAGCGTTAGTAGATTCAAGGCTGCAAGACTGGGTCTTCGGTAAATGTATATAGATGTTGAATAGCTACCCTACTAATCACAAAATGGAGTTTTTTACCATGGGAATGTTTATTCTCGACGAAATTGTATACCCAGACAAGACAAAACTAGCCAATGTAATTGGCGGCGCGGGTACATTTGCGGTGCAAAGCGCTGGGATGTTTCTCGATCCAGAGGACCGGCACAAGGCCTGCATGATTGTGGATGCTGGGCGGGACTTTCCCCACGAGGCAAAGATAGAGATGGATAGCTGGCGATTGGGGCTGATTTGGCGCTGGAACGCCGACAGACTCACCACTCGCGCACTAAACACCTACCTCGACAATGACGAGCGCGATTTCGCCTACCTGACCCCCAAAATACGAATTGAGTTTGAGGATTTCACTCCAGAGATACGCCAGGCCAAGGTGCTCCATCTCATCTGCAGCCCTGGCCGGTGCAGAGACATTTGTTTGGCCCAGCTCGAGGCCGGCTTCAGCAGCCAGCTTTTTGTGTGGGAGCCGGTCCCCACCGAGTGCGACCCGCAAAACTGGCTCAAATGCCAGGAAATGTTTGGCATAGCCCATGTAATTAGCCCCAATGCCAAGGAGGCAGCCGGGTTCCTGGGCCTCGAGGAGCCAGTCACGAGACAGCAGGTTGAGCAGGTCGCTGATGCATACGGTGCCTACAAGGGGATATTTATCGTGAGATGCGGTGCCCAGGGGGCGCTCGTAGTGCACAATGGAGCCAAGACGTGGTACAGGCCGTATCACCATGATGCGTCCAAGGTCGTCGACCCCACAGGGGGTGGAAACAGCTTCATGGGGGGATTGGGGATCTCGCTAGCTAGCGACAGAAACAACGTCCCTCGAGCCGTGGCCTGGGGCATGGTGGCTGCGGGGATCCAAATCGAGCAAGTGGGGCTGGCACGCTTTGACCCGGTGCAGAACCTCTTCAACGGCGAGACGATTGCGCAGCGACTCGAAAAGTATATAGCCTAGTAGACAGCCCTCATTTGAACGCGGGCGCTCCTTGATCCATAAGCCAATATGCATCTCGGGGATAACCCCTACATTGTGGGCATACTGCTCACCGTTTTGACCCACAGCGGTCCCCACATTGTATACAGCCACGAAAGAGATACCCCAATACGCTACCTGTCCTCTGTGGAAAACAAATTGTATGACGACGTCGAGGTCGCCGAGAGCGACATTGACTGGGAGTTTTCGTCGGACGAGGAGGAGGCCGCAGCCAAAATATCAAAGGAGCATGACTTTGGCCATATCGAGCACGCCGAAAAGGAGTCTCCGCAGCTCGATCAACAGGAGAGCCACGCCGAAAAGATATTCGGGTTTGAGGCGGCGTACCTGGCGGAAATGCTGTCGCCCCCACGGTCAATGTGCAACAAGAGGTTCCAGCTCAGCATTGAGGACAAGATCTTCTTTGGTATCCCCATTCACGTCGATGATCAGGGATGGTGGACCATGGCCAAGCCGAGCAAGGAGCCCACAGAGAAAGAGGTCGACCCAGAAAAGAACCCCATGAGTATGTTTCATGTTTGCTTTGTGCTGGACCCACCCATCACAGAGTACAGCTACGTGTGCGACGAGCTGTACGAGCATGTGCTGAGCCAGTTTGTGTCACTACTGAGGCACGAGCAAAAGACCAAAGACTATGTGTGGCAGCAAATATCGGCTATGATGCAGCTCTTGGATGTGTCTGATGCCTCCAGCGACGAGATCGAGCAGCAGTGCGAGCTGGCCAGGGCCTTGCGCTCCCTCTACGAGTCGATATCGCGACTAGAGATTGCACAAGTCACAATCAACGGCAAACTGCGCCCATTTCAGATTCCAGTGGACACAGAGGTGCACCGGATTCCCATGTTTGTCGGAGAGGACTCGTTGTACTATGGCTGTCAACCAACCACCGTGAAGCGCCCAAGCAAAGAGATCCCGCTAGACTGTCCCGACTGTTATGGCTTGCTGCTGCTTGATGACCCAGAGAAGATTGTAAAAAAGATTGAGGCTGACCCCAATGGCGCACTGGCGGCACTGGTGCACAAGGTAAATCCCCAACAGAGCCTGGACCAGATGGCCAAAGACAATAGCATTCCTCTCAAGCAATTAATCAATCTTGCCCACTCACTAGTCTACTGGCGCTGCGCTTCAATCATCGTCCCCCTCAACCATCGCTACAGTTACGGGGTCAGCCCGCTCGCGCCGCTGGGCAAGATCGAGCAGCTCAGCCGGCAATTTAGGTCGCAGTTTGCCATGATCACGCCTCTCCCCCGCCTGCTTTCATCGCTCAGCACAGGCAAGGCCCAGCAGTACTCCAATTTCATCCCGTCGAGGGACCATCAGGCAGTGTACATGGACGCACTGGCATGGGCTATGCGGTACCATCTAGTGGTGCATCTGCAGACATTTGCCCTTATATTTATTCCACGCAAAATCAAACTCGAAGTGGTGCGAGACGAGCAAGAAAACGACAACGACGGCAGCTCTTCCTCGTCCGAGGACGAGGGCGGGCGGCGTAAACTAAACAAAAAGGGCGCCAATTGGGATGCGTTTGAGAGCTCGGAGCAGTACATTGATAGCTTTGTGCTCGAGCCGTCGCGGGCGTCCCTGGATGAAAAAAAGTGGATCTTCAAGATCGTGAGCAAGCACTCTGCCGAGTCCCAGCAGCTGTTTTACCGGCTGTCAAAGTACCTCAATGCCAAAGACTGCCTCGAACAAGCGTTTATGCATGAGAAGATATCTCGCACCGACCAGCGCAAGTTTATGCAGGACTTTGCCGAGTACCTTGTAACATATCGCCACTTTTAAGCTATAAATAAAGACCCCTCTCACCAGCCTACATATCCATTTCAAGATCGTCGTCGCTGTAGTCGTCGATTGAGCTCAGCTCGTCCTCATCGGACTGGAGCTCCCTGTCTGTGGGGAACGAATGGGCGTACTTGGCGACCATATCTCTAATCTTTTGCTCATACTCGCTGGCGCTGCGGGTCATGAGCGACGACGCCTCTGTGTTGAGCGGATCGCTCGGGTTGGGGTACACCAGCAGCTGGGGCAAAAACACCTCAAAGATATTCAGCATATCAAACATTGGGCTCCACGTCTGATTGATGACGTCCAGGCAGACAGAGCCCGACGTCTCGTCGATGTTTGGATGAAAGATCCGGTTCATGAACCCAATTGACGGGGACTTGTACGGATACTGGTCTGGCAGCTCGACGTGGATCTTCCAGCACCCATTCTCGTACGGGGTGTTTTTGGGGCCCCTGAAATTCACATAAAACTCCTGCCTCTGTTAGCAATGGCCTCTTGGGTTGGCAATACTTACATGTTGTCGTTGACCAGCGAGACATCGTAGTCGCTCATGAGCCTTGGTTAGCCGAATCCTCGTCAATTGCCTACTTACAGCTTCATCACATCCGTCTCGATTCTTCTCTTTGGCGAGCTCATCAAGTGGGGTGTGGGTAGTAGTTTGTCATGGAGCTACGAGAGCCCCAAGGACTCGAGGGATCCATGACTCCACCCCCAGAAAAGGCCGAGCCAAAGGTCAAAAAGTCCAAGAAGCGCTCGCGGGCAGACACGGGCGTGCTAGACCCCAGTTCCTCCATCGCTATTTACTCAAATATGCTCATTGCAGAGCAGGCGCTGCGCAAGCAGTACATGGACATGCAATGGATGCGTAAAAAGTATGGAACCTTCTTTTGGATTGTGACACTGCTGACCCTGTACTCGACCTGGTCAACGCTGACCGCCCCGAGCATCTATGGATGGATCAGGCTTCTCCAGCGGCTCTTGACCTTTACGGGGTACACCGTCTTGGGGATGTTTGCTCTCACCGGGCTCTACACCCAAGTCTTTTTCGTCGCGCCCAGGTTCCTCAGTGACGCAAACAAGGGCCTGCGGCCGCTCAACGTCAGGGTAGTTCGCCAGAGAGCTATCATCAAGGAGCGGCTCTACCGCCTGTTTAATCCGAGCTACATGGCCCAGCCGGGCGGCCTCATCAAGATAGTCCCGTCGCCAACGACCTTTTCTGCCCACTTTATCGAGACCTGGGAGCTATATCGCCAAGAGTACTGGGAGCGGCACGAGCGGAGAAAGGTGGAAAAGGCCGCCAGGCCCAGTTCTAGTTAGCTATTTATTTGCATTTTTTTTGTTGCTTGTTTGTTTTGAATAAATATCAGCCCCTGAATATGCTGTTGCGCATCTTCACGGCCACAAGAGAGCCTACGTCGCCATGCACTCTAGCCTTGAGGTCCTCCAGTAGCTCGTCGAACGAGACCTTGGAGTAGCGCCGCTTCTGCGGCCTGAGCAGCACAATCTTATCGACGGTCTCTTTGACTTTGGACAGGCTCAGCTCGCGTTCCACAAGTAGACGGTTCTCTGCCAGTTGAGACGGCCAGTACCGACTCCACGCCAAATCAAACAGAGGCTCGTCCAAAGAGGTGCGGAAATATGAAACCTCCAGTGGGTAGTACTCCTTTGAGTACAGGCCAAATTCGCCGTCTACTTCCTTGGCGCTGCTGGCTGGGCCGGCCAGCGCAGTTTGGCTGCTGTGGCCAATTGGGTAGGTCCTGAACGCACCAATTTCCACTTCAGAGTTGGCGACTGTGCGGTTAGGGTCAACCACAATGGCCAGGAACGGATCCTGGAACGTCTGATTCTGGCGCTGAGTCTCGACATCGATGCGGCTCAGCCAGCAGCCGTATGAGGGATGGGAGTGGTACCACCCGAGGATGGAGTCCTTACGCCCCACACTGTGGAGGCTGTCTAAGTACTGCACCATGTACTCATAGGCCTCGCCCATTGCGTTCACGCGGGTCTCGCTGGCCTCCACTGGCAACGGGTAAACGTCCAGCACGATAAAAGTACGCTCAATGATTTTTCCAATCAACATCCCCATCACTTCGTTTGCCCCTCCAGACCGGGCATGCATGGCCATCCGCACTAGAGCCAATGATGAGATTTGGACATTTGTGAAATAATCGGGGTCGCTACGCCATGGTCCGGCTTGTAGGAGCTTGTTGCGGTCCTCCTCTTTGGTGTAAAGGTCGTCGCTCTTATCCTTGCGCTTGGGGTCGAGCTCACTGAGCTGTTTGAGCAGCTCGTTATAGTCCATGATGAGTTAGCAGGCACAGGCAATGTGGGGTTCCATCATTTTGAGTGTATGCGGTTTGGACCTTCACGCGAGCCCGCACTTGGAATTAGAGCGTCCCAAGCTGATCCGGGCCATACTCGTGATAAGACGGTATCATCTCGGAGGAGACCAACGTGCGTTTGCTGGAGTCTGGCCCGCACTACCTCACATTGTTGGTTTCTCGCGCCAAATGTAGCTCATGTAGGGCCAATTGCTACAGATAGCCACATGATGGTAGCAATCCTAAATGTCAAATATGTGTGGCCAGCAGCAGGTGAAATGCTGGTAAATATTTGACTTCTCTCGCTTAGGTAGTACCAGGATTGTGGAATAGCCTAAGTTTTAGCCTAAGGACTGTCTACGCTTTGGAAAGAGCTCAAAACAGAGCTCAAACGAGCTCGATTTTTTTGGGCGTGTTAGCCTCGTAAAAAGTTTTGATTTTTTTAATTTTCAGAACCGACTTGTTCACCCAATTTTTACAAAAAATTGGTGCTGTTAGCTCAGCGGTTAGAGCATAGGATTGCAAATCCTGGGGTCCCGGGTTCAATTCCCGGACGGCACTTTATTTTTGAACTCTGGTCTCCCATAAGACCCTTACCAACACCCCGTGCCTCTGACCATCTCTCGACACACCTCGCACCAAACCTGTTTTAATCAATGAGCAAAAACAGCTACACACTATGGTCGCCCATGGACACCGTCAAGGACGCGGCAGAGTCACTGGGCGTCTCGAATTTACCAGACGAGGTAGCCCGTACGCTTGCTATGGATATTGAGTATCGCATCCACGAAGTAGTGGAGCAGGGTCTGAAATTTATGAGGCACTCCAAGCGCACGACTCTCTCGACCGAGGATATCAACGCGTCGCTGCGTGTGCTCAATGTAGAGCCGCTGTATGGCTACGACACCGGCCGGCCTCTTCGGTTCAAAGAAGCGCTTGTTGGGCCTGGCCAGACCCTTTACTACGTTGATGAAGAAGATGAGGTTGATTTTGACGAACTAATTAATGAGCCCATCCCCAAAGTCCCCCGTGAGCCTACCTTCACATCACATTGGCTAGCCATCGAGGGCGTGCAGCCGGCAATCCCGCAAAATCCTCACGTTATGGAAATCAAGCAGCTGCCCCCGCAGGTGGCTGGCTCCCAGGTCAGCCACAGCAGTGCCAGCCTGACGAGCGACGTGGACGTCAAGCCCCTGGTGAAGCACATGATCTCCAAAGAATTGCAGCTGTACTTTGACCGCATTGTCAAAGTGTTGGTTGAAGACAACAGCGAAGACCGTGAAACTGCACTTTTCAGCCTGCGCAACGACCCTGGCCTCCACCAGCTAACGCCGTACTTTGTGCAGTTTGCCCAGGAAAAGATCAGCATCAACCTCAAAAGCAATCTCAAAGCGCTTGGCACGATGCTCGATGTGATCCACGCGCTGCTCACAAACGAGCATATCTTTATTGAGCCATACATCCACCAGATTGTGCCCTGCGTGTTGACGGTTCTCGTCTCCAGGCGCATTGGCTCGCAGGAAGACGAGACAGAGGAAGGGTTTGCCCTCCGAGACTATGCTGCCTCGCTCATTCGCAAGCTCGTGCAGGACTACAGCGATGCCTACTACACCTTGAAGCCCCGCCTTACCCGCACTCTTCTCAAGGGCTTTTTGGACAAGGGCAGACCGCTGGGATCCTTTTATGGCATCATCTCTGGCATCTCGGCGCTTGGCCCCGAGGTTGTCCGGGTGGTGATCGTCGGCAACCTCAAGGCGTGGTGGTCGGCCGTGCTCGAAGCCCAGCAAGACCACTCCTCGTACGCAAAGGTTAGACACGCTATCATCGAGACTTTGAAAAACCTAGGAAGCGGCGCGCAGGTGGACCGGGCGCAGCTTGCTGAAAAGGTTGGCGAGGACGCTGCCGACGCTCTGATCGAAGCGGGCGCGGGCGATGGCCTCTAGATGCAAAATGTATTATACTATATATACAAGGGTGGTTCGCGTATGCGAACGCGATAATAAATATACTACTCGTCCTCGTCGGTGGACGACTCGACCTCGAGGTTGGGCTGCTCAATGTCCTCCTTTGGCAGCTCCCTAACGCGGTTAGCGACTGGCGTAGCGTACACATGTACGGGCTTGAGGCGTTTTCTTGGCTGGCTCTGACTCTGGCCCTGGCTTTGGCCCTGGCTTTGGCCCTGGCTCTGGCCCTGGCTCTGGGCGCTCTTGTTGATTGAAAAGCTCTTGAAGCTGACCTCCACCTCGCGTTTGTGAGATTTGGCGTCTACGAGCGTCCTTTGGGGCTTGGCGGCGACTGGCTCTGGCCCGTTTCTTGGCTGGAACTTGAGGGCCCTGGCTCGTTCCAAAAGAGAGGCGGATCTCGAGGCAGACCTAAGCGCAATGGAGGGCATGCTACTGACCTTTTGCACCTTGGACTCTGGCCGGCCCTTGGCCCTCATTACGAGCTGGGTCACCTTTTGCCGCGATGACTGCCTGAAAAAGTTCCACAAGACATTCTGGCAAAACTCTAGCACCGAGTCGCCAGACCCCTCGCTCAGGGTCTGCCACAGCAGCAAGCGGTCGAAATGAGAGTCAAGGTTAGGCTCGACCGAGGGGTCGCGGGCAAAAATCTCGAGCAACAAGACCACCTGCAGCTGGGTCTCCTTTTGCTTGAGCACAAACTCTTGCACTTTTATTAGTTCAGTCGGTTGCTTGAGCCGCCATTCGTCGTATTTCAGCTGCATCTCGGGGTTTGCAAACCGCCGCTGCGCGTGCGCGCGGGCCAGGGTCTCGGGAGCGCACACCAGCGACCTGAACTTTGCGAGCGCACCTGAATTGGGCCGCGCGCGAGCCAGGGTGCTCTTGACAAACATTTCAACCGGCGAGTAAAAGATCGTCTCGAGATAGCGAGCGTCGACAAAGTCCAGATCGACCGCGGTGTGCATGTCGACCTGTTTTGAGGTGTGCACCCACTTTGGCTCGACCAGGAACTCCGCGGGGGCCTCCTCAGATCCAAGCGGGAAAGAAGGGAGGTTCTCGACGTGGCAATACACTAAAAGATTGCCGGAAACCACGCCAATGACCTGTTGCATGGACGCCGAGTCGCGGGCAATAAACGTGCGCTTATCTTCCAGTTTGAGGACGTTTTCCGTTTCGATCCATTTTGGACGGTCAGGGAGCATGTCCATGGTCACAAAACGCCTTTGGACAGGAACGAGCTCCTGAAGCATCGTTTACGTACGTGAGACGGGTCGAGGCAATTGTGGGTAAGAGGCGAGCAGTGGGCCAAAGAAGGGCCCTCTGGGGCTTGAGAGGACCCAAAAAACTCTCGCGGTCCCTGGGGCCCCGATGTAAGAGTATTTTCCTTTTTTCGAGAAAAAAACATCTACATAGCTACATATACTCGCCCTAGTTTCTCTCCAAGGGAATCGCGTTATACTCGGACTGCTCATTTTGAGCGGCCATCATCAATTCATACAGCTGCACAATCTTGTCGGGCTCCATTGACTCGATCTTTTGCATATCGAGCTTTTCGTGCTGCCAGGTATTCCCGCACACTGCCTCGAGATATTTTTGCCATTGCCCCAGAAATCCGATAATTTGCACGGGATTATCAAGTGTGCGGTGCAACCGAAACTCCTGCTTGATGTACGAGTCGCCCAGCAACCGCTGCGGAACCGGCAAAAGCCTGTGGGCCCTCAGGATTTTTCTATAAAGAACAAGAGGAGGAAAGATCTCGATTTTGGGACTTGGCCGTAGCGTGCGACGGGTGGCCCTGACGATCTGTGATGGTCTCATTGGTAAGTCTTGGCAGGAGCCAGCTTTGATATTCTATAGCATTTACTTTTTCTTCTCCGAGATCCCCTGCTTTTTTCTCTCTATCGCAGTCTGCTTTTCGGCAGATTCAATCACCTTGATGCTCTTGTCCACCAGCTCCTTTTGGAACTTTTCGTCGCTGAACTCGTTGCGAGGCGGGAACGAGCGGACTCTAGAGTCGCTGATGTAGGACGCCTCGGGGCTCTCAGCGATGTGGGGGTTCATGAGCGCATGCAGGATACTTTGGGCGCCGTCCAGCGAGGTGCGAAGGCCCAACCACCAAAGGGGCCACAGCAGCAGGTACAGCAGCAGTCCCCAGATTGTGCCGCAGGAGACAAACCGCTTAAACGAGGGCGAGCGCATCATGCCGGGGTCAACCACCGCGATGTGAACATTGTTGGGGGCCTTGTCCTTGCGTTCGTAGGCGGTAAACTGGCGCTGCAGCTCTTGTCCGGCAAGAGAGAGGGCAAGCTTTGACGCGCCCAGCGTGCGCCAGGGGGCCTTGACACTGTAGACAGTGTTCTCCATAGCCAAGTCGTCCAGGTCCAGCTGGCCCATGACGCTGGCAATGCACCCAGTTACCACGACACGCACGTCGCGGTCGGGGGGTTGGGCCCGAAGAGCCGGGGCAAGAATTTGCAGCAGGTGGAGATGGGCAAGGTAGTTCACCTGGAACATTTTCTCAAGACCGTCCACCGAGGCCTGGCGGTCCTGCAGCGGCGGAGTGGCAGTGGCTGCGCAGCAGACCACGGCGTCCAGCCTGCGTGGCGGGGTGTTGTCGATCCACTTTGTCGCAAACTTGCGCACGCTATAAAAGTCGTTGAGGTCGCACTGCTCGGCATACACGCACGGGTTGCTGGTCAGAGACCGCAGGTCGTCCACGTACTCTGCAACCCATTCGTCGAGCTTGCGCACAAGCAGCACCACCTGCGCACCGCCCGCAGCCAATTCCTTGGCTACCTGGGCACCTAGGCCGGAGGTGCCTCCGGTCACGAGCACAACTCTCCCGTGCACGTCGCGAGACCAGGTGTTTCGAGGACCGGCAAAGTAGTACTTGACGGCCGCCACGCTCATCGCCGCGGGAACCCAGATTTTTAAATGATCATAGTGGGGGATCGCCGACGTTCCCTGCTGGAAAACTGTGGCTAAAAAGTTGACTGGCATCTCTCTTGACAAATATCAAAATGCTCGTCGCTGCCACTGCCCAGCAGCTCGTGGCCTTGGAGCCCGAAACAAACCATTTAATAAAATCTTTCAACGGGTGTGAGGCCCGGGCCCTGGACTGCAGCCGCTTTGGCTGTTTGGTCGTCCAGCAGGGCAAACCCCTAATTTTACAATTTGGTAAAAAAGAGTCTGCGGTGAAAAAATTGGTGCTTCCCGAGAAACTCGAGTCGCTGCGGGTGTCACCGTGCGG
This sequence comes from Wickerhamiella nectarea, assembly GCA_022577815.1. Lineage (NCBI taxonomy): Eukaryota > Fungi > Ascomycota > Dipodascomycetes > Dipodascales > Trichomonascaceae > Wickerhamiella > Wickerhamiella nectarea. The sequence continues at coordinate 320,156 of JAKIRY010000002.1, forward strand.
TAATTACCTTGCGTGTGGCGCAAAGAGTGGTAGATTGCTGGTGTGGAGCCTCGAGAGCGGCCAATTGTTGGCGGCTCGCGACGCCCATTTTCAGGCACTCACAACCATGGCCTGGACCGAGGACAGTGCCATGCTGGTAACGGGAGGAGATGACGCTCGTGTGCTGGTGTGGAATCTCTCTGATTTGATCAGTGGCGAGGCCGAGGCACGGGTCCTCACCACCCACACACTCGAAATCACCCACGTCGTTTTGGGCAAGGGAAGGTGGCGCGAGGCTAGACTATACACTGCATCCAAAGACTCTACCGTCTGTGTCTGGCACCTGGCAACCTTGCAGCGCCTGAGCACCTTGTCTCTGCAAGAGTCCCCACGGCAGCTGTGCCTCGACCCAGCAGAGCGGGCTATTTATGCAGCCACAGAGGTAGGTGTACGAATTATCGAGCTATACAAGCTTGTCTCTGGGCGGATCCAAGTAGTCGGCGGCAACGGCGCCGTGGTCAGCTGCCAGGACGCACCCCTCTTGGAGGGAACGTCCTCGAGCGTCGTACTCAACAATGACGCCACAATGCTCTATGTCGGTGATAGCCAGGGTATAATTGGTACATGGGACGTGGGCACCCGCCAGCTGATCAAGAGCTCAAAGCCGCTGAGAGGTGGCGCAGTGGAGAATTTGGCCCTGGCCGACTACGTCCCTGCCGAGCTCCCCCAGCTCCAGCGAATTGTGGGCGAGCAGGCGGACTTTGTTCTTGATGCCAAGACTCCGCAGTGCCTGCTAGATTTCGAGCTGCAGGGCGCAACTGTTGTACAGGGCCAGTTGGCGCCGGCAGCAGCAGCAGCAGCAGCAGCGCCTGCGGCACCAGCGGACAGCAGCGAAATTGACCAGCTCAAAAAGAGAAACAAGGAGCTGCAGGCGCTCTACGACAAGCTCTGGGCAGAAACTAATTAGCATACATATAAATTCATCCTGCACTTGTCTGGATCTCTGGGGCAGCCACGATCCGAATTCCGTGTTCCTTGAGGTTGGCGCCGATTATCTGCTGCAGATGAGCCGACTCTGGGTGCGCCGCGGGCACGACAATCGCGTCCATTATTGAGGGAAACCTCGCTACAAACTGGTGCGCAGTTTGAGGGTTGGCGGTCGCCGCGGCCACGAGCTGAGCACGCAGATCAAACGGGAGATTATTGATACTGCGAGGAGTGAGGTTCAGCAGCTTGTAGGTCTCAAAGCACGTTGCCAAGTTGCAAAACACCGGCACGAGCCGCACAGTCAGAGTGAGCTCCTCCACAAGTTCGGGAAAATTGAGGAGGTAGTCGGGCGGGAGCCTAGCCAGAAAACTGACGCTCTGTTTTTCCGTGAGTCCGTACTTGTTGTCAAGCTCTCTAAATTTGATGGGCTGCACCTCCAGGAGGGCCAAGAACGCCCGCTCAATGTCATGGCAGAGAAACGGCGCGTCGCTGATGTAGAGGGGGCAGAGGACGGACATTTGCGGGAGAATGTCTACGCCAAGCTCACACAGGTCGCTGATATAAATAATGTGGGCAATCAACAAGAGGGGGTCGCTCCTGAGGTCGGGCACCGTCAGATCCCAAAACAAGAACCGCGGCTGCTGCTTGAATCTAAGCAGGATTATATTGATGGCCATCAGGCGGCACTGGAGCTGGGAGTTTGTGCTCTCGTATAGCTCCTGGTCGGGGATCTGCGGGCAGCAGTTTTGGCTGGCGAGCACCTCAATGAGCTGCTCGATGCTGCTGGGCCAAAAGCAGAACGGGTCCAGGATCTGGTCAATTGCCTTTTCGCACAGCTTGAGGGCAACGTCATCCTTTGAGGTTGTCTTGAGCAGCATCTGAACCAGCATGGGGGCGGTGCTCGGCTGATCGAGGCCGGCTGCAAACACGTCTGGGGGGATCAGGCTAAAGATGTGGTCCAGGGTGGCATTTTGGAGGATTTTGGGGATCAGCGTCGAGGGAAGCTCGTCGATCAGCGTTGTGTGGGTCGCGAGTTTTGTAAACAGCGGCAGCAGGTTTTGGGCCTCGAGGGCAAGCTGGCTGTCGATGGCGAGCAACGTGTCAAAGTCCTGGAAAAGCTGCGGATCAAGGGTTTTTTCCGCAATGGCCGTCTCCAGGGCCTGAGAAATAGTAGCGACGTCCATGCCTTTACCTAATGACAAAAAGTAGAAGCGAACATAGTGATCCCTTGAAGGGTTTGGTGGTGGTGGTGGGGGAAAAGGGCACGCGAGCCAGTGGGGCAATGCCATTGAAGAAATGCCATTCAGGCACTGCAGAGCAAGCAAATAGAAGTGGGCCCCAACGGTTGAGCTACAGTCTGTGTGTGGCCCCACCTACCGCCCCACATTTTTAGGACTGTTCCATTGCTTGACGAGGGATAAATTTAGCCTGTATGCAGGGGATGACGTAACTGCGGTGACGTCACAGGTACGTTTCACATTTGATTGAATGGGACGGCCTTGCTAGCGTAGAAAAGGTGTCAAATTAGCTAAATATTTCAGAGGTCTGGCGCTTGTGAAACAATATTATCCGCCCATGACAAAGCGGCTATTTATATAACCAAACCCTCCTTCTCGACGTCATGAGTGACCAGCCGAGCTTTGCTAGGACACGCACCGGCAAAGATGTACGGGTTGCCCATCGCCGCACACCAAGCGAGATGACACCGCTGGTACGCGACAATCTGGCGATGCAGCACCAGATGTACACCGGCGCGCAATACGCCGCCCACCCACAGTACCCCAACTACGTGGTGGGCTACCAGATGCCGATGATGCCGCCGCCGGTCCCATATTACAATAATCACAACAGGACGAGGTCACATGGGGGCCACGCGCGGCGCCAGTCGCTGCAGGTGTCTGAAGCCATTGAGGCGGCAAGAGAGCGCCAGGGCGAGCCGCAGGGCCAGGGCCACAGCCAGGGCCACAGCCAGGGCCCCAGCCAAAGCCAAGGGCAGAGCCAGGGCCAGTTTCAGGCTTTGCTCCAGCCGAATCCCACTCTCAGCGCGCAGGTTGGCTCGCCGGGAGGAATTGCCCAGGGAGTGAGCGACTTTAAGTTCCCGCCCAGCCCCGAGCACCACCAACAATCGCATAGGCGCAGTGGCAGCCGCAATTTCCAGCTTCCAGCGCAGCCGTTCCAGCCCCGCCACCAGCACACAAACAGTGGCCACCACCGCCGCTCCTCGAGCCATTTGACTGTCCCCTTTGTGCCTGGGCACCGCTCAGGCGGCTCATTTAGCAGCGTTTCCTCAATTGCCGCCTTTACCGAGACCCAATCCACCCGCAAATCGTTGTTTGTGCCCTATCTGACCCAGGCGTCCGTCCCCCAGCTCTTGGCCGATGGGTTTCTTGTTAGCGGCACATTACGCGTAAATCGCAAGAACCGTAACGATGCCTATGTCTCTAGCGACATTCTTGATGCCGACGTCTTTATCTGCGGCTCCAAGGACCGCAATCGTGCTCTCGATGGCGACCTGGTCGCCATTGAGCTCCTCGACGTCAACGAGGTCTGGGACGCCAAGCGTGAAAAGGAAGAAAAGAAAAAGCGCCGCGACCAAGCTGACGACTCGCGCCTTGTTGAGACCGCCAGCGGCGAGCTGCGTCGCAGAGGGTCTCTCAAGCAGCGCCCCGCGCACAAACGCAACGACGACGTGGAGGTTGAGGGCCAGTCCCTATTTTTGCGCGAAGAGGAACCCCTCAGTGATGAGAGCAGGCCATTGTATGCAGGACACGTGGTTGCCGTTCTCGAGCGCCCGGCTGGCCAGCTGTTTAGTGGCACCCTGGGTCTTCTCCGGCCCTCGTCCCAGGCCACAAAGGAGCGCCAGGATGCAGAGCGTGCCGAAAAGGGGCAGCCGCCCCTCAATGACAAGCCAGACCGGCCCAAAATCGTGTGGTTCAAGCCCACCGACAAGTGCGTTCCTCTCATGGCCATCCCCACCGAGCAGGCGCCCAGTGACTTTGTTGAGAACCACGCGGCGTACGCGGACCGCATTTTCGTTGCTTCGGTGAAGCGCTGGCCCATCACCAGCCTGCATCCGTTTGGCACTATTGTTGAGGAGATTGGAGTCGCCAACAAAGACTCTGTTTGCAAAGCGATCTTGCGCGACAACAACTTTGGCTCGCACAAGTTCTCCGAAGCAGCCCAGTCTGAGGCTGCTCTGGTGGTCCAGGAGATGGAAAAGGACTGCGAGGAGGGCAATCGGCCGCTCGTGCAGGGTGAGGCTCTTGTTGTGAATGGTCTCGCGCAGCAGGCCTATAGCCTCAAGGGCAAGGCTCTTGCTATCCACACGATTGACCCGACGCCTTTTATCCGCGAGGAGTCGGCGCTCGACCGTGAGCTACGCCACAAGAGCGCCGGGGCCTACATGCACGACTTGCCGAGCCCATTGGCGCCCGAGGAGGTGCTCAAGAGCCTCGCATTCAAGGTGGGTGGCAAGTTCCCTGCTCTGACAGTTGAGTTTGAGCTGAGCGAGACCAACGAGGTGGAAGGGGCCACCATAAAGGCGACCACCGTTGAGATCACCGGCGAGACCGAGGACCTTCCCACAGAGCTGGCCAAGTTTGATGTTGATGGCCTTGCCCTTGACGACTTGTTTGTGACCTCGCCGACGCGATTCTCGCTGCTCGACAAGCCGAGCGCTCTTGTGAATGGGCTGCGAGTGCTCAATCAGATGGTGAATTCTGCCGTAGCTCAGAAGCTGTTGAGCCAGGTGGGCGATGCCACTCTGCTGCGGCGCCAGGCGGAGCCCCAGCTGGCCAAGCTCGAGGCGCTTGCCGAGGCGCTGCGCGCTCGCGGGGTAGCGTTTGACTCGACCAGCGCTGGCACCATCAGGAGCAGTATTGCCGCCATTGAGGACCAGGACATTTGTGCGGCTGCCCAGGTGGCGCTAGCCAAGACGTTTGCCCCGAGTCGGTACGTTGTTGCAGGGCACACCGACCCGATGGCCTACGGCCACTACTGGCGCGGCGCCTCAGCCTATACCCACTTTGACCAGCCGCTGTACCGGTACGCGGACCACGTTGTGCACCGCCAGGTGCACGAGATGCTCGAGGGCGGGGCGCCTGGCCGCAGCTCGGCGCACACGTCTGAGCTCACGTTCAGGCTGGACTGCGCGCTGAACGTCAAGATGCAGAGCGAGCACCTGGTGCAGGCCAACCGGATTGCCGGCGCCGGCGGTTGGGTGATGCACTGGGGCGTCGTGGTCCAGGTGTACGAGTCTGCGTACGACGTGGTGATCCCGGCGCTCAACATTGAGAAGCGGGTGCACGGCGACCAGCTCCCGCTCAACAAGGCCGAGTTTGACAAGAAAACACACGTCCTGGAGCTGCACTGGGACGACGTCGACGCGGCGACCTTCCAGCACGGCGGCGACGTGCCCCAGGCCCAGATCGCCGCGGCCGCCGGCATCGAGTTTGCCCAAACGCATGCAAACAATGTGCAAACTATCTCTCTCTACGACAAGCTGCCCGTGCTGGTGCGCACCGACACGTCCGGCCGCATCGTGCCCAGCATCTGCCTGCGCGCGCCCAACCCGTTCTACAGGGCTTGAAATATCTACATAATTAAGCATTGGGCATCTGTGACTTCTCCGAGGGCATCAAATGGTAGAAGGGCTACGCCTGTTGGTTGCATCGGGCCCAGCGCCCAGTTGATTGCGAAATCAACAGCAACAGCAGACGTAGCCGATGCTACCAGCTTTTGCGCTCGATGGCATCATGCTGTGTGAGGTGTCCAGTTGCTTGAGGGGCCCTTTGAGCGGGGGATGCCCCGACTTTATAGTGTGGGAAAAAGGTGGGCCCTGCATCCTGGCGCATTTTTGCGGGCAGGCCGCCAAGTTGGTGCGTAGTTTTAGTTTATTGTGGGATATAAGGCACCGCACAGCCAGTGGTTTGCAGAGCCCTCATGCACGCTGATGTCAATCCGCAGACAAGTCGGCATCAGACTGCACGAATTCGCGTCTAGGGGACGCAGAGTGCCAGTGGAAAAAAGCAGCGCAAGGGACTAGGACACGTGCGGTAGGTAAATTGGTCGGTCAAGGCGAAAACATGGCGTTTAGGCATGGCTTTATGCATATACATGCGGCAAGTGTGCAGCTGATGACTAGTAGGGTTAGGGGTGACTAATGGCCGCAGGTATGCAGGCCTGCTTGGGGAGAAGGTAAAAACGGAGGAATGCCTAAAAAGGCAAGCGCGAGCGACGGGCTTTGGCTTGAGAAAATGCGCTACATTTTAGTCCTGCGCACAAACAGTGAAAAACAAAAATCTATGGCGTGTGTCTGGTGCGGCGTTTTTGCGAGTAGCCCGCGCTGGGCAGGAGTGACGTCCTAGCTGACGTCCTAGCTGACGTCCTAGCTGCAGCCCATTGTTTTTTTTTTTTATTAAGAATTTGTTGACCAGAGGCCGAGCTGGACAGAGTGAGATCATGCTGAGTCATTTCCCAATCCCGCAACCCACAACCTGAAATGTTGGAAGCAATCATCGCCCCGTCAATCCTCAGCGGTGACTTTGCCGACCTGGGCAATGACACGAAAAAGATGCTAAAGAACGGCCCCGACTGGCTGCACGTGGACGTGATGGACGGAAACTTTGTGCCAAACATCTCGTTTGGCCCCCCCGTGGTGGCTGCGCTGCGCGGCTCCATCCCCAAGGGCACTGCCTTTTTCGATTGCCACATGATGGTGCTGAACCCCCAGCAGTGGGTGGAGCCCATTGCCAAGGCCGGCGGCGACAGCTACACCTTTCATCTCGAGGCCAACGGCGACCCCAAGGAGACGATTGCCCTCATCAAAAAGCACGGCATGAAGGCGTCGCTGAGCATCAAGCCGGGCACGCCCCTGTCTGCGGCCGAGCCGTACTTTGCCGACCTCGACATGCTGCTGATCATGACGGTCGAGCCCGGGTTTGGCGGCCAAAAATTCATGGAGGACATGATGCCCAAGGTCGAGGAGGCGAGGCGCAAGAACCCGCACCTCAACATCCAGGTCGACGGCGGCGTCGGCCCCGACAACATCCACACCTGCGCGTGCCACGGCGCCAACGTGATTGTGGCCGGCACCTCTGTGTACAAGGCGCAGGACCCGGCCGAGGCGATCGAGATGATGCGCAACGCGGTCAAGGAGAGGATCGCCGCTAACTAAAAATAAATACAATTAGACTAGACTGCAGAGTAGCCCCCTCTCGAGCTGGTGAACGTCCCGACCAGCTTGCCCCAGAGCTCGCGCAGCAGAAACGGCAGCTCCGCGACGAGCTCCTGGAGGGCGCCCACGTCGTTGATTCTGCGGTTCTGGGCGACGGCGATCCCCACAAACGCAAAGAACGCCACGCAGAGCAGAAAGAAAAAGATGCTAAAGAACCCCCAGCCGCCGCTGGGCTCGGCAGGGGGCGCGGCCTTGAGGCACGCGTGCGGCGACTCAATCTCCAGCTTGAGGGTGGACCCGTTCCAGTCCGAGAAGGCGACGCGCTCCTCCTGGTTGCAAATGAACGACACGTCCGCATTCACGGCGACCTCGCCCCACTTTTCGCCGCTCCAGCTGAGCCTGACGCCCTCGCGGCCGTCGCCGTCCAATGGCCGCACCTGGCGGTCCGTCCCGGTCTGGGCAACGGGGATCACCTCTGTGACGAGCGATTTGCCGTCGACTTCTACCGTTTGCACGCCGCACACCAGCGACCCCGCGGGGCAGTTTTCGTTCTCCAGCTGCGCGCAGGGGTTGACGTACCACGTGAGATTGGTGTGGCTCGGGGGCGTATCGGTCACCAGCGACCACTGCCAGATGTTGTTTGCCAGCGAGTACGAGTCCTGGCCGAGCTGAATGGGGCAGGACATTTTGGGCAAGGGGGGGATTAGATAAGTGTACAATATATTTAATTTACTGGGAGCGGATGTAGCGACCAACAACAATACAGTGATCACGCTCATAAGGCTCGAGGGTCAGCTGCTCCATGGGCTTGATGCGCTCTTCGCGGAGCTTCTGGACCTCGCGGGCAAAAACGGTCTCGGCCTCCACGGTGGAGTCAATGCAGTTTGCCTTGATGGAGATCACAACACCACCCTGATCTTTGAGGAACATGTGTGCATTGAGGGCAATGATACGAGCCTGGTCGGGCTGGGCGACGTCGGCAAAGACGCAGTCGACCATGCCAACAAGCATGCGGTATTTTTGGGGGTGGCGAGCATCCTCAATGATGGGAATCACATTGGGGCGCTTCTTGGCCATGCCAATCAAATCGCGGCCAGGGCGGTGGGAGAACTCGACCGCGTAGACAACGCCCTCGGGGCCAACCAGGTCGGCAACGTGCGACACAGAGGTACCGCTGGCGGCACCCAGGTACAGGACCTTTTTGCCGGGGCCCATAAAGAGCTCGTCGATACCGTTGAGGACACCGGCGGCCAACTTTGAGCGGAAGGGGTTCCACACGCGGTACTCAATCTTGGTAGAAGTGCCGTCGGGGCCGGGGGCATCAACGCTCACCAGCTTCTCGCGGTACACGGTCTCGCCAGGAGTCAAATTTTTCGTGAGCAGGAAATCGTCCTTGCCGGTACGGCCGACAAACACACCTCCGTGCTTGTGGGGCTCGACCACAACCTTGGAAGCACCCGCACCACCGCGAGCGGCTCCGCCGCGGCCACCACGGGCGCCGCCACGGGCACCACCACGGGCACCACCACGGCCGCCAAAACTGCTGCCGCCGCGAGCACCGCCACGGCCGCCAAAGCTGCTGCCACCGCGGGAGCCTCCACGGCCACCAAATCCACCACGGCTTCCGCCACGGGCACCTCCACGGGCACCACCACGACCTCTATCACCAAAAGCCATTTTTTGTTAAAGGTTTTACTAAGAAATTTTCCATCGTGAAATTTTCACCCAAAAGGGTGGTGGGCAATGTGTCAGCCATTAGCTGAGCAGCCGCGCGCAGCCCCTTCACTTAGCTAATGATGCTTGGTCAATAGCTAGGGCTTGGATCGCCACTCGCGGCTCATACCCACTCAACCTGCAATATTGCCAAACCCTCAACATGACTCGCTACTCCAAGCAGCCCGTGAACCCTGCTCAAACTGCCAGCGCTCGTGGCTCCCACTTGCGTACTTCGTTCAAGAACACACAGGCTACTGCCCAGGCCATCAAGGGCTGGAAGCTCGACAAGGCCCTTGCATACCTCGAGGCCGTCACTGAGCACAAGCGTGCCATTCCCTTCCGCAAGCACGCCGGTTCCATCGGCCGCACTGCCCAGGGCAAGGAGTTTGGTGTCGTCAAGGCCCGCTGGCCCGTCAAGAGCGTCAAGTACGTCACCGAGCTTTTGGAGAACGCCAAGGCCAACGCCGAGGCCAAGAACCTCAACACCGAGGCCCTCTTCATCTCCCACATCCAGGTCAACCAGGCCCCCAACATGCGCAGACGTACTTTCCGCGCCCACGGTCGTATCAACCCTTACCGCTCTTGCCCTTCTCACATTGAGATCCACCTCACCGAGGGCCCCGAGCAGATCGCCAAGGCTCCTTCTCACCGCTCCACCGCCTTGACCAGCCGCCAGCGCGGTCGCCTTCTCGATGCCAAGCGTCGCGTCTAAGATATTAATACATAAATAGCTACAAAAAAAGCATTATGGTCTATTCTGATTACCGCCTATCGCCCTGATAAGAGCTCGCCTCCCAATCTACAATCTCCAAACGACCCTGTTATCTTCTCACCATCTTGACTCACCCTCACATGATTATTCTCGATACTGACCCCGGCTTGGACGATATGATGGCGCTGCTGCTGCTCATGACAACCCCAAAGAGCGTCCAGGAGTTTAAGCTCATCTCCCTGACGTTTGGAAACTGCTCGCTGGAGGCTACCCTGCACAATGTCCTGTCCATGTTTAGCGTTATTGATCGCGAAAACAAGCGCCGCAAGGAGCAGGGCCTCCCCGCTTATAGCGACCAGCGGCCGATTATCGCCCTGGGGCTCGAGGAGACCATCGACGGCGTCAAGCCCAAGGACGCCACCGATGTCCACGGCAACGACGGCCTCGGGGGGATCCACGCATCCAACCCCGAGTTTAATGGCCCCAAAGAGTGGCTCGAGCTGTTTAGAGGCGAGCCCAAGACCCATGACGACCCCAATCTGCCGTTTATTGTTGGCGGAAAATCCTGGGAGGAAATCAACAAGATTTTGGCCCACGAGCCCAAAGACACAGTCACTTTGATTGCCATCGGGCCCCTCTCCAACGCCTGCAAGGCCGCAGAGACAGACCCCAAGGCGTTTTCCCGCGTCAAGGAGCTGCTCTCGATGGGCGCCGCGATTGGCATCCACGGCAACGTGACTCCACTTGCAGAGTTCAACGTGTATGCCGACCCCGTCGCCGCTGCTCGCGTGTATGCGCTGACGGGTGCAAACCCAGAGTACATCCGTCCCTCTGGCAGTCCCGAGGTGAAGCTCGAGCGCCCCCTCAAGCTGATCTTGTTCCCGCTCGATATTACGCTGCAGCACAATCTGTACGCCAAGGACCTGAACGAGATTCTCGCGTCCAAGCCAGAGAGCGTCATGTCCCAGTGGCTCAAGATCTGGCTCAACCTTGGATTTGAAAATATCTTCAAGATCACCGGAAAGCGCACCTCCTCGATCAGTCTGCACGATCCTCTGACCGCAATGTACGCTGTTCAGCAGTCGCTCAACGGCTGGAAGGTCGAGTTCCACGACGTGCGCGTCGAAACCCAGGGCCAGTGGTGCGTGGGAATGACGGTGGTCGACCGGCGTGGACGGGCCCGCCTGGCTGAGAACCCGCACGATTTCCAAAAGTGGTTGACCGAGGGCCACGGCAACAATGTAGGTGTCTTGGTGGACACTCCTGTCAAGGAGACTTTTGCCGCCAGCCTTGTGAACCAGATTGCCGATGGCGTGTCCAAGTGATTGAGCTTGTGCCCAATTAGATAACGAATCCTCTAAATAGCTAGCTCTTGAATCTGTCTATCGACCTTGCAGGGCCCACTGTTGGCCTCACTCACTCAGCATGAAGGCGACAGTGCATGGCCTCGAGACGCAGCTGAAATCGCTACTGAATCCTCTCAAGGACCCCCGCAAGGCGCTTGCCACGTGCACAAGGCTGGAGTCGGCCTACATCCAGTCCAAAGACCCGGCCAGCGACCTGCTTGAACAGGACCCCAAACTCGCGCAAAATTCGTTACGGAAAATTCTCGACCAGTACACTGTAGATGCAGAGGACTTGGGCACAGCGTTCCGCACACCTAATCTTTCAATGGCCTCGTGCGGGCTGCTGCTCGACAACTACAATTCCCTGCCACGGCCGGTGCCCAAGCAGCTGGCCATGATCCCGTTCAGGCACGCCATCTACAACTCTGAATTCGATGCGGCGCTGCAAATCTTGGACAAGACTGCTGGCCCGTCGAGCAATTTGGCCGAGGTGGGCCAGTCCAGAATCCGCAAGCTCGCGCTCGGCTGGTCCACAGCAGTCACGGGGCTGCTAGTTGGGTGCGACCAGCTGCTGAGTTCGGGCCTGATTGGCGACTGGGGCTCCAACCAGCCAATGATTTTGACGATGGTGTTTGCCTACACCGCGGCGGTGTCCACCTATGGAGTGTTGGCCTGGGGCGGAGGCAGCGCCAGCGAGCGGGCAGTGGCGTGGGCTGCCGGCACCCCGATAGCGCATCGCATCAAGTTCAAGCAGGAGCTGGACATGGCCGGGCAGCTTGCGCAGATGAACGCGGCCCTGCCCGAGAACCAGGGCGAGTGCGCCCCAAAGCTGCTGGAGGAGCTCCAGCGTCGCAACATCAAGTTTGTCGAGACCAACGACGAGGAGATGCTCAAAGAATACTGGGCTCGCGGCGGTGAGGGGTTCTCCTGGGTCGAGCCCGACCAGGACCCTGCCGAGCAGATTTGGATGCACAAGGCAGAGGCCCAACGACAAAAGCGGCTGGGCACGCCGTACGTGCGCCGCATCAACGGCACAGTTCACACCTGGGAGCAGGACCTGCAAAACATCCAAGAGGGGCGCACCATCCCCCACGCGTCACTGATTGACATTGAGGCGCTGCGGGGCCCAGAAAAGATGGCCGAGCTCGAGCAGGAGCTGCAGAGCCTGCGGGACAGCATAAAGAGCCTGCCTGAGGAGGACCCCAAGAAACCTCTAAAAGACAACTAAACCTATTTAAGCTAGAGCTAGAGCCAGAGCTACTGGGCAAGCAGCTTACCCGCAGCCTCGTCGGGGTAAAAGAAAAACATAATGGCAATGATGGCATAGACGCCCACCAAAAGAGTTCCCTCGAGCCAGTTGGATTCGCCGTCCATTATGAGCGAGTTGGCGATGTACACCGACACAAACATGACCACCGTCTCAAACGGCCTAAAGTACAGCGACATGGGCACGTCGATGCACCAGCCCCAAAGAACGAGGAACGGGGTCAAAAACAGCGCGATCTGCATCGAGGAGCCGACCGCGACGTTGATGGTGATGTTGATTTTGTTTTTGATTGCCATGTAGACGGCGGTGACGTGCTCGGCGGCGTTGCCCACAATTGGCAACAGAATCAGGCCGATAAAGGTCTTGCTGAGGCTGGTGGTCTCCACGATGGTGTCGATCGACCCCACCAGGTACTCTGCGCACACGGCCACCACGAGGGTGACGGAGGCGAGGATAACGAGCGCAGTGTTGCGGCCGACCGTGGGCTGGACGCCCTCGGCCTCCTCCTCGCCCTCTTCAAACAAAAACTTGTGGGTGCGCAGCTGGAAGAACAAGCAGCAGACGTAGATGAACAGCAACACAACCGAGACGTAGCGCGACACCACAACCACCTCGACCTGGAAGCTGGGGGGAACGCTGGCGTGGAAGGCAGCAGGGAGTAGCAGCGAGATGCAGGCGAGAACCATCAGCGAGGACATGGCCTGGGCCGCGGTCTGGTTGAACGACTGGTGGAGGCGGTTGTAGCCGCCAGCAATGAACGAAATGCCGAGCACGAGCAGCAGGTTGCTCAGAATCGACCCAAGCATCGAGGTTTGCACGATACGGATCTCGCCCTTGTACAGAGCAACCACAGCAACAATGAGCTCGACGACGTTGCCAAAGGTCGCGTTGAGGATTCCGCCGAGCGTTTGGCCCACGCTGTCGGCCAGGGTCTCTGTAGTGTCGCTCAGAACCGCAGCGAGGGGGATGATGGCCAAAAAGTTGGTCAAAAAGACAGTGCCAGCAGACAGCCCAAGGTGGCCGCAGATGATGCCGATCGGCACAAACACCAGCAAGTAGTTGACCTTGTTGCTCTTGATTAGGTTCCAAGCGCTTTCAAGCGGACCAGGCTGAGCCCCCAAGTGGATGGACATTTACTGCTGACATGCGCTGGCCCTGCCACTTTAGGGACCTCTGTGCATAGCCGAATGCAGGGGCTTGGGGGGCCTCAGACGGACCTCACAGGGGCTCAAAGGGGCTTTACAGGGGCTTGACGAGACTTGAAGGGGGTTGTGCAAATGGCCCTGTGGGTCTGCGGCAAATGCTGTTGGTGTGGCTCTTGAGCACAGTTTTGGACCAAGCTCTAAAAGCGACCTCGCGGTCGGGTGTTGTCGGAAGAGCCCGGGACCCAAAGCCCGTCTTTCCATACCCGCCCATCCCAAAAATTGTATCAAACGCTAAACACAAACTCAATCGCATCCTCGCCTCTTTGGGCACATGTCACAATCGTTGCTACCCAACCTGCACCCCATACTTGCCCCACACTTGTAGCAATGTCCGCACCAAAGATCAACATTTTGGAGAACCTGAGCATCCCACGCCCCAGCAGTGGCAACCTCGCTGCCTTGGCGGAAAACGACCGCCCAATTGTCGTGTTTAGCGACTTCGACGGCACGATCTTTTTGCAAGACACTGGCCACGTCCTGTTTGACAAGTTTGGCTGCGGCAAAGAGGAACGCGAGCGCCTTGACGCAGCAATTGGCAAAGAACTCAGCTTCCGCGAAGCCAGCGAAAGGCTCTGGGGCTCGTTGAACGTCACCCTTGAGGACGCCATACCCGAGCTCGCCAAGGAGCTGGTCATTGACCCGGACTTTTACACCTTTTTCGAGTTTTTGGAGAAGCACAACATCCCCTTTACGGTAATAAGTGCTGGAATGGCCCCCCTGCTGCGCGCGGCTCTGGACGAGTTCCTCGGCAAGGAGCGCAGCGCCAAGATCAATATTGTCTCCAACGGCGGCGAGATCTCAGAAGATGGCTCCGTCTGGAAGCCCCTGTGGCTGCACGACTCGCCCCTCGGCCACGACAAGGCCAAGTCGATCATTGACTGGCGTGAGTCAATCGCCGACGGCCCCATCCCCAAGGTGGTGTTTCTGGGCGATGGCGTGAGCGACTTGGCTGCTGCGTCCCAGGCGGACATTTTGTTTGCGCGCAAGGGCCTCAAACTGGAGGACTTTTGCATCGAGCACATGATCCCCTACATCCCGTACTATTCGTTCAAGGACATCATCCACGACGTGAAGCGGCTCGTTCGCGGCAACAGGTTCCACGATCCCGAGGCCGAGAAGGAGTACCGGCGGTCCAAGATGGCCCAGCTCACTGGGCTGCAGCCGCTCACCGTGCCTAAGGCACAGCCGGCAAAGGCCAAGTTTGGGCTGCCCGAGAGCGATTCCGACGACGAGGGGGACCAAGAGGTGGACCACGATCCGGCCCCCATCAAGCAGCGCCGCCCCTCGAGCCCGACGCAGCCACCGGCGTTTGAGCAGCTCGATCGCCCCAAGCTCGATCGCAAGGCCAGTCTGGGCGACTTTTAGAACTAATGTATAAAGTAGACTATTTTTTTGCCACTGAGCATGTGCGTTGCTCGTGCATTGCTCGTGCATGTCAAAACGCACACCCCGTTGCCCCAGAGTTGTTCACATGACATCAATCAAGTGCCTGGCCGCAGTTGCCTGGGAGGCAGGAAAGCCGCTCTCAATTGAAGAGATTGAGGTTGCCCCACCCAAGGCCCACGAAGTGCGCATTAAAATCGAGTACACCGGCGTGTGCCACACCGACGCCTACTCTCTCTCCGGAGTCGACCCCGAGGGCGTTTTCCCGTCCGTTTTGGGCCACGAGGGCGGTGGAGTCGTTGAGAGCGTCGGCGAGGGCGTCACAAACGTCAAGGTTGGCGACCACGTTATCCCCCTCTACACCGCCGAGTGCAAGGAGTGCAAGTTTTGCAAGTCGGGCAAGACCAACCTGTGCTCGAGCGTGCGGGCGACCCAGGGCAAGGGGCTCATGCCAGACGGCACGTCCCGCTTCTCCAAGGACGGCAAGCAGATTTTCCACTACATGGGCTGCTCCACATTTAGCCAGTACACCGTCGTTGCCGACGTGAGCGTGGTGGCCATCAACAAGGACGCCAGGCTCGACAGCGCTTGCTTGCTCGGCTGCGGCGTCACTACCGGCTTTGGCGCAGCCACAATCACCGCAAAGGTCCAGCCCGGAGACAATGTCGCCGTGTTTGGTGCCGGCTGCGTCGGCCTCTCGGTTGTGCAGGGCGCGCACTTTAACAAGGCTGGCCGCATCATTGTTGTGGACATTGACGACGGCAAGGAGGCGTGGGCCCGCCAGTTTGGCGCCACCGACTTTGTCAACCCAAAGAAGCTCGACAAGCCCGTCCAAGAGTACCTGGTGGACATCACCGACGGTGGCCTCGAGTACACCTTTGACTGCACCGGCAACACTGAGGTGATGCGCTCGGCGCTCGAGGCGTGCCACAAGGGCTGGGGCGAGAGCATCGTCATTGGCGTTGCGGCGGCTGGCAAGGAGATCTCCACCCGCCCCTTTCAGCTTGTCACCGGCCGCGTGTGGAGGGGCTCTGCCTTTGGCGGCGTCAAGGGCCGCTCGCAGCTGCCCGGCATCGTCGAGGACTACATGAAGGGCGGGCTCAAGGTCGATGAGTACATCACCCACCGCCACCCCCTCAAGGACATCAACACTGCCTTTGACGACATGCACTCGGGCAAGTGCCTCAGAGCGGTCATTTCCTTGTTTTAGCAACATTATTTTTTAGATAGACTTTTTGAACAGCTTGTAGGCGATCCACAGGGTGCACGCCGCCACTGTGACTGCAGTTACTGCCGCGACCATGGGCTGGGTGGTGGGGTCGGCCGACGGGATCACAAACGAGTGGTCGTTTGTGGCAATAGAGTAAAACGAGGTGCCCTGGGGAAAGAACTCGTCAACGCCAATCGGCTGCTGCTGGTTGTTGTCCTCGCATGCCCAAAACAGCTGCGGCGCTGGCAGCACCCGCTTTTCAGTGTGGCCAGGCACCTCGTAGCGGAGATGCAGCGGGATCTCGTAGGCTCCGGCACCACTCAGGCGAATCAAGGTGGTCGATCCCTCCTCGACCATCCACACGGGCGCCTCGAGATCGGTGGACCCCCAAACACCAACCAGCTCGCTCGCAGGCTCCATGTCCGGCAGGTTCTCGAGCTCAAATTGGTCCACAAACATTGAAGGCGGCATATCCAGCCTCAGATAGAGCAGGCACTTGTGCGCAGGCGCTTCTGAGTCGATTTTGAGCCCAAGCTTGGGGTGCAAGCCGCCGCTCAAGCTGCTGGTCGCATTGCCGTATGGTCGCCACGTATTTACTTGGTGAAACATTACCGGTGAGCTTTTTTCGTCTTCGGGAACCCTCCTCACTCGCCCAGAGGCAACAATGTCCCCTGCCTCTGTCTCGTCGTGGTTGATTTTGAGGATGCCAACTTCGGCGCTGGAGACAATCTCGTTGCGGAGCTGCTCGGCCTCCCACGTCTCTAGAGTCGCCTGCCCATCGCTCCAGGTGATTTTTGCCGCAAATGGGGCCCCGTCCACAGAGAATTGAGCGTGGCCAGTAGTCAGGTGCTCAATGTCGTATTGGCCGTTGACCTGCAGGCCAAACCTTGAGCCTAGTTCGTGTGGAAGTTCACCACTATACTCGAGCCGGCGGCCGGCAGCAGGCAGGGGAAACAACAGCCATTGGGCTGAGGGGTCAGTATTGAACGAGACATGGCCGCTACCCCTGGACTCTATGCTAAAGTCTTGCTTTGTGTGCCTCGACGCTACCAGCCCGTCGACTTTGAGCTCGGTTCCGTCGTGCGCAGCCCTCACCGCGTCGCCTGCACTCTCGAGAGAGTCTACCAGGTACGTGATGAGCATGAGTAAGGGTGCCTTGGACAGATCTTGCCCGATTTACACTTTATATCAGGAATCTTTTTATTTTAATCATATTAAAGACTATTGTCTCCAGCAAACGCGCTTTTTTGAGATTTATGCAACGCGTCCTCAGGTGGAGGTTTATGTGCTATAAATCTAGCGTGCACTGAACGGTGCTGGCGCCATGCCCGCCCCAGAAGAGCTATTTGCGGGTCGGCTAGACGCAGTTTCCACTTTTTTGACAGGCAATTTCGCGGATAAACGCGTAGGCGACTCCTTAATTAAGTCACGTGCGCTGCAGCTTAATTGACGGGTTATGCAGCAGCCCATCTCATCCTTCACACATGACCGTAGAACCGCAAACCCCGCCCGGCAGGCGAATTGCGCAAGTGTATACCCCGCAGACTCCCCGCCACGGGCCACTAGACGACCTGCCTGTCCCGAAAAAACTGTTTTCCGAGGAGGCCCAGCCACCCCACGTCCACCAGCACCTGCTCACGCCACAAAAGACGCCAAAGCGCAGGCTAATGAATGCCCCCAAGACGTCATTGAGAGGCTCTGGCCGCCAGGCTCCGCGCTTCTCGGCCTCTGTCCGCAAACTCGACCAGATAGACGAGGGGGTGTACCTGTCGAGCCGCCACCCCCACGAGCCAAGACCGCACCGAGCAGGCGAGGGCATGATGTATGTGTTTCGCGGGAAAAAGGTCTGGCGGCCGTTCACCGCCCACGAGACCCCCCTGGAGCCCGTGCGGCTGTTTGAGGGCATGGAGCCCGCCTCGAGCGCGAGCGCGAGCACCAGCCTCAGCAACGACAGCGAGGCTGAAACAGACATTGAGTGACGGGTAACTTTTTATTTATTTTTTTGGTATTATATTAATGTGGATTTCTTAGCTGTCGTCAGCGTCCTGAAACGACTCTGCCTCGAGCGCCAGCTCGTCCAGCTTGGCGCTGATGGAGGAGGGCAGGTGCGCTGGCGGGATTGGCGGCGTTTCGGGCTGGGACTCTGGCTCAGGCGCGGGCTCAGGCGCGGGCCCGGGCTGGGGCTCGCTGCGCTTGGGCAGTGACTCCTTGCGCGAGGCGATGCGCGAGATCCTCGACTCTACTGTCTCGCGCTCTCGCTGCTTGGCGGGCTGCAGCTGCGCCTGAACTGGCGGCGTGGCGGCCCGCCGAGGGTCGCTCGAGCGGCGGTCGTCGGCCGATCTCTCTGAGCGCAGCTCCTTGAAGATATCCCGGTTCGTCACGAGGTCGTGCACAATCTCGGCCGCAAAGCTATCGCCTATGGTGTGCGCAGTGTACTGCTTTGGCCGCAGCAGCCGCGTGGAAACGACTTTGCACAGCTTGTCGAGCGTCTCTGCTTCTGGCTTGGCGATCGAGATCAGCCGGTACAGGTGCGCGCTGATCACGTCGAGAGTGGCCAGATTGGACACCCGCAGCTGCTTGAGCACCCCGCGCAGCGCTTGCAGGCGCTCGGCGCTCTCGCTCTTTTTGTAGATCGCCTTGAGAATGTCATAGTGCTGGCAGGGCAAAACGCTGTCCGGCAGCTGAAATAGATAGAGGAGCAGCGTCCCGACAATGGTCTGGGGATTTATATTGTCCAGGATCGACCTGTCGAACGTTGCGTTAAAGTTGAGATCCCGCCGCAGCGCGTTGATCTCCTTGAGCGGGGCGGGCTCGGTCCAGAGCTTGAGGCGCACCTCGTCGCTGTCAAGCCGCGGGTAGAGCTTGTCCATCTGCGCCAGCAGGGTCGACACAATGTAGGGCACCGGCTTGCCGTCGCCGCGCGCCCTCAGCTCGAGATCCATACCAAACACGGTCCCGTCCGAGGACGAGTAGTAGTTGTCGTAGATTGTAACATGAGAGAGCATGGGCCCCGTCTGATACTGCTCGACAATATAACGCAGGTCGGTGGCGGGGTTCATTGACTCCTGGTAGAGCAGCTGCTTGTCCACCGAGGACTGGATCGAGGGCACCACATTGCTCTGGGCAGCCACCAGGTCCAGGCCGACTGCCTTGAGGGCTTTGAGGCGATCGAGCTCGCACTTGCCGAGAAATTGCAGGTGATCTACCAGCAGCTCCTCGAGCTGGGACTGGGTGTTGTCGAGAATGACCACGGCCTTGCGGTACTTTTGGTCCAGGTCCTTCACCTCAGCGGCAATGTCCTTGTCGCTGCCATAGTAGTCTTGCCAGCGCTCGCCAAGGCTGGTGCTCATGATGGAGGTCACCACGGTGTTGTTGAACGAGAGGCCGGCCAGCTCAAAGGCCCGCGGGCGCCACTGGTACTTGAGGACGCTCGAGTTGGCAAACCGCGAGCCCATTTGGCCCACGCTTCTGAGGATCCCCTCGTCGACCAGCTGCTGGCCGACCCTCTCCACCTGCTGCAGGTCGCCCGCCAAGTGGGTCTGCACCCACTGCACCACCTCGGCACCGCTCGAGCAGTTGTCGTACACTCCCAAGATTGGGACCTTGTAGTCTGCGCGGGGAATCTCTTTGAGCATCCTGGATAGCAGATCCTGGACCTCCTTGTCGGTGTACAGCTTGCCATTGAGGGTGAGCTCCTGGCTCGTGGGCTCTGCCTGGGGCTCCTCCGCTGCCTCGGGCTGGGACTCGTCGTCGCTGTCCATATCGCGCTGCTCCTCGAGCAAACGGCACTTGTTAAAGTACCGCTTCTGGGCCTTGTTCACGGCGCTCAAATTGGACTCGTACTCTTTGACCTTTTTTGAGGTGGCGTTGCGAGAGTAGGCGATCCTGCGCTCGTGCTCAGCCGCCCAGCGGCCAAACGGCTCCAGCACAAGGGTGTGGATGTTGTGGCTGACCTGGAGGTGGTGCCTGCCCTCCTTGGACATCTCGGTGACGAGGCCAGTGTATGCCTGGCGCATAGACGCGCCGTCATCGCGGCCAAACCCATTTGGTTTTGGCGTGCGCTTGTCGATTTCTGTGAGCTGCACGCCGTACGACTCCTCCGCGTCTGCGCGCGCCTGGGCGAGCGCAAGCATCTCTGCATTCTCGACAATGCCTTGTTCCAGCTTGTTGTAGAGCGCGTTCAGCCCGCTCACATAGTCCTGAGACCAGAAACTGTCAACAAACATCACGTCGAGTAAACAAGGGTGGCTGAAGGGGGGCTAGAGGTCGAGCACCCAGCCCCCATGCTGATCCTTGGCCTGACCGGGGGCATTGCCTCTGGCAAAAGCACAGTGAGCTCGTATCTTGCCAAAAAGGGGCTGCCGGTCGTCGACGCAGACCTGATTGCCCGGCAGGTGGTCGAGCCGGGCAAGCCGGCCTACGCGCAAATCGTCGAGCAGTTTAGCTTTGTTCCCGAGCTCGTGGTGGACGGAGCGCTCAATCGCGCCGCGCTGGGCCAGGCGGTGTTTGGCAACGACGAGCACCGCGCGCGCCTCAACAAAATCGTCCACCCCGCAGTGCGCCGCGAGATGGCGTGGCAGATCGCCGCCGCATGGCTCAAGGGCTACGGCATTGTGGTGCTGGACGTGCCCCTACTCTTCGAGGGCGGCCTCAACAAGCTGTGCGGCTCCTCGTTGCTGGTCGCTTGCTCGGACCAGGTGCAGCTCGAGAGGCTGCGCGCCCGCGACAAGCAGCTGAGCCTCGAGGACGCCCGGCAGAGAATCGCCTCGCAGATGCCAACCAGCGAAAAGCGCAAGCTCGCAGACCACATTATCGAAAACGACCAGTCGCTGGACGAGCTCTACGCCGCAGTGGACCTCCTGCTGCGCAAGATCACTCCGCACCCGCTCACTACTCTTGTGGAGTGGTTTCCGCCCGTGGGCGCCTCTGTCGCCGCATGGCATTATTTACGTTCAAGCCTCTAGTCTAGCTCTACCTAATTTTTTTTCTTTTGGTCTACTCACCTCAGCATGGAGTACAACCAGCTGATCCCCAGAGAGGGCTGCCAATTGTACGTGGTGCCTGCTGGAGGACAGTTTAATCTCACAAAATCTAATGGAACGCTGCAGATCGTCGAGACTGCGCACCTTTGGCTGCTTGCCGTGGACTGCAACCTCACAGAGGCTCAAAGCCAGTACATCTACAACACAATGCTCCAGGAGATCGACAAGGGCCCGTTCAGGTCTTCGCTCACCCCGCTGATGATTGTCCTGAGCCTGTGCCTGACTGCCTCTGTGATCATCCTGGCGGTGCTGGGGATCCTGCGCAGGACCCCACGGCCGTGGTTCCACAAGTTTGTTTTGCTGTATGTGACGTCGCTTTTGTGCACAGTTTATGGGCTGCTGCATTCATTTAGCCGGGACGAGCATATGAAGGGGTTTGAGAGCACCGACTCGTTTGTCCAGTACTTTTTCTCCACGAGGCGGTGCATCGCTCTGTTTCTGCCGTCAGCTGGGTTTCTGATTTGCGAGGCGCACATCCTCGTGTCGTTGTTCTCGACTCCCCTGCGCAAACGGATCATCATGAGCCTGTTTGGGTTTCTGCTCATGCTCGACACTGCCTGGTGGGTGGCCGGCGTGATAAAGGAGCCCATATTCCACCAGGTCACTCGAAAGATGAACTACTGCGTGCGAATATACTTTTATGTCGAAATTCTGTGCCACTTTGTCTACTTTGTTACCTTTGGCTACGCGGTCTACTCGCTGTGGCACTATGCCTTTTACCGCAACAACCGGGCCATTGGGGTCCTGAGTCTGGTCACTAGCGTCATCCCGTTTATCAGTATGCTGGTCACCGCTATAGCGCGCGGGTGCTTTGTATGGAGCCTGCCGCTGTCCATGATCACCCGGGCAGTGGGGCTGCTCATTCTGTGGGAGTGGAAGGTGGCAATCACCACGACAATGGCCAGGCTGGAACGAGACGACAACATTGGGCGGCTGGTGAGCGAGCCCAAAATGATCAAACAGTTTAAAGAGCTCAGCGGCTCAGGGGCAGCACACGGAACCCTGTCCGAGAAGGGCATGTTTGACAAGTTTGTTAGCGCACTCAGGCACCCGCGGGCGCTGGTGCAAAGCCTCAACATCATGGAGATCCGCACCTCAGACACTGTGTTGACCGAGCAGACGGCCCCGCGCCATGTGCTTGATCAGGAGGAGCCCTCTGCGGCCGCGGCGGCCCCCACTGTGCGGGGCCAGGTCACCCAGTACCCGGTGCACAAGCATACGGTGCGGGTAGTGGACCAGTCCTCGGCAGGAAGCGGGCCAAGGTCCAGCCGTACCCGGCCGTCTGCCCAGACGCGGCCGCCGAGCCCCAGCTTGGCGTCTTCCAACCCAGGGTCCAGTATCCCAGGGTCCAGCATCCCGGGGTCCAGCATCCCAGGGCCCAGCATCCCAGGGTCCAGCATCCCACCCAGCATCCCAGGGTCCAGCATCCCGCCCAGCATCCCAGGGCCTAGTCTGCCGTTTGAGCCCCAGCCACCCCAACCAGAGGAGCTGCCAAGGTTTGTGCCGCACCCCGGGTTCCAGTCGGACGACTACCACGACGAAAAAAGCTAACGAATTATATTTATTTTTTTGTAATGAAAATCAAACATTCATGCCAGTGACAGCACAGCCACACCCTCCACATGATGCGTCTGCGGGAAAAAGTCAAACCCGCCCAGAGACTCCACCTTGTATGGGGCTCGCTCTAGGAGATACTCGAGGTCCCGGGCTTGACTGTGGACGTTGCAGCTCACATACACTACCTTTGCCGGGGAAAACTCGACCAGCTGGTCCAGGAACTTGTGGTCGCAGCCCTTGCGAGGCGGATCAATGATGATGGCAGTCTCTGCGGGGCTCGTCTTTACATGCTCAAAAATGCGCTCGGCCTCGCCAACCACAAATCTGGTGTTTTTGATCTCGTTTAATGCAGCATTCTCCTCAGCAAACTTGACGCTCTCGGCCGAGATCTCAACTCCAATGACGCTCTCCACGGCAGGACTGCAGGTGATTCCAAACAGACCGGATCCGCAGTAGGTGTCTACGAGGTACTTGGGTGCAACGCCGTTGATCTTGATGTTGTTGCGCACAAACTCAGTCACCACAGGCAGTATGCTGTTGTTGTTTTGGAAAAACTCTCCCGCGCGGTAGCGAAACTTGTACTTGTGGTCCACCGTCTCCTCGATGATTTTCTTGGGGTCCGTGCAGCACTCGTCTCCATTCTCGCGCAATAAAAGAGTAACACCCTTTTTGAACTTGGCAAACTCTTGGTGCACGCGCTCACGCTCTTTTTTGAGGCCCTCGTTGACGATTGGCACACCGATAGCGCACTCTTCGATATCAAGGACGTGGCTACGGCCCTTGATGCCAAACCCAATGGGCGGGGCCTCGGTCAGGGGCGCCCGCTTGACGTCAAAATGCGGCGTGAGCTTTGTGCGATAATTATGCTGGAGGGGGGATGCAAAGGTTGGGTGGATCTCGGGCAGTTTGCCCTGTGCCCACAAGTTGGGGGCGTAATGCTGGTAGGCCTTGATCACTGTATTCTTTTTGATTTCGAGCTGGTTGTCATAGGATGTCATTTGCAATTGGCAGCCAGAGCACGTTGCAAAGTACTTGCACTTGATCAAGCTGTCGTCTCGAGCTGTACTTGGCTTGAGAATTTTTGTGAACTCGCCCTCAAAGTAGTGCTCCTCTGTGCGGTAGATATTGACCATGAGCACATCACCTGGAAGCGTGTAGGGTACCACCACAGGCTTGTTGTCGTGAATTCCAATGCCAGAGCCGTTGGAGCTGATTGCCTTGATCTCAAGCTCAACCTCCTTGTGAGAGGGCCATGGAACAGATTTATCCCGGTTAAAGAACGCAACCATATCGTTTTTGGCATCCTCGAGCGCAATGTTTTCAATCTTCAACAGATCCTCGATATCTTTTCGAAGCACTGCTTCATTACCAGTGGGATCAATAGGCTTTGGCTTGAACCTTTTCACTGGTTTCTTTTTCCTTGGCGGCGAGGGAGCTGATCTTTTTTCAGTCATGACAGGAAAAAAGGGTCGAATAAAACGAGCTATATGCTTATACATGTAGGTCAGAGAGACTATAAAAAATACAATAATGCCATTTTTTGAGCAGTCCCCGAGACGAATCTTTACTATTCCGGGTTAAAGGAGGCTGGGAGACGACAAAGTTGATCAACCAGTCAAAGCAACCGGATATTAGCGAAGAAACCCTCCGGGGCATGCCCCAGTATTTATACTATTTGACATGTCAGCCATTCTCCAGAGTGGTTGATTGGCCAACACCCCTCTGCACGCTGCCATGCATGGTTTCTGCAAGGCCTGCCAGGAGAAACGCTGAAAAAAATATTACCTAATATAATTGAAATTTCATGGCTCAAAAAAAGATCGATAGCCGTATCCCGGCATTGATCAGAAATGGCGCCCAGACAAAGCAGCGTAGCTTTATTGTTATGGTCGGTGACAAGTCGCGCAACCAGCTGCCTAACTTGCACTATCTCATGACCTCGGCGGACCTCTCCATGAACAAATCGGTTTTGTGGGCATACAAGAACAAATTGATGGGTTTCACATCTCACCGCAAGAAGCGGGAGCTCAAAATCAAAAAGGAAATCAAAAAGGGTATTCGCGAGGCCAACACCGAGGACCCATTTGAGCTGTTTGTGTCGCTGCAAAACATTCGCTACGTCTACTACAAGGAGACTGAGAACATTCTGGGTAACACCTATGGAATGTGTATTCTCCAAGACTTTGAGGCCATCACGCCTAATATTCTGGCTCGTACCATCGAGACTGTGCAGGGAGGTGGTGTTGTCGTTCTCCTGCTCAAGAGCATGAACTCGCTCAAGCAGCTGTACAGCATGACTATGGACGTCCACTCGCGCTACCGCACAGAGGCGCATGATGATGTGGTGGCCCGCTTCAATGAGCGTTTCATCCTGAGTCTCGGCTCCAACAAAAACTGCCTTGTGGTCGATGATGAGCTCAATGTGCTGCCAATATCCGGTGCTCGTGATGTCCAGAGTCTCCCTCCCCCTGATGAAGACGAAAAGACTGAGCTTGCGCAGCTGATTGAGTCTGTGGAGGAGTTGCCCCAGGCGTACCCTCTTGTCAAGGTCTGCAAGACTGTGGATCAGGCCAAGGCCATTCTTGCATTCTTGGACGTGGTCTCGGAAAAGACACTCAAAAGCACAGTTGCTCTTACAGCAGGCCGTGGTAGAGGAAAATCCGCTGCAATGGGTTTGGCGATTGCCTCAGCCATCGCTCAGGGCTACTCAAACATCTTCATCACATCCCCCAGTCCTGAAAACCTCAAGACCTTGTTTGAGTTTGTATTCAAGGGCTTTGACGCACTTGGGTTTGAGGAGCACACCGACTACGATATCATGCAGAGCACCAACCCCGCCTTTAATAAGGCCATTGTGCGCGTAAATGTCTTCAAGACTCACCGTCAAACTATTCAGTACATTCAGCCTACCGACTCGCACGTTCTTGGCCAGGCCGAG
Source organism: Wickerhamiella nectarea (assembly GCA_022577815.1). NCBI lineage: Eukaryota > Fungi > Ascomycota > Dipodascomycetes > Dipodascales > Trichomonascaceae > Wickerhamiella > Wickerhamiella nectarea. The sequence continues at coordinate 345,673 of JAKIRY010000002.1, forward strand.
CTGGTGGTCATTGATGAAGCGGCCGCTATTCCCTTGCCACTTGTTAAGAAATTGATTGGCAACTACTTGGTATTTATGGCCTCGACTATTAATGGTTATGAAGGAACAGGCCGCTCCCTCAGCCTCAAACTTATCTCACAGCTCCGTACAAACTCTGCGAGCGGAACTGCCAACCGCAAGCTACGCGAGATTTCGTTGGACGAGCCCATTCGTTACGCCAAGGGAGATGCCACTGAGGCCTGGCTTAACAAACTGCTGTGTCTCGATGCCACTCTTCCCCAGCCGGCGGCCAGCACCAAGGGATTTCCCCATCCCGACGAGTGTGAGCTGTATGCTGTTAACCGTAACGCATTGTTTTCATTTCACCCTGTCGCTGAGGCATTTTTGCACAAGCTTATGGCTCTATACGTCGCCTCGCACTACAAGAATACCCCCAATGATCTTCAGCTCTTGAGCGACGCTCCTGCGCACCAACTGTACGTGCTGATCCACAGAGCTGCTGGTAAAAAGGGACTCCCCGAGCCCCTCTGTGTTGTTCAGGTAGCTCTTGAGGGCCAGATTTCAAAGAGCAGCATTATGAACTCGCTTGCCAGTGGTAAGCGTGGCGGTGGTGATTTGATCCCATGGGTGGTTTCGCAGCAGTTCCAGGACAATGAGTTTGCGTCCCTGAGCGGTGCCCGCGTGGTGCGCATTGCCACCAACCCCGACTACATGGGTATGGGGTATGGTGCAAAGGCCCTGAATTTGTTGCAGGACTTTTACGAGGGCAAGTTCACAAACCTTGGCGAGGAGACCACACAGGTCCCCCACGACTGGGAGGGTCCTGCGCCTCGCATCAGTGACCAGGACATTGAGAATGGCTCTCTGTTTAATGATGATATTAAGACGCGCGATTTCAAGAGTCTCCCCCCTCTCATGATGAAGCTGAGCGAGGTTGAGCCCAACTACTTGCACTACTTGGGTGTTTCATATGGCCTCACCAACCAGCTTTTCAAGTTCTGGAAGCGTAGCGGATTCTCGCCTGTTTACTTGCGCCAAACCAGCAACGACTTGACTGGCGAGCACACCTGTATTATGATGAAGACGCTGAGCGAGCGACCCAGCCAGTGGCTCAATGACTTTAGCGTTGACTTTGGCCGCCGCTTCCTCCAGCTCTTGGCCTACAACTTCAAGGGATTCACCGCCTCGCAGGGCCTGTCAATTATGGAGGCTGCTGCCGCCAAGGCACAGATGAAGACTCCCACAAAAGAAGAGCTCGACGTCAAGTTCACTCCGTTTGACCTCAAGCGTCTCGACTCGTATGCTAAGAGCCGCGTGGACCACCACGTTATCACCGATCTGATTCCCACGATTGCCGATATGTACTTTAAGCGCCAGCTCGGCGAGGAGTTTGCCCTGAGCAGTGTTCAGCAGGCAATTCTGCTTGGTATGGGTTTGCAAAAGAAGGATATTGACGCCATGTCTGCTGAGCTCAATCTCCCTGTAAGCCAAGGTCTGGCCATGTACGGCAAGATGGTGCGCAAGGCCTCGAACCTCTTTAGGTCGGTCTTGGCAGAGTCGTATGAGGCAGAGATGCCCGAGATTAAGGATGGCCTGGACGATGATCAGGAGTTTGTGGCCCAGAACCAAACTCCCCTGGCTGAGCAGGAATCTGGCGATGAACAGGACGATGAGAGCCACCGCAAAAAGGAGCTGATCAATGCTTTGAACCTGAAAAAGTATGCAATCGGCGATATTGAGGATGCTGATCTTGCCCAGGGCGCCAAAGCTGGCCGCGTTTCAGCAAAGTCCAACAAACAAAAACGCAAGGAAAAGGCCGACGATATCTACAATGAGGAGATGGCCAAGACCAAGACCAAAAAGTCGAAAAAGCAGTAGATTAGTTTATGTACAACAAGATTTAGCTTCATGCTGCCACCCGTGGCTAGCCGCCATCCAACTGTTGAACCCCCCAACACTGCGGAGAAGGCCTCCCAATCAATTTTGTCATGAGCCTTTTGGGGAACTTGTTCAAGTCTGTGGCAGGCGCTGGTGCAGGTGCCCTGTTTCTTGGATATCTTGGTATCATCAAAAAGCTCGAGTACCACGGCAGATACATGATGTATGTGGTCTCAGTCTTGGTGGCTGCAACCTATGGAGTCGGTGCCTCGATCGTGCTGGGTCTACTGGGAAAGCGGGGTTTGGCGCAGTGGAGCACTGCTCGTTGCTTTGAATTTATTATTGGGCACGTCTTGGGGATCCACTTTGACGTGGAGAACCGCAAGTTCCTCGACAAGACCAGGCCAGCCATTTTTGTCTCCAACCATCAGAGCGATTTCGATATAGCCATGCTCGGGGCGACCTTCCCCCGCTGGTGCTCCGTTACTGGTAAGTCTATCCTCAAATGGTACCCGTTTTTGGGCTGGTACATGTGGGCGTCGGGCACTGTGTTTGTTGACCGCGCAGGCGGCAAGGCAAAGGCTGTCAAGGCATTCGATAACGCCAAAGTTGTCGTACAAAAGCAAAGGCAAAACGTCTTTATGTTTCCTGAGGGCACCCGCTCCAACTCGCTGGAGACCAACCTCCTGCCCTTCAAAAAGGGTGCTTTCCACTTTGCTATTCAGGCTCAGGTACCTATCGTGCCATACGTGGTGCAAAACTACTCCAATATTTGGTCGCACAAGCGCAAACACATCACCACCGGCACAATCAAGGTCAGGGCCTTGGAGCCAATCCCCACGACTGGCATGACTTCTGACGACGCCACCAAGCTTTGCGAGGTAGTCAGGCAAAAGATGCAAGAAGCATATAATGATCTTGGCCACGCCAAGGCAAACTAGACTAGTTAGACACTAACTCAATCACAGCCCGAAGCATTGCATGCAGGTCTGCGCTTTGAACTACTTTGATCCCCAGCTCGCTGGCCCTTGTGTCCAGAAACCCATAGTTGTGCTCATACTCTGGCCAGACAATGTCGTCAAAGTAACCGGGAGGGTCTGCCCATTCACCCTCGGCGGTGTCGTAGGTGCGGCCATTCCTCCTCTCTCGAAGTTGGTCCTTTTCGCCCTTGATGAGAATCTTGACGTCAAACTCGGCCAAAATCTCGGGCGATTGATACATCATGATCCCCTCGACAATGGCGATTGGCTCCATACTGAGGGGCTTGAATCCCAGGTCCACCACCTGCTTTTCATAGTGCTTGTAGTCTGGCTTGTATCCAGTGTGCAGGTTATGGAGTACATTGCGAAACTTGGCCAGATCAAACGCCTCTGGGCAGTCCCAGTTGGCGACGTTGTTCTTCTGTGGGATCTGACTATCGGGCAGATAAAAGTCATCCTGAGAAATGAGAATTGACCCAGGTATCAGCTGCACAAGGTTCTGTGCGATTGTGGTCTTGCCACTACAAGTAGGGCCGCTTATTGCAACTACTCTCATGTAAGGGCTGTTAGGAGGGTGGACGGGCTCTGGCGTTTACAACAACAATATACATTCATTTATACAATTCAATCAAGCTTTAGGAGCATGGACAAGCTCAAGTTCCTGCTTGATTAGAGACAGCCAGTTTGACACCTCGAGCTGGAGTTCCTGGCGCAGAGCAGTAAAGTGCAAATCAACAAGGGCGTTGACGTTTGTTACAAAGTCCCGCTCGTGCTGGGTGATTTCATCTACAAGAGGAGAGGTGAACTGCACATGGTTACTCTTTTCGTCCTCCGCTGCAGACGCAGGGGCAGCTGCAGGGGATGCGCCAGGGGACGCGGCAGGGGGTGCGCTAGGTGATGCGGCGCCATCTTTGTTTGACTTTGGTGAAAGCGAAAAGCGCTTGAAGCTGACCTTATTCTGGATGCGCGCGCTCTTTGACCACCAAATATCGCCAATAGATTTTCTGTTGACTTTGGGGTCAGTGACCGCGGGAAGAGGGGATGGGGTTTGGGGGAGGGGTGCGGGTGCGGAACAAGTTTCAGACATTTTTTAAAGACTATTGACGAGCTAGCTGTCGTATTTAAGGTGCTCGTAGTTGCCCCTTTCAGCTGCTGGCAGCACCGCTGCGAATTGCCTCAATCGGAGCTTGGCGCGACGCGTCGCAGGCACATTTACACAAGAGAGAATAACATGCTGCAGCTGACCAGATGCTCCACAACCCTCCAAACAACAACTGCAGACTATTGCACGCGCCCCTGTGACGCTCAACGTAATGTGGTGCATGCATGTTTCATCATGACCATGTTTCAAGCATCGGCTTGGCAGGAACAGAGCTCTGGCGCATGCATGCAGGTGCATGCTGGATAATAAATACAAAATAATAAATAAATCAAGGGTTCTGGGACCAGCAAAGCTGGCAGGACTCCTCTAGAGCCGCTATCGACGGCCGCTTCTTGGGATCCTTTTGCAGACACATCTCCACGAGGGATTGAGAGTTGGGCGGCAGCTTGGTGCAGTCAAAGTCCGTCTCTTGAATCATTGTCTTGAGCTTTGGCAAGAGAGAGTGCTGCCAAGGGTAGCTAGCAGTCAGACAGGAGTAAAATACCACCCCGATCGCCCAGACGTCCGAGGCAAAGCTGGCCTCACCCTCCAGCAGTTCCGGTGATGCAAATAAGAACGAGCCACCGTTGGCTTCAATTTGGTGCCTCGCTGGCAGGGCGGCGCTGGTCGGAGCCGGGCCAAATTTTAGCGTCCGAGGGTTATGAGCTAGGCGGTGCTCAGACTGGTATTCTGAGAGTCCGAAATCGCACAGCTGGAGGGTGGATGAGTTTATGAGGCAGTTTTCAGACTTTATGTCCCGATGAATGATGCCGCGACCATGCAAGTACTTTACAGCCGACACCAGCTGCAACAGGTAATTTTGGATCTGAGCGTACGGCAGGTGGGGGCGCGCGTTGCTCACAAAGTCAAACAAGGTACCTGCAGTAAAGCAGGTTGAGACCAGGTACCACGACGAGTGGGTTTCGTGGACGCTCAAGAGGGGCAAGATGTTTGGGTGGTTGAGGGATTTCCAAATCTCAATCTCTTGCGAGATGTCGCCCACGCTTTTGTCGACAATTTTGAGAGCGTAGAGCTCGCCCATGCCGTTCCATGCCTTGCGCACCACGCTGAACCCCCCTGAGCCGATTACCGGGCCCAGCTTGTATTTGAGTGAGGAGTTGAACTCAACCTGCTGTGTGCGGCTTTCACCCGACACCGAGAGCCGCGAGTTGATCCGGCTCAGATATGCAGAGGCTGGGCTCGACGCGGTGCTAGCCGAGCCCACGCTCGAGGCCCTGGACCGGGCTATTTGTTGGTAGCGGTCTTTCCACGAAGCAGAGACGCTTCGCACGGGACGGTGGTCGATACCGCCAAGCAGAGGATTGATTTCAAAGTCAGGGACGATCTCGTCACCGCCAGCACTTCTTTTTGCTACGTTTAAAGGAGTATGGAGATCAGCGGTGATGGGCATGACAGTCGAAAATGTGGGGTAAGCAATTAAGCTCAAGTGTCAGAAATTAAAAGAGGCTAAAAAGGTTGGTGGCTCTGGCTCGGCCCAATTTTAGTTTTTTGCGCAGGAGACAGAGCCAGCATTCCGTTTGTGCGTCGCGGAGTTGCGACTCAAAATTCCTCTGCCGGGCACCTGAAACGTGTTCTGTCAGGGGCTATGCACGGAAATAATGAAATGCAGTGACGCCGGTTGTGGGACTGCGGCTCTAGAGAACGCAGCTCCAAGGTCGCCCTGCGATGAAAAAGTGTTGTGGCGATGGGGATCCTGAAACAGATAGGCAAAACCACGGCACACAAACCCAGATCGGGGCATGCAGCTACATTCCAGAGGTGCATGATAGCAAAGGCTGATTTTCGCTGAGCGGAAACTAACTGGATTGCAACGAACAAAACCAGAAAGCTGGGATCGCCGCAGAAAAATTCCTGGCCAAGATGTGTTTCGTCTCAGCTGTGCATATGCGAGGGCCTGCGGGCCATGCAGGTCCAAGGTGTATATAGCAAGAGGGGCGGCGCCGCCCAAGGGTCATGGTCACCCAGATATTTGCGCTTGACGCATTCGAAGCATCGCAAGAAGGACAGCTAACGGTAAACAAAAACGATGAACTTTATTTATTGAACGATGAGCACTACTACTGGTGGTATGTTCAGCACGTTGAGAGTACCGCCATGGGCTTTGTACCGGCAGAGCTGCTCGAGTTGCCCAATGAGCGGCTGGCCCGCCAAAACTCGCTGCGCAACCAGTCGGTCGAGAGCGTGGGCGACCTTGTCAAGAAGCGGCCGAGCCAGCGCAGCGTGCGGTTCTCGCCCGGGTCCAGGCGCGAGGCCGAGGACGCCCCAGAGCTCGACGATAGTGACTCAAGCGCAATCAGCGACGTGCTGCCAAGGCGGTCCGCTTCCTCCTCACAGGACATGTACGATAAAGTCCCAGGCATGGCCCACAACATTGAGCGGCTCAGCGACCTCCAGGCCAGGCTCCAGGAGCTTATGGGCCAGGTTAGCTACTAGTATTTATTTCACCCCTATTTTTTTAGAATAAAATGTGCTGGGGCAAAAAAAAAATGTCCCATCACATGGGCCCCCACGCCGAGCTTTAGCAGTCGCTGCAAAGGCAAAACGGTCTGGGCACTCGACGATTTGTCATGAGCTGGTCACCCGACCCGGGCAACTTGGACCAGTTGGCTCAGCTGCTGGAGCAGAGCGTGAGCCCTAAACTTCTCCCAGCCGAGAGAAACGCTGCCACAGCTTCCCTGGAAGCGGCCAAGTCCACCCCAGACTTTAACCGCTACCTGGTGTACATGCTAATTTGCCCAGGCGATCGTGATCTGAGAGCCACCGCTGGTATGGTGCTCAAAAACAACATCAGCCCTCACAACTCGGATCTTTCGTATGTAAAGGAGCAAATTGTGGCCGGCCTTGCCGACGCAGACCCCCTCATTCGCAATATTTCTGCAATCACAACCACAACGATTTTGAGCAGAGTTGGCGTGGCAAATTGGTACCAGGTGCTCGAAACTCTGATTGAAATGACAGAGACCGGCTCGCCTGAGGCCCAGCACGGCGCCATGAGTGCCCTTGCCAAGGTGTGCGAGGACTCTGCCGAGCAGCTCAACCACCCCATGCCCAACGGATCGCGGCCTCTAGACGCGCTTGTGCCGCGGTTTATCGAAGAGTGCAGCTCTCAAGACATGAAAATTAGGGCCAATGCAGTGTTTTGCTTGACCCAGTTCATCTCGCTCGAGTCGCAGTCCTTTTTGGTGCACCTAAACTCGTTTATGCAGGCCCTTTTCACACTTGCAGAGGATCCTTACCCAGACACCCGCCGTAACATTGCCCTTGCGTTCAATGCCCTCCTCACATCCAGAGCCGACAAGCTTGCTCCACATCTTGACGGCATTGTTGCATTTTGCCTCCACTGCATGCGTGACAACGATGACACCGTCCAGCTTCAGGGCGCAGAGTTTGTCTTGACCCTGGCAGAGTGCTACGATGTGCCCGATTCGAGCATTGAGCCTCAGGTGCCCAAGATTGTGCCCCTGCTGCTGGAGAAGCTAGTCTACTCTGATATGGACATTATGGTTCTCGAGGGGCTTGAAGAAGACGATGAGAACGTCCAAGACAAGGCCACAGATGTGCGCCCCGCGCAGTACTCTACAAAGGCCAAAAAGGTCAAGGGCCCCGAGGAGGACGAGAGTGAGGACGAGGACGATCTGGAAGCCTCGCTGGAGGACTGGAATCTCAGAAAGTGTTCTGGCGCCTGCTTGGACGCCCTGACCACACGGTTCGCCCAGCAGGTCATGCAGGTGGCCCTGCCCCATTTGCGCCAGGCGATTGCCTCAGACACGTGGCCGGTGTGCGAGAGCGCCGTGCTTGCGTTTGGCGCTGTGGCGACCGGCTGCCTCCAATCAGAGACCTTGGACTTTTTGCCCGAGCTCGTGCCCTACCTGACAAAATTGTTGACCGATAGCCGCGCGCCCGTGCGCGACATGTGCTGCTGGACGCTAGGCCGGTACGGCCAGCTCATTTGCATGGACCACTCGCAACTCCAGCCTGTGCTGCAGGGAGTTTTGAGGTGCGGCCTTGACAAGAACAAAAAGGTGCAAAAAAGCGGCTGCCATGCCCTCAGCGTGCTGAGCGAGTGCGCGGGCGATTTGCTTGTGCCGTACATTGAGCCTCTGCTCAACTTTTTCCAGCAGTGTTTTCAAAAGTATCAGCTGGGCAACATGATGGCCTTGTTTGAGTGCATCCAGAGCGTTGTAACTGCAGTGTCGTACACATTCAACAACCCCACCTATTTGGCGGTGATTGTCGACCCCATTTTGCAGTGCTGGCAGGCGTACGGCGACGAGGACCGCAACATTTTGCCACTGCTCGAGTGCCTGAGCGCGATCGCCACGTTCAGCGGCGATGCGTTTGCGCCCTACGCGCCGCAGCTGTTTTTGCATGCCACGCAAATAATGGAAAAGACTCTTGTGCTGCATGAGCGGTTCCGCCAGGACCCCCTCAACAGCGAGGTGCCCGAGCTGGAGTTTTTGGTGTGCGCGCTTGACCTGGTGAGCGGGATCATCCAGGGGCTGCAGGACCAGGTGCACGGGCTAATTGCCTCATGCCACGACCCAAGCCTGCTGGATATGCTGCGGGTGTGCATGACGAACGAAGTGCCCGAGGTGCACATGAGCGCGTTTGCGGTGATTGGAGACATGGCCACCTATACCTTTGAGGACCTCAAGCCTGCGATTGACCCCATTCTCAGGGGGCTAATTGTCAACATCGACTGTTCCGACCCGCGCTACAGCACGGTGAGCCACAATGCCATTTGGGCCTCGGGCGAGATTGCGCTGCAGATGAAGGGCGAGATGGAGCCGTACTTTGCCGAGATCTTTGAGCGGCTGGGCACGGTGCTTTTGAGCGAGAACGCTGCCGGGTTTCTGCGCGAGAACGCCGCGATTGTGATTGGCCGCCTGGGGATCGCCCTCAGCCAGCTGATTGCGCCGCACCTCAAGGTCCTCATCGACAAGTGGCTGGCGAGCCTGATGTTTGTCGACGAGACCCTCGAGAAGGACACTGCATACCAGGGCCTCTGCGTGGTGATCATGGCCAACCCCACCGCCCTGAACGAGTCGCAGCTGGTGCACCTGCTCAACGCGTTTGCGCAGTTTGTCGACCCCACCGCCCTCCTCAAGGAGCTCGTCGTCAAGGTGATCAGCGGCTACCGGTCCTACCTGCCTAATTTCGACCAGCTCGCCGCGTCCGCCGGCCCCGAAGTCCAGCGCCAGCTCCGCGCCGTCTTTGGCGTCTAGCGGGGATCTCTTCTTTTAGCATAGCATTAAAAACAGGTGTGAGCCTATATAAATAAATTCGCGCACTCTCTAGCGCTTCTTGCACGAGAACTGGTGCCGGTCGCGCGTGTCCTTGCGGTGGAACTTTTTGCTGCACCGGTTGCAGGCGTGCGACTTTGAGTCAAAGTGCGTCCTCATGTGGCGGCGGCAGTGCTGCCTCGACTTCATGAACTTGTCGCAGAACGCGCACTGGTAGCCGTCGTTGAGCTGGATCGGGCTCAGGTTGCCGCTCACCTCGGACTCGACGACCTTGACCTTCTCGGTGGGGGGCCGTCCCGGCGCACGGTGGGGCTTTTGCGCCTGCGGCGAGCGCGGGTATTTTTTCAAGAGTGTGTACGGGGTCTCTGGCGCGGCCGCGTCCGCCTCGAGCTGCGAGTGCTTGCGCGCGAGGGCCTGCAGGCGGGCGTGCGCCCTCGCCTGGGCCTGGACCTGGGCGTGCGCCTCCGAGAGCGGCTGGTCGAGGGGTGCGTCGAGGAGCGCGTCAGGATGCGCGGGCTGTGCATCCTGTGCAGGCTGTGCGGGCTGTGCGTCCTGCTCGTCTGCCTTGGCCGCAAACGGGGGCACAATGGGGGCGGCCAACTTGGGGACCGTAATCTCTGGCCGCAGAGGAGGGCCAATCACAACGCCGGGCTGAGGGTTTATAGGGGCCACCGGCGCCGGTATACGAGACACGGGCGCGCGCGGACCCACGCGACCCGCAATCGACGAATCGCTACTAGCGCTTCCGGGGCCGCTAACGCCCGCATTAGAGCATTGGGACTCTGGAGGAGAGATTGGCTCCTGCGCCTGCACAGGGGGGCGCGGCATTAGCGACTCCTTGGCTGTGCGCGACGAGTCCATCGAGGGCGACACCGCAGGCTCAAGAGGCGCCGCCCTTCGAGCCTTGTAGTCCTTGTCTCTGGATCCGGGCGCTGGCATTAGAGTGGGAGCAGTCTGCTGGATCATTGGCGCAAGTTGGTTGGACGCCATCTGGTCGAGGGACTCGACTCGCTGGGCGCCCCCGGGCAGCATGATCGGCCCTGCCACAGACGTTTGGCCAGGCATTTGCCCTACCGGCATGACCCCTCCCGCCATTTGCGGATTGAACGCAAACACACCGAGCGGGGAACAAATGTACGGGGTGATGGGCACCAGAAAGGAGGGCTGCTGCAAAACGCCTGGAAACGGTTTCAGGTTGGACGTGGCCGGCCACGCCATCCCCTGCGACGCCTGCTCGACGCTCATTTGCTGGAAAAACCACGGGTACTGGGTGGACATTTGGGGGTAGTGTATGGGGGGAGTTATATAAGGATGCATGCAAGGTGATCACAAGAGTTATCACCGCGTTGGCTGCAAGCTGTGCGCCGGCGACCGTGCTTTTGGAACCCAGGTTTGCCGCAAAATTCTGGCGGTGAACTTGTGCCCAACCGCCGGCGCCAAGGACCCTCAGGGCGGGTTGGCCACGGCCACAAGTCGCTCATGCATGCACGCACCGTGCATGAGAGGAGTGATAGGCAGCACCACCTGAAGCTTGGCAACGGGCAGCTCTAGGGGACCAAAACGATTTGGGATTTGCTTGGATAATTTAACAATGCAAACGCAGCTATTTTGGGTTGGCCACCTGTGGCGTCCGGACAGAGCACCCTATTATGCAAGCCCATATTGGGCCTAGCGAGTGCCGCATATGCGGTGCATGACTCGCCGTGGTTGCCCCCGGGCCAGGCCAGAGAGAGGGGCTCGCACGTTCCCTGCAAACACGAGACGGATCAAAGAATAATGGCCGCGGAAAAGTAGCGCAGAATCTACTTGTACGCCTAGAATTACGCCACTCCCCCTATTTCAGCACACCCCCTCGGCCGTAGAGACCGGGCCTGCTCTGGGTCTTTGCCGTCGCACTGCCCAGCTCTCTTTTCCAATACAGAAATCATTGAACGCGGCCACCGATAATCGTTCCCACAATGTACCCTAACCCAGGGCTACCCACCCCGTATGCACCTCGTCAAACAACAGAACCAGAAAAAAAGTAGAAGTGATCCGTGCTACGAATCTACAGTTTTATCTCTGGGCAAGATATAATTAGGCAATATTCCCGTTTCGGCTGGAGTGCATGGTAAATGCACGCGGTGTTACCCGTGCCAGTGACCAGCGCCAAACACCAACGCCAAATACCATGCGCCCCGCCAAAGCGTGTGGCCCGCAAAGGGAATTCCCGTGCGGGAACGAGACGCCACGCCTGATCTATCCCGCACAATGCCAGCCAATCTCTGCATTTACTCAGCCATGGAGACTATAAATCGAAACGTTTCAGCTTGGCGTGGCCTGGGATTCTCTGACCTGCAGCGGCTGCTGGACGAGCAGGGCCTCAAAGTTAGCGAGAATGCCACAAAGGGCAGCGCCAACCGCAAGGAACTCAGTAGCAAGACAAAGGAGTTTCGCAAATTGGAGGGTGACGCCAAACTCGAGCAGATCAAGCCATTGCTCAAGCTCTACCAGCAAGAAATCGACAATCTCACTAGCAGAACCAAATTCGCAGAGTCGTGCTTTCTCTCAGTGTACAAACAGCTCGGCGACGCCCCCGACCCATTGCCGCTGATGGAGCTGGCGTCCTCCAGCGCCAGCGAGATTGAGTCGCTCCAGAAAAGAAACGCCGAGCTTGCGGAAAAGGTCGAGCAGACCTCCGACTACTCTGCCGTCAAAAAGGAGCTGGACGCCCAGCAAAAGCTGCACGCACAACAGCTGGCGGCGAAGGAGGCCGAGCTCTCTGCGTACTGGGATGAGCACAGCAAGAACTGGAAGGCCAAGGAAAAGGACCTGAATGCCGCCCTCGCTGAGAACAAGGCGGACGTGCTCATGCTGCAGGCCAAGCTGAGCGGCGACGATAAGGGCCCCGAGGAGAACGTGCAGAGCCGCGCTCTCGAACGGGAGCTGGAGCGGGCAAAGGCAAAGAACGCCACGCTAGAGGTCAGAGTTGCTGATTTGCGCAGCGAGCTCGAGAGAAACAAGGCGGCCGCCCAGACCTCGAGCGACGTGGTGACGCTCGAGACTGAAAATGCAAAGCTCGGCAATCGTATCGAGAGCCTGCAGTCCGAGCTGGACCTTGCCAAGAGCAGCGCAGCCAAGTCCGAGTCCACCCTGAGCAAGCAGCTCGAGCTCAGCCAAGAGTCTCTCAAGTCCTGCCAAAAGACCCTGGCTGCTCAGAGCGACTATGACCAGATCCTCAAGGAGCTGAGCTTTCTGCGGCAGGTGGAGTTTGGTGAGGCGGCCGCTGGCGACGGTGCCGCGAGCCAAGCCTCTGACATTTTATCAAAGAAGAATCTCAAGCTGAACGACGACCTCAAGAACCTGAGGCTGGCAAACAAAAAGCTGGTTGGTGAGAACGACGGGCTGCAGCAATCAGTCAAGGTCCTGCAGGAGCAGCTCCAGCACAAGTCGCAGATGGTCGAGAGGCTAGAGGGCGACCTCAGCACCATTTCCCGCGACGACACCTTTAGCACAATTTCAGGGTGGACGGCCGTGCCGCGGCACATTTCTCCCGCGTCGTCCATTCGCGGCGGCGCTGCTGGCGGCCAGCCAGCCCCTCTGGGTACTGCCCCCAGTGCCGCCCCCGTCAGTGGCGACGTGATGGCCATCATCACCCAGCAGCGCGACCGGTACAAGGACAAGAACCAGGAGCTGGAGGAGGACCTTCACAGGTGCAAAAACATGGTCACCTCGCTCGCAAGCGACTGCGACGCGCTTAAAAAGGACAATGCGGAACTGTACTCACAACTGAGAAAGGACAAGCCGGGCAAGTTCACCAGCGTGTACGACGACTCCAACTCGCAGCTCCACCTCCTCAAGTCGTTTGAGCTGGACAGGTCCGCCGCTGGGTCCAACCCGGTCGACAAGGCAATCTACGCCGTCCTGGCCAAGGCTATCGTCGACAAGGCGTTTCGCTATGGAATCAGTATCTGGGCCGTTCTGAGCCACTTTTTGCTGCTCTACTTGGCCTTTTAGTTTGCTTTTATTTATTCCTAGACTCTGCCCCCTGCTCGGCACCAAAGCGCCGACACTAAGCCCGCGTTCAGTGTCGACGCCCTCAATGTTGACACACCTCCTGATTGTGGTGGTCCTCGTTGCCGTAGCCGACGAATGGATGCGGCAATCGCTCAAGCTCAAGGCTCGCAGAAACGGCAGCCGCATGGCACCTTTTTATATGAGCAGACCGTTTGGCATTCCCAACTTTATCAACATGATTCGGGCTGTTGTCGACAACTGTACGCTCGAGCACACGCTGGACAAGTATCATCAAATGGGCCGTAAGACGTTTGTCCAGCAGTTTAGCTTTGACATGGAGTACCTTACCGCGGAACCAGAGAACATCAAGGCGGTTTTATCAACTCAATTCAAGGACTTTGATCTTGGCCTGCGCGAAAAAACCCTGGGATACTTTGTCGGCTCTGGAATCTTTACTGTGAGCGGCGAAAAGTGGAAACACTCGCGAGCCATGCTCCGGCCGCAGTTCTCGCGTCAACTGGTTAGCCAGTTGAGCTCAGTGGATGCACACGTCTCAAGGCTCATTTCAAACCTGCACAACAAGCCAAGAGTGGATTTCCAGGCTCTGTTCCACCACCTCACAATGGACACTGCCACCGAGTTTTTGTTTGGCGAGAGTACAGACACACTGACCGACTCGCATGCGCAGCGGAACGGAATCGCTGCGTCTCAGTTTGTCTCAGACTACAAGCTGTGTCTGGGGTACTCCCTCACACGCTTTTCACTCGGACCGCTGTACTGGCTGTATCAGCCCAAGGCCTTTCGCGACGCTATAAGCCGCAGCCGCAGGTACGTGGACTACTTTGTGCAAAAGGCGCTGGACGAAACTGCAAAAAAGACAGACGGCCATCGCTACACCTTTAGCTACGAGCTGGCCAAGGTAACTCGCGACCCAGTTGAGATCCGCGACCAGCTGTTCAACATTTTGATTGCTGGCCATGACACCACCGCAAATCTCCTCGGATATTTTTTTTGGTACATGGGCCACTACCCACAAATCTGGACGCAACTGAGGCACTCTATCTTGGCAGAATTTGAGACGCCTGAAACGGAGATCACATTTGAAAAGATAAAACGGCTGAGCTTTCTCACAAATGTGATCAATGAGACGCTAAGATTACACCCTATCGTACCTCGGAACCTTAGGTTCGCCACAAGAGATACTACATTGCCGCGAGGCGGTGGGCCTGACCAGTCGCTGCCAGTGTTTGTCCCAAAAGGTACCGCTGTGGCGTATTCAGTCTACCAGGTTCAACGCGACCCTGATTTTTGGGGCCCTGATGCCGACGATTTCAACCCCACGCGGTGGGAAAAGCTAGCAGTGCAAGCATGGACGTATATTCCGTTTAACGGTGGACCTCGCATCTGCCTCGGGCAGCAGTTTGCCCTCACGGAAGCATCGTTGACAATCATTCGAATGGCTCAGCATTTTGAGTCATTTGAGCTAGACAATCCCGAGCTACGCCATCCAAAGACCAAGGCTGAACTAACAGGGCAAGTGGCTGGAGGTGTCTGGGGCACTGCAGTACCAGTATAGAGGCCACTGCATTTTTTATTGGAGGATAAAGCGTATTTCTGTGTGTCTTGCTTCTCAATCTAGCTCAGCTTTGTGGATTGAAACAAGGGCCAGAGGCATTGCTAAACTAGTCTGGGGCCGCAAGCGCTATTTCCGTAAAGGCGCTGCCCGGGTATTCAACGCCCGCTATCTGATTTTCTCAAATGTACCAGCTATAGTCTGTATTTATCATGTGTATCCACCAGATCCTGGCCCTGGGAGGGACTGGAGGCAAACTGTGGGTGTTGATTGTTGTGCACAAGCTGCAAAAATTCGAAATTGCGTGAGACAACCGAATTGCCACAAAACACCTAACTTCAACCCTCGAATACAAACTGTGGCTCTAAGGATCTACTGTGTGCGGAAACGACCTCGTGGGGAAGCTACTAGTAAATGCACGGAGATTTTATTCTCGATTCGATTGTCCGAAATAACTTAATGCTCCAATTGTTTGATCTTGAATATTCTCTTTCAGACTAGATGCTTTACTTGTAGCTAGGTGTGCTTAGAGCTCTTCCTTGTAGTCTTGGGCCCCGCAGTGCCCGTAAGATACAGCAGCTCCACGATAAAGACAGGCACATCCCTTTTTGAATTGATATGGCGCAACTGAGTACGTCACGTAGTTCTCTTTCGAGCCAGGCGGACCAATATAGATCACAAAGCATCCGAATTGAAAGCCTGGCTTCTCCCCAGGGAGAGCTGCTAGCTGTTTCAGAGTGTCGTAAACACACTTGACGTCAGGATAATAAATAGTATGCTCCACTTGCAGACAAAAGTATACCGGCCCATTATTTGATGAGCCCGTGACAAAACAACTTTGTGAATTAGCCTCTTCATTCCTAGTGTATATTGCCACTTGAGCTATAGATCTTGCTATGGATGCGATAGCATCAATTGCAGTATCCTTCAAACCTCTTATGCCTGCCCTCATCCCCCAGTTGGGCTCAGGCGCATCGGCACAATCATATCCGTAAACAGCCGTCTCGTTCTCGCATGCGGCCACTGTCGCAAACAACAACATAGCGATTAAGCTTGATATTAGCATATTGATAAGTTTGTATACTCGACATGACTTTTCGTGTTATTCAATCGAACATGAAACCCACTAGTAATCAACATGGTTTTGTATCAGCTGGACAAGGAATTCGAGTAAACAAACTCATTGAAATTTCAGTCAATGCAATGGGTTCTCTCGTTTCAATGCATGCGGCCAATGGACCTCGAACTGGGTCGCACTGCTCCCAACGTCACGACGATGGCGGAGATTTGATACTTGTTTATAAGTTATTTTCCAGGGATCGGTCATGAACATCACTTGATGTACAGAAAGATAGGTATCAGGGGATATGCTCCATGATAGTTCAATCTGAATGCGCAGTATCCTGGTCGTATCCTATCCATGTATTTGCTTTTCTTGTCTATTCTTGAGTGAATGTAGATAGTTGTAGACTGTGCTGCCAGGGCTTTGGGCTGTCTCGCCTTGACTCGGGCATAGACAGTAAATATTAGTCATCAACCCGGTTTTGCAAAAACTGGACAAAAGATCTGATAGAACCTATTAAAATTTCAATCAAAATCGTCGGGCCGATGGTTTAGTGGTATAATTCTCGCTTAGGGTGCGAGAGGTCCCGGGTTCGATTCCCGGTTGGCCCCTCTTTTTGGTTTTTTTTTTTTTGGCCCGCACAGCCAGACAAACGATTGAATTTAAACTAAACCATTATTTGATATCTTGCCGCAGCTGCGTAAACACGTGCAAAAGCTGCGAGTAGTATACATCCATCATCGGGGAACTCACACCAGTCGAGGCAATCTTTTTGGTGAGAGACTCAATCCCTTCAGTAAAGCTTGGGATTGAAACAGAGCCCTCGCGGTAGACTGGATAGGCGCTTAGGGTATCAATCAAGTCCAGCTCTGAGGCTGAAGCCCGGTTATCCTTGGCGCGCAGCTTTAGATAAAACTTAAAGTCTTCGGTGGCCTTGAGCACCTGCGACAAGTCCTTGAAGGTAAAGAGCTTTTTAGCGCAGCTTCCTGGCAGGCACGTTGTGTCGTTTGTGGGCTCCGCCATGAGCCCAGGCATCTTGTCAAAGTCGTCGAGGTCGCCAAGAGTAAGATCAGCATCATCTAGAGTGGAGTTGAGATCGCCTTCAGAGGTGGGCTCGGTGCTCAATTGATCGCCAACAAGGTATTCGGACAGCCTGTTGATGTGCTTGAGCAGCACTTGGTTGAGCGTGCGAGGGGAGTTCTTGATTTGGGTCGCGTACAGCGTAGAGGCGGCATTGGCCTCTGCCCTTTTAGAGCCAAACAACTTGGACCAACTTTTCGCAAATACCATCGAGCGGGGAGATCACGAGATAAAGGAGAGGGCGCCAAGTGCTGCGGGCCAATTTATGTGCGGTGCGGCCGGGTTAGGGTGCATGTGGGCCCGCTGGGGTGCCCGGACATTTCAGGAGGGAATCCGTCTATATATAATTAATGCAATGCTAATAGTCCTTAAAGATGCGAACTTGCGCATCGATTTTCGTCAAAGTGGCAACGAGGGCCAGCTCCTTTTCCCGGTACTTTGCGAGGTTGTCCTTTTCAATCACAGTCAACAGCTTGTCGGGGTCTTGCCTCACGTCTTTGCGGTAGAGCTTGTTGAGCAGGGTCCCGTTGCTTGCCCGCAGAGCCGCGAGGTCGGCCATGACGTTGGACATTGACCCGTAGAGCTCGAGGACCACGCGGCCGTAGGCCTTTTCGGGGCGGTGGTGCCAAAAGTAGAAATTGCGGCCTGGCGCGCGGTCGTTGCCTCTGGGCACCTCCTGCAGGTCGACAAAGCCAAACAGCTGCAGCTTGGATACCTCGTGGCGGATGTTGCGGCCATGCAGCAGGGCGATTTGCCCCAAGGCCTTTTCGTCCACCTTTACCTGGTCGCGAATCACGCGCATGAGGCGCGCAGCGGTGTTGCCAAACTTTTGCTTGACGATGTTGTCAAAGGTGACCCGCCGCAGGTCCTCTACAACTTGGTCAAACGGGATGAACCACTCGCCGCCGCCGCGGTCGCCAGTGCGGCGCACAAAGCGTATGGGGTTTTCCTCGAGCGTTTGCATGTGCTGGGCAACCAGTTCGACCTTGGAGGGGGTGTATGAGCTGCGGGCACCTCCGTTGTCGAGGCGCTGCTTTTTGTTTGGCTGCTCTGTCAAGTCGTCCATGTCGACGGGCTCCTCCTTGACGTCTGTTTTGACTGGGGGCTGTAGATCTTGGTCTGTGAGCATATTGGCGATTTGGTGTGACGATGTGTTGTGTTCAGAGCACGGAACGCGCTTTTGATGCATGCTGGTGATTGACCGCTCCGCGAGCAGCAGGGCTATCGAGTACACCTTGGCGGTTGTAGCGCTGATTCTGGTGGAGACAAACTCGACGAGCTCCTGGCGACGGCCGGCCGCCATAAACATGGGCACATTGATGCCCACGTGCGACGAGTCTGGCAGATCGTCCCCGGGGCGGGCCCTTTTTTGGATCTTGTCCAGCTCGTTCTTGACTGCTTGGGCGACTTGGACCTTTTTCTGAGACTCTGACAGGCCCAGTCCAGTGGCGTTGGACACGAGCTTGGTCAACTGGGCCTTTTGCAGGTGGGTTTTGAGGTCAATGTCGGGCCAAAAGTCGAATGGGCAGATTTGCCTGAGCAGGTTTTTGCCAAACAGCTCCTTGACCTGGCTGGGGTCAGCCTTTGAGAGCTCTGCCAGCGCAGTTACCGTCAGGCTGCCATGCACTGCCAGGTTATCCAGAATGCTAGAGTAGGGGCTGTCAGCAGCGGGTGCGGCGAGGCTCTGGCCAGCGGTGGTGGAAACCGCGCCCGATTTCAACAGAGAAGCAAACCAGCCGGTGCGAATGAGGTTGTAGATCTGCTCCAGGTCAGAGGTGTAGTGGATTTTCGACGTCTCGGGGTCTGTCCAAAATTTCACCAGACGCAGCTGCACGAGGTTGACGAGCGAGCGAAGCACGACCGAGGGGTGCAGGCCGAGCGACCGCGCGAGCTCTGCTGCGGTGAGCCTGCCCAGCAGATTTAGTCGGTTGACGATGCGCCTGGCGACTGATCCAAACAGGTCCTCCACTATAGCCTCGCACAGGGTGGACAGCATGAGTCAGGAAATTTTCCACCCATGTGAGAATGAGGTTGCCCCGAAAAGAGTGGGGCGCGCGCTGGCCGCCGGCGAGGGGCTGCGCAGTCGCCGGTCCGCGCGCATTAGCATTTTATCTACGCCTATATAGTTTGTGGTGATGGGCGCCTGCAGGGGGCCCACTCCATTACTCATGCCCACTCGTCGAAGCAGGCGAAACGTAGCGCAGGTCATTTACAACGCGCGCGAAGCCGAGGCTGCGTTGCCACCACAACCGCAGGGACGCATCTCGGTGATTGACGACGAGGACGAGTCGGGCGACGAGTTCCCCGACGAGCAGGACGACGCAGCAGACGCAGACCTCAAGGAGGTCTCTGAGCTCGGCGAGAGCTCTGACCCCGAGTCCGAGGAGGCTGATTCCTCCGACTCAGAGTCCGAGTCGCGCAAGGCCAAGCGCCGCCCACGAAGACGCGTGCCAGAGCCCATGTACCCTGAAGATGTGCCCTGGAAGTCGCCCCTGGCTGGCCCCGAGCCAGACCCGCAGGAACTCAAATACCACCCATATATTGGCTGGCTCATACTGTACATGTCCACGTTTGCAGCCAGTTTTGAGGACCTGCCTGGATACGGGCCCCAGGACATTGAGGAGGGGGTGATTGAGAGCAATTTAAATACTCACAAGCTGTTTGCACGACTGCTGGGGCTCGTCCTCAACCGTAAAAAGGAAATTGAGTACAAGCGGTACGTGTCTGCCCTGCAGGAGCTCCACTCGCTCCTGCCGTCGCTGGGCAGCACGTACCGGCTGAGCCCCAACCTAAAGTGGAAATCCCAGGACGTTTTTGATGAGCTTGAGCCGATTGAGAGGCTGGAGATGCTGCACCTGCTGGCAGTCTGGTCGCTTCAAAACAGCAAGACCATCTTGACCCAAATGTCCAAGCTGAGCCCAGACGCGATCTTTTGCTACACTGGCCTCGACGATGAGCTCAACAAGTACTACTTTTGCAAGGGGTTTGTGGGCGACACGCGGTTCAGGCTCTACCGGGAGACCAACCCGTACATTGCGGTGGTGAACTGGACCCCCGTGGCGAGCGACCCCGACGAGCTGCAGGCGTTTGTCGAGGGCCTCAAGCCGGCCACCACCAAAGACTGCAGGATGTTTATTGAGGTGCTGGAAGAGTTCCTGCCCTCTGCCCGCGAGAGCGAGGAGCGCCGCCTCAAGGACGCCAAAAAGATGCGCCGGCTCAATACCCTGGCTGCGCGCACCACCTTTGTTAGCCGCAACCCGCCGCGCGAGTCCCGCCGCTCGCGCGCCGAGCGGGTCGACTACTCGATGCTGGCCTATGACGAGCAGTTTGACCGGGTCGTGTCCAAGCGCGACCGCCACGACCGCGACTGGGGGTCGCCGGCGCCCGAGCTGGGGTCACGGCAGTCCCGCCGCGTGCGGGGCGGCCCGCCCCCCGAGCACGAGACTCTCCAGCAGCTGGAGCTCGAGCGGCAGAGAAAGGAGATGGAGATTCGCCGCGCGCGCGAGGAGTCAAAGCTCGCCGCCGCCGACAGCGCCATGGAGGACGACGAGGAGCCCCCCGCACACAAAGCAGCGCTACCGCAGGACGGTGTGTAGATTACGAATATAGATATTGAGCTTTAGGCTAATTTAATCAACAATGTTGGACCAGCTCTCGCTCTCCTTTTTACGTCTGACGTCGGTCTCGAGCGAGTCGCGCACATAGACGTTTGAGCGGTGCCACGCGGTCAGCGCGCGCACATGATCCTTGAGGTGCTGGGGGGTGATGCCCAGGTCCTTGTAGCCGAGGGCGCCGGGGGTGACGATCTGGTCAATGAGCTGGCGCTCGACAATGTCGGGGGTCATGACTCCCTCCCAGTACGCGGCGTGCTGGAGGAATGTGGTGATGCCCTTGAGCACGGGCTTGGGGAGGTGCACGAGGCGCAGGTTCTTCTTGACGCTCTCCTTGACCATCTCGTGGATCTCGGCCATGCTCAGAGCATCAGGGCCGTTCAGCTCGTACAGCTTGCCGGTGGTCTCGTCGTTGTAAATCATAATCTCGAGAGCAGTGGTCAGGTCCTGCAGGTGTGTGGGCATGATGATCTCCTTGCCGCCGCTGGCAGACATGTAGTAGTTGTGCTCGCCGAGGTAGTTGAGGAACTTGTCCTGGGTTCCATAGACGGGAGCGGGGCGCACAATGGTGGCATCGGGGTAGGCCTCGCGCACTACTTCCTCGCCGAGGGCCTTTGTGCGGTAAAAGTCAGACTTGGAGTTGGCGTCAGCGCTGTGGGAACTGACGTGGATGAGGCGGGGCACCCCGGCGTTGGCGGTGGCCTCTGCGATGCGGCGAGCACCCTCAACGTGCACGTCGTCAAAGCTAAAGTTCTTGGTGCTCCAGTTGCGGCCAACGAGGTTGACAACAACGTCAGAGGACCGCACGCAGTCCTCAATAGACCTCACGTTGCGCAAGTCAAACTCTTGAAAGTTTACCACGCCCAGGTCACCTGTGGGCTTGAGGTGGCGCTTGTAGATCTCCTCGCGGAAGGGAGCAGTCACAAGGGTGCCGTGCTTGCCCAGCTTTGTAGTCAATGAAGTGCCCACGAGCCCAGCACAGCCAAAAACGGTCACCGTGTAGCCGGAACGCGAGCTGCGGCCGCCTGTACCCTGGGTCATGACCATTTTGCCGTTGCGCAAAATATTCACCTGCGAATCCAAGGCTTCAAACGTCTGAATTCCCCTGGCCAGCCTCTTGGGCGCCATGGTGTGGACTCGAGAGAGCATTACGGATGACTACGCAATTGCGAAGCTTTTTATAGGCTCAGGACCCTCGACCCAAGGCTGGCTCAGAAATCGCGAGCAGATAAAACTGTTTTAGAAAAAAAAAGACACTCTTGTTTCTTGACCTTGAAAAAAGAGAAAAAGTCAAAAAGTATGGACGACAGCGGACTCGAACCGCTGACCTCGTGCATGCTAAGCACATGTGATAACCACCTACACCAGACGCCCTGACTTGGAATTTTAGGAGAGCATTTTGGGTGTATCTGGGGCCAGAAAATGCAAAAAATGTGTAAATAACGAGACGGGAAAAAACAGATTTTGCGTTTTTGCCATTTATGTGAGAATATTAGAGGAATCATGGCTCTATTTCTGGATAAAGCCAAGGAAAACAACAATTCACAGACTCTACTGGTGTGCATCCCCACGAGAAATGCAGCTCTTCACAGTGCTGGCGGCACCCAGCTATACGGCATGATTTCTGCCACTTCATGTCTTGGCCTCGCGGGGAACTGGTCAAAAAGTCATGCAAAAGCAATTTCAGCGCATAGAGGCTGAAATAAAGTCTCAACTCATACGAACCCAGGGTTTGTGTGGTTTTCCTATGCCGCTTGAGGCCATGGCATGCCGAGGGGCTCGGTTCTATAAAAATGGAATTGCGCGGACACGTAAACTCGCAGAGGATACTACCATCACCCGCGGGCGTGGTTCCGTATGACCTCTACACTGCCTTTGGCCAAACTGCTACCCAGCGCTCTATGCACTACTCTGTCTATACATTTACTCGTCGTCGTCACTATCCTCTTGGTGTTCTGTTAATCTGCCATCAGTCTCTCTGAGAACTCCGCATACCACCAGGAACCTTTCAATGTCCCTGAGGTTTGTGGACTCGCCACCAATGGTATTCAAAGTGACAAGTTGGCGGACCATTGTGCCGTTTCTGTAGACCAGAATAGTAGGGGTCTGGTCTAATGCATACTTTTCATTGATCTGGCGACAGTCAATCTCGACAAACTTGATATCTTTGAATTTTGCTGCTGTGCGGGCTAAAAGGGCGCCCAAAAGCCGGCTCTGCAGCGAGCTGTCGCCGCGAATGTGCACAATCACTGGCACAGACTTGCTTGCCGCGGTGATCTCCTCGGTGTACTCGGGCTTTGAGATGCGCACCACCTCGCCGAATTTCTCCTTGGAAACCTGTTCCCTGATCTCCGCGATGCGCTTTTCGCGGTACATTTGGATGAAATCCTCGTCCTCGAGGCCGTCAGACTCGAGCTCGTCGAGCTCGTCCAGGGTGGCACCTTCGAGACGGTTTGCGTGGGCTGCTTCAAGCGCCTCCTCAAACGCCTTTTCGATCGCTTCGTTTGGGTCCGCTGCCTTGGGCGGGAGCACGCCGTGCTGGCGCAGCACGTCGTTCCACTCTGTGTCCTCGTTGGGGTCCTGCATGCTTAGAGAGAGAGAGGGAGAGATGACTTGCTCGGATCTATTCAATACATAGCCTAAATAAAATTAAGCGGCAAAAGCCTCAGGGAAGTTGCGGATGTTCTCATCAAGGGAGCCGTGCTTGGGCAAGAACTTGACGTAGGCACCATCGTCGCGAACCTCACCGTTCTGGCGGCGCTCAACGTACTCGTCACGGTCGAGAGGAGTGAAACCCCACTTCTTGGAGATGATGATCTTCTGTTGACCAGGGAACTTGTACTGGCAACGACGAAGAGCCTCAATGACGACAGCCTTGTTGGAGTCCTTTGTGCGGACAGAAATAAGGACCTGACCGATCTTGACGCGGGCGGCAAGACCAGCGGGCTTACCCCAAGCACCACGCATACCCTGCTGCAAACGATCAGCACCGGCGCACGACAACATTTTGTTGATACGCAAGACGTGGAAAGGGTGAACGCGGATGCGCATGTGGAAGGACTCACGACCAGACATCTTGGTGATGTACTTGTTGCAAGAGATACGAGCGGCCTCAAGAGCCTCCGAGCTCAACTGCTCAAGCTCGTTGGACACGAGGTGCACGCAGAGAGGGAAGTCGTCAACAGAGGCACGCTTGCGACCAAGATCGTACGAACGGATCTTGGCGTCGGGGACACCACGGTTGTAACGAGACTTGGGGTAAGGCTTGTTCTTGCAGTAGCGGTAGCAGCGAGCAGGACGACGAGCCATTTGGAAGTGATTGGAACCGGGCCGGGTGTATATGAATGTATCGCAAGTTGGGCCGTGCCCTGAGCCCTAGTGGAGCTTTGTCATCAGTGGATTTGAAATCCGCTCCACTGCCAGCCGATGCATGCGGGCGGCCCCTGCGGCTTTTGCGGCTCCACATTGTCTAGACCCCCTGACAAGACCCCCTCGATCCGGCCGCGGGGGACGCACCATCCACATTAAAAGTTTATGCAGTTGAATACGCCTTTAGGCAGAAACAAGACTCTCCCGAGAGATATAGGCCCAATCAACCCGAGGCATTGCCCATTGAAGCATGGTTGGATGGCGCGTCTGCCGTTTGGAGGTCATTCGGCACCAGCGATAAACAATTGCATCTTCTTCAAAAGACATTTCGTTCTGCATGCATAACGTCCGAGCCCAGCACTCGAAAGCTCGGCTGTCTAGCCAAGTCTGTCGCATGGCTGCAGTGCAGAGCCGTTCTCCACCTGGCCACCATTGGAGCTCTGGACCGCATCACGGCCAAGGCCATGGAAATGATATAGTGTACGCCCAGGTGTGCTGTGCGTCCTGGGGAATCCACAGTCTTTTACCCCAGAAGCGATAACAGGGTCTCCACGCGCTCCTTGACCTCTGCCAGATTTGGGTTGTGGTTCCTAAAGCTAAACTCTGTAGCCTTGTAGCACAGTGAATACCTGGTTTTAAAGTCCTCGTCTCGCTGGTAGCCGCGCATGCGCATGGCTCCTAGCGTCACCTGTTGGTAAATGACCGTGAGGTCCTTTGGTGGCTCCTTTGCAGCTGGTTGTTGTTTTACCTCGGGCTGCTGGAATTTTGATTTCGGGCGCGGGTTCAAGAGCAACGGCCGGGTGTAAACCTGCTCGCCGATAAAATAAAACATAAAATGGTCGTAGTGATCAGTGGCCTCGCACGACACCAAGAGGCCTAGATCGTTACCCCGTAGCTCGCCAAAGTAGGAGATTGTCCTTTCATCGTCACTGTAAACATTTATTTGAGGACCGCGTACCTTATTTAAGGGTACTTGGGCACTTTTGCAAAAGCTCTTAAAAACGGGCTTGAGCATACCCAGCTCCAGCTTTGAACTAGACCAAAGCTGAAGTTTAAGCAATGCCGGCTCTTGCTCTGGCCACACCGCTTCAAAACTACCTTGCCATATAAGCATAGGTTGGGAGTTTGTTTGGTTAGCAATGGGACTGTTTTCTCGCAACAAGGAGAATCCTATCCTGCAAAAGGGGTATGACGAGGCGTACAACTATAGTTTGCAATCGATTCTCAAAGAGGGCAACCATGAGTACAAGGAATCGCTGTCGTCATGGCGCTCCACGTTGGCCGCTATCAATCAGTGCCTGATGCAGGTCGATACCTACAATCTCAAGAGCAGCAATGACAAGGCGCTGCTGCAAAACATCAAGGATATCGAGAGGCAATGCACAGAGCGCATCAGGTACCTCGAAGTCAAGACGGGCGGCGGTATCACAACAAACCCGTATGGCACTGGGGCCCCGTCGGGATCCAGCGCGAGCATTGTAAAGAAATCCGTCAGCCGGGTCGCTGTTGGGTCTAAAAGTCCCAATCCTGTTACTCGCAAGACCAGCGAGCCCTCTGCCACCAGCAGCCCTGAGCCCCCCCAGCATGGCCAGAGATCTCGCGATCAGAGAAGAGCCCAGCCCCCCTCTAAATCACAGCCGACCCTGCCCCACGAGTACATTCAAAATATACGTCGGGAGAAGCAGAGCAACAGCGCAGCGAACCTTGCGTGGGGCCACAAAAAGTCCTCGTCGCAGAGCCCGCGGGTCGACGATGGTCTCTGGCAGGGGTTTGACGGAATCCAAAGAACCGACTCTGGCGCATCTAATCGCCGCCTCGACCCGAGCCCGCTGCTCGAGAGCGCCCAGCAAAAGGTCGATGCCCGAGGGGGTGTTCCCACAGAGTCTAGGACCAAGCGCCAGCAGCAGCAGCAGCAGGCTCCCCGTGCAGCTCGCTACGTGATTACCCGCAACTCCCCGCAGGTCAGATCAGAGTCACCGCGCGGCCTCACGGTTGGCCAGGCCATGGCTGCCAGAGGCAGTAGCGACCAGGGCCAGAGAAGAACCTCGCGCGAGCAGAGCCGAGACCAGCCCCGCGACCGCGACCGCGACCGCGAGCGGCCTATGCTTGCCAGCGGTGAGAAGCAACAGGACGCAGACACCTCGCTCGACTCCCTCTCCGACTGGGACCGCCAAGCGCTCGAGAAGATCAAGGGGCTTAGGGGTGTCGACGAGAATGCCGCCAAGCAGATTCTGGCCGAGGTGGTGCTCAAGGGCGACCCTGTGCGCTGGGACGACATTGCCGGGCTGGAAAGAGCCAAGTCCTCGCTAAAGGAAACGGTGGTGTATCCATTCCTGCGGCCCGACCTTTTCAGCGGCCTCAGAGAGCCCGCGTTTGGTATGCTGCTGTTTGGCCCCCCCGGAACCGGCAAGACAATGCTCGCGAGAGCGGTCGCCACCGAGTCCCACTCTACATTCTTTTCTATTTCTGCCAGCAGTCTCACCAGCAAGTTTATGGGTGAGAGCGAGAAGCTCGTGCGCGCGCTCTTTCAAATGGCAAAGGCGCTTGCCCCAAGCATTATCTTTGTGGACGAAATTGACAGTATTTTGACCCAGCGCAGCGACAGTGGCGAGCACGAAGCCTCGCGCCGCATCAAGACAGAGTTTCTGGTGCAGTGGAGCGACCTGCAGGCGGCTGCCTCGGGCAAGTCTGACAGCGACGTGCGCCGCGTACTGGTGCTTGGTGCAACCAATCTACCGTGGGCTATCGACGAGGCCGCGCGACGTCGATTTGTGCGCCGCCAGTACATCCCGCTGCCCGAGGACGAGACCCGCAGAGCCCACCTGCTCAAGCTGCTGATCCACCAGAAGCACGCCCTCGTTCCAGCAGACGTGGAAACCCTGGTGCTCAAGACAAGAGGCTACTCGGGCTCCGACCTCACTGCCCTGGCAAAGGATGCCGCCATGGGCCCCCTGCGTTCGCTCGGTGAGGCCCTCCTGACCACAGACCCCGAGAGCATCCGCCCCATGGACCTGGGTGATTTCGTCGAGAGTATGAAGACAATCCGACCCTCAGTGTCCCCCGAGGGCCTCAAGGAGTTTGAGCAGTGGGCTGACAACTTTGGATCCAGCGGTGCCTAGCCCCATTTAAACTAATTTGTATAATATTTAATGACCCCAAGCGCTTGCAGCCGATGCCCCAGATAGCCACAGCATGAAGAGGCGCAACCTAGTCTGATACCTCAGCTCGCAGCTAATCTACTGCAACGGCAAGGCTTGACTTCCCAGCATAGGACGCCAAAGGACGCAAAATGACGGACGCCAGATCGAGCGCTCTAATCATCCCACTTTAACGTAAATGGAACCCAAGCGACAAAAGCTGGAGACTCTTGTGATAAATCCCCAGGTCCTCGAGACAAAGGAGGAGCTGCGTGCCACGATCGCAGATTCGCAGCCCTACAAGTACGGAGTGATCCAGTCGCTGATTGACGACAAAGTTTTGCGCAACGCCCGCGACGAGATCATGAAAAACATCAGTTTTACCGAGAAAGAGACCGATATATACAAGGTTAACCAGACCGGAGACCTCGCAAACCTGCAGAGACTGCCCGGGGCCGAGAGAGAGCTGCTGCAAAACTTGTGCAAGGTCAGGGACGGCCTCTACTCGCCCGAGTTCCGCGAGTTTATGAGTTATACTACTGGATGCGGCCCATTGAGTGGTTCAAAGCAGGATCTGAGCATCAACATGTACAGCAAGGGCTGCCACTTGCTCAACCATGACGATGTGATTGGTACCCGCCGAGTCTCTTATATTCTATATTTGACACCGCCTGACGAGCCATGGCAAGCCAAATGGGGCGGTGGTCTACGCCTCTTCCCCACTGTCAAGCCTGGGGTTCCCGAGACTGACTTTAGCGTGGTGATTCCCCCGCAGTGGAATCAGATGGCCTACTTTAAGGTCCAGCCAGGCCATTCTTTCCACGATGTCCAGGAGGTGTATGCAGACAAGGAGCGGCTGTCGATTTCTGGCTGGTTCCATGCCCCCCAGGAGGGTGAACCGGGATATACAGATGAAAAGGATGAGGATCTTGACAAGGCGACACTGGCCCAACTGGAGCAGCTCGAGCAATCTGAGGAATTCGAGCCCAAGCTGGATCTCCAGCCGCTCAATGCTGAGACAGAGAGTGAGCTGGACACCGAGTACTTGCAAAAGTTTGTACAGCCAAGTATTTTGGAGAGCCTGGAAGATCTCAACGAAAAGTTTGCCTCTGATAGCATGCTGCAGATTTCAAATTTCCTCAATAATGACTATTTTAAGGTTCTGTCAGAGGCAATTGAGGTTGACGATCTCGAAAAAGTGCCTCAGACCGTCGAGCAGATGCCCCAGCCATGGAAAGTGGCCACCCCAAGCCACATACACCGGTACATGTACCTGGACGGCGAGACCACCGCCCCAGCCTCCAAGACCAACGCAGCCCATACAAAGCTGGAAGAGCTGAGGCAGTTTTTCAGCTCTCGGCAGTTTGCCCAATTGCTTCGCAAGATAACTGGGCTCGGAATTGAGAGCAGCCAAGCCATTGCTCGGCGGTTCCGCCCGGGCTGTGACTTTACTCTGGCGACCGCATCCAAGGTCACCATGCTGGAGGCGACCCTATCGGTCACCACGAGCAAATGGGACGAGAGTTTTGGAGGCTATGACTTGATAATGGCTCCTGACGAGGAGGATCAGGGTGCTGACGCTGCCGTCTACAGGAGTGGCGGCGACAGCACAGTGCTCTCGACTGTGTTCCCTGCGGCCAATGAGCTCACACTCGTTTACCGTGAAGAGGGCCTATTGAGGTTCATCAAGTACGTATCGAACAGTGCCAATGGCTCCCGGTGGGACATTAATGCGTGCTACGGCCTGGAAGAGGGCGATGACGAGGACGAGAGCGAGGACGAGGGCGAGAGTAAGGGCGAAAGCGATGAATAGATTACGATTAGATAGATAAAAATATGACTGAGGCTGGCAGTGCCTCCACTGCATCTCGAGTACCCTAAGGGCTGCACCCTCTGGGTCATACCCTAGAGGTTACATTTAGGGTGGTACCCACACAGTACTGAGGTAGAAACTCCAGGGTATTTTGACAATAGCCACACAGCAACATTCTGCATTGTCTGTTTACATTGATGCGATTCTGAGTTGGCTTCGTGTCAGGGCATGTGGAGATTGCGTGTTTATGCAGGTACCGACACGATATGCACAAGCAGTTATAAGTGCCGCAAGACCACCCATGGGAAAGCAAGAGAGAACCTGCAGCAGAAAACATGTCCAAAGTGTGCAAAAGATGCCGCCGTGAACGCGAATTGAGCGACTATGATACATTCTACAGTGGTAAACCCCGCGCCCAGTGCAGGTTCTGCCTCACCAAAGACAACCACACCCCCAGAGCAGACGATGATGCAATGGCACAGAGTTTCCTGCCACCGCCACAGCTATTAGAGCCGCCGGTGCTTGTTATCCCCGCAATCCCAGTGTTTTCAATCTAAGTTATAAATTATTTATCCTCCTCGTCGTCCTTGCGATATTCCCTGACTGTCTTGTGTCTCTGGGTGGAGGCCTTGACCTTTTCCTCAAGCATATCGCTAAATGCCTCTGCACGCTTCTTTTTCTCCTTGTCCCTGCGGCTCTTTGCCTTTGACTTTGTGCGGGCTACGGACTTTGGTTTGAGCGAGTCGTCGCTGATTCGGGTCTGTTTGATGGCCAATTCCTCCAGTACCCGCGTTTTGCCCGACGATTCGTTGGCCCTGGGCAGCTCAAGGTCAATTTGTTCGCTCTCTCCTCTACGGGCGGCTCTTGAGTTTTTCTTGTCCTTTGCCATATTCTAGTTTTGTGCTACTGTGCGAATTTTTTGTTTGCAAAAACTTTGGAAATTTACCAGGAAAAAAAAAAAAAAACTCTGGCGGGCTTCAAGAGTAGACATTACTAACCATGAAACTTAAGCTTGCTTTGGCGGTTTTAGGATCAGCAGTTGTGGCCCAGAGACTCGGTTTAAAGTACGGGTTGGTTGGTTTAATACTCGTCAGTGGCTATATGTTCAGAGACACCGTCAAGGGAGGAATAAATTATATGTTTAACAGGGCCCGGCTGGGGCTATCCCAGTTCAACGAAGACGAACTCACCGAGGAGGAAAAGGAAAAGAGCATCCAGAAATTCAGGGACACCTATGTCGGCGGGCTGTACAATGAGGGCAACACATGTTTTATCAACAGCGTTGTTCAGTCGATAGCGTCGTGTGACTCGATGGTTGAGCGCACGGCTGAGGGCGCCGCCCAGGAGAGCCTGGCGCCGCTTTCGAGCTCGCTGCACCACCTCATTCACGACGTGAACCGCATCAAAAAAATCCACCACAACTACTCCACCGCCCGGCTGATGGGCAACATTGGTGGCAACGCCCGGTGGGGCCGCCTCAACCAGGAGGACGCACAGGAGTTTTTCCAAAACCTGCTGCTGGTGCTGGAAAAGGACTACAAGGCGCTGCATCCCAGCGACGAAAAGAACCGCAGGCTAACCCCGTTTGACGGTGAGCATGCGACCCGCGTGGGCTGCCTCAAGTGCGGGGACATGGAGGGGATCCGCAACGGCATTTTGAGCTCGGTGGATCTGGGGCTGGACAGCATCCACAACAGCTTCAGCCTCCAGGGCCTGCTAGACACATACTGCCAGATGGAGACGATATCCGACGTCGAGTGCTACCGCTGCACCCTAAACGACAACAGGAGGGCGCTGGCTGAAAAGGCCGAAAAGATGCCGGCGGTGGCGCAGGCATTCAAGGAGCGCATCACCGAGATCGACGCAGTGCTCAAGGAGAGGGTGATTGACGACAAGATCTATGCGGCGCTCAAGATCAAGGAGCAAAAGTCGGTCGGGGACAAGACCAAGCAGACCATGTTTAGCCGGCCAATGGCCGACGTGCTCATGATCCACATCAACCGCAGCGTGTTTGATATGCAGACCGGGTTCATTCGCAAAAACTACGCCCCCGTGGAGTTTCCGATTCGGTTGAACATGGCCCGGTACATCACCGACCCCAAGGACGAGCAAAACCACAACCCCGCAGAGCCGATGAGCGCAGCAAGGGACGACGAGTGGTATGTGCTCAAGGCCGCAGTGGTGCATTACGGGAGCGCAAACTTTGGGCACTACATTTGCTTCCGCAAGTTCAATGGATTTTGGTGGCGCATCAGCGACGACACCGTGGACCTCACCACCGAGGCCCAGGTGATTGCGTCCCAGGGCGTGTTTATGCTGTTTTACGAGCGCGAGGCCGTGGTCAAGACGATGCAAATCGACCTCCCCGAAAAGGTGGAGGAGTCTACCCCAAACAACAAGGAGCACGAGCTCGCGGCCCCCGAGCCCAGCCTGTGAATTTGCAGCCTGTGAATTTGCATCTCCAAAACTCTAGCGATTAGACTTTGGTCTACGTCACCGCACTGCGTCAACGCAATGCGCCACGCAGCGCGCCCTGACGTCAGAGCCTCAACCTCAAAATCACCAAATGACGTCACTAGTCCATTCAACTAAACTAAAATATGTAGCATATCAGGGCGCAACAGTCGCTCTCGTATTGCATGCTCACTCGGTCCCAGCTCTACGTGGTGACCACCTGCTGCCTGGTTTACTTTTGCCAGGGGTATGTCCACGCCATTCTCAACGGCATCATTACAATGGAGAGCTTTCTGGAGCAGTTCCCAGAGACAAACAACATGGCAGGGGATCTTGCCCAGATCAAGACCCGCTCGCTGCTCCAGGGAACCGTGGTGGCCATTCTCGACGTGGGCTCCACAATCGGCTCAATTCTGTGTGCCGTGTGTGGAGACCGTCTGGGCCGCCGAAAGCTGATTCTTAGCTCGGTTGTCGTAGCGGTTGTGGGCACTGTGCTCCAGGTGAGCGCGTTCGACTACCCCCAACTAGTTGTGGGTCGCGTGCTGTCTGGTGTGGGGCTCGGCTCGTTCAGCGCAACCGTGCCCATGTGGCTAGCCGAGTGTCTCGAAGCAAAAAACAGAGGGAAAATCACCATCTTTACCGGCGTGTTTGTCACTCTTGGCTTTGTAGTGTCTACCTGGATCGACTTTGGCTTCTTTGCCATGCAGGGTGCCACCATCAGCTGGAGACTGCCTCTGGCCCTGCAGATTATTCCTCTCTTGTCCATTGTCTTTTTCTGCTGCAAATCCACAGAGTCTCCGCGCTGGCTCGTGCGCCGCAACAGTATAGACGAGGCGGCCATTGCCCTCAGCATGCTAAAGGGCTGCAAGGCCGACGACGACTCGATCAGGATTGAAATCACTTTTATCAAAGAGGTGGCAGAAAAGGAAACTAGCGCCCAAACCGGCTCCAACAAAACAGCGTGGCGCGCGTTCCTGTCGGTGTGGCTCTGCGTGCTAGTAACCCTGTCTGGTATCAATGTGATTTCATTCTTCTCCACAGAGCTGTTTCAGACCCAGCTGAGCTTCTCCCCTCAAAAGAGCCGCCTCCTGAGCGCCGGTCTGCAGATGGTCCAGCTCGTCTTTGCATTTGTTGGCTGCTTGCTGGTTGAGCGGCTCGGGCGCCGAATGACAATGATGATCAGTGCCGTGGTCATGGCGGTGGCCATGGGGGCGCTCGGCGGGACGAAATTCGTGTCCAGGTCGACTGGAGCGGCCGACGTGTTTTTTTTGTTTCTGGCAATGGTCGGCTACCCGATCGGGTTCCACTCGACCCCATACATGTACTGCGCTGAAATTGCGCCTCTGCTGAGCCGCAACCTCATTGCCGCAGGCTCCTCGGCCTTTCACTGGATCCTCAACTTTGTGGTGGCCGAGGTGACCCCCGTTGCGTTTGAGAGCATTGGCATCTCGTACTACTTTGTGTACATGGCGTTCAATGTGTGCACCCTCGTGTGCGTGTTTTTGCTGTACCCAGAAACAAGAGGCGTGAATCTCGAAAAGATCGACGACCTGTTTGCGTGCTCGGGCAACCCGCTCACGATGGTGCGCCGGTCGCTGCGGCCGCGCCCGGAGGACAAGCAGCCAGACACAGCCGCGGGAGCGAGCGCGACCGAGTCAACGCTGGAGATAGAATGCGAAACAAAGGGCTAGGATAGATAGAACTATGCATTAAATTATGGACTTGAGGGCCGGGCTCACGAGCTCGGGGCTCGAGCTGTTGATGGCGCGCACAATGGACTGCACCGCGAGCTGGGTCTCCTCCTCGTCGAGCGGCGAGGGCAGGTCCTGCTCGTAGGCGCCCTTGAGGCTGTTTATGGACTGGACCTCAATGTGCTTCTCGACGACGGCGTTGAGGACGCGCACGAGCTCGGTGATGTTGCTGGCAATGAACGGGCTCTGGTTCTCGACAAGGTGCCAGAACAGCTTGAAGATGGCGGGGTTCTCCTCAAAGCCGGTGACGAGCGGGAGGCGGCTGAGCAGCACTGGCAGCACCTGATCGAGGGGCACCAGGGTGGGGAAGCGAAGGGCGATCTTGGCCACGCAGCCGCATGCATTGGCCAGCGAGAGGTTGTCGTTGTGGAGCTCCTCCTCGTCGGACTCGACGCGCTTCTTCTCGGCCTTGTCGACCTTTTTGAGCAGGTTTTGCAACTTGCCCAAAATGGTCGGGTAGTTGTTGTTGAGCAGCTGCTCGCTCTTGGAGTACTCGTAGAGCAAGCCGGCGCCCCATGCAGACACCGAGCGCACTACCAGCTTCTTGTCAGAGAGGCCGTTCACAAAGATCTGCAGGAGCGTCTCGTCGTGGTCGGTGATGTTGCCCTGGATGTGGCGGTAGATCTCGGCAAAGGCAGAGATACCGGTCTGGCGCTCGCTGGGGTTCTTGCTGGTGACGTAGGGCTGCAGCGCCTCGGCAACAACGGGGAAGATGGGAACAAAGCCCTCCTGCATTGAGCCGACAATCTGGGCAAGCAGATCAACCGCATAGTCGGTGAGCACCGTGGCGCCCTCAGACACCTCGTCCTCGCCGGGAACGGCGCCGCCGTCCTCGAGCTCCTCGCCAACCTGGCAGGGGTGCTCCTGCTTGAGCACAATCAAAATGGTGGTCAACAGGGCCTGGAACGAGTCCTGGTCGCCAAGAGCCACGGGGCCGCACTGGCGGATGCAGCCCTGGACAGAGTCAAAGAGAGTGCACAGCACAGGGGTCTCGTCCTCGGAGGCAATCATCTTGGAGATGATCTCCAAAACCTTGGTGGCGATGGTCTGGTTGACCTCGCTCAGAGTACCCTGGAAGGGGAACCCAACAGTCCACTTGTTTTCAGGAATGTCCGACGAGATGTACACGGTAAAGATCTTGGCCAGGGTGAGCACGACCTCGCGGCGGATCTCGTAGTAAAAGTGAAAGCTGAGATCGTCAAGAATCTCAAACGTGCGCTCAAGGTACTGGTTAAAGTTCTCGGTGGGCACGTTGGACACAATCTCACGGATCAGATCGCAGGCAAACTCCTTCTCGACGGCAACGTCGCTGTTGACCTTGATGTTGTCGGTGTCGAGGCCCTCCTCGTCAATGCCAATCTCCTCGTCAAACTGCTCCATGGGGAACTCGAGCTGGTCGCAAATCTCAAACACAGTGGTCATGGAGGTTTCCAGGTAGGGAACAAACTCGGTCTTGAACACCTTGGCAGACACAGAGATCATGATAAGGGCGTTCTCGCGGAGGCCAGTGACACCGCTGCGCAGGTACTGGAAGGCAGCAGTCATGGAGGCCTCGAGGTAGGGGCGGAACGCCTCAGCGCCAACCGCTGAGCACAAGGTGCTCAGAGTCTCGAGAGCCATACCGGCAAGCTTGATCTCGCCATCGGCGGGGGTCTCGCTGGTGGGGACACCAATAAACTCCTGAATGACCTGTACAGTCTGCTCAAAGTAGGGCAAAAAGCTCTTGCCGGCGGAAACGGCAGCACCGCCGATACACTCAACCACGATACCCTTGAGCTGCAAGTCGTTGATGTGGCCCACAAGGGACATGAGCTTGACAACCACTGCGTCGAGGTAGTTCTCGGTGATGGTTTTGCGGTCGAGGATCTCTAGGATGCGCACGAGGGCAAGGCATGCAGTGCGCGCGATGCGGATGCTGCTGGCGCTGTCCAAGATCTGGAAGACGAGGGGCAGCAGAGTAGCGTGCTCCTCGCCGACGGCCACGGGCAGCTCGCAACTCAGCACGCTCAGGGTCTTGAACGCGGCGACCTTGACGGTGATGTTGTCGGCGCTGAGGCACCTCACAACGAGGGGGAGCACCTGCTCCATGTGCTGGTCGGCATAGTCAGGGGCGCCCTCGACGCAAGCGGCAAAGGACATAAAGCCGGCGTACGCCTGGTGGGGGTCACCAGAGTTGACCAGAGTGGGCATGGTCTCAATGATGGGGCCAATCACCTGCTTGGGAGGCAGAGACTCACTGAGGTAGGCAAGCAACCGCAGGGCAGTGCTGCGCGGGGTGTCGGTCTCATCGTCCTCCTCATCGTCGTCGTCCTCCTCGGGAACGGCCAAGATCTCAATGCACGACTTTGCAATGCTGGTGCCGAGCTTGAGGCTCTGGATCTTTTTGCTGCGGAAGCGCACCACATTGAGCACAAAGTTGAGGGCAGAAATGCGGAGATCGTCGTCCAAACTGGGGGTCTTGGCGTACTGGTTGAGCATGTGGTCGACGAGCTGGGGGTAGAACGAGTTGAGGGGGCAGGGCTCGGGCAGGGTCAAGTCATTGAGCGCCTCAAACAAATCACTGGCGAGCTTTTCGTCGTCGGCCTCGACACACTGCTGGAGGATCTCTACAAAGGTGGGCACCAAGCTCTCAAACTGCTTTTGCGCGTCATCCTCAAGCGAGACGTAGAGCATGTTGAGTGCCAGCACGCACGAGACGCGCACCTGCAGCGACTGGGGGTCCTTGAGGCCATTGGCCAGCAGCTCCATAATGTCCTTGCCGTGCTCGATAAACGTGCTGCACACATCTGCCTCGAGGATGGCAAAGATCAAGAATGCGCCAAGCTCGCGGGTGGAGGCGGCCTCGTCGCGGCTGAATTGGATGATGGCGGGCAGGAGCTCGGGGTACATGTTGGTGTCGAAATCGGGCATGGCGATGGTCGCAATCACACGGGCAGAGGTGTGGCGCACGAGCTCGCTCGGCTCCTTGACGGTGCTCTCCAGGAGCGATCTGCGAATGTGGGACTTTTGGTCCTCGGGCAC
Source organism: Wickerhamiella nectarea (assembly GCA_022577815.1). NCBI lineage: Eukaryota > Fungi > Ascomycota > Dipodascomycetes > Dipodascales > Trichomonascaceae > Wickerhamiella > Wickerhamiella nectarea. The sequence continues at coordinate 381,804 of JAKIRY010000002.1, forward strand.
AAGCGCGTACTTTTGCTCCTCGCCCTCCTCACCGGCTGTCCAGAACCTCAGGAGGATCTTCTTGAGCTCAACACCGGCCAATTGACGCAGCGACTGCTCCTGGTGGGTCTGGAGGATATCGACAAGAGCGACCACCGTCTCGGGCTTTTTGTAGAATTCAGTATGCAAAGTGCCTGTAGCGGCTTTGATGGACTCACTAGTTCCCTGGATAGCGCCCTGAAGGGTGTGCTCCAGCGATGCCTTGAACTGGTCCATTGGATAATTTTTTGCGTTTATTGATGGGATGATTTATTTTTGCTGAGTAAGGCCCTTTTTTTTTTTCCTGGGCTGAGAGGCTGAAAAAGATGTGGAGGAGGGGCTCGTGGGGGTGTTAATTTATTTTGGAGAGCCAAACGAGCTGCCGCTGCCAGCTACTGAAAACACACCACGAGCCCTCTCTTGCTAAACCCAAAATGTCGCGGAAACTTGCTGACCGGGGCATGGCGATATCCAAAGTGTCGTCGCCAGTGCTCGACAAGCTGTTTTCAAAGTCCCACGTGCAACGGCCCTCGGTGGCCTATGCGACGCCAACAACGCCGATTGAGTCGCTGCCCGGCAAGGTGCGCGGCGTCTCTCGCCTGGTTGTGCAGGAAATCTTCAAGCGAAAACTGACGTACGACCACCCGGTAAAGCTGGAGAACCAGTACATGCGGGTGGTGTACTTTCCCCCCTGGCACCCTCTGGCTGCGGCTCGCACCACAAGGCCAGCGATTGTGGTCACCTACAACACGAGCCTGAAATTCAATGGAAAGCCAATCAACGCCTACCCGATCAAAACGTTTGGGACGGCAGTGTTTCGCAACAAGGCAAAGTTTATTTATAAACGGCTGTTTATGGACGCCTGGAACAAGAACGGGCTGGACGGGCTGTACGTTATTGCCGCGCTCAAGTTCCCCGAGGAGAAGGAGTTCTCGCGCATTGCCCAGGGCCTGGCAGAGTACATGCAGCTGGTGCGCAACACGCCGCCAAAGTGGAGCACTAGCGGCAAGTACAGCTCTAGACTGAGCCCGCGCACGTTTACCAGCGTAGGGCTGCCGGTACCACCGCCATCAGAGCCCTATGATTGGGACATGACCAGGGGCTAGACCCCGTCCAGCCAGTGCACGCCTGCGCGATATTTATTCTCCCCCACTGTGTATTCGGCACAGTGCAGCCAAATCTGCTCCACGGCTGCGTCGTAGAGCTCGGTGCCGCACTCGCTGCAGCGGTGGCCCGTGGCCTTGGCCTGCTGGCGGGTCCGCATCGCCTCGTTGGCGGCGTCAAAGTTGGCCTCTGTGGGATCGTTGTATAGCCTTTTGTAGACTCCGTTGAGATATAGCTCGTCGTTGGCGATCGGGTGGCCAGCCAGCGCGAGGTGGCGGCGAATCTGGTGGGTGCGGCCGGTCAGGGGGACGCACCTTACAATGGTGGAGGTGTCGCCGTCGTGCCGCACTGGCTCCACGAGGGTCGTGGCCGCCTTTTGCAGCTTGTAGTCCTGCAGGAACGCGGCGTAGCCCCGCTTGCCGTTGTAGTGCAGGATGGGGAACTCCAGCCTGAGGGGTGCCTCGACGCGCCCCTGCACCTTTGCGTAGTAGACCTTGGTCCGCTCGGCGGCGTTGAATGCGGCCAGCGCCTGCCGGCCCTTTGCCAGGCACAGGATGCCCGAGGTGAGGCGGTCCAGCCGGTAGCAGGGCTGCAGGGTGCCCTGCACGGTCGCTCCCAAAAACTCCGTCACTGTGTTTTTGTAGTAGTTGACCGTCGGGTGGGTGGGGATGCCCGAGGCCTTGTTGACCACCAGCAGCTCCTCCGTCTCGTGGATGATCTCCAGCGGGGGGTCCGGGCACGGCGGCTCGTGCATGTGCACCGCGTACTCGACCGTGTCGTTTTGGCGCACCACGTGCTCGGGGTCGGGGCAGCGCGCGCCGGGGCCCAGCTCCTGGAGAATATCGCCCATCCTGCGGCCGACCCAGCGGCCCTTGGCGGAGCGCCGCGTCTCTCGCCAGTACGCCGCCATGACAGATGGAATGGGGAAAAAAATTCACTCATAGAGTCTATAGCATTATCTGTCGGCGGTTGAAGCCGTTTTTTATGTTGAAAATGTTGTTGCGATTAAGCTTAGAGCTGCAACTTGCGGGGCTGCTCCCAGGGGTACTCCTGGTTGGTAAAGTGGCCGTAAGCAGCAGTCTGGGAATAAATAGGGCGAGCAAGGTCGAGGTCTTTGACAATCACACCGGGGCGCAGGTCAAAGTTCTTTTTGATGATCTCCTTGAGCTCGGTCTCGTGGTACTTGGAGGTACCGTAGGTCTCGACAAACACGCTGAGGGGCTCGGCGACACCAATGGCGTACGAGAACTGGACCAGGGCGCGGCGAGCGAGGCCGGCGGCCACAAGGGACTTGGCGACCCAGCGGGCGGCGTAGGCGGCAGAGCGGTCGACCTTGGAAAAGTCCTTGCCGCTAAAGGCACCACCGCCGTGGGCACCCCATCCACCGTAGGTGTCGACGATGATCTTGCGGCCAGTGAGGCCGGCGTCACCCTGGGGACCGCCAATGACGAAACGGCCAGAGGGCTGAATGTGGTAGACGGTCTTGTCGTCGAGGAGCTTGGCGGGGATCACCTTCTTGACAATCTTCTCGGTGATCTCAGAGCGGAGGTCCTCGGTGGAGATCTCGTCGGCGTGCTGAGCAGACACAACGACGGTGTCGACTCTCAGGGGGATACAAGCACCGTTGTCGTACTTGTACTCAACGGTGACCTGGGTCTTGGTGTCGGGGCGCAACCAGGGGAGCGAGCCATCGCGGCGGGCGTCAGCCATGGCCTTGTTGAGCTTGTGGCTGAGGATGACGGTGAGGGGGAGGAGCTCCTCGGTCTCGTCGGTGGCGTAGCCAAACATGATGCCCTGGTCACCGGCACCGAGCTGCTCGAGAGCCTTCTCGTAGTGCAGACCCTGGGCAATGTCGGGCGACTGCTGCTCAATGGCCACAAGCACGTTGCAGGTCTTGTAGTCAAAGCCCTTGTCACTGTGGTCGTAGCCAATACGCTTGACAGTGTCACGAATCACCTTTTGGTAGTCGAGCTTGGCAGAGGTGGTGATCTCGCCAAACACCATAATCATACCGGTCTTTGAGGCGGTCTCGCAGGCAACCTTGGAGAGACGGTCCTCAGCGAGGCAGGCGTCCAAAATGGCGTCACTGACCTGGTCGCAGATCTTGTCGGGGTGGCCCTCACCAACAGATTCAGAGGTAAACAAAAAGGTGTCTTGGGACATGTGGAAAAAAAGTCAGACGCGGGTGGCGCGTTATATAACCAGACACCCTAACCCGGGTATGATCTAGTGGCACGTGGAAGGATTTTTTTACGCGACGAGCGCCAGCGGGTCGCCAGCGGGCCGCCAGGCAGCGGGGCTCGGGGAGCTCTGTGTATCGGGAGGGCCATTGGCCCGCGCAGAGCTCGCCAATACCAAAAGGGCCCGCCTGGAGATCGATCAGGGCTGGGTGAAAAATTTCCCCCACAATGCATCTACAAAAAACTGTCTACCTCTGGGGCTGCCCCCCGCGCGCGCGCCACGCGACCCCATTCAAACAATATCCCTCGGCGGTCGAGTCATGGGCCCCATCGAGGCCCTGGATTTTGTCATCATAATGGAAAACGACGACGACTACGAGTCGCTGCCAGCCAACACGCCGCTCGGGGTGTCGATGGCTGCCGGAGCCATGGCCGGCATTTTGGAGCACACCATCATGTACCCGGTCGACGCAATCAAGACCAGGATGCAGGTTGGGCCAGCAGTCACCAAGGGCATCGTGAGCAGCCTCAGCAGTGTTTCCGCCACAGAGGGGGCTTTTGCCCTGTGGAGAGGCATGTGGAGCGTCGTCATTGGCGCTGGGCCGGCGCACGCCCTCCATTTTGCCGTCTACGAGGGTGTCACCTCGGCCCTTAACGAAAACGGGCACGACACCGTCTCGCCGCTGGTGAGCGCCACGGCAGGCGCCGCTGCGACCGTGTGCAACGACGGTGTCATGACCCCCTTTGATGTGATCAAGCAGCGCATGCAGCTCAACCGCTCGGGAAGCGTGTTTAGCACCGCCGCAAACCTGTTTCAAAAGGAGGGGCTCAGAGCCTTTTATGTGAGCTACCCCACCACCCTGGTGATGAACATCCCCTTCCACGCCATGAACTTTACAGTCTACGACAGCTGCAGCCACCTGCTCAACCCCGAGCGCAGGCACGACCCGCTCATCCACTGCGTTGCTGGTGGTGTTGCCGGCGCAACTGCTGCGGCCATCAGCACCCCGTTCGACGTGGTAAAGACAAAGCTGCAGACCAGAGGCGTCGCCCAGGGCGAGGCCCGCAACCTCAGCGGCTTTTGGCAGACAGCAAAGTACGTGCTACAGACCGAGGGCTGGCCGGGTTTCCTCAGAGGTCTGCGGCCCCGCGTCGTGGCCAACATGCCCTCGACGGCAATCTGCTGGACCGTCTACGAGATGGCCAAGCACTGGCTCCAGAAAAGTTGACGATAATGATAATGATGTAAATATGATGAGATTTCCTCTGGCAACAGGGTGGGCTCAGGTGATTGTGGCGTGATGGTTACCAATGAGCTAGCCAGCGGTCTAACTAAATGAGGCAGCCTATCAATGCAAACAGGGACCCCCTGCGCGCGGCAGCCGCGTTGACTGAGCCCGTCGCTGTCAGGCTGGGCGAGCTGGTCAGGCTGTGCGAGCTGGGCGAATCGGCGCCCGTTTGTGCTTGAGCTGTAATGAGTACAATTGTGGACGAGTACACGGTGCGTACTCTGGGATCTGTGACGGTGGTTCTGTTACTGGCACTGCTGCCACGGAAGCTGGCGCTAGTGCTCGTGGTACTGACACCAACATTGCTACTCACACTGGTACTGACACCGCTGCTGCCAACACCGCTGCTAGAACCACTGCTACCGCTGCTGCCGATAGAACTAGTGCCATAGCTCTGCCCTAGCCAAGCACTCGCGCTGGAACCCGAGCTTGGAGCACCGACGGAGCTCGTAGAATTGATGCCCAGTGGCACCGCCTGGGCCAGCGCGTAAAGCCACATTGTTCTCATGGGCAGTTGGCCCGCTCGCACCCGTTTTATAACCCCTGCAGGGTATGCACGTTGATGTCACCCACCCACATGACTGGGATATAAATAGCAAATGTGGGACTAGCACTAAATCCATGGCACACCCCAAAAACTGCGTGATTAAAAATAGGGTATCCTAGACATGATAGGGAGTAGCTATTACACTAGATTAATTTAGGCATCGTGGAGCAAAGCCTTGAAAGCCTTGTTGGGCTTGGCAGAGGACTTCTCAGCCTTCTGCTGGCCAAGCTTCTTCTCAGCGTAGGCCTTGGCGTAAGGGTTGAGGCGCAAAAGAACGCTCTTGTTCTTGAGGGGGTTCTTCTTCTGGGAAGCAGTGCGCTTCTGGCGAGCATCACCGGCAGCCTTGAGGGCGGTCTGGATCTCGGAAGAGTTGATGGTACCAGTGATGTCGGCGTTGGCAATGATGGCGCGGGGAAGAGTGTAACCAGTCTTGGAAGACTTGGTGGACTCGGAGCCCCAGACAGAGTCCAAAGCCTTGAAGGCGGACTCGGTCCAGATAACAAAGCGACCGAGGTGGGCACCGGGGGCGAGGTGGAGCACAGAGAGAGAGTCGACCTTGGCGAGCTCAACACCAGGGATGTTGCGGAAAGCCTTGGTGAGACCCTTGTCCTCGGCGTAGACCACGAGGGGACCACGGCGCTGAGTGAAGCGGCGGCCTCTCATCTTACCCTTACCAGCACGGAGCTTCTTGGAGGAGATGACCTTGGCGACATCGGCGTGGGCACCGACAGACTTGAGCAAGGCAACGGCGTCCTTGGTCTTTTGGAGGGACTCGACAGAGCTCGAGACAACGAGGGGAACCTCAGGGACCTGCTCGACGCGGTGACCACGGGCAAGCACAAGGGGAGCAACGGCAGAGGCGGCGATACCAGCAGCAGTGGCGTAACGCTTCTCGTTCTGGTTCACCTTGACGTTCCAACGGCGCCAAGTCTTGGTAGGGGCGAACATGCGACCACCACGGCACATGTTACCGAAAGCAGCCTGACCAGAGCGGTAGGTACCGGAACCACCAACACGGGGGATACGGGCAAGGGCACGACCAGTACCCCAGGACTCGGCAGAGGTCTGCTCACCGGCGTTGGAGGCAACGGCGTAAGCCTGACGCTTGTTCTTGTTGACACTCTTGAAAACGTCGTGGATGATATCAAGACGAATGGGGGTGTTGAACACGGCGGGAAGACCAGTGGTGGAGGTAACCTCACCGTTCTGGCGGACAGAGACAATAGGCTGGGACATTGGAGATTGGCTGCTGCAGATTCGCTGGTATTGAAAATCGCGCGAGTGAAAAATCTGTGCCCTAACTGCTGATCTCTGTATTAGTCATGATAATTTTGCCGGCAACCAGCGTGACGTCACTCGGGTCTGGAGGCACCCTGGGCCCCCATTTGCGCTGCTGCGCTGCTCAATCTGCCTTTTTTGAGGTCCTTTACAAGCTCTAAACAAACATCAAATAGATTATAAAATATGTACATCACGCAGCTAGCTCTGCTTGAGGGGCAACAGGAGGCGCTGATGCGCTCATATACCTAGTAACACCAATATTGACACCCTCAATAGCACCCAAAATAATACCACCAAACGCGGCCGAGATGGCAGCAGCTTTGACACCACCACGGATGGCAAGGGCACCACCGGTAAGTGCACCGGAGATAATACTGTTCCAGGGGTCCTCAGTCTTGCGGACACCCTTTACAATGCAGTCAAATGTGCTAAAGGTTCCACCCCAGGCACCAAAGTTACCGCCAAGGGTCGGGGCACGCAGACGAATGGCCGCTTTGCTTCCGGCCCATCTCTCGCCGTAGGGGGAGTTGCGGAAGCCTTTAATACCGTGCCAAATGGCACCAAAGCCAACACCCATGGCAAAGGCGCCGCCAAAGTCGTTAACAATCACTAAAGGACAGGGATCGCGGGAGTGGTCGCCAGACATAAAATTTGTAAGTGTACGAGTAGCTCCTTGTATAGGGTAGATGGACTTTCTACGGATTTCCAAATGATTTTTTTGATGAATTTCAGGTGTAATTGACTAGAAAATTTGACGAATCTTGAATTCTTCAATTGTTCTGCAGGGCCGTTTAATTTCAGAGAATGGTCAGGCAACGAGTCATATCCAGGAATACTCACTGCAATTTTATGACGCCCAAGAGTTCTTGGAGAATTGAAGAGCCGTAGCCTCAAAATATCCATGTCTTTGCAGCCCATGGACACATATGACTGTATAAAGCCCTACAAGATACTAGCGAGGAATCAGGCTCGATAATTTAGCAGATACAGCTAGATTCTACCTTAAAGCGGCTTGACTTCGAGCTACTTTGATCAACCAAGGACTAGATGCACGTGGTGCACTTGTCGTGCATGGATTTCCTAATTGGGAAATATGAAAACAAATCGATAAACCGTGGGGCGCAAAAAAATGAAAAGCCGATCCAATTTAATGATACTACTAGTTAAGTCTTGTTTGAGCCAAGGCCCAGAGCACATGTTGCGCATGCATAAACACTGTATACAATATGGATAACTGTTGTTGCACTTGTCATACTGGCACATCATGCTACAGGACATATCCAACGTAAGACAGCCTCAAACTGCTGCTCTCAAGCCTCAAAGAGCTGAAATCCCTGCCCATAAGACGTGGGCGCTCAAGGACTTTGAGATTGGCAAAAAGTTGGGCAGAGGTCGGTTTGGCCGAGTCTACTGCGTGCGCGAGCGCAAGTCGGGGTATATTTGTGCCTTGAAAGCCATGGATATTGAAGAATTGGTTCAATCTCGTGCTGAGCTGCAGTTTCAGCGTGAAATCGAGATCCAGTCGAATTTGCTACACAAAAACATTGTGCGTCTGTACAATTGGTTCTATGATGAGAAACGAGTCTATATGCTGATCGAATTTGGGGCCAAGGGTGAGCTCTACAAACATTTGCAAGCTGCCGGCACTTTTTCTGAGCCGAAATCCAGCAAGTACATCTCTCAAGTTGCTGATGCACTGGACTATCTTCACAGTAAAAACATTATCCACCGCGATATCAAGCCCGAGAACATTCTACTGTGCCACGATGGTAACATCAAGATCAGCGACTTTGGCTGGTCGGTGCACTCGCGGTCACGGCGCCAGACACTCTGTGGTACACTGGACTACCTGGCTCCCGAGCTCGTTGAGCACAAAAAGTATGGCAAGCATGTAGACTACTGGGCCCTCGGAGTGCTGATGTTTGAGTTCCTCACTGGCACGGCCCCATTCGAGGAGCACAGCGAGAGCGACACAAAGAATCGCATCTGTAAGGGGACCTTCAAGATGCCCAACGTATCTGCAGATGCACAAGATCTTTTGTCCAAGCTCCTAACCTATGACCCAACCGAGAGGATCTCGCTCAAGGAGGTGCAGGAGCACGCCTGGATCGTGAGCAACAAGCCTAATTGGCAATGGATATAGGCCCCTACATAATTTATTAAATACCGCTTCAGCTATGAAAACTGGAACGAGAACTCATTCTCCTCCTCCACATCTTCAGCACCAGAAATTTCGGCTTCTGGCACCTGCTCATCGCTCTGTTTGGTGTGCATTCTGGCCGGCAACGCTTCGCCCCACACATCAAGCTTAATGCTCTGCGACATTTTTGGCCGCGTGTCTGGCTTTTTTTTAAATGCCTTGAAGTTGGCGCGGCCTGCATACTTTTCGCTGTTTATGTTGTTGTGGGGCTTGACCTTTTGTTTCAGCTCGAGCGAGCACTCCACTATCGCCATACAAGCCATTGAAGTATCGAGAGAAAAGTCGTCGTTCTCATTATGTTCAAGCCTTGGCCGTTTCAAAGCTGGATTTTGTGCAAGATCTGGGCTGGAAGAGGAATGGTCCCGTTTGTGATCGGCCTTGGGCCTTTTTGCTGCCGCGCCATCATCACCAGTGCTCACTCTTTTCATGGACTCCTGCGTTAAAAGTGAGGAGCCTACGAGGTGATCTAGCATATTGTGCCGCTGAGGTCGCTGCCGCTGGGTACCGGGCTGTGTATTTGATTCGGGAACAACCAGATTTTGAGACGGTGAGCTTGCACAAGAGTCAGGCTCTATACTTGCATCGCTTACTTTTGTTCCCTGTCTCTCGTTTGGGGTGAATATTGCGTCTGGGGAGCCAGATGCCGTAGGAGCCACAGCCATCATGTGCCCGAGGAAACCCGCCTTTTGAGGCCTTGTACGCACAATATCAGGAGCTTTGGAGCAAGCCTTGACATGTCTTATTTCTACAACAGCGGCCAAAAGCTCGTCTAGCGTCACAAACTCGCCACTAGCGCTGCGGGAATTCGAGGCTATCTGAATCCCGTCCCCCGCCTGCATGGTTAACGCACCACCAGCGCCCTCTACTGCTACTTTGAGATTCTTGTATTGCTCCTCGTCCAGACACCAGAACCGCTGTCCGTCCAAGCAGTTCCTCCGCCGCGGGTTTATGGCCCATGCCTCGTTTTGCAAGAAATCCCTGTCGTCAGGCCATTTTCCGTCAGCCAAACCAGTCGAGCCTATTGCGTCAATAATACGAGTGCTCACAACTTGTATTCCCATCACCAGAGCGTAGAGCAAACGCGACGTACTTTTGGTACCCCGCATAAAGTGGGTTGTGGATTCATCAATCACAGAGGTCAGGCGTATATCCAACGGATCAAAGATATTTTTTGCGTGTTTCCACATAACTTCGTGTGCTTGGCCAGTTTCACCAGTACTAAAACATATGTTACGCGGGAGCCAGTTCAGCTTAGCTTTAAAAGTCCCCATTGTTAGCTCGAGGGCTGTGGACGTGATTTCTTTCATGCCTTTTAAAGGCACGCCATCTATCTTTGAACCAAAGCGGCTTTCAAGATCCACAATCACGAGCCTCGATGGGGCAGTTTTGTCGCCTCCCTTTACCGTGACTGTGAGGTGGTTTCTCGAGACGCTGCTGCTTTCCAGGGCAATAAAGGCATCTCTCGAGCCACTGGTGGACCGCCCAAATGTGTAAACCTCTCCTGGATGCAAGAAACGGCTGGACGACGGGAGGTGGAGCTGCCACATGGCATACACAGTAAGAGGTCAGAGGCGAGGCCAAAACTCAAGCCAACTTGGCATTCAGTCCAGGCTAGTTGCAGCTAAGCGTTGTTTGCCCCATAAGTATCCTGTGGAGCGTCTCATCTAAAACGTTTATCATTAAGTCTACTTGTACTATTTTCTAGTTGTAGTTCAAGGTAACTCCAAAGTAAAGCCCGCTTTTAGCAATATCGCCAGCATTGGCCCGCAATGGGTGCAAGTAAAGCAAATCAAAGGCAGCAGCTGGGGTGCGGTAAGTCAGTCCGGCGGATGCGGCCACAGAGGGCGAGAGAGAGAGCAGTTTGCTCACGTTTTTCTGAACGGTCGACTCGCTGTTTGTGATACCGGCAGCACCGTTGAGAGTACCCACCAATCTCAGAGGGCCAGGGCACCATGGCAGCTCCGATGAGAGCGAGATGGAAGACTGGTAAAATGACTGCGCGCCGATGAAATCACTGCCGTCTTTAGGGCCAATGGAGTTGATGGCAAACCCATAGACGCTTCCAGGGCCGCCGTTGAGGAAGCCGTCCAATAATGAGGAGGATCCAGTGAGGTAACCTGCAGCAGCACTCGTCTCCACGGAGAAGGGCTTGACCAGCTGTTTAATGTGGTGGAAGGTAGCTAGGCCCTTGAAGAAGCTGGCATCTCCAGGCTTGCCGGCCTTTTCGAGCAACACTTTAAAGGGACCCTTTTGCACATTGGCGACCAGCGACACCTTTGTAGAGGGGTTGGCAGCAGCTGAGCGCACAGTGTCTGAGCAGCCGTCGCGCAGATTTTGCAGGGTGCGAGCGGTGGCTTCAACTCCGACCTTGACACCGGGGAAGGCGAGGTAGCCGCTCAGGCCGTGGCTCTCGAGCGAGTGATTGGCCCAAGGACGGTCCTGGTTGGCAAAAAAGACATTTGCCCCGAGAGAAGCATTGTTGGCACCGGGGAAGGGCACTGGAAGTGAGAAATCAGCGGCGCCGCTGGACAGGCTGTAGGGAGAGGGCTGCGCGCTGAAATTGGCTACCAGCGAGTCACCGAGCCCCAGCTTATTGCGCCAACTGCCCACAAAGCTCGCACCAGATAGGTCAGTACCGGTGTAAACGCCCAAAACATGGTTGGACTGCTTCACGGCCTCCACCAGCTTTAATTTGGTCAAAACTTCGAGGGGCTGACCCTTTACCAATGGCTTTTTGAGGTCAAGCTCGTAGCTCACATCGCCGTAGGGCGACAATGCCCCCTTGACGCTGTCGAGGTTATCGAACACCTGACCAAGAGTGTGGGCCTCACGCAGGGCGTGGGTCTTGCTCCTGAGTACCCATTCTCTAATAGCCTCTGGGTGCTCCACCTCAACGGTGTTGTTTACTCTTGTTTTGCGGTGCGACGAAAAGTCCAAGTCCATGACGAATCAGTGGGCCGAACGGCTGGCAAGGGCGAAATATCTCGAATTTGGTGAGACCGCAGAGGGCGAGGTTCTTGGAATCGAACTGAAAAAGATATTCGTAGAGTGGATGGCGAGCGGCGACACACTTTTGGGGATGCTCTGCACTACCGAGAATCTCAAAGTTCTGAATGCCCGTCGAAAACTGATCCTGAATGGGCTTGATCCAGCAGCAGAATTGCACATTACTGGCCTCTTGCTCGGCTCGCACTCCCCGAAACACAACAAGAGCCCAATGCTGTGGAACTACCGCAAGTGGATACTAGCTCTACATCCTGAACTATTTGATCTTTCAGCTGAGCTTGAATTGCTTGCTCAAAGTGGCTCCAATCATCGCATGAACTATTATGCATGGAGCTATGCCCGCACAATCGTTACCCCAGAGAACGCCCCCACAATCGCCTCGTTTATGTATTCGCTGTGCTATAAAAATATCTCCGATACTAGCATGTGGAGTTTTCTGTCATTTTGCGATCAGGGCGAGTTTGTGAGCCGAGCAGAGGATTTGCAAAGGAGGTACAATCGCGATGCGATTGGAGTCTATCTCAAGGAGCAGCAGCACAAAAGAAATGCTATCAATTGAATACAGGCTATATCGGTAGATCCTCACACACTAATTTTGGACGCGGTGTCGAGCAAGGAGGCAGACGAGGTCACAATTGGCCCTGCCGCTCTCTTTGTGAGAATTCGGGTGCGGTAGGCTTCGTACAGTTCCAGCGTGGACTGCTTGAGCTCATCAAGCTGCTCACCAAACAAGACGTTTCTGAGCACGCTCACGTCGCCAAGGTCTGGGTCCTCGCAGCGAGCCAACCCCCACACGTGTAGACGGCCGCGGGTAAGCTCGCCATTGTGGGAATGGAACGCATTGCTGCCAGACACTCCAAATGGGACCATAAGACGCAAAGCCATGCACTCGTCGATAAACTCACTATCCTCTTCGTTCAAGTTGAACCCAAACTGGTACAACGGGAAGGCAGAAAGGGCGTTTTGCACACTAGCCGTGGCAGTAGCACGCTCTTCGCAGGTCATTGTGTCGCTTTTTGCCAGTACGGGGATAACATTGACCACCCTGCTGAGGGCGCCAATGGCTTCAACGTCTAGCGGGCTTACTCTGCCTGGCAGAAAGTAGAGGCAGCAATGAATGCGCGAATCCTTCATGAATGTTCCTCGATCCACTCTAGTCTCTTGACTCAGGAGCTCGTCAAACTGCTGCTCAACGTACTGCACCAGCTGATTGACGTGCGAGGAATTGTTGATGCTCTGGCCAAACCCAGGCGTATCAATAGCAGTTACGTGAAGGGGCCGCCCGCTGTAATCAGCTAGAGAGATCTCGCGCTTGGAGAGCTCCAAGGTGGTGGCGGGCTCAGCTTCAACTTCGCAGCCGCACAAGGTATTCAGGAATGTACTTTTCCCGAGACCGCTGCGACCACACAGCATCAGAGTCAGCGCAGTTCCGCGCTTGCGGTGGCGCACAGAGAGATTGTCCATGTCGTCAGGGGGCGCGCGCTACTATTTAAGAATACGAGCACCATGTACCACACGACATTCAATGTTGTAATACGGAAACAGTAGCCAGTCTTTTGAATGATAAATCAATCCAAATAGTTGCAGCGAGTCAGATGCCGTAGCTGTAGCACCTGATTTCAAGGTACAACAGCGCAGCTCTGGAGACCATGGCACATCAACAGGATTCCTTAGACTCTTTAGAATTACAACACAATAGCAGTATCTATTATAGAGAAAACCCCTCGTAAACCCAGGTAAAAGCCACGCGTAATTGTAAATGTCGTCTCCAGAGAAATAGCTCCAGACAGTACAACATGCTAGTTTTTGAGTACAAAACTACAATATTTGTAAAGTTTTTTAGAGATATGCAATCATTTCAAAAAAAGCACACAAGTCGCGAGGGCATCACATTGAGACCTTACAGCTTTGTTATATAATGCAAGATGATGTCTTGGTTTTTTGGTACATATTCAAAACACAGAAATCCAGCTTCAAAAGAAGTTTCATTTCATCAAAGAGGTATTTTTGCATAGATTGGACTGCATATCCGGTACAAGATGCCGATATTTCCCTCGCCTGCGGTCATTTCACGGTGACTACACGATTTCCCGTCTGATCAATCATAGTTAAGCACCGTAGAGCCTCATTCAGTATTACGGTGGGAGACCACGTGAGAACGGGAGGTACTGCAGGTTATCTTTTTTTTGCATTTTCTGTTGTTGATATTTTTCTTGGCTTGCGTTGAGCGCGTGCACGCCAAGAGTTTTTACAGATTACCCCGTAATCTATTGCTACTTAAATATATATTTATGCCACTGGCGGCTTATCGTAGGTGTCATTAGCGTCGACGAATTCGTCGTCCTCAGAGAGATTAGCCGTGTCTGGCGGGGGCACTGCGCCTGTCAACTTTGTCTGGTACGAGTCCTCAAAGTTGTGAGGGAACTTGTCGCCAGGGAGAATGGGCACCAGCTGGGAGACGAGTTCGTGGGCGTGTTTAGGGTCCTCGCGGATCTTCTCGCTGGCGATAAACCTCCACTCGAGCTTGTTGTCGACGGGCGCAAACAGCTTGGGCTGGAACTCGGTGGTGCGGTCGCGGGCGATGGCGCGCTGGTGGTTCTCCACCTTTGACTTTTCGTCTGTGGCGAGCTCGTGGTTGCGCTGGCCAAGAGCGTCGATTGTGGGCTTCCAGAGGGCACCGGACTCGTAGGGGCCCTGCTCGTTGATTGGGCGCACGGTGGGCACGACGGGCTTGTCGTTTGAGCAGTCGAAAAAGACCTGCGAGTGGCCCTTGTGGTCCTTTTGGTGCTCCTTGATGTAGAGCACCTCGTTCCAGTGACCGCTCAAGGTGTAGAGCAGCTCGCTTCCTCTGTAGACGCCGCCCCCAATCTCGTTGTAACCGCCAGAGACCCATCCCTTGACCTTGAACTCAATCTCGGCCCTCAAGTCGCCGCACTGGACAATGGCCTTGTCGCCGAGCTCAAACTTGAGGTGGCCAGTGAGCACGCCCCGGGCGTACATGTTTGGCTGGGTGAGTGTGTAGGTTTCGTTGTGGGAGGCAAAGTAGAGGCTTCCGATTCCGTCCATGAGGGAGGCTGCCGAGGTGACCTGGAACCTGCTTCTGGGCAAGAGCAGGCCGTCGGCATGGATCCCATACTCGGGGATTGCGTACCAGTAGTTGCTCTTTGGGGGATGGTGGGACGTCTGCTCAGCAACGTAGTAGGCCGTAGCGTTCTCCAAGGGCCAGTAGCAGGTAAAGTATTCGCCCAGCACCGGGTTGAGCGGCTTCTTGACCGCCTTGGGCGCAATGTACCACCCAGACATGTACCACTTGAGCACCTCCAGAAAGCGGGCCGTGGGGTCTTTGGTGTGCACCGCCTGGATCAATTCGTTGGGGTGTTGCATCAGATTGGTGATACGCTCCAGCATACTCTTGCGCTCGAGAATAAATGTCGGGAGGGTGATGCGGCTGAGATCGGTGTTTTGGCCCAGCTGCTTGATGATCTCGAGAATCATGTTCTTGTTGCTGTCGTCGACCTCATCTACGTCGTCAATGTCGGCAGAAGACCCATTAACAGATGTTGCAGCAGGTGCTGCGGCGTGCTTGCGGAGTGGCAATCGCATTGCTAAGCTTGCCGGGTGGGTCGTCTAGAGACAAGGCAGCCTGCATTTTGCAGCCTAAAGCGGGCACTTTATTCAAGGAAATAGCTTCAAATAGGATTTTATGGATAGATAGTGTACAGGCTGAGCATGGCCGCGAGGACGCATGCTACAGCAATAAATATAGACAGGGAGCGCCGTGCAGGGGCGTCATGCGGGCATGGGAGGGCAAGACCAGAAGCCACGCCTAAAGGCAAGCTACAGGGCAAGCCCCAAGGCAAGCCCCAGGGGCGGTCTCTGCGCTACTCTGGGCACCACAATTTCACTCCAATGCCTCCCGAGGCTAGCGTCATGCGGGTGGGGCTAAACGAAACAACGCTCGTATCGCCCTGCCACGACTTCCAGGGCCGGGTCTCGGCAGAGAGCTGCTTGTTGAGGTTCCACAGCAGAATTGTGTCCTCTCGAGAGGCGCTGTAGATGTAGCTGCCGTCGCTCGAGAAGGTTGCCGGGCACCTGCTTCTTTTGACGTCTCCCTTTAGGGTGGAGACAAACTTGCCGGTGAAGCTGTTGAACAGTACCATTGACTTTTCGCTCACCACCAGCAGGTGGTTGTTGTCGTTGGAGAACTCAATCTTGAGCCACGCTCCTGGGAGCTTGCAGGAAAAGGTCAGGAACGGCTTGTAGGTGCGCATGTCGTAGAGGGCAACCGTTTTTTTGAACGAGGATGCCACCGCAAACACCAGCCCCGTGGCGTCAATGGCGGTCAGAATCGATTTTGAGGTGTTTTTCAGTTTGGCCAGAGCGCTGCCGTTGTTGGCGTCCCACACAAACAGCGAGCCGTCGCCGCTCGAGGAAATGACTGTGTTACTGGTAGGGTTTAGCTCGAGGCTATCGATAGTATCTGTATGACCATCAAAAACAGCTAGATAGCTATTGGTCGTGTAGTCGACGAGCCGCAGGCTTGTGGACTCTCTTGTGCAGCTATGGACAAAATGAGGCCGTGAGTGCACCCACCGTGCTTGGTCGCAGCCGTACTTTTCGCTTTTGATTGTCGCGAGGTGCCTCCCCTCCACGGCGTCGTAGATCTCAAACGCATCGTTGAAATTCGCAGTCAGGAGTTTTTCGCCGGTATCGTCGAAATCCAGGCTGGTGGTGACTGCGTTGGCAAAGCAGTACTCGCGCTTTGGCGTCCACTGAGCCATGTTTGCATCAGTGAATTCCATAATCCCCAAGTGTCAGGCACCGGGCTGAAAAACCAAAGGGTGGAAAACTCTTGCGGCCCGACTTTTTCAGATTGGCCGTGAACGAGGTGTTCCAGAGAGAAATACAGACCACTGGGAGGGCCGGATCGTCTAGGGGAGGGGGCCGGACTTTTTGGCCCGCACCGGTGCAGGGGCGCATGCACATCGGTTTCCCAGCCCTCAATTAGTTGCACAGGGACGAGACCGACGCGCAGCTCGCAGACTCAGTCCTCGTGCGCACCCCACGCTCGGCCTG
Source organism: Wickerhamiella nectarea (assembly GCA_022577815.1). Lineage (NCBI taxonomy): Eukaryota > Fungi > Ascomycota > Dipodascomycetes > Dipodascales > Trichomonascaceae > Wickerhamiella > Wickerhamiella nectarea. Next base: position 398,505 of record JAKIRY010000002.1, read on the forward strand.
CATTACACATGGTGGATGCCCCCTTGCTGGGGCTGACCGGCAGTGAGGCGCTGGAGCATGTCACACAGATGCTGAATGCGCTCATAGAAACATACGAGCGGCTGGAGACGCAGCACGGGCGCACCCCCAGCGGCAACCGACGGCCGTCGAGCGAGCAGACCAAGGAGGCGGCCGCGCTGGTTGCAGAGGCGCTGGCGAGCCCTGCTCTCGACAGGGGCAACTGGGAAAACGCCGTTGAAGACGAGGATGAGCCGGCAGCGTCCCTGCACAACCGCTTCTGGCTCAAGACCGTGCCCAAGATGCCCCTGAATGCATACATCGCCAGGTACGACAAGTACTGCCGGTCCTCTGCCTCGACGTACCTTGCGGCAGGCCGCTATATTTATGAAATGTCGGTGGTGCACCGCCGCATGGCCATTACCAGAAACAACGTCTACCGAGTGTTTGCGGCTGCGTTCATCGTGGCAGCCAAGATCGTCGAGGACATCCTCTACCCGTACAAGCGGTACGCCACCACTAGCGGCCTCAGCGGCAGCGACCTGGCCAAACTCGAAGCCTCGTTTTTGTTTCTCTGCGACTTTGAGTTCAAGGTCGACCGCGAGCTGCTCGAGGATGCCAGGGACTGGCCAACGGGCGGAGTTAAATAGTTCCTCTACATAGTACATAAATGCAAATTCGGGTTGGTTTTGTTTTAGGTTTTTGGCCCAGGGGCCGCATGAATAACGTTAGTCGGGGGAAGGGGGGGCCTTTACGACCTGCCCCACCACTTTTTCTTGGCAATGAGGCCATCGCTCTGGCCAAAGGTGGGGGTGGACGGGGTCAGCGGGGCGTTGCCCCCCGGCAGCCCGCTCATGACTTCCATTGCCGTCTGGCTGTCTGTGTGGCGGTGGCCCATCTGAGCGTCCACGGCGTCAATGTCGGGGATGTCAATAAAGGCCGAGTTGCGGTACGACCCCGAGTTGAGGCTGAGGTCGCCGTTGGATGCGAATCTGCGCGGCTGGTGCTCAGCGCCAAACGGGTTGCGGCCACCCTCGGACTGGAACCAGTTGTGGGTGGCAGAGGCAACCTCAGAGTCGTGGTCGGCGCGCGCGGCGGCGCCAAGCGCAGTGAACTCGGCGTCATCGCCGGGCATGGCGATCTTCTCGTCAATAAACGACATGCGGTCGTCCTTGGCCGGGGCCATGTGGGCGTCGGGGTTCTTGCGGAACACGCTCAGCAACATGTACACAATCACATACAGCAGCAGAATCAGCGAGAAGATGGCGTTCAAAATGAAGAAAATCACCCCCATCACCGAGTTGACCGCAATGGGCTGGGTAAACAGGTTGGAGAAAAACAGGTAAAAGAACGAGTTGAGCATGATAATCACCTGCATGGCAATGTTGATCACGTTGGTCGCCTTGTTAAAGTACGGCTTCTTCCAGCACATCACCACCAGCAAGGCCAGCTCAATCAGCCAGATGATGAGGCCCTGCGCGCGGCCAGAGCCCTGGGCAAATCCAAGCACCAGCGACTTGACAGTGATTGCGGCAAAGTACACAACCAAAAACCAATAGTAGCCGGCATGGAAGGGGCTGTAGAGAAAGCTGTAGCGGTGGCGAAAGTGCAGGTCGTTGTACAAGAGATACGCGGGAGTGCCCGTCTCGTGAATCGAGCGGCGGGCTATCCTCAGCACCTTAAACACAGCCATGCCCATGATGACCACCATCGCCACAATCAGAATGCATGCGCACACGACAATGGCTGCCGAGTCGCGAACAATGAGCTGCCAGGTAGCAAAAGTAAGAATGGGCGCGTATCCGAGGTAAATCATATAGAGCATGGCACCCTTGAACACCGAGCCAATGTACGGGGTAAACGCCGCGGCGTGGCGGTGCCTAAAGTAGTCCTTACTCTTTCTGTGCAAAATCCAGAAGCTGACCCACAGCAGGCCAAACAACACTGCAACAACCACCAAAAAGAACCACAGGCTGATAAACGCCGTGATGGACACGTTGGTGAACTCAAATCCCATGTCGTAGGCAAACCGCTTGATACCTCTCAGCACCAGCAGAGTGGAGGAGCTGTGGGCATTGACCTCGGATGCAAGTTGGTTTTCGCGCTTCTGCATGGTGTGCGCAAGCAGCGCGGCGTCCCCCAGGTCTCTCCAGGGCGCCCAGCTGGCGACTCTTGGCGAAACGACAGACGACAAGGCGTCGACGCCTCTTTTGATTTTTTGGGGCAGTACGCTAATAGTCGGGTAAATTTTGAGGGTACTGGGATCTCCGCCAGTAGCCTGAATGTACCATCTCACTGCCTTTTGAATGGTGGCATTGTAAATCAGCCCGAGCGACCAGCTCAGGTTCTCAGCCCAGGCATTGGCCATAGGGGGCACGCGCTCGACCGCCTCGAGATTGACAAGGGCTTGGGACTGGAAATACTGAAACATAAGAGAGGACACGGCAAAAATGTGCTGGCTAGTGCCGATAGAGCCAAAATACAAAAACAGAAACGAGCTGATCATTGCTACGCCAGAGATTGCAGCAGTGACCCACTTGACTGCGGTTTGAGCAACCGTTTTGCGGTTACTGAGGTCGAGACGCACGCACGCGCATTGCTCATCGGTCTCGACATAGTATACCTTGACAATGGCATAGGCGTCTATATTGGGGAACGTGTAGGCGATGCCCGGGATTTGGCCCAAGACATCTGTGCCCAAAGAGGTCGTACTCTGCAAGTCAATCTCACCGGCGTAAACGGGGCACAGCTGTTTGAGGTTGCCGCTCGTACAGGGGTTGAATGACTTTTCAATGATTTTGAATCCGTACGCGTACAGGTCTACGTTGGCATAGACTTTGCCCTGAATATTGAGGTTGACCGAAATGTCAAACTCGAGGGTCGCGTTCTCGGGCCAGAAATAGACGGAAAACTTGGAAGCGGTGATTGTGTTGTTGTCCTGGCACGGCACAAGCGTTAGTGCCTCAATCATTTGCACCGCCAGAGCATACGCCGGCAGCAGTAGCGACAGGAGTAGCATGAGTAAATCGAGAGACGCGCGGGTGAAGAAATTATGTGAGTGGCCCCCCACTCTAATTCCGGATAAGAACAAAAATGCTACAAAGGTGAATATACATTGAGAAAAACAGACAGCAGGGGTAATTCTAAAAATAGCGGGGCGGAGTCTTTGCAATTTGCCAATATACTTAGGTAACCAACGCGAAAAACAGAGGTTGCCGGAGGGATCAGGGACGCACACCCAGCCGCGTAAAAACAGCGCCAGACATGCGTCGGAATAATCGCAACAGCGGCCGCAAACTCTTTTGCGGCCGCCAGGTATGCTGACATGGGGCCCGGAGTGGGGTTGCCTGCAGGTGCAGGTGGGGGCAATGCCCGCAATACACTTTACAGGCTGGCTGTACAGCCCCTGTAACAGTCCCGTGGATTTTGGCATTTTGGGATCTCAGCATAACCTACGCCTTACAGCTGTGCCTTTACCCTGCCTAGCCGAGGAATGTGATTGTGGCCCTCGCAGCTAGCTCGCATCTGGCTCGCAGCTTATGCAGCTGTCATGGGCTACGTCATTCCCACGCGCGCCAGATTTGATCTGGCAAACGCTCAACCTCGAGATTAGCTCCATAAATCTGTAAAAAGCTGCCAGTGCTAGATTTTGTCGCGTCCTGTCTGGCCCTGCGGCTACCGACACAATACGGGTGGTTGGGATCAGCGGTCCAGCTTTGGAAGTGCAGCGCATGTCTTTAGCTGACCAAGTGGCTCCAGGCAGTGGCTCCTAGCAGCCGCTGAGCCGCCGGCCCAATTTCACGCGCTGTCTAGATTTCATTTTAGCCTCTTGACCACCCTCCTGCAGTCTATTCAGGCTAGACCCGATAGCTCTTGCTTCCTGCCCACACCAGAATTTCCTCGAGTTTATTGAGAGAAAATTGCCTTAAAATATCCTGCAGCCATAGTCGTGTTACGTCTGAGTTACTCCCTGCACGGTCACTGCAGGTACCTACGCAGGCACCTTGGCGAATCTCTCAGGAATTTGAGTCACGGTGATCAGTGCAGGGCAGAAAGCTGGGAACTCGACGCTGAGCACGCCAAACCTTGCTGCGGAACAAAGTTCTCTGCGCACCACAGTTACGATAAATTCAGGTACAGCTGCTCTGCACAGGATTCTACGAGGACAACTATTATTCTCTGAGATTATCCACCGTCTAGCTCAAGCTGCTCGGCTCTTTTCTCGATATTCCCGAGCGTTGCTGGGTAACTGCATGCGTGGGGACCTGCAGCAGAAATAGCCACACTATGAGGGGCTAATACCGGCGTGGGCGCTGATAAGCGTTCAAAATTTACGAAAATTCCAGACGCATTTTAAAGAATACCGGGGGTTGAGTTTTTTAGCGCCTCTAACCGTTTTAGCTGTAGTTTATAACCAAAAGATTCATTCTCGCTTCCCAATTGGGTCGCTCTGCATATGCGACTTTGAGACATGAGCAAGTTGCCAAGTCTTTAGCAAAGGCTGAAAGCAGTTCTAGAGCTCCTCGAAACTCACGGCCATGCGCAACTAAATTTAATTTCATGTGCGTCGGCAGATCTGGGCTGCGCGGCCTTTGCTCCCAGCTGCACGGCGTTTTGTGGGGCACATGCAAATGCAGTTTAAAGAGATTTTTCAACAAGCTATTTGGTGGTTTTGTACCGCTATAGACTTGAATTACAGCCAAATCCCAAAATGAAATATCAGAGATGGTGGGCAGTGTCGCTTCACATGCACGGCATTGCTGCATAAAATGCCGCACAAGGCATATAAAAGCACAGCGTAGCCTGTGCTCAAAGTAATGCAACTTTCACAGGTGATCATCTCGCTCATGGCGGCCTCTGAGGCCTACGCCGCCTCGGCCTACAGTTACAGCCACACTGGTGGTATTGTTCACAAGTCCAGCTCCACCTCGGGCTCTGACAGCACTACCTCCACAGATGGTGCTGCTGCTGCTGCTGCCACCTCGGGCTCTGGTGACTCTTCTGATTCTGCCAGCAGCTCCGGCGACTCCACTGCTACCGAGACTTCTGGCTCCGACTCTAGTGCCTCTGCTACCGAGGCCTCTAGTTCTGGCTCCAGCGAGTCTGCTTCCGAGACCTCTGGCGAGGCCTCTAGCTCTGATGCCTCTGCCACCGGTTCTAGCGATGCGTCGAGCTCTGGCTCTGATAACGCTGCTGGCGGTGTTGTCGCGACTGGTTCTGACGCTTCAGGCTCTAGCGAGTCCACTGCTACTGGCTCTGATGCCTCTGCCACCGCCACTGGCTCTGACGCCTCTGCCACTGCCTCTGGCTCTGATGCTTCTGCCACTGGTTCTGATGCCTCTGCCTCTGGCTCTGACGCCTCTGCCACTGAGACTTCTGGCGAGACCTCTGGATCTGCTTCTGAGACCTCTGGCTCTGGCTCCGAGTCTTCTGCTACCGAGACTTCTGGCTCTGCTTCTGAGACCTCTGGCTCTGGCTCCGAGTCTGGCTCCAGTTCTGCCTCTGAGACTTCTGGCTCCGAGTCTGGCTCCAGCTCCGGCTCCGAGTCGTCTGCTTCTGAGACCTCTAGCTCTGGCTCCAGCTCTGGCTCCGAGTCGTCTGCCTCTGAAACCTCTGGCTCTAGCTCCAGCTCTCACTCTGGCTCCTCTGCTTCAAGCTCTGGCTCCGCTACTTCTAGCTCTGGCTCCAAGTCCAGCTCTAGCGCCTCTGCCAACGGCGGCGCTGCTGGTATCTACGCCGGAACCGCCGCCTTTGCCGGTGTGCTGCTTGCTCTCATCTAGATAGTCTAGTTAGCTGGTTTTGGACATAAATGTAAAATTTCTTATAATAATGACGCTAATGCAAACCTATTTCTTCCCCTTTTTACCCTTGTAATGCTTCTTTGAGTTTCCCGCCTCTTTGAGATGGAATGGCGTTGAGGTGATCTCGACGTTACCCTTGTTTCTAAAGAAGTTGTCGTCGAGCTCCTCGCCGAGCGTCTCGGGACGGAACTTTTGGCGGTTCTGGCCCTGGCGTTCCTTGGTGTTGTCAAAGGCGCTAAACTTGAGCGACTCCATCTCCTTGGCAAGGTCGATGACCTTGGTGCTGTCGCCACGGGCCCTGATAGCCTCCAGAATCTGCTGCTGGCGTGCTGCGGGAAGATCGGCAACTTCGTACTTTCCCTCGTTGAAATCGCCCTCAAAACCAGGAGGGGGCTCACAGTAGAGGAGCTTTCCATTGACATAGTCCTTCAGCACTGGCCGCGAGGCACGGGACGCATCGGGGTCACCACCACCAATACGCGTGTAGCCACGAGCGCGGGCATATGAGGTCAAAAATTCGTACGGGGTCGGCACGCCGTCACCGCCATCCTCCTTTGGACGAATGTGAATGTTGATACCATAGACTGCTTCCAAAAAGTATTTGGGCACTCTTTGACACACCAAAGCAACAGGCCCATTGAAATCACGCAGCTGGTCAATCGGCAACACGCCATTACAGACCAAATCTCCACTGGTGAGGGCGAAGTTGGGAAACACGAGACCAGGGCAATCGCACAGCATTACTTCCTCACTGAGCTTGATTGTTTGGAAATGTTTTGTTTTACCCGGAGTTGAGGATACAGAGACCTTCTTTTGGCCAATGAGAGCATTGATTGTGCTGGACTTTCCTACGTTGGGGTAGCCGACCAGTCCGACTTGCAGCTGGCCGTCCTTGGCGGGAGCGCTCTTGATGAGCAGCGACTCGAGCTCGTCGATGGAGATAACATCAGTCAAGCTGGTTGTGGTGTTTTCCTCCAAATCAGTGAGCGCAGTCTTTGCAGAGAAAAACACATACTGCAGGTTGTGCTTGGTAAAGTAGGCAGCCCATTCCTGGCGCTGCTTTGTGTTGAGAAGGTCAGCCTTATTTACGAGCAGCAGCGTGTTCTTGGGGCGCTCCTCGTTGTCGAGCTCCTTGACGTACTTGTCGAGGTCGACCGAGCGGAACAAAACGGGATTTCTGGCGTCGACGATCTGCACAACCAAGTCACTGCGGTCTACCACGCGCCAGAGCTGTCTCCAAACCTCAAGATTACGCTCAAACGGGGTCAGCAGCAGGTCGTTGTTCTCTTGCAAATCCGCGAGGCTGCGACGCCAGTGCAAAAATGCCTCCTTCTCGAGCCGGTCGAGCTCGTGCGCAGACATCTCAGAGGTCCAATGAGGGCGTCTTGGCACTGTGAGGCGGCCGGCGTTCTCGTAGTGCCTTTGAATCAAGGTGTCTCGTTGCTGTTTGCTCAAGACGAGATCCTGTGTGGTTTCCGGTGCACCTCCCTGCTGGATAATCTTGATGTTTGCGGTGCGCTCAGTGGTAAAGTCCTTCTCTTGAAGGGCTGCCGTACTCAAAAAGTCGTCCAGGGCCCGCTCCTGGGTCACTGATCTCAGATCTTTATCCTCGCCTTCAGTTGTATGTCTGTCGCTTTGGAATGGGTTACGCTTGTTTGTGGTCTTTGAATTTACAAGGGAACGGCCCAATCCAGACTTGTTTAGCTTATTACGGCGCTTCTCTGAGCCCGGCTTTGGTCCGACTGGAACTCCAAACGACGACATGAAATGAAAAAGATTACAAAATTTTTTTGGACTATAGTATCGAGAGCTGACTCGACGCAATTAGAGAAAAAAGGCGCTTTTAAGTTGGCAGTATTGTCCATAAATTTAGTATAAAATTTTTTAGTGGCCAGTGGCAGTGGCCTTTAAATGATTTGGTGCATTTTGGCGGCGGCTCAAGTTTGGTAATTCACCTCGCAGATAACCTTACGGGCAGATGCGTAAAGTGGGATTTGCAGCGCTCGAGCAGCACAAGCAGCAGCGGCAGCAGTTTCAGCGTGTTGGCTCGCAGCTCAAACGCGAAGAAGCCGAGCAATTGACTGCCCAGCTCAGGGAGCTCCAGGCGACGCTGCAGAGGCTCGGGTCTGATCCGCAAATCACAGCAAACAAAGAGCTGTGGAGCGAGTACAGCAAACTATGCGGCCGGGCAGGCCTCGTGCAGCGCACAGACGACGGGCTGGCGATGCGTGTTATCGAGGTGTGCAGGGCGACCTTCAAGGAAAATGGAGGAATCATATCGCTGCGACGAATGAGGAGCATACTCCAAGCCCAGGACGGCGACGCTATCAGCGAGCGCCAAATCGAGGCTGCCCTCAGGGGTCTGGCTCCGCTAGGGACTGGTATGGAGATTGAGACCCTGAGCTCGGGAGTCAAGGTCATAAGTGGCATGGCCCATGAGCTGAGCCATGACCACGCAGACCTGATTGTAGCGTGCGATGCCATGGGCTTTGTTTCTGTGTCAATAGTTCAGGCCAATCTGGGCTGGACAAAGGACCGGGCCAAGCGGTCGTTGGAGGAGATGGTCATGCAGGGGCTGCTGTGGGAGGACATGCAGGCCGCAGAAGTGGAGTACTGGGCCCCCGGCGCGGCCTGAACTGTTTATGGCATCCCATATTTATTTATTCTTGTAGTATACTCAGATTTTTAGGCACTTACAACCTCTCCTGCTACCAAGATGATGCTGCCCCATGACAAACCTCACGGTCGAGGATCCTCTCTCGCAAACTCTAAATAAATACCAGCCAGCAGAGCTCCTTGAGCTGATCAGAGACCTTAAACCTGTAGTTGATAGCGACCCCAGTCGCGCACAGGCTGTTCTCACCAGCAACCAAGACCTCACCTACGCGATTGTTCAGAGTATGCTCTTGATGGGCCTGGTCAACGACGAGGTGATCAACGACGTCGTGGCTCCTTCCGCTGCCCCCGCATCTGCGCCCGCCCCCGCCGCAGCCCCTGCACCCGCGCAGCCAGTCGACAAATTCGCCGGGATGCCCCAGGCTCAGGTCGACATGATCAAGCAGTTTATCCAGTTGACCGAAGAGCAGATCCTGGCCCTGCCGTCAGCCCAGCAAACCCAGGTCCGCCAATTAAAGGCCATGTACTCATAGCTCGCACTAATATTCTATTTAACATTGATCCGGACCCCTCCCACCTGATTTTCTCGATGACTGAAACGGACTCTATTCTCGATTCCGTGCTGGATCTTGAGGACCAGAGCTACGCTAACGGCTTCAAAGAGGGTCAGCAGGCGGGAAAGGCCCAGGGGTTTGTCGAGGGCCGCGAGCTCGGGGTGCAAACCGGGTTTCAGCGGTACGTGTCCCTGGGCGTCCTCCAAAGCCGCTGCAAAGACTGGCAGCAGCAGCCGCAGACAGAAAAGATCCAAAAGCAGCTTGAATCGTTGAGCTCGTACCTCAATGCAGACGATCTAACCAATTCTCCAGCAGTGGTGGAGAACATTGACCGGTCAATCAAACTCGCCAAAAACAAGGCAAAGGTGATTGCCGCTACCGCCAAAACCCCCAAACTAGGTTTCTACGATAGCAAAATTGCCTTTGTGACTGATGATGCCATTGAGGATTTAGGTTGATTGTATTTATTTTATATATAGAGTAGGTGGGTGCGCTGCCTGCCTGGGCTCCATGACGTATAGATGCGTTTGGGTGGGATTGACATGCGCGACTGTGTTGATTTGGCTCTGGCAAACAAATTTATTTTCCGAGCCCATTCTGGTGCCGATTCACAATCACAAGCCCCACGAGCCTTACAACTTTCCAGTGCTACCTTTGACCGCTCCGACCACTAGAAGCTACAGCTTTGAAATCACAGAGGCTCAGACGACTGACGGGGTCCGCACCCTAGTCAATGACGCGTTTCCCGGCCCGGTTGTTCATGCGATCGAGGGCGATACTGTCGAGATCACCGTCGTCAACAAGAGCCCCAACCCTCTTAGCCTACATTTGCACGGATTTGAGCAGCGTGGCACCAACTTTATGGATGGCGCCACGGGGATCACTCAATGCCCCATCCAGCCCGGCCAAAACTTCACCTATAGTACCAACGCTTCCGTTGCGGGAACTTATTGGTACCACAATCATTACGGGGTTCAATCGATTAAAGGGCTATATGGTCCTATAGTAATTCAAGAGCGGAGGAAGCTCTCTTATACAGATGAGAGCGTAGTGCTTGCAGGCGATTTTTACTCGAGAGACCCCCAACAGCTGTACACAGAGTTTATGGAGCCATACATTGGGGGACACGAGCCTCAGCCTGTCTCTTTTGTTGTGCATGGATCCCCAAAGCCTGGCTCCAAGGTGAGAGTGATCAACACCTCATCGCAGCTAGCTTTTAGCCTCAATATTTGGTCTGAGATTGTGGAAGTGGACGGGTTCCCAGTCCAGGCCAGGGTATGTTCAAGCATAAGGATTGCCTCAGCCCAACGGTACGCATTTTTCCAGCTCGATCAAACCCCACTCAACTTTGAGCTGGACGAGACTGGGTTCGATGTGTTTGACCTAGCCTTCAAGCCAGCGACTTTTGAGCCAATTCCTGATATAGACGAGCGCTTGACCCTAGTGGCAACCATGGAGCTGGATGAATACGGCGTCATGTTTCCTCTATTCAACAATACCAGCCCCAGCCATGGGGGGCAAAACTTGCTGGCGGGTGTGCTGGGCCAGGGCTACCCCCACAAGCTTAAAGTGTATGGAGGGGAAACAGTTGAGGTTACAATCTACAACAACGACGACTCATCGCACCCGTTTCATCTCCATGGCCACAAGTTTTGGGTAATGCAGAGAGGCTCAATACACGCGCCGTTCCCAATCAAGCGTGATACAGTATGGGTGGGGCAGGACGATTTAGTCAAGATTAGGTTTACTACGGATAATCCTGGGGTGTGGCTTTTGCACTGCCATAATGTCTGGCACAGTGCGGCCGGGATGCAGTACCCCTTTGTGGCGAGCCCTGCAAAACTAAAGGAGCAAACGCCCCCAGACCAGTGGTATGAGCTCTGTTCCAGCAGAAATTAGATTCCCTTGACGAGAATGCTGCAGGGGCCACTGAACTGGAGCATCTCTGGGTGAGTCCATTTAAATGTCTTTGCCTGGATATAGCTCCACGCACTATGGGTGTTTGTCTTTGCCCTGTGCCAATAAATAAAATATGCAGGGTCAGGGGTTGTGTGGTCCGGCAGAGCAGGTTCTGCCCGAATCATACCGAGGCCCTTTGACCAGAGCCTCTTTGTGCCTCTGAAAATCGAAGCAAACCCATCTCTAGCAATTGCGAGCCATGAGCCCAACACGTCGAGACGACCCTCGCCAAAAACAGTTGTGGGCACAGCCGAATTGTAGCCCACGAGCGCCCTTGGGGACACGACAAATGAGTGGCCCTGAGGGACGTCCACCCTAAAAATTCCGGATGAGGCACTCAGAACACACTGTTCTGTACTCTCTGCAGTGATAAATTGCCTTGCAAGGGTCCATTCATCGCCGTCTAGCTTGATTGGCTCACGGCCATCGACCAGCAAATCGCAGGGGCCAGCGGCCAGGCCGTTGCGAATTATGGGAGTTGCTGAGTTGATTGCAAGAATATTGCTGTTGATTCGAGCGGTTTGTCCTGCCTCGAGGATAAGGCGAACTGCCGATCTTGGCGGCCCTACGATCTTGAACATAAGCAAGAAACTAGGTCGGCGTTTGGGCCTAAAAGTACAAACCTACAAATCTTCTAGCTACCTGGGAAGTCTACAACGCGTCTTGGTGCTTGCCAAGCCCTGATTGAGGCGTTTTAACCCAGCCACTAAGCGCGCTAAATATTTTCAACAAAAAGCGGAGAGCTGCATGCCATAAAAAGGTGCAATTTCACGTCCTAAAACACTGTAGTGTCGAGTATCCTCGAGGATTTACTCTTGTTGAGCTTTTGCACTTTTTTCAACTCACTCAACAGCCAAAGAACGCGCCATTACCACGCTTGGCCCCAACTTTATAATAATCCAATGTGATTTATTCATAAATTTCACTCTGTTTTACACGCATTCGTGCCAAGTCGCCTGCACCTTTGTTATCTCATATGCATGCGCCTAGATAAGGTATGGCAATCAGTCGTCTGTTTTAAGGCTCTTCATGAAAAACCAGCTTTTAGAACTAGTTATTGGTAGATTCTCGGCTTGGATGCATCACAAAAAGCACGTCATAATCTTCGGTTGAGGGCATGCAAGCTTAGAACCACATTTGTGGGGGGTAAAATGGAGGTAAAAAGTGCGGCCGCGGCTAAATCCCTAGCTCAGTGTACCCATTTTTGCAGTGCTTTAACGAACCCGTGATGCCTCAATTTTCTCATCAGCAATTCCTTCGTGTTTCATCGCCTGGTGCCAAGCCGATGACATAAGCGGCATTATCACTGCTGCCATAAGTCAGCCGTCTATGCAGGTACTTATCCTATGGCATTGCTAACCATTTTCAATTGAAAAGTGAGTCGTGTTTGCCCAACTAGTTTTTTTCAGCCCCCCACCCTGAAAAATGGGGGTGTTGATCCTTGCATGAAAATTGACGATCCGGCCGGGTTGGTAGGCACCATGGGCAGTTTATCCACAAAAACCCTTATCGGCAACGCTGCCGAGAGCAGTTTTCTCGCTGTTTTTGCTTCCGTGTGACGTCTCTGTGATTGTTGGCCGCAGGCTGGGGTGGCATCAGGGAAAGGGTTATGCACCATTGTGCATGCGAGATAAGGCCTGCATGAATCCTATATAGGTGGCAGCCACGTCTCGTGACGGGAATCTCATGAGTGACGTCGAAAAGGGACTCGAGAGAGTCGAGAGCCACTCCACTGAACAGGGCGTTGTTCACCCCCAGTCTCGTGGCTGGTTTGGTGACTTTGTTGATGGCTTCAAGCCTGTAAACCTCGACAGTGTCGACACCACTGGCATGTCTCAGGCTGAGATTGCCGCTGTCTTGACTGCAAACCAGCCCCTCAAACGTTCCCTCAAGGGTCGTCACATTCAAATGATCGCCATTGGTGGTTCCATTGGTACTGGTCTGTTTATCGGATCCGGTTCCTCCTTTGCTCTTGGTGGACCCGGCTCTGTGATTTTGGCCTACATTGTTATTGGTATTATGTTGTTCTGCATGATGCAGGCTCTTGGTGAGCTCGCCGTGCGCTTCCCCGTCAGCGGTTCGTTCTCCGCCTACTCTACTCGTTTCCTCGACCCCAGTTGGGGTTTCGCCATGGGCTGGAACTATGCTCTGCAGTGGCTTGTTGTTTTCCCGCTAGAGCTTGTCTCGGCGACCTTGGTTATTGGTTACTGGAATGGCGACGATAATGGTGCAACTAATGTGTCAAAAGCCGCTTGGGTAGCACTGTTTTACGCAGTTATTGTGTTTATCAACATCTTTGGCGTAAAAGGCTACGGTGAAGCCGAGTTTATCTTCTCCATCATCAAGGTGCTTGGTGTCGTTGGCTTTTGCATCTTTGGTATTGTTGCTGCTGCCGGCGGTGTTGGTCCTGAGCACCACTACTATGGTGCTCACTACTGGCACGAACCTGGCGCATTCCACTCCGGTTTCAAGGGTTTCGTGTCTGTGTTTGTTAACGCTGCCTTTGCCTTTTCTGGTACAGAGCTCTCTGGTTTGGCTGCTGCCGAGTCTGCAAACCCCGCCAAGACTCTTCCCCGTGCCGTCAAGCAGGTGTTCTGGCGTGTGCTTTTGTTTTACGTTGTGTCGTTGATCATCTGCTCCATGCTGATCCCCTACGATGATGGCCGCCTTGGCCAGCACCACGATGGTCGTTCTTCGCCCTTTGTCCTTGCCATTACTGATGTAGGGGTCAGGGCTTTGCCTTCCATTATGAACAGTGTTATTATCATCGCTGTCTTGTCTGTTGCCAACTCTGCCGTATACGGCTGCTCCCGTACCTTGTGCGCGCTCGCCACTTATGGCCAGGCTCCCCGCTGGTTGGGATACGTCGATCGCCAGGGTCGTCCTTTGATGGCTGTGCTTGTGACCATCATCTTTGGTCTCATCTGCTTTGTGTCTGCATCCGACAAGGAGGCTACCGTGTTTGACTGGCTGCTTGCCTTCTCTGGTCTGTCTTCGCTCTTTACCTGGGGCTCGGTGTGCCTTGCCCACATTCGGTTCAGAGCTGGTATGAAGCGCCAGGGCCGCACTCTTGACGAGCTCAGCTTCAAGGCCCAGGCTGGTCTCTACGGCTCGTGGCTCGGATTCGGCATCAACATTGTCATTATCTGCCTCGAGTTCTGGGTTGCCGTGTGGCCTTTGGGTGACAGCCCCAGCGCCGACGGCTTCTTCCAGACATACCTTTCGGTGCCCGTGGTGCTTGCCTTTTACATTGCCCACAAGGCGTGGTTCCGCACTCCCCTGTTTGTGCGCGCCAAGGACATGGACCTCGACACTGGAATGCGCAACCTCAACCGCGAGCAGGTCATTGCCGAGATTGCAGAGGAGAAGGCATACGTCAAGTCTCGCAACGTCATGTACCGTCTCTACCGCTTCTGGTGCTAAGTTACAGCCACAAGCGTTTAATATATTTAATTTTGATGTAATGTCGAACATAGTATGCGATTTAATTTGTTTTGCGAGGTTTTCTGGGCTATGAGCGGCCAAGGTGACGCACCAGCGACTTGTCCCCTGGTTCGTATAAAGTGCTGGGGCACTCTACAAGAATCCTGATGATATCGGTCTTGGCAAGCTGCAAAGCGTGTTGATTCAACTTGCTGGTACCCCGCAACGCCATGCCAAACAGGCAATTGGAGTTGGAACACCCATCGCTCCGAGCCGATTCACGGTTATCGCTGGGAGCGACCTCAAGACCCCAGCATAAACCTATTTTGGCCATTCAAAGCGAGCTGTCTGGCCCAAACTACCCTCAGCGGGCGCCCCGGGGGCATGTCTTGCCGTTGAAAAACTGGGCACAATCTTGAGCGGCTACCTTTATTAGCGTCTCTAGCCTAGTCTGCGCCGTATTAATTTCGTTGGCAGTCCTGCCCCCAATCCTTTGTGGTCGCCCGTTGCTATGTGACGTCATCACGCAGCAACCTATACATAGCCGGCCCACAACGCGTGCACCCAACCAACGACATGATTGACGGCATTGCTCAGCTCAAGTTGCTGGAGGCGCTGAGGGCGCCTACTGTGCAACCATTTGAGGAGGTGCGTAGTGTCTACAATCTTGAAAACGCCGAGAACCTGCTGGAGCTCGCGGTGGGCGCCAACCCCGCTGTGTTCAAATCGGTGCTTGACTATTACGCCAAGACACGGCGCAGCATCAACGAACAAAACAAGCAGAATGGAAACACGCCGCTCCATGTTGTGGTGCTCAACAACAGGCTCGAAAATGCTCAATTGCTACTGGCCCAGCCCACCATCAACGATACAATTGCAAACAACCAGGGCGAGCTGGCGGTCGACCTGTCCAGGACGACCGAGATGCAGAATCTACTAAACAATGCCCAAACCTCATTCCTTAAGGACGTGAGCACCAAGCTCAAGCTGGCCTTTCAGAAGCGGGACCTTGTGACCTTGAAGGAGCTGTTTGCGTCGCCCCGCGTGCAGGAGCTGGTGAGTTTGAATGGCCTCGACCCTGAAACTGGTAGCTCGGTGCTACACGACGCTGCTGCTGCCGGCGACAGCGACTTGGTAGCGTTTATCCTCGCCCAGAATGCAGACCCTCTAATTCGCAACTCCCACCAGCAGGCTCCGATCGATGTTGCCAAGGACCCCCAGGTGCAACATCTGCTGGCAACAGCAGCAAAGGAACAGACAGTCACAGGCGGCAACACCGAAAAGCTCGAAGGGTTTTTGAAAAAGTGGACCAACTTTACTCAGGGCTATCGTTCTCGCTGGTTTGTTTTGGAGAGCGGAAACCTCAAGTACTATAAAAACCCCAAGGACAAGCAGCCGCGTGATTCCATCTCCTTGAGCAACGCTACAATCAAGGTGCAGTCGTCAGTGAACAAGGGGTTTGAGCTCTCTGTGCCTGGCCGCAAGCTAGTGCTCAGAGCGCAGCATGCCAATGAGGCCAATCGGTGGGTTTGGGCCATTCAGAATGCCATCTCGGCGTCTCAAAAGCCCAAAAAGAGTACCAGCTCTCAGGCCACCCA
The DNA here is from genome assembly GCA_022577815.1 of Wickerhamiella nectarea. Taxonomy (NCBI): domain Eukaryota; kingdom Fungi; phylum Ascomycota; class Dipodascomycetes; order Dipodascales; family Trichomonascaceae; genus Wickerhamiella; species Wickerhamiella nectarea. Next base: position 414,453 of record JAKIRY010000002.1, read on the forward strand.
GGCAACCCAGGCAACCCAGACCACTCAGGCCACCAATATTGCTAGCACCACAACTGCAAACACTGTTAGCGGACATGCCCGCCAGCCGTCTCAAGCCCGTAGCGCCCGGTTCATCGATGACCTGAATGATGGCGCTGTTGGCAGCGACGACGAGTTTGACGAGGAGGAGCCGATTGAGGAGCCACCCCATCCCGGAAGCATGCTTGCCGCTCTCGATGGTCTTGCTGCGCTCTCCCAGCAGCCGAAATCCGATCAACTCGACCAGACTGCTTTGGCTACTATTGCCCAGCTCAAGGGCGACATTGAGATGTGGAAGACGTACCACATGAAGATGCTGCGCCGTTTGCAGCAGCAGCTCGATAGTGCCGATAACCAGCAACGCCTGTGGGCCCAAAACTGTCGTGCCCTGGAGGTGAAGCTCGAAAAGGCCGAGGGACAGCTATTTGCTCAAAGCAAGAATAATGCTGTGGAGGAAGAGGACACTGATGTCTACTATGATACGGTCGATGAGTTTAGAGCCAGTGGTACCCACGAGCAACAGCCAGCTCAAGCGCCTGAGCCTGTTGGCGAGGCGCAGAGCGACTCCCACGGTGCGCATGGAGCAGCTGCCGGCGCCGGCGCCGGTGCTGGTGTTGCCGCCGCTGGAGGTGCTGCCGCTGCTTCTGGTGAGCACCACAGCGAGCACCACAGCGAGCAACGTAGTGAGCAACAGAGCAGTGCCCCTGCTCAGTCAAAGCCCGCTCAGGCAGAATCCTCTGAATCGACTAAAGCTCAGCTGGCGGTTGCTCAGAGTATCAAAGAGCAAAATTCCTTTGCTGGCTACGAGGCAGGCCTCCGCAAGAAGCTGCCGCTCGATGTTGACGATCGGCCCAAGATCTCGTTGTGGGGCGTTCTCAAGAGTCTTGTGGGCAAGGACATGACCAAGATGGCCCTCCCGGTGAGCTTTAATGAGTGCACCAACCTGCTCCAGCGCTCTGCCGAGGACATGGAGTATGTTAATTTGCTGGACAAGGCTGCCGCCACCACTGACGACGCCGGGTTGCGCATGGCCTATGTTGCTGCGTTTACTGCTTCAAGCTACTCTAGTACTATTGGCCGTGTTGCAAAGCCGTTTAATCCGCTTTTGGGAGAGACGTTTGAGTACTGCCGCCCCGATGGCAACTTCCGCATGATGTCTGAGCAGGTGTCGCACCACCCGCCGGTTGGCGCGCTGATGGCCGAGTCTCCCCACTGGGACTTTTATGGGCACTCCAACGTCAAGAGCAAGTTTTACGGCCGCTCGTTTGACATTGTTCCCACTGGCCTTTGGTACATCAAGCTGCGGCCCAATGCTGGCAGCGACACTGACGAAGAGCTCTACACATTCCGCAAGGTCACCTCGAGCGTTGTTGGAATCATGACCGGCAACCCGATTGTGGACAATTACGGCGCGATGCACATCACCAACCACACCAATGGCCTCAGCTGCGAGTTTGACTTCAAGGCTCGTGGGTGGCGCGGGTCGTCTGCCTACAAGGTTGAGGGCGCAATCAAGGACAAGTCCGGCAAGGAATTGTGGACTGTGAGCGGCGCCTGGAACGACAAGATCTACGCCAAGCAGTCTGGCAGCAACAAGAAGCTACTGCTGTGGCAGGTGCACGAACGGCCGACTGGGCCGTTCAACCTGACGCCGTTTGCGATTACTCTGAACGATCTGCCCAAGGGCCTCGACGAGTGGCTGCCGCCCACCGATACTCGCTTCCGCCCCGACCAGCGCGATATGGAGGAGGGCCAGTACGATAAGGCATCAGAGGACAAGAACCGCGTCGAGGAGAAGCAGCGGGCCGTGCGCCGCCAGCGCGAGGCCTCGGGCGAGGTGTACTCTCCCAAGTGGTACAAGCTCGAAAAGCACCCCGTGTCTGGCGAGGAGTACTATGCCCCCGTCAACGACTACTGGGGCAAGCGCGCCGCCAAGGACCTCAAGGAGGGCGACATTTTCTAATTGCTTTGCGGTTACCTGTGTGCTCAACCTCCGCACCCTGCTGCGTTGCTCTCTGCCCTTGTCTGCGCAATGCTTGGCGTAACGATCCGTATGCACGCTGCCCGTCTGGTGCGTTTTGCACCCACCCGCGCGCGCGTGCCGCAGGCCCCGCCGAGCCAATTTAGCCTCAGTTGTGTAGTTCAAGTATTTTAGCCGCAGCCCGCGCCCCCAATGGCGCGCCAATGGCCCTCCAGCGGCCCCCCGGCGGCCCACCCCAGCGCCACCGACTGGCCCAGACCCATCAGGCACAAAAGCCCATCACGTGCTGCCCTAACCCACAAAACGCATGATAACAAAGTTATCGTCCAATGACAAAAAAATTATGCAACTAGATTATGCTTATATTACACACCATCTCTTCTCCAGACCAGATCTTGCTAGGCAGAAGAAAAAAAAAATGGTAAACATAATTCAGGGTGCTGACGGCCCCGAGTATGACTTGCCGGCATACGACACAGGCGATGTAGCCTGGACAATGTGCTGCACGTTTGGAGTGTTTATCATGGTGCCCGGCCTTGGGTTTCTGTACTCGGGGCTGGCTCGCCGCAAGAGTGCCCTGAGCATGCTGTGGCTAACGATGATGGCCGCCGCGGTATCAATGTTTGCCTGGTACTTTTGGGCGTACTCGCTGGCCTTTTCGGCCACTGCGTCCAACGGCTACATTGGGAATCTGCGCAACATTGTTCTTCGGCACACCACCGAGGATGCGGCCGACGCGACCATCCCAGAGCTGCTCACAAGCACCTTTCAGGGGATGTTTTGTGCAGTGACGTGCGCAATTATTGCCGGCGGCGCCGCTGAGCGCGGCCGCTTTTTCCCGTTCCTGCTGTTTATCTTTTTCTGGGCCACCATCGTGTATGCGCCGCTGGCCTACTGGGCGTGGGGCCCCGATGGCTGGGCTGGCGCCCGCTGGGACGTGCTCGACTTTGCCGGCGGAGGGCCGGTCGAGATTGGCTCTGGTGTCGGCGGCTTTGTCTATGCCGCGTGCCTTGGCCGCCGCCACGAGAAGCTTTTGGTCAATTTTAGGCCCCACAACATCTCGTTTGTTGTGCTGGGTACAATTCTTCTCTGGTTTGGCTGGCTCTCGTTCAACGCCGGCAGCGCCGGCGGCGCCAACCTCAGGGCCATCTACGCGATCTGGAACTCCAACCTGACCGCGGTGTTTGCTGCGTTTTCTTGGGTCCTTTTGGACTGGCGCCTCGAGCGCAAGTGGTCCTCGGTCGCCATCTGCTCCGGCTTCATCTCTGGGCTCGTGGCCGCCACCCCTGCCTCGGGCTGCATCCCCATGTGGGCCTCGATCATCCTCGGCGTCGTCTCGGGCGTGGCGTGCAACTTTAGCACCCAATTCAAGTTTTTGCTGAGGGTCGACGACTCGATGGACACCCTGGCCGAGCACGGCATCGCCGGCATGATTGGGCTCTTATTTAACGCCTTTTTTGGTGACTCGATGATCATCAACGCCAGCGGCGGGCCAATTGGCGAGGGAGGATGGCTCAACCACAACTACAAGCAGCTCTACAAGCAGTTTGCCTACATTTGCGCCTGCACCGGCTACACGGTCGTCATGACCGCCCTGCTGGCGCTGGCCATCAACTACATCCCCGGCTGCCACCTCCGGGTGTCGGAGGACGGCGAGGCTCGCGGCATCGACGAGGACCAGATTGGCGAGTTTGCCTACGACTATGTCGAGGTGCGCCGCGACTACCTGGCTTGGGCGCCCCCCGCGCAGGGCCTCGAGGGCGCCTCGCCAAACAGATCAAACACCCACAGCAACGAGCAAGAAGCGGAAAAGGTCCGCAGCATTGCCAGATAAATAATTTATTCGTACGTACACACCAAAATCAAAACCAAAATCAAAACCCCTGCCCTTGCCGCACCCTCAGGTTGGGAGCGTGCATGCAGCCCAGCCTTACAAAAAGTAAACAATCACTGTTTGTGGATGGAAGCGCAGCTAGAGCAGCTCATCCAGGGCCTGGAGCAGCAGGACAGGGGCAGCACTCTCCAAAAGATCCTCAAATTCCTCGCAAAAATTCCCGGGGCTCCACATCAAAGCACCCGCAAGCGCACGTCCAACGCGTCGATTGACGAGTTTTGCCAGCTGCAGGACAGCTTTGCCTACAATCTGTGCGGGCGTCTTGTGCGCCTCCTGGACTCAAACCAGAACCAGCAAACGACCCTCGTCCTCCAGTGCATTCAGGGCTGCTGCCTGCTCCACCGGCCGTCGCGGCTGGTGTTTAATTCCGACAGTCGGCAGCGGCAGATGCTGCAATTGGCGCAGCACGGCGACGAGGCCACGCAGATCCTGGCCGTCAACACATTCTGCGCATTTATGGTGCGCCAGGTCGACAACATTCGCCGGTTTGAGCGGCTGGACGGGCTCAAGACGGTCACGAGCATCTTCAAGCACAAGGACACCAGCTTCAAGGTGAAACGGGCCATTCTCGAGTTTTTATTCTTTTACCTCGTGCCCGAGTCCACCCTGCCCAAGGCCGACCGCAAGACGACCGCAGACAAGCAGGTGATTCTGGGCAGGTACCTCAGCAACGTGGACGGGCTGGTGCGCGAGCTGGAGGTCAACAAGCCTTTCGGGGCAATGGATCTGGACTGGTAGCTGGCGCAGAGTTAGATAAATTATTTAAAATATGGGGCCCCGGGCTGGGCAGTTGCAACCCACCCGATGATTAACGGCATCTTTATTTATGGTCTTCGGGGCGAGGTGCTGGCGTCTCGAATCTACAAGGACGGGCTGCGAAGAGCAGTAACTGATGTGTTTAGGGTCCAGGTGATTTCCAATCCCGAGTGCAAGGTGCCAATTCTCACGCTGGGAAGCACCTCGTTTTCGTACATTCGGCACGAGAACCTCTATATTGTTGCCGTCACGAGGCACGACGTGGACGCCGCTCTAGTCTATGAGCTGCTGTACAAGTTTGTAGAGATTGCGACCCAGCTGCTCGGGGTGCTTGACGAAAACGCCTGCACCACAAAGGTGCACATTGTCTATGAGGTGCTCGGCGAACTAATTGACTTTGGCTACCCGCAGCACACAGAGCTGTCCAACTTTGGCAGCCTTTCGACTAGGGGGAGCAAGCTGCCCTCGATCAAGCCGAAAAACAAGAGCAGCCTGAGCCTCAGCCTGAGCAGGGCTGCCACCGGAGCAACCCCGTGGCGAATGGACAATATCAAGTATCGCCAGCACGAGATCTACCTGGACATTATCGAGTCAATAAACATGGTTGCCCACGGAGACGGCAGCGTGTCCTCGAGCACGATTCTGGGCGAGGTGCAGATGCGCACCCAGCTGAGCGGCATGCCGACCTGCCTGATGGCCCTCGACGACACCAGCAGCGAGGACGCGCTACAGCTGGAGGATTTCCAGATGCACCAGTGCGTCAACCTGAACGAGTTTGCCTCTGGGCAAGTAATTTCGTTTGTGCCGCCCGACGGCGAGTTCCAGCTGATGAAGTACAGAATCACCCAAGACATACACGCGCCGTTCATCATCACCGCCTCGATATCAGAGGCAGGCACTACCCACATTGACTACAGCGTCCAGCTGCGGGCCAAGCTGCCCTCGCGGACGTCGGCCTCGGACATTGTGCTGAGGGTGCCCGTGCCCAGCAACGTGCTCAAGACCAAGTTCAAGGCGAGCAGGGGCAAGATCACACACAAGCCGGGGCAGCCGTTTGCCGAGTGGCGGCTCAGCCGCATCTCGGGCAGCCAAGACTGCAAGCTGACCGGCACCGCCGAGCTCGCGCCCTCGAGCCAGGTGTGGTCGCGGCCGCCGATCGTGGTGGAATTCAGCATCAGCATGTACTGCAGCTCGGGGCTCAAGGTGCGGTACCTCAAGCTGGACGACGCGGCGGGCTACCAGCCGCTCAAGTGGCTGCGGTACGTCACAAAGAACGGCACCTACGAGGTGAGGGTCTAGACCCTTGGGCGCTGGCGTTTGGCGTTTTTATATTCAATAGCACATATCGTCATACCTATACAATCTAGTTAAAAGAAGAGGTAAAGGCCTCAGTGGCGGACTTGAGCTTCTGAATCTCTTCCTTGCTAAGCTCGCCCTTGGTGTTGATAGCATCAATAATGCCCTTCTCGTTAGCGGCAAGGTAGTCCTTGAACTCCTTCTCGTAACGGCCAACGTCGGCAACGGCGACCTTGTCGAGGAAACCATTCACACCAGCGTAAATGATGGGGGCCTGCTCGCTGGCGGCGAGGGGGCTGTACTGGGGCTGGATGAGCAGCTGGGTAAGACGCTCACCACGGGTAAGGGTCTGCTTGGTGGAGGCGTCCAAGTCAGAGCCAAACTGGGCAAAGGCAGCAACCTCACGGTACTGGGCCAAGAAAAGCTTGAGGGAACCAGCGACCTGCTTAACGGCCTTGACCTGTGCAGCGGAACCGACACGGGAGACGGAGAGACCGACGTTGATGGCGGGACGGATACCCTTGTAGAAGAGCTCGGCCTCGAGGAAAATCTGACCGTCAGTAATGGAAATGACGTTGGTGGGAATGTAGGCAGAGACATCACCACCCTGGGTCTCAATGACGGGCAAGGCAGTCAAAGAACCGGCGCCGTGGGCCTCAGAGAGCTTGGCGGCACGCTCGAGCAAACGAGAGTGGAGGTAAAAGACATCACCGGGGTAAGCCTCACGTCCGGGAGGACGACGCAAAAGAAGCGACATTTGACGGTAAGCAACGGCCTGCTTGGACAAGTCATCGTAGATGATCAAGGCGTGGCGGCCATTGTCACGGAACCACTCACCCATGGCGCAACCAGAGAAGGGAGCGAGGTACTGGAGGGGAGCAGCCTCAGAGGCAGTAGCAGCAACAATGATGGAGTACTTGAGGGCACCGTTGGCCTCCAAGATCTGGGAGAGCTGGGCAACGGTGGAACGCTTCTGACCAACAGCGACGTAGACGCAGTAGAGCTTCTTGGACTCGTCGGTGGTGTTGTTGACGCTCTTTTGGTTGATGATGGTGTCAACACCAATGGCGGTCTTACCGGTCTGACGGTCACCAATGATCAACTCACGCTGACCACGGCCAACGGGTACGAGGGCGTCGACGGCCTTGAGACCGGTCTGCATGGGCTCGTGGACAGAGCGGCGGGGCAAAATACCGGGAGCCTTGAGCTCAGCACGGCGACGCTCCTTGTTGTTGAGGGGTCCCTTGCCATCAATGGGGTTACCAAGGGCATCGACGACACGGCCGAGCAACTCGGGTCCGACGGGGACGTCGACAATGGTACCGGTACGCTTGACGGTCTCACCCTCCTTTACGAGAGCATCGGAACCAAACAACACAATACCGACCTGACCGGCTTCCAAGTTAAGGGCCATACCCTTGACACCAGAAGAGAACTCAACAAGCTCCTCGGCCTGAATTTTGTTAAGACCGAAAACACGGGCAACACCATCACCAATAGACAGGACACGTCCAGTCTCGTCGAGGGAGGCCTCAGCCTGAACACCGCGAATGCGCTCCTCAAGAATGCTCGAGACTTCGACGGGCGAGGCCTTGGCGTAGTTGCGCGCAAGGCTAGGGCGTGCAAAGCGAGTTGTCTGACGAAGTGCACTTCTAAACATGATAGCAGACGATGAGTGGAAAAGAGTCCAATGGGTGTTATAATCGTTCGGTAGGGTAACCCCAAAATGCTGCTCATTGGCTGAAAATTACTAGCGGCTTAGGTAAGTAGCGATCACGTGGCCTGCCGAGAAGTTAATGGCCTGAAATTTCAGGTTTTCGCCAGGGCTACAATGCGATTTAGCTTTCTCGCGCAATGGGGGACTCGAAAACATTTATATAGCATCAATTCGTCTACATATGGCCTAAACATTGAGCAACGTTTACCGCAATTGCAACAGCATCTCGCCGGGATTTTCAAGCAAACTACGCCATTTGCTCACCAAAAGCGCCACCGTCATTCCGTCGAGCACACGGTGATCGCCAGCCCAGCTGCAGCACATGATGCTGCGCGCAACCACCTTGCCCTCGTCGTCAAACCGCGGCAGCTTGCGGATCCGGCCAATGCCTCCAATGCACACCTGACTCTCTACAATTACGGGGCTCACATACATCCCGCCGGTGCTGCCAATGTTGGAGAGCGTAATTGTGCCCCCCGACAAATCCTCGGCACCAAGCGTCCCAGCAGCCCCTGCCTCCTGCAGCCTCTTTAATTCGGCGCCAATCTCCAAGACACTCAATTGCTCACAATTTTTGATCGAGGGCACTACCAGACCGTTTGGGGTGTCCATGGCGATTGCAATGTTGTGCGATGGCCGCAGCTCCACCGACTGCTGCTCAACTAAGAGACGGCCGTTGGCAATGGGGTAGTCTTTCAAGGCAATAGACAATGCTTTGATCATAAAAGGCATGTACGACAACTTTTGCGGCAGGGTAGCATTGACGCGGGCCCTGAGCGCCGCGATGTTATCCATCTCAATCTCCTCAGTGTACAAAAAGTGCGGGGTCGACGCAGCCTTTGCCATTGCGCTAAACATGTGCTTTCCTATACCCTTGAGAGGCTGCACAGTAGAGGCCTGGGCCATTACTGGGACGGGTCCAGCCGCTTGAGACGGCGGGTTTACCAGCTTTAGAATGTCCTCCTTCATAACTCGCGACCCTTTACCACTACCCTGGACTGAAGCAATATCAATCTTGTACTCTTTGCAGAGTCGCCGTACTGCTGGAGTAGCTATTGCCTTGGTGCCGAGTTGGTGTGGCCCATCGTCGGGTTTGAGGGGGGCGCTGAGAGGCTCGCTCTGGACTTTTTCCTTGTGATTTCTCTGCTCTTCAACTACAGGTGCATCGCTTTTTGTAGGTTGGGCGCCGCCATCAGTGTCAATGTCCAGCAGGGGCGAGCCCACTTGGGCCATTTGTCCCACCTCATAGTGCAACTGCCTGATAACCCCAGAGTATCGCGACGTGATCTCAACAGTAGCCTTGTCACTTTGGACCTCACAAATTGGATCAAACTCATCAACGCGAGCATTGGGTTGGACATACCACTGGATCACCTCGCACTCCTTGATCCCCTCTCCCACATCTGCGAGATTGAATGGCGTAAGAGCGCTCAAAAGTCTCGAGCTTGAGAACTTGCGCAGCACCTGACTGCTTCTTTGCCAATTTTGGAGCATGTTGTAAAAATCACACAAATTGTGGGGTCACGCCCTTACCCTCTAGAAGTTGGGGCAACAGTGGGGCGCGTGGTAAGCAGTAGTGGGATGGATCCAGCGATTGGCATGGTTTTGCGCCGAATAAAAGCCTGTTTGGCGCAAGATATATGCTGGTATTCGGCGTGTTTGGGCTCTGGCTCTAACGATTATTTCGAGGGCACGTAGCTCTTGTTTCAGGAAATTGACCAGCTCGCTCCCGTTGGTGTGTATATTGATGCTTTAAAAAATCTCTAATGTGAGCTAGATATCTCTATAGACGGCATCATAGGCACAAGACCCCTGTAGCAGTCTGGCTAGCACACCTCTGTGATTTCCGACTAGTGGACAAGAGCTTTATGCACTTGGGTCCCCGCTAATCACTTGATGGTCTCTATTTTATGCTAGACGGTCTTGCACCAAAGGCTCAAACTGAAACAGTAGCAAGCCCGTGTGCTCCCCAACTCCGTGCGTACCGAGACATGCCCTCCCCTTTTGAGTAGCCAGTCATGGAGGCTCTAATTCAGACAGTTTCACCAAATTACTGACTGCCTTTTCCAATTTTTCACCTCCTTGAGGTTTAAACCGCCTCCTGAAAACTAATTCAGATCGCGTGCATTGATCTGATGCAGTCATATGAAATGCCAACGTCCTCGGAGAGCAATCACCTACTAGTTCGCGGCTACCTTACAGCTCTGTTTGCAATTGCCGACCCTTTTTGCTGGCCAACTAACCCTGTTGCACTAGCTACAGCCGCTGTGCTCAAAGCCCCCGGCCGACCCGCACAAGCGAGCGAGCATCGAGCAAACGTGGCTGTAATTGGTGTTGACAGCAGCAGGTGCATGCAGCTTATTTGTAGCACATTGACCCCAATATTGCTATTCCGATATTTTTCACTTGGCGATATGCAGTGTCAAGATCACGCGACGTCATGAGATTGGAGCAAAATAAAAGCAATGGTTTGGCATTTACAATATCGATACTGTTTCTGATTGCTTGTGGTTATTTTAGCGCTGAAACGCACACTATCTTTGGATCTCGCATATCTCATGCAAGGTATGCATATCGCGCATGTGCACGTGCACAAACGTTATGAGATCGAGCCCGATAAAAAGCGGGGCAGACTCTCTGTTTGCTCCAATGGCATCTGTTTTACAATTCCCCACTACTCAGCCCACTACCTCCACAGTTTCATCTAAACCTGCTCCCCACTCGAGTTATCTTCTCTATGATGAATCCACTGATGTGTTTAACGTTCAGCCAGAGGAGAAGCGTCACACCGGCCACTCTCCCTATGCACTAAAGGCCGAGGGTCCGTCTGTTTTGAAATCATACAAACCCAAAAAGGCTACCGGAATTCTCGATGCCACCTACAAGTACACCGAGGAGACCCCCGAGATTGGCCGCACATACCACGACATTGATCTAGCCGATTTGCTTGATAACGACGAGCTCTTGCACGATCTCGCAGTGACTATTTCCGAGCGCGGCGTTGTCTTTTTCAAGAACCAGCACAACTTGACTGTGGAGCAGCAAAAGGAGATCACTCAAAAGATTGGTCTGGCTGCCGGCAAGCCCAAGTCGAGCGGGCTGCACATTCACCCCACTGCCTTGGCTGGCGGTCTCGTCAAGGACGACAAGATTGACCCCGAGATTTTCCTGGTGAGCTCCCGCCTATTTGGCAAGCTCTATTACCGGGAGCGCAGCAACCTGCCCCGCCACCTGCAAGTTGTTCGCAAGGATAACTTGGAGAACAACTGGCACAGCGACATCACCTTTGAGCCTGTGCCTGCCGACTTTAGCAGCATGCGCCTGATTGAGTCTCCCAGCGGCAACCCGACTGCCGAGGACCTTGCCAAGGTCGGCGGCGGCAAGACCGGCGGCTCTGGCGGTGACACTCTGTGGGCATCAGGCTATGCGCTTGCCGAGCGGATCTCTCCCAAGATGCTGGAGTTTTTGGAGACCCTGACTGGCGAGTACTCGCAGCCCCGCTTCCGCAACGCCACCGATAAGAACAGCGTTCCCTTTTACAGCGCGCCTCGTGGTGCCGAGGAGAATGTCGGCGACTACCTGCTGGCCCACCACCCAGTCATTCGCACCAACCCCACCACTGGCTGGAAGTCACTGTTTGCCGTTGGCGAGCACTTTCAGGGCTTTAACGGCCTGACCTCGACAGAGTCACAGATCATCAAGGACTACATTCTGCGGGTGCTCCAGTCGACGCCCGAGATCCAGGTCCGCCATAAGTGGAACGCTGGCGACATTGCCATCTGGGACAATCGCTGCACATACCACAGCGCCATCTACGACTTGCTTGGCGACTCGAGCGCTGTGCGCACCGGTATCCGCGCCATGGGTGTTGGCGAGCGCCCCTTTTTCGACCCCGAGAGCAAGCTCCGGTACGAGGCACTGGCCGGCGAGCAGTAAAAAAGTAAATAAAAGATAGAGATGAATTGAATGATTAAATCACTATGGTGCCAGGACATTTAGGTGTCAGGACATTTATGGCGCTGGGACATTTATGGTGCTGGGACATGTAGCCAAGTACTGCGGCGGCCAAAACAGCAGGCACATGAACCTGCACAGCCGCTGGCGCCTGGCGGCCGCTCGCGTCACTCCACTATTTAGTAATCCTTGCACGTGACCTGGAGTTGCCATACGCTGACCAACCAATCACCGACATCCCCAATGCTCAGAACCACTTTGAAGAGCGGCCGTCCCGTGTTTGCGCGCTGCAACCACCGCATCGTGCACGAGTACAACGCCGAAAAGGCCAAGGAGTTTGCCGAGAACGCCAAGCACGTCATCGAGCACAACGCCGGCACCACCAAGCTGTGGAAGAACATCTCGCTGGCCACCGTGCCCCTGATTGCCGCCTGCGCCTACTACGTCTACGGCAACGAGGCCCACCACCTGTCGCACCTCAAGCACGTGAGCGAGGTCCCCGACGAGGAGTGGCCCGTTGAGTTTGAGTACCAAAACGTCCGCTGGCGCAAGTTTTTCTGGGGCGACAAGACCCCATTCTGGACCTGGGCCAACCACAAGAAGGAGGAGTAGATTTTTTAAACCTTTTTTATAGCCTACACCTACGCATTAAATACAAACAGATTATTCGTGGCGGCGATCGCCATTGAGTTCTGGTCGGGGTGCCAACTGAGATGCAGAATGGATTTGCGAAAGTCGGGCTGCTTGCGCGGCCGTGCCCGCATCATCTGTGCCCGGTTCCTGCCCTTTTGCTTGGGCGACTGGCTGCGCTTGCGGAAGGCCGCCTTGTCGGCCTGGAGCATCACAACCTCCTCGTCGCTCGACACGAGTGCATTAGGGTAGATCAAAAAGTTGTTGCTGTAGGTGCCGGTGACCAGACTCTTGGAGTCTCCCGAGACCTCGACCTCGAATCGGTCAAAGATCGAGTCCGACTCGTAGGTTGTGCAGAGGATGTTGCGGATGTTCTCGTGGACCTTGATGGTCTTAATTGGGTGCGAGTCCATGTTGACGTCCCAGATCTTCACCGTCATAAAGTCGCGAGCAATGATGTAGCGCCCATCGGGGCTGAACTTGATGTCGCTGATGGAGCTCGTGAACTCGGTGAAGAACGACTCGCCGACCGGGTCCCACCTGTCCTCGTAGACCTTGCTGGAGCTGTCGCACAGCGCACGCTCCCTCATATCGGCCAGGCGCACCGCGCCCTTGCAGGTCGAGTACATAAAGAGGTTGCAGTGGGTCGGGTGGCACTCGGCAGCAGTGATTACGTCTGTGAGCTCCTCCATGGTCGCGGGGCGAATGTCGACGATATTAAACGACTGGTTGGCGTGCTGCATGTTCCACAAGTTGATGCGCAGATCGTCGCTGGAGATAAACGTCTCATTGTCGGAATTGATGGAGATGCTGTTGATATTATAGGTGTGCGCACCGCCATAGATCTTGCGAGGGGTTGTGGCGACTATCGTGTCGTGGAGATTCATCCGTGGCAGCCTGAGCTGGTCCATGGAGACAAAATCGCCCGGCTGGGCCCTGTCGGTGTGGTTGTTTTCAGCAACCACCTTGAGGCTCTTGTTGAACACCTTCCACAGCTTTATAGTCTTGTCGTTTGTACTGAGCAAAAAATGTGCATTATTCTGGCGCCGGCACCACTTGATCTGATTGATTTTCTCCTCAATTTCTAGACTTTTTAGATAGTCAAACTCTTGCTCGTGCGACTGAAACTCTGTGAGAAACTTGTAGTCGCATTTTTTGTTGCCGCTCTTTTCAAACAGCACCACCCGCCCGCCGCGATCTCCCGTGGCCAGAAAGTCGCCCGAGTGATCAAACTGCACTGCACTGATCACATCGCTTTCGGTTATGCTATCGATGTCGCTCTTGTCGCCAAAGCATTGGCTAAACGCCCAGTTTGTGGTATCGCTGTTTGCGGGCATGAAGTAAAGCGCTGACAAACCCGGCTCTGGCAAGAAGCAGCCTCCATCCCACTAACCCCCTGTACCCCCCTCTTTTTGAAATCTTAAAAATATGGAAAATAAGCCAAAGCGCAAATTCGCCCCAAAGGCCGTGGGGAGAAGATCTGAAAAGGAGCGCGAGGAAAGCGCTCCCGTCGTAAAGGAGGAGCCAAAAGAGCGCCAGCCGTTTCAGCCCGGGGTCGGGCCTCGCAGGAGGCGAGAGATCAAGGGCGAGTACCTCGACGACGTCCAGGGCCCCCTCTCGGCGCCAAGCCTAGTGGACCCGCGGGGAGGCCAACGGCGCGCCTTTGGTGGAGGCGGCGGCGGCGGTGGTGGCGGCTATGGAGGCAGCGGTGCAATGGCCTCGCGGTCGGGCGTGCACGCGCAGCAAACGGGCGGCGCCCGCGAGCCCCAGGGCGACCGCGTCAACATTGCCGATGACAATGGCTTTTTTGCCCCGCAGGTGGTGTCCAAAGAGGCCCTCCAGAGCAGCGAGGAGCCGGTGCTGGACCATGGGAACCTGTACCTGTTCAACGTCCCCAAGCTCGAGCCCGCAGAGCAGGGCAAGGACAAGGTCAAAAAGGAGGAAAAGCCCGAGGACGAGGACGGCATGCAGGTGGACTCTACTCGCCAGGTGGGGACCCTTCGCAAACACGCCTCGGGCAAGGTCACCATGCTCATTGGGGACCAGGTGTACGACCTGACCACGGGCGTGCCCACAAACAGCGTGCAGGATGTCGTTTTGCTCAGGGACGAAAAGGCCTACAAACTGGGCTCTATCGACGGCCGCATGGTGCTGGTGCCGAACTTTGCCTAGGGGCCCGGCGGCAAATGTGGCGGCTTAGACTATACCACCTCTTGATGCCGCTAGGAGAATACCTGATCTACCAAGCGGGATACGTCCCCAAATCCGATGTTGACGCCCAGATCCGCTGCTGGGAGTGCCTAGGCAGGGCCCTCAAGGCCGTCAACAAGGAGGTCGCCGGCGGCGACGACGGCGGCCGCCCAGAGCTGGCCCAGCTGCAATCAGTGCGGGGGCTGCTCAAAGACCTTGCCGGGTCGTACAACTGGCGCAAGGCTGAGAACTTTTGGCGGTACTGGGACAAGAACAAGCAGCAAGTCATCAGTCTCTGCCAGGAGGGCGCCTACCTCGACCAGGTCGAGTCGCTCGAGGAGGGCCGCTACTACAACAGCTAGGAGCAGCCGCCGCGAGCCGCTGCGAGCCAGCGCGAGCCACTGCGACCTCGGGCCGGCCCTCGTCACGCAATGCGTTTTTTTATATACAATAAATAATTTAATAGCCAAATACTCGTCCTGCTTCTAAATCGCCGAGAATGACGTCGCCGTCGACCTCGTCGCCGTCGCCCTCGACTGCCTCAACAACCGAGAACCGGACGGCGTCCCAGCACTTCCAGAACCGGCTCGAGGCGTCCTGGTCATGTGAGTCGACAAGGTCGCTCATATAATATTTTGAATTCAGCAACTGCTTTTTCTGCATCATGAGCTGTACTGTGTGAGCCTGCTCACTCACAGCGTCCGCGTCGTCCTCGGACGCGGGGGATTTGGGGGTATAGCGCTGCTCCTCTGCCTGCAGGGTGGAGTCGCAAAACTCGGCCCAGACGGCGTCGATGCCGGTGAGCAGGTACTCAAAGCACCTGCGCCGGGCCTCGCGGTCCGCGTCGGACGCGATCGAGCGCCGGCGCATCTGCTGCTGGCGCCGGAACAGCACGCTGGACAGAAACTCCTGCTCGCTGCCAGAGTCGCCGTACGCGTGCGGCGACATGGGCCGGGTCAGGGGCTTGCTCAGCGTGGGCGCGGCAATGCACACCGTGCGCCGGCGCTTGCGCGCCCGCAGAGACCGCAGCGGGCTGGCGGCGGCGTCGTCGTCGCTGTCCTCGTCCTCGCTGCTCTGGGCGTGCTTGCCCTCAGCCACAAATGACCGGATGGGTGTGGCGCTCAGGTCGGGCTGTGGCGTTTGTGGCGCCCCGTTCTCACAGAGGACAGGGTGGCGGGTGCTGGCCTTGGCCGGAGGGGCCGGGCCGCAGAGGCTGGCAGCAGAGCGTTCGGCAGCTGCTGCTAGGGGGATATTCATTTGGCAAACACTCAAGCGGGGACTTGGGCGAGGTGTGCTTTTCGGGTTGGACACTAGAGACTGGTGAATTATGTTGCCGGTCGTTGTCGATTCCAAGGGGGGGCTACGCCTGCGTCTGTGTGGTTGCTGTGGAGTGGTTGAAAACTTTGTCAGCGAGGAGGCAATGAGCGCGTCGCTGGCCAATTAAACTCTGAAACGCCGGTAGGGTAACTGTAATTAGGGTCACGTGATGCTCTTGTGGAATGTTCTCTAAAATCTATCCGCCCCAGATTCCCAGCGCAGGCAAGCCGGCTCCATTTGCCCAAAGAGCTCTCGTCTCTCAAACCGTCGGTTGCCGTTGGTGGCCGTCTCCTAGGTGACGCTCCATGCATAGCCCAGATTCCAGCACCAGCGCGTCTAAAACTAGAAAATTAACGCGTCCCGCGAGTTTCTCTTTAAAATAGCTTTGAAACCAGCCGCGTTATACATTTAGCGTCTTTTGCGCATGCTGCGCACCCTAGTTGCAAGTCACAACTGGGCCTAGGTTTAGCAAATGTCTACACCTAAAACTCGGCGAAGCGCACACTTGCACCTGCAACTCGTAGATGTTGTTTGTAGTACACAACATTGCCTAAAGTACAACATTTGCTAGCTAGTTTTTATCGAGACGTCGGCCGCGTGGTGCCTCCCACAATGTCAAGGGGCAGGACTCGGCAGCGATTCCGGCGGCTGAGAGCATCAATTCATAGAGCACGGCACGCGAGGGGCATAATCGAGGAAAAGGAGGAGAGAATCAGGCTTCTTATGGAGCAGATTGAGAGTCTGGAGGCGGCAAACACCCTGCGAGAGCTGCCGTTTGTGGCCACTCCCATCGACACTACTCCCTTTCCATACAATGAGCAGGACATTTGCACTCTGCAGACGTTTGCCAACGACAGCCGGATTGGAAACACCTCTTCCTCGCTCAGCTCGGTGCTGCACCGCGGCTCTGGCTTGGCCTCGCGCAGATCAGCCGACTCGAGGCTGCAGGGCACCATTGACAAGGAGAACCCAGCAGCAGAGAACCTCTCGTCCTTGTTCAAACGGGGGGGCCCTCGCACAATTGGCCGTCGCCAGCGGCCGCTGCAGGCGTCAAACATCGTCAACTAGGGGCCGCCACTAGCACTAGACGCAGCCGCACAACATGTATCGCTATATAGCTTGAGCTCCTACTCTAAATCTCACTGGGCTCGCTGGGGCCCACTTGGGCTGCCACTGGGGCTCCCACTTGGGCTCCCACGCTGACAACACCAACCTCCTTCTTACACATGTCCTCTGCTGTTCCTGGCGGTCCCAAGGCTGCAATTAGACGCCGCGCAAACCAAGAGCGCAAGGCCACCTCCTCGAGCGAGCGCCCCGCTTCCACTCAGGCCGCGGGCGCTGGCGGCTCCTCAAACACACTCCTCAAGCTCTACACTGACGAGTCGTCTGGCCTCGCCGCAGACCCCGTTGTCGTGCTCGTGGCTGCTCTCGGCTTTATTTTCTCGGTCATTTCCTTGCACGTGGTGACCAAGATCGCCACCAAGCTCTCCTCTTGAACGGTGCCTGCCGATGGCGCGCTGCTCAGCTAAAATCCTGTCAATAAATTAATTTAAACCATTGATTAATCAAATGAGCTCTTTTGCTTCTATTGGGCTGCTCTTTAGCTGCTCAGCGGCGGATGATAAGGCCAGAAACAGGTGCGCCTGGCGCCGCCCACGTCCCTCGTGTCGCGCCGATTGTGGCCCGTTTGCCGCTTCAGAAAGCACCTACTCTCCAAAATACACCCGCTGGCTGAGCATACGCTGTATGGGCTGCTAAAGCTGTCTTCGACAAACTCCAATAGACAAGGGGCTCAAATCAAGCAGCTCACAAAAAGTACTCTATTCTATCGAAATTGGTGAACATCATCTACATATCAAATCTACATCAGAATTTCCACCCGGAAATGCTGAACTAGCACTCCAGCGACCATCTGTCGCCGATGCCTCCCCCGTGTCTTGTCGCCTTCCCCCAGACAAGCAGACTCTATAGAGCAGAAAAAAGTACCACTACTTTTACGTCTAAAAGTTCTCTCCCCAGAAAGACGCAATTAACTTGATCCTTTACTTGATTCCACCGGTAGAACCAAGCGCTCTAAATATCTCCCCCAGTTCCCACAGGTCGTCAGCCTCCAACTCCATCTCTCAAAATAGCGTCAAGGCAATCAAGCTTTAATTGCAAAAAGCTTGCTTGCTACCTTTATTTCTAAAGGCCTTTCCCCAGAAAGCCGCAGCAGCCTTTCGACTCGACACCACCCCTCGAAATAGAGACAGAGAGCATTCAAACCTCCAGGCAAACGCCGGCAATGACACTTTTATTGCTAAAAGTTCTTTCCCCAGAAAGCCGCCGCCGCCTACAAACTCGACTTCACCGTGAGCAGTGAAGGCAAGCGCCCTGTCCATCCGACTCAAGACTACCAATAAAGGCAGACTCAAGCACTCCAATCCCCGGCACCTACCGTTGAACCCACAGCTCACCCACTTCCAAGAAAGAACGCATGTTGGGCCAGTGGTACCCAGCCCTCACTTTGAATGGATCAGCTCGCTGTCTAAACTGCGTGGGCAGCAGCGAGAGACCTCCCGGCGAGGAATCAAGCTGGGGGTAGGCCTCTCTTTTATAGCCCCTCTGTGGCAGCACGCGGTTGCAAACCCAAAACGGAAGCTCCTGGTTTTGAGCTCAAACAACGGATGTACGGTATGTATCGTGATCTTATATTGACTAGTTGCTGTATATCTGTGTCTAAATTATATTGCAACGGCTACCAAGATCCCATACACCAGGTTTACTGGGGACCGCAGCTTATTCTTAGAGCGAAGTCCCAGCACTGGAACTCTATTCGACCCTACTCTGATAAACAGCTTAACCATCAAACAAACAAAAACATGATAAACGCCATGCAATACCTATTTCATATCTCGCTTCGAGAAAACAAGAAAACATGCGCCCAAGCGAATCAAGGCTGAAGGTCGCGGGGGGCTATGGCCCACATGCAAGAGGAAGTTCAGGCTGTAATACCTTGCCCGTAAATTGATTCAGCGTGAGACGAGTCTTTTCTGGCCATGTCCCTAATGGAAACACAGTATACACAATGAACGAGGTGCTTGGTGCATGCAATGCAGCAGCTTTTAGAGCAGAACGAACGCTGCAGAGAGCCAGCTGTATATTATAACATTCTATTTGACTTGATGCTTACTTTGGAACTTGCACTTGTAAAATCTGCTTTGTGGGCCACCTAACCCCACTCGACCCGCAATTACTTTATACGCATCAATAGCCCGCAGAAACAAACAATTCTTAATGAGAGCCAGATCAGTAATTGGGAGTCTAGCTTCAGCTGTCTTGATCATTACTGGGGAAATCTGGCTATTAATATGTGACTCTATTGAACTACATGTGATGTCAACTCTCCCGTTCAAGTTCTTCCTCTGAAGCGGAATGGGCTACACTTTGGCCCCGCAACTCACAAGTGTTGATGTATAGTGCCAGATCAAATCGCTTTCATCGGGCTCCTCAACACTGGTTGAAGAGAGACCTCATATTGGGGCATGATAGACGGACGGTTTAGAGTAAATAACGAGACCCTCCTCACACGCTCGGAGTATTCATTTAGTCTATAGTGAATTAGAACTATAGCAATACACACTTTGCAGGTTTTGGTGGATTTTTGAGCTGCGTGGTGTTTTCAAACCAGACTTTGCCATCAAGGCATTTAGTAGGTGATCATTGCAACTAAAAGGGAGATGGAAAGCACACACACACTGTTGTATGCTGCTCGCTTAAATATCTGGAAGCATCAGCGAAATCAAGCTTAATTCAAGGAAGGCCATTTTTGGCGGTCAAGCAACCAAGTGTTGATCTCTTAGGTAGATAGGTGTGCGTTGAAGGTAAAAGGTTAATGCTAGCTATAACATATGCCAGATAAGGAAAGAAGATTATGCTCAAGTTGCTGTTACGTTGATATATGTGGCTATCCTGCCGACTGTACTCAAAGGCAATGCGGGCCTACTACTAGCTACATATGATCGCACATATCTCAAGTTAAAGAGGATTATCTACATGAGCTTTATCGAGCCTCCTACCATTGTATAGACCGTATAGACCGCACGAATGCGCCACGAATTGCAAGGCCTTTCCTCCGTTGAATAAAGGATGCCTATGGCTCCAATCGTGAAAGCCAATAAAAACTGAAGTCCAAATACAAAGCGCGAATAATAATAATTTTTTTCCGTACGGCCTATAAAGTCTAGATTGCGCAAAAAACTCTTGGCAGCTTGGCGCTGTTTTCAATCTGTATTATTGCCATTGTGAAACGCTAGGCTGCTCCAAAGGCTACAATTATATCAGATTAAGGTTCGGGAGATACTGAAATAGGTATACGATAGTGCAGGCGGCACTAATTCACTCGAGCATGTGCTGAAGGTCGAGTGTGACGACGACGCGACTGTTAATTTGTGGGCTGGCAGAAAGAGAGGGCACAAGCTCACAAATTGGTTGAAGCATGGTAGAATTTGCCGTAAACACTGCAGGCGTCTGCCTTTACCTCTTGGCAAGCGGCGCTGCGATCTCAACAATGTCTGTGCGAACGGCTTGGCAACAGCTGCCATGGCCGTACCAAGCCAGCTGGGCACACGCCCTGGCCGGATTGAGAGAGCCTGAGACATTGAAGTAGACTCTGCACCCAATGGCGTGATTCCCCCAACCATTGCCAGAGGAGCAGCAGGTGCTCAGAATCAGAGTTTTGACGCACCGCTTGCAATACAGTACCATTTCGGAAATCGCCTTGAAAACGATCGGCTCCATCGGCCTCTCCGCGTGCATGGGTTAAATTTGAGATATTTAGGGCATCCACATGGGCATATGCATGCACATGCATGCGCTATTGAGACACAAACTATTTACGGTTAGAGCCGGCAGCGCGAAAGTCGTCAAAAAAATGCTTTTGAAGAGCAGCGATGTCAAGCCACATTGCACATGAGTACCATTGAATCCTAATTTGGACAAGCTGATTAGATATTTTGACTGTATGCGCTTCCCCGGATAACGCAGGTGCATTCATGACTAAGGACATGTAGCGGTCGTATGTGCGCAATTTAGTGGGGGAAGTGCATGAGAGAGCAATCTGCCATTGTGTCACCCAACCGGTTTTGGGCTAGGCTGCCCTTTTTGCGGCACTGCCGGAACTAAGCTCAATTGCCACATTAACTTCCCAATTTGGCTTATTCATAGCCATGCACCCCACCTTTTACATCCCGCCATGCCTCAGCAACGCACAGGCACGTATGCATGCCTCAGCAACTCGCATGAATTAATGCAGAGTGACGCAATTGGGAATTTGTATTTAATAGTGCATTTACCGAGAAAGAATAGATCATCACAAAATGGCAGGCCTCTCAGTTGGGTACAAGGTCTACAATCCCTACATCATCGCCATCATTGCCACAATGGGTGGAATGCTTTTCGGTTTTGACATTTCTTCAGTGTCTGCATTCCAAGGCCAAGACTATTATCAGGACTTTTTCTTTCGCAATTGCACCACGGCAAACGGCTGCAATGCAGCTACGCGTCAATCTGGTATCACTTCCGCCATGCCTGGTGGCTCTTTTCTCGCCTGTCTAGTCGCTGGCCCACTATCTGACCGCTTTGGCCGCAAAGCCGCTATTCAGCTCGCTTCTCTTATCTGGTGCATTGGTTCTGCCATTCAGTCCTCCTCGCAAAACCTCGTACAGCTAGTACTCGGCCGTCTAATCTCTGGTGCTGCCATTGGTCTGGCCTCTTCCCAGGTACCTGTCTACATCGCCGAGCTCTCGCCAAAGCACATTCGTGGCCGTCTTGTGGGTGTTTTTCAATGGGCCGTCACCTGGGGTATTCTCATCATGTTTTACGTTTCCTATGGCTGCTCGAAAATCAAGGGCAATGGCTCCTGGCGTCTTGCGTGGGGCCTTCAGATTGTTCCTGGTCTTTTGCTGTTTTGCGGTACTCTTATTCTCGACGAGTCCCCTCGTTGGCTCGCCACCAAAAATCGCTGGGATGAAGCTATCCATGTTATTTCGATGGTTCAAGCCAAGGGCAACCGCGACGATGAGAATGTCCGCATCGAGGTCGAAGAGATCAAAGAAGCCGTGCGCCTCGAGCACAATGCTCGCATGGGTATCCGCGAGATGTTTACTGGCAGCGTCAACATTCGCCGCTCGTTAATTGGTATCTGGTGTCAAATTTGGCAACAATTGACCGGTATGAATGTCATGATGTACTATGTCGTCAAGGTATTTACCATGGCTGGATACTCCAACAGTGCAAACACCACACTAA
Organism: Wickerhamiella nectarea; assembly: GCA_022577815.1. Lineage (NCBI taxonomy): Eukaryota > Fungi > Ascomycota > Dipodascomycetes > Dipodascales > Trichomonascaceae > Wickerhamiella > Wickerhamiella nectarea. The sequence continues at coordinate 436,494 of JAKIRY010000002.1, forward strand.
TTGCCTCCTCGATTCAGTATGTGCTCAACGTTGTAATGACCATTCCTGCTTTACTATTCATTGACTCGTGGGGTCGCCGTCCCCTACTGATCTTTGGTGCTATACTTATGATGGGATGGCTATTTGCACAGGTAGGTATCTTTGCCAGGTACAGTGAGCCCACAGGCCCTGAGGGATATATTGCATACCCGGGTGCCACTCCCGACGACAGTGTCATGATTCGTATCCCAGAGAGTAACAAGGCCGCCTCTAGAGCTGCTATCGCTGTTTCGTACTTGTTTGTGTGCACATTTGCTCCCACGTGGGGTCCAGCTGGCTGGATCTACTGCGCTGAGATCTTCCCTATGGAGCAGCGTGCCGTGGGTAGCGCCATTTGTGCTGCTGCAAACTGGATCATGAACTTTGCTATTGGTATGTTTACCCTGCCAGGTTTCCAAAACATCACATACAAGACGTACTGCATCTACGCATCGTGTTGCTTTGCCATGGCTATCCACGTATTCCTCATGTTCCCCGAGACCAAGGGTCGTACTCTTGAGGAAGTTGACATGCTTTTCAAGGCAAACGTTCCTGCCTGGAAGTCACATAAGTGGGAGCCTGAGTTCAGACCAAACATTCACGACATCAACGCTCTCAACGGCGGTCGTGCCCCTAGTATCAAGGGTGGCTCTGCAGAACATGAGGAGGACATTCGCAGTTCTTTCAGTAATACAGAGAACAAAGTTTAATTTATAGGAGTTTTATCATGTGTATTAACGAGCATGTCCTCTCTTGTTTGAGAGCAGTGGTAGCTATTCAGAACTAGCCCGTTTGGTCCTGCGCACATGTCACAAAGCTTGCCTGTTGCGCTGGAGGCCCAGAAATGCGTGCGCTATATACGCTAATATCAGCTGGTGCTGGGGGTGGCCAGCCTCGGTGTTCCGAGTTTTATGGGCAGAATGAGCAGCAGTGTTAGCAGGGGGGAAGTTACGAGCCACCTGTGCGAAAGATTAGAGTGCGCTGAGGTACTGTATAATTGCGGTTCACTACTACACTTACCGAGGGTTGTCATTTCCAAGCATTTGGAGTCTAAATCGCAGCTTGGGTAGTTCCCGTCAGTTTTATCAAGTCAAGAATAGTAGTCCTATATAAGTAAATAGCAGCTAAAAACGCTGTGGAGAAAATTGTTTTTTGCTTGCCTTGCAATACAAAATTTTAGAATTTTATAGAGCTAACTTTGTATATGTTCAGCCGGATTCGACACCAACAACTAGCGGTCTTAGCTCAGTTGGGAGAGCGCCAGACTGAAGTCATTCGGTCATTTATCTGGAGGTCGTGTGTTCAATCCACACAGACCGCATATCTTTTTGTTTTTTTTTGGCCAGCCTTTTAATCTTTTGATGGATTTACTAGTCAAGGTTGTCTTGTTGAGTTGAGGATCCAACTATTCAGCTATTTCGCGATAATTGTGTTTTGCAGCTCAAGGTGAATTAGGCGCTCAGATTGACTCACTGGGTTCTTGCAGAGTGGCATTTTTGCAATAAATGATAATTAAATACAATAAATTAGAGGATGTTCGCCAAGACGCTCTCTGAGCAGTATTGCCGTACGTACCATTGAGTGTCAAAGCTCTCGTCGTCGCTCTCAATGGTGATGTCTGCCTGGTCAAGGTCCGGGGCAGAATCTTTGTGGGGATCGCCCATTCCTAATGCAATGTCCTCTAGTTCTTCTTGTGATGAGGAGACCGGGGCCTTTGCCTTTGAGTTTGACGGGGAAGCCGACGTTCCCGGAGGTATCGACAGAGGCAAAGGCTCACTGTGAAATTTTTGGTTTGCTGGGGTGCTTGAAACAAGCTGCGAGCTATGTGATTCGCCATCCGAAGAGTGGATGGACTCTGGCGATCCGGCGCCGGCAAAGGCGAAAAGTCGTTGTGGCTCGCAGTGAGCGAGCTTGCGCTTTTTGGTCGGCTTGACGGGCGTGGTGATGGGGCTGCTGGAGGGAATGACCTGATTTACGAGGGGCATTTGTGTGGCAATGGAGAGAGCGGGAACGCGTCCAAGTTTCGCGACTTAATAATGTGTCAGCAAATTACTTCTGCCCTCATGTGATTTTGACTCCCACCACTTTGCCGTCGTCCTTGAGGGCTGATCCATCGCCTCGTTTCTGTAGTTCCTGAATGGCCATGATCAAGACTGTTTCGTCGACGCCGAGCAGCTGGCGGATCGTCTCGCCCTCTTGAATTTCGTAGATTGTTAAAACAGAATTGTTGTGGCCGGTGTCGTCTGCCCAGCTTTTTAGCGTTGATGCGATCTCTGCCGGGGTCTGCCACCAGACGATGAAATCGGTCTTTTGCTTTTTGGAGGTCCATTCTCCCCGCGAGTTGGAGGCCACATGGTCGAGCAGCTCCTGGGCAACCTCGGGCTTTAAACTGCGGTCGATCTGGGTGTTTGTAAAGAGCTTGTGGGAGGCCGAGAGGCGCCAGATGTTTTCGTTTTGACAGTACTGCAGTATCAGGGACTGCCAAATGTCTCTTTGGGCGGCCCATGTTTGCTCATTGCGCTGCTTGGTGAACAGCGGGGGGTAGTTGTACATGTCCATCCTGGAGGTGAGAGGTTGACAAATGGATCGCGAGGCCCTTGAGCAGGCGCTCGAGGCGGCGCTGCGCGAGCCCCTTGTGGAGACCAGTGAAAAGGCTGAGCTGGTTGAGCTTGTGCGCCAGGTCGAACGGCTGCAACGGCAGTTACAAGAGCTGGATGCCCAATATCTATCTACATATGCTGGTGGGGTTGAGACTAGCGATGGCGCGGACGAGTGGCCCACGCGGGTGGCCGACTTTGCGCAGGGCATTATTGCTTGTCTAGGCACCGATTTTAGTAAAAACGAGCAGCTAAAGCTCGTTATGCTTGACCTTCACCAAACAGGCGAGAGCTCACGACCGACCAGTTAACCGCGCTGAACCAGTCGCGGATGTACTTTTCGCGGCCGCCGATGCCAAAGTCCTCAATGTAGGCGTGCTGCCACAGGTTCAGGGCCAGGAGACAAATGTTGAAATTCTTGGTGTTTTGGGCAACCAGGGCGTCGGTCTTTTCGAGGATTTTGGCGCTGTCCTCGTCGATAGCGCAGTTGAGGTCTGTGGATTGCTGGCGCGCAAAGTGGTACGGGGTGCCTGCGTTGTTGCTGGCCAGCACCTGCAAATCCTTGGCGGGGGTCTCCACGAGGAAAACCCAGCCGTTGCCGTGAATCGTGGCGGCAGCCTTTTCCATAGCTTTACCCAAGTTTTCAATAGACCCAAACGAGCGCTCAACACGCCGGAGGAGAGCAGGCGATGGGCTGGTGGCCGCAGATGCGGGGGCCAAACTCTCGAAAAAGAGGTGGTTGTTGTGGGCTTGCGACGCATAGTTGAAAATGTGCGCCGAGTCGCGCCTTCTTGAGGTGTTGAGCAGGATATGGAACGGGATGCGCACTGCGTCATCGGTGTCAATCGTGGCCTTTGAGAGCTTGGCGAGCAGGTCTGACTGGTGCTTGAACCACGCTGTGTTGAGCGCCTTTTTGGAAAACACTCCAGGCACCGCGTCAAAACTTAGACTGGGGACGGTGTGCAGCCTTCTGATGAACATTTGAAGAAAAAAGTTATGTAACTGGTACCCTTGAAATGTCGGGCTGATTTCCTTGACTACAAATTGGGCTACGGTAAAGCGGTTACGGCTAGTCAACATTGGAGGAGTCCACAATCGGAATCACTGGAGCGGCGCTGAGCGAGCTCACTGCGTCGTCGTCTACAGCTCTGCTGGTGGTGAGCCTTTCAGGCTCCTTGATCGCCTCTACCTTGTTTGCAGCTGGCTTGCCATCGCCCCTGCTGAAGCGGTTGGCCAGTCTGGTGACCCGGGCTCGCACCTTGCCCTCAACAAAGATCAGGTAGTTTAGCGGCCCCACCAAGAGAACGGGGAGAACTGGCATGCTGCGGCAAGACGCGGGGCCCGCCGCCACTTTTATATTGTAGGGCTGCGACGCGTGGATTGTTGTAGTGCGACACCGTTGTGCGTGTGCGCGCGCATTGCATTGCATGACGGCGTTTCAGGGGGCCCATGCATTGTCAACAAGACTCGTCCCCCCAGCAGGCCTGCGTGTAGCTCAGTCTAGTTTAGACTCGTAATAATTCTCATATACACTGGCTCAAACAAAATATATTCAGCTCATGGAGGGCCCTCCAGCGCACTTGTAATCATGAAGATCGCGATCGATAGAGGTGGTACCTTTACAGACGTGTACGCGGCTTTTGACGACAAAGAGGTAGTATTCAAGCTTCTTTCGGTTGATCCGACAAACTATCCCGATGCCCCCAGCGAGGGTATTCGGCGAGCCCTGGAAGTAATGCGTGGGTGCTCAATCCCCCGGGGACAGCCATTGGATCTAAGCGGGGTCGAAAGTATTCGGATGGGCACTACAGTGGCCACAAATGCTCTGCTGGAGCGCAAGGGCGAGCGCGTAGCCGTGCTGGTGTCCAAGGGCTTCAAGGACATATTGCAGATCGGGCAGCAGGCAAGGCCGGATATATTTGATCTCCAGGTGCGCAAAATGGATCAGCTCTACCAATTGATTGAAGAGGTTGATGAGCGCGTTACGCTAGACCACTTCACAGAGTCGCCAGACGCGGCGCCTCCGTTCGAGCCGGGACCAGACCTGGCGGTTGGAGTCACTGGCGAGACAATCAGGATCCTAAAAAAGCTGGACCGCGCTCAGGTCACACAGCAAATCCAATCCATCTGGGACCAGGGATTTAGATCCCTGGCCATTGCCTTTATGCATAGCTACACGTACCCCCAACACGAACAAGAGGCGGCGGAAATAGCGCGACAAGTCGGATTCACCGATGTGAGCGTGTCGTCGCACATCCAGCCAATGATCAAGCTCGTCAGTCGCGCCAATTCGGCAGCAGCAGATGCCTACCTCAGCCCCATCGTCACGAGATATATTTCCACGATTGGCTCTGGGTTCAGGGGAGGGCTTGATGCGCTGGGTGAACGTCTATTGTTTATGCAGAGCGACGGCGGCCTGACCTCGTGGAACAAGTTTAGCGGGCTGCGGGCAATACTGAGTGGCCCCGCGGGCGGAGTCGTGGGGTATGCCCAAACCTCGTATGATGGCTCAAGGTCCGTGCTCGGCTTTGACATGGGCGGAACATCTACTGATGTATCACGCTATTCAGGGCATTTGGACCACGTATTGGAGACAACTACTGCTCAAGTTACCATCCAGGCCCCCCAGCTCGATATCAAGACTGTGGCCGCTGGCGGAGGCTCGATTCTGTTTTGGAAAAAAGGACTGTTTGCAGTTGGTCCAGAGTCGGCCTCTGCACATCCTGGGCCGGCCTGCTACCGCAAGGGTGGCCCTCTCACCGTCACAGACGCAAATCTGTTTTTAGGGCGCATCGACGTGGAGAGCTTTCCGCACATTTTCGGCCCAGGCGAAAATGAGCCCCTCGACAGTGAGATCGTTGCAGCCAAGTTTCGCGAAATCACAGAGCAGATCAACAAAGACTCGGGCAGAGCCCTCAAACCAGAGGAGGTAGCGCTCGGCTTCCTGACAGTTGCAAATGAGCAAATGTGCAGACCGATTCGAGCGCTCACCGAGGGCAAGGGCTTCTCTACAAGCGACCATGTGCTGAGTAGCTTTGGTGGAGCAGGCGGCCAGCATGCGTGCGATGTTGCGCGCAACCTGGGCATCAGCCAGGTGATTATCCACAAGCACTCTGCAATTCTCAGCGCTTTTGGCATGTCCCTTGCCGACATTGTCTCTGATATTCAGCGCCCAGAGTCAATGGCCGTGACCGAGGGTATGCCCCAGCTCATTGAGCGTCTCGACAATTTGGAGCAAGAGGCGCGCCACAACTTGGTCGAGCAGGGGTTCTCCTCCACAGAAATCGAGTGCGAGCGCTACCTCAATTTACGGTACGAGGGCTCTGAAACATTTCTGATGATTCTGCAGAATGACCACAAAGGCGCCTCGTTTCAACAGGACTTTATCCAGAGCCACCAAAAGCAGTTTGGCTTTAGCCTTGAACGTAGGGTCCTCGTAGGTGATATCAGGGTACGCGCTCTATACAAGTCAAAGTACAATCGGTCGGCTCTGCTACCTGGAGAGTTTACCCAAAAGGGAACCGCCAAAGTGACTCGTAGGCAAAGGATGTTTTTTGATCAAGACTGGCAAGAGTGTCCCAAATTCAAATTGGCAGAGCTCGAGCCTGGACACCAGATCCAGGGCCCGGCAATTATCCTCGACGAGACTCAGACAATTGTTGTGACGCCAGACGCGACAGCACAGATTATGGAGAAGCATGTTGTCTTGAACCTCAAGTCGAGCGGCGCGAGCTCTGCGCCAACTTCGAGCAAGGAAATCAACCCTGTCCAGCTAAGTGTGTTTGGCCACCGGTTTATGAGTATTGCCGAGCAAATGGGACAGACACTGAGGCAGACTGCAATCAGCACAAACATCAAAGAGAGGCTAGACTTTAGCTGCGCCATTTTTGGCCCCGACGGTGGCCTGGTTGCCAATGCTCCCCACATTCCTGTACACCTGGGGTCAATGTCCAGCGCTGTGAAATACCAGGCCAATCTCTGGGAAAACAAGCTCCAAGACGGTGATGTACTGGTTGCCAACCACCCTGCATATGGTGGCTCCCATTTGCCCGACATTACAGTGATCACTCCTGTTATCGAGAATGGCGAGACGATCTTTTGGGTCGCATCGAGGGGTCACCACTCTGATATTGGTGGCATTACCGCCGGGTCGATGCCCCCGTTTTCAAAGTACTTGTGGCAGGAGGGCGCGTGCATCAAGACCTTCAAGGTGGTGTCCAACGGTGCGTTCGACTATGAGGGTGTTGTCGAGAGGTTCTACAATGAGCCTGCAAAGTATCCAGGCTGCAGCGGTAGCCGTAGTCTGTCTGACTCTGTCTCTGACCTCAAGGCTCAGATTGCTGCCAACTACAGGGGCATTACCCTGGTCAAATCGCTGTGCAAGGAATATGGACTGCCAGTAGTACAGCTATACATGAGAGGGATTTGCGATAACGCCGAGCAGGCCGTACGTGAGCTGCTCAAACACGTTGCCAGCGCTCATGGCACCGAGCTCAACGCCAAGGACTATCTAGATGACGGGTCCCCACTCAAACTGCAAGTAAAGATCAACAAAGACACTGGAAGTGCTGTGTTTGACTTTGAAGGCACGGGACCACAGCTCTATGGCAATTTGAACGCTCCCCAGTCCACGACCCACTCTGCGATTCTCTACTGCTTGAGGACAATGATCAGCGAGGACATTCCACTCAACCAGGGGTGCCTCGCTCCGCTTGAAATCAGGATTCCCCCAGAATCGTTTTTATCTCCGCGCGAAGATGCCGCAACCGTGGCCGCCACCACCGAAACCTCCCAGAGAATCACTGACGTTGTCTTCAAGGCGTTCAAGACGCTTGCTGCCTCGCAGGGATCGTGCAACAACTTTTCGTTTGGGTTTGGCGGGAAAAAGGACAAAGACGGCAACACAACCAAGGGATTTGGATACTATGAAACAATTGCCGGCGGTGCTGGCGCCGGCCCCAGCTGGCACGGCCAGAGCGCTGTCCAGGTGCACATGACCAACACCCGCAGTACCGACCCAGAGGTGTTTGAGAAGCGATACCCGGTCATTCTCAGGGAGTTTTCCATCCGCCGGGGGTCCGGCGGCCCGGGCAAGTTCAGGGGCGGCGACGGAGTCGTGCGCGATGTTGAGTTTAGGCACCCCGTCGAGGTCTCGATCCTCAGCGAGCGCCGCTCGTACGCTCCTTGGGGTCTCGAAGGCGGCCAAGATGCCCAGCCCGGCCAAAACCTGTGGATCGCGCAGGGCAAGGTGTGGATGCTGGGCGGCAAAAACACAATCAATGTGCAGCCTGGAGACCGAGTAATTATCAAGACCCCTGGCGGAGGAGGTTATGGTAAATAAATAAACTATCTAGAGTGGCCCTATTTTTTAAACAGGACGCGTTTTGTCTTTTCGAGCGAGTCTGTGTTGATCAGGACAATTGAGCTTAAAAAGGTACTTAGGAAGCTCATTGAAATACCTTCGTCGACAAGCAGGCGCGAAATGTGCGCAACAACGCCCACAGTGTCAATGGGGATGCTGCGCAGGTCGAGGAGGATCGGCGAGAGCGGTTCCTCCAAAGTGCCCAAGAGCGAGTCTTTGGGCCACAGTGCGAGCTTTCGCTTCTCGATAACAAAGGTGGTCTCTGCAGAGTGCATTGTTATTGAGAAAAAGCTTGGTTGGTCTACGATTTCCTTCACCACTGCCATCTCAATGGCATCGGCGTCATAGCTGCTGCGGGTGCCGGTAAGCACAAGCTCAAGCGCCTTGGTAGAGACAGTGAGCAAATCAGTGAGATTGGTGAGGCTTTGGAGGGCCGGCTTTTTCGGCGTCTCTGCTCTAACTGCAACGTACGAGTTCTCAAGCGAGCTGAACGAAAAGCCCTTTTCAAATAGAATTTGCGTGACATGGCTCTTGGAAGTGGTGGGAACGAGCATGTAGTCGCTAAAGTAGGTGCTCAAAAAGAAAATGGGAATGTTCTCTTCGGACAGAGGGCTCGAGAGGTCCAAAATGCGGCGACTGGGGCTGTCAACTCCCTGGCAGTCGATCTTGATGCCCATAAACGTCTCGGGGTTCAGCTTGGAGTCGGGAATATGCTCAAGAAGTATGCCAAAAAGCGAATCGACCAGATCGCTGTTGCAGATAATGGAGCATTCGTACGGGGTGAAGGTGATGTTGAAAAACTCGTCTTGGTCCTCATCATTGTCAGAGTCATCGTCAGTTTGCCCGTGCCTCAGGTTGTCAGAGTCGAGAAGCTGGCTATCAGAGAGGTCTCTGGTCCTCCACAGCTTCAAGCACAACTTTATCAATCCTTGCGTGATAAGGGGTGCTTTGGATATAGGAACAGATATGAGCGAGAGCTCAGAGTCTATAAACTGGACCTGCACGTTCATAGAGTTTGCTAAACTTGCACCTGGCAGAAAATCAGCTTAAAGAGAGAAACGATATTAGGGTAAGGGTTGAACTGTGGGACCTGACCCGGGCGTCTGCAGCTAGTTAATGACCACATGTGAACAAAAAAAAAAACTTTACATTTTATTGAAGGCTGTAGACGATTGTGGAGTTGCCCCGAAATACATACCGTTTATGTGCGGCAAACCTGCGACACCTGCACAATATGCACGAGTCATGCGTCCAAAAAAAAAAATCTTATTTCGTGCATTGGTTTCTGGGGCGGCGTGAGCCTGAATAAACTCAAGACATCAAGAAATGACCATTTTGCCTTAACCGGCGCGCTTTGACAGTTTTGCGTTTGCAAAAATTGTGGGCATGTCACCCCTGCACATGCACGACCCAAATGTAACGGTGGGGGTGGTAAAATTGGCATTGTTTTTGTTTTCGCGATTTAGCTAGTTGTGCTGTAACAATACAACTTGACGCCATGGCTGTGGTTGAATGCAAAAAAGTCACGCTGGGATCGAACTTTTACCTGTGCCATTCGGACTTGGCGAGGTTTTTTGAGTATTTCGGCTCCATTGACGGGCTGGCGTTATTCAGCGAGCCTAAATCTGTCTACAAATACCTCGTGGAAGTCTTGTTTTGTGACCTCAAGGGCTACCACCAATTATTGTCTTGGCCATTCCCTCTGTCGGTGCAAGGCGTGCCGCTTCAGATATGCAATGGAGATGACGAGTCCACTCAGGATCACACGTTGAGCCAGTACGACGAATTTGAGCAGATCAGCCTGTTTTCCGACCCAGAGATCGAGCCCAGCATCTGTCTCAAGGTGAGTCGGATACCCAGTTCGTGGGAAGCCTTTGAGCTTTTCTCCAAAATGAACGACAAATATCCCTCCATAGTAGATGTGGCAATGGTTTCTGAGTTTAGTGATCTTTGGGGTCACAAGCAGGGTCTGGTTGAGTTGTCGAGCTGCTCGGTAGCCGAAAAGTTGATGCAAGAGGGCGAGTGCGTGCTCGGTGGCGAGACAATTGAGTTTACGTTTGCAGACATTGAGAAGATCGAGACCCCTAGCCGCAACTCGCTCGATTCGTACACGACCTTTCCATGGCTGCCAAGGGCTGTGGCCGAAGAAGAGCCAGAGGTTGATGATATGTGGGCAGACTTGTTTTCGCCGCCGCTGGCAGAAATTGATGGCATGACTATCTGATTTGATGGCGATCCTAGACTAGCTTGTATTTTTTAGTGATTTCCTTTGCTTTGCGAGTCTGCCTTTTACGAACATACTCGAGGGCGATCTGTTCTGCACACAGTGGGGGCGGGGGCTTTGCGAAAATGCGTGGAAGTATCCATCGTTTGCGTTCACTTTGGTCACATAGGTCTTTGGGCGGAAGTGGTGGAGCAGCAGCTGTTTGCATAGGGCATCTAGTCGAGCGAGCGAGCGAGAGATATATAGAAATAAAGTATGTACGCACAGAGCTCTAAAGCTAAGTTTAATAAGTTAAATGACCTGAAAGTCGTACCACGTACCATCAAGGTTGATTTGTTGAGTTTGATCATTGGTTCGAGTAGCAAACTTGTGCCAGTGTGAGGTGTCGGGGCCATCGGCTGCTTGGCCGAGGCCGGGGATTGGCTCTGCAAATGCAGGCTCCCCACGGTCCAGACCCTGAGGCAGGGGTTGCGCGCCCGCCTGCGGGTGTGGTTGAGCAAGGTTTCCCGTCTGAGTTTGGGTTTGAGCTTGAGCTTGGGGTTGGTTTGGCCCAAACGCAGATGTCGTCTGTTTCACCGGCTGCCTGCACGTGGGGCAGTGCTGCGCACGGTTCATCCAGCTTTTGAGGCACGAAAAGTGGATAACGTGACCACAGTACATGCGCTTTGGCTTCATGCGGTCCGTGGCACTGGTCTTCATCTCCTCGCGACAAATCACGCACAGGTTGTCGCGGCTGATGTCCTCTTCAGAGGCGTCGTTGACTATACTGTTGAGGATGCGCTTTGCCTGGGCGGCATGGTAGAACTCAGTCACCAGAATGTAGACTTTGCGGGCTCTACCAAAAACACCAAAAAACAGGTTGAATGAGAAGCTGCCCACGAGGTAGATGTTTGCCGCGTACGCAACAAGGGCTGCGGTATGCACGAAAAAGCCTGTGACAAACAGCAGCAGCGGCTTTTGCTCCCACTCGTCCCCGTCTTCCGCATCGGCCAAATAGATGTACACCTCTGCAAAGTCAATCGCGAGGCGGAGCATTGAGCTCACAGAGATTGAGAGCATATCAATGAAAAAGGGGCACATCATCAACGAGACTGTGCTTCCTCTGATGACCTGCGACCACATGTAGAGAAATAGTGAGGTGTCGAGCCAAATGAGGGTAGCAGTGAGGAGAAAGACCCTCAACTGGCGTGAAGGAGAGGGGAACTCCATCATCTGATACAGAACAAGTATACGCTCGTGGAGAATCCAGTGCACAGCAAGCAAAAACCCCACAAAGGATAGGGTGAAGCCGAGCGAGAGCCCCGAGTCCTCGCTTTGGAGGCTAGTCGCCATCATTACACCATCAACGACAAATGGCCACCCCCGTTGGTATATTTTTTCGATTTCAGCCAGCCGCAGCTCCCCAAAAGTGACTTTGAGGATGAATTTCCCCACAAGCCACAGCGTCACCAAGAACTGGTTGACGAGGACGAGCCGCGTGGAAGAATCGGCCGAAATCGCGGTCAATGCAGCAAAGTAATTGGGATAAACTGCCAATGCCTGTACCACAACCAGCGCGGTCACAGCTGTCGACCCCAGGGCATATCGCCAAATTGTCATGTGGAGGGTTTACAGTGGGGGTGCTATTTGGGCAAGGCAAACCCTGGCGCAAGTTGGGGTCAACTCTAAGTCTAAATGTCAAATCTCGCTAAAAAAGTTGAATGCTAAATTTCAGTGCTGGTGGTTGTAGGCATGGACAATTACTGCCGTGGCCGTTTGAACGTTCATTGAGCGCACAACCCCAAACTGTTCAATCTCAACGCAAAAGTCAAGGTGAGCAAGGAGCGAGCCAGGGATCCCCAGGCGCTCGCGGCCAATTAGCAGCAAGGTCTTTGCAGGGAACTTGAGCGAGGGCTCTAGCTTGAAGCTGTTATCTGTCTGCTCCAGTCCAACCAAGGTGTACCCTTCTTTTTTCTTTGCCAGCATGAATTCAGCAATATCGTCCTGCTTGACCTGCTCCAGTGGCATCCAGCGGTCCGAAGTGACTGCCGTGTTTTTAAAGTGCGCAGTCTTTACGACCTTGAGATCATCAAGAGTGAGAAGCTTGACCCCAAGGGCATCAGAGAGGCGGCAAATACCGCCTAAGTTAACAGCAATATCGCATAGGGATGCGACCACTATGAGCTCAGTGCGCTGGCCATTTGCCCCAGACTTTGTTTGGATGTTTTCAGTCAGGCTGGCGCTCGCACAGTCTCTAATGGTGGTGACGGCGGCAAAGGTGGACTGAGAAGTGACTTGGTCGGGCTGGGAGGAGGTGGAATCTTCACCCCTTAGAGTCTCTGGAGCTATTGAAACGCGTGCGTCCCATTTGTACAGTCTCTGAATAACCCCTCCACAAATCGCTTCAAGCGAGCGATCGTTTACATCGAATATGCAGTCGTCGCCCTGCTTGAAATTTGAAAACTGCTCTGCACTGGATGCGCACTGTGCTATGCCCTGAACCAGGTCATACACTTCAGGGCCGAGGCCCGATTTGATGCTGCGATCTATGCTGAGAGCGTAGACCATAGCCACCGAGAAATGGCGCACTGCCGCCTTGTTGCTGGTGGAAAGAGGTACGACGACGTTAGCATAGCTGTTCCAATAGTTTGCTGGTACACCTGTGCCCAGAGCCTTGCCCACTTGCAGCCCGACACGACCCAACGAAGATACAAAACGCGGCTCATTGGTTGAGCGAAGGGGATCAAACACCACTGCATTGAGAAGCTCTGGTGCTCGCAAAATTGCAAGAGAAAGTAGCCACTCGATATAAACACGTGCATATTTTGAGCTTTCGTTGTCGACTGCTTGCACCAAAAGAGGCACAAGCTGTTTTGAAAACTCATTAGACCACCTCGACTCCAACAAAACTAGAATTTGAAAGCAAAGAATGCGCACACTCTCCTCATCGCCGTCGTGGTAATTTGTTGTGTAAAACAGTTTGTACTGATCCTGCAGCACGATTGAGGCAACCTGTTCAGCATCTGCAGCGCAGGCCAGCTTTTGAATAGCAATTGCACGCGCAAAGCGGTCTGGCTGCCCCCAGTACTCGCTGTAGACTTGCAGCTGCTCTAGAAGTATATCTTCCAGATAAAAGACATCGTGATGTGTGCGAATTAAAGTATAGACCTCCACAAGCACTCTGCTTGCCCACATTGGAAGTTCTTTGTGGTCACTCAAACACTTTACCAGTGGAACTAGCAAGTTCTTGCGCGCATAGCCTTGCTTGACGATATCAAGCGCCAACTGCTCCAATGTTGGGAATAGCAGTTTTTCCGCAAAGAGGGGCCCAGCAAATATAGTTGAAACAAAATCAAGTTGCAGATCCCTGTCCGACGCGCGAAGACCATTCTCGCTCAAGCTGGTCCACATGGACGTTATTGCATCTGGGAGATCCTCAGTATATTTGAATCCACCAGAACTCAAGTAGCGACGAAAGACCTTGAGAGTGCTGCGTTGAGCAGGTTTATAGTCAAAACTAAACGCCCTCTCAAGTATGGGTAGGGCCCGCTGCCAGTCGCTTGACAACTGCTCGACGGCGTACTGTACACGCTGTGCATTCAAAAGTCGATCTGAGCTAGTACTGACCTGGTACTCGCGTTCAAGCTCCTCAAAAGCAGCTTGTTGCTGTGAACCTTTCAAGCTGCTCAGTTGCATCCGAGCTACTGCTTGCTCAAGCTGACTGCCCTGGAAGGTAGAAAACTGATTCAAATCAACACAAGTCACATCGAGGGCGTTTCGGGTATCTGCACTGAGACATCCTGCCGCCAGTTGCTCGTGGCACAGTCTCGAGATTGCTGCACCTAGAATAGGCTGCTGCAAGTGAGAGACAATGAGGTCGGCCTGGGGATGGCTTTCCATGTCTAGTTGCCCCCACTTTTTGTAATATAGCACATAGTACACTGCTTTTTGCGTGGCAAGACTGCTCAGCTCTGACTTGTGCTTCTCTGTCACATGCGGCAAAACTATGTCCAAATGGGGAAAGGTGTCCAAGCTAGGAAAATAAAGAGGCAGTAGCTGCAAAGGAAGCATCTCTGACATTATCTGTACACTCTTGCGGAAAATCATTCCACCCAATGCCTTGGATTTCGAGACTCTGCGTGCACTATTTGCGTACGTACCGAGCTTTTCGAGGGTCTCAAGAGGAAGATCAAGAGAATCAGATTTGGACACAGCATCAATGATAATGAGTCTTGGACAGTCGTAGGCATAAACGGATTGCTGGTAATCGTCCACGAGGCACTCCAAAAACAATACCTGATTTTGGGGGGTTAGAGACTGAAGCAAACGCAGTACAAACTGGCTCAAGATCTCAATATACCCACATTTCACATTGTCCACGACCGTGAACCGGCTGGGGGCACAGGCCAGGGGAAGTAGGTATTTTACCAGGATCGTAACATCGTGATTAAACACAGATAGGTCTGGAAACTGCATCACTGCATCAACAATAAATGTGCGTATGTTTTCAGCTTGCGTACTGAGACCGCTCTTGAGAATTGAGAGAGCCCATGAGGAGGGGATTCTAGAGTCCTGGCACAGTGAAAACAAGTCGTCGCGGCTCTCATCTGCTTGATTGTAGGACAGGTCCAGACTGATAATTTCGGTCAAGGCAATGTACCGCGTCCAAATAGCCCGACACGACTTAGAAAGTGGGTCCCATTTCATGTATTTCAGTTCAATTGGGGCGTCGCAGATATCCAAAGACAGCGAGAGAATCTGCAAACAGTATCTGATGCGCTCAGTAGATCTAGGAGTCTCGACAATACCTTGTTGAAGGAGCTGCCAGTATGCTTCGGTCTGGCAAAACTCAGTGGGCTTGGGCCCATGCAGTACCCACGACAGCCATGCCTTGTATGCAGGAATATTGTTTTTCAAAGGTGACTCGATCATGTTTTGTATTTGGCTCCACCACTGTAGACAATCACCTTGATGATACGGCCTCATGTTTAAAATCCGGGCTGCAGTATCGGCTACATGATCGTTATCAATGCTCAATTGTTTGAAAACTGCATCCACAAGCTGACCAGGTAGCTTGGTGCTTGATTGTACTAGCAGATACTCCACCAAACCCAGGTAGTACTCTGCCGCCTCCTCTTCTGATGTAGCTGCCAGGACAGCGAGGCTGTCCCAGGTTAGGCTGTTAGCCTCTGGGATATCAGACATGAGAACTGGGAGAATATTGCGGCAGAATTTGTTGTTTGGCGCCAGAAACCTCTCGATAACAGGTTTTACTGAGCTGGGATCCTGCTTGCAAAGGGCAGCCAGGGCCTGGGCGTCTGTCTCAGTCAAACAATTCGAGGCTACAGTGGAAATCAGCGCCCCAAGCTCATTCCCCGTGGGCAGAAACTCTAGCAGTGCATCCATGTTAAAATTTCAGATCAACTTTAAGGGCGCCTCAATCCGCCTCATCTCGGTTCCTCCAGCACACTGTCTGCCTTGGACGCTGGCCGGTCGTTTTGGAATGTTTATAAATATATTTAAATAATTACAGCCCTGCGCACACTTGCTCCCACTTTTGTGCTTTAGCCTGCAGCGCATCTAGCGCCTCCTCGGTGACATCGAGTGCGCGTTTGTGGTCGGCTCTTTTGACTTGTCTGGGCTGGCCGTTTTGAATTTCTCTCAAATACCCACTCATGAGCTCGTTGTGAGTGCGTGCAGCCTTGTACTGGCCCTCAAACCACTTGCACCTGGCCTCCAGAGCGGTTGCCTGCTCCTCCAAAAACCTCATGGCACTTGTAATCTTGTCGCCTTGCTCTTGGGTAGCTAGCTGCTGCTGTAGAGCCACCAGCTCCTTTTGCATCTGCTGGATTTTGGCATCGGCATCAGCAGTAGAAATAACCTCGTGATTTATCTTGGCTGAGGTCTTGATATTCTTGGCTTGGTCTGCATAGCGCAGCGTGCTGAGACTCTGCTCGTAGGACTCTGGCGCAATACACGCTACCATGGCTGTTTTCGAGTTGCCCCCCAATGAGTCTTGGAGGAGCCGTGTGAGAATGGACTCACGGTAGGGAATAACCTGTCGCTTATCAGCGCTAGCCAGGGCAGAAATCACGCGGCCCAAAGAAACGAGCGACTTGTTGATGTTGGCGCCCTCCTTGAGCCGATCTCCAGAGGCACCGGTGAGATTAGCGCGCTCCGAGCCAGCAAGGTCTACTAGTCTTATTCTCGAGACGATTTCCTGGGTTCCGTTATCATCATATTTGACCTGCTTGAGCTGCACTGAAAACACCGCGTGCGAGCGACTACTAACGTTGTTCATTTTCGTCGCAGCAGTGGCACGGCGGTGGTTGCCCTCTTCAAGGTACTGCACGGCTTGGCTGCAGCTCTTTACAATGATCTCACTGAGCCCATCCACAACTGGCCCGCTCGAGGAGTCCTTGATTTTGAGCTTTTTGCTTGCTGTCTTGGTAGTGCCATCCAAGAGATCCACAATCTGCTCGTTGTAGATCTCGCAAAACGAGACTCTAACGGTGACTGACGCGCCCTGTTTGGCCAAAACCTCGGCCCTCTTGAAGATGTCCTTGCACGCCAGTGAGATGAGCCCTGCGTCTTGTTGACACCCCATAATTGTGTGTGACTTTCCAGAGCTAGTTTGGCCATAGGCGAGAATACAGGCGTTGTAGCCCTGAAATGTGTGGTCGAGAAACTCTTGAGCAAACGCTGTATAAATCTCGGCGTTTGTCTCGTGATGAAAGCACGTATCAAACGCAAATGTCTTGGTTTCCTTTGAGCCGTCGGGGGACTTGATGGCTATTTGGTTTGCTTGCTGGTGCACCAGCGACGGCTGGGCTTCGGTCTTCACGATAGGCCGCACTCTGACAGCCACTCTGAGCGAATCTGAACGGCTGTTGGCCCTTTGAGGACTTGAGTTGGATTGCAGGCTACTTTTGGGGCGTGGCGGCTGTGCCATGTACAGCTTTCTCGGAGCACTCATTGCAAATGTTTACTTGTCCAAACGGCCAAAAGCCCAGGGTGTTTGTTTACTTTTTGGGCTACAGGTCACGTGACGTGGGCATGCAGGCCCCAGCTGAGCACTCTTGTCGCCAAAAGCGGCTGCAGTCAAGCTGAGGACTCTGAGAAATTCAATTAAGCGAGAGATTACTATTGTACATTAGTCTGAAACTAGGTATGCAGGGTATTAATGCGCGCGGACAAAGGAGGAATCATCTGCAGTAGCTTTTCCCTTTGTGGAGTTGCGGAAGCCAAAGAAGCGGCCACCAGTGGTGTCAGCCACATCAGGGCCGGCAGGCTCCTGAGCGTTGTGGGCGGGGGGAGCAAACGCGGTCTCCTCGCTCTTGCTGCTGTCCTTGGCAGCGTGGTGAGGGCGGATGCAGCAGTAGAGCAAAAAGTTGCAAAAGAGCATAAAGGTGGCAGCCCAGACAAAGCCCATCAGAGTGCGGCCGATGCGTGCATCGTGGCCGGCGTTCTTGAAGCCGTCGCGGGACTGCACGTATACGACAGTGGCCATGGCAGCAGCCGAGGCCTGGAAAAGGAAGGCAACAAGGGTGAGCAAAGAGTTGACGATACCAAAGCGGCGCTTGCTGATCGAGCAAATGGACAAAAAGAGCACGGGGGTCTCAAAGGCAAGAGCAACAATGAACCAAGGGAAAAGCAGGCGGGTAAGCCAGTAAACCTTGTGGTGGTTGTCAATAAAGTACTGGGGGACCTCGCTGGCACCCTCAAACTGGCTTTCGGGGTCAAGGCCAAAGGCGGCCTTGTGGGGAGAGCAACCGGTGCTATCGCTGGTGTCAGACAGATCGGTGCCCGAGCTGGTGCAGTAACCCCAGAGGGTGTACTGGGTGATGTCGCTGCCGCCCTGGATTGCGCTGGTATCGACCGCGAGCCAGTACCACTTGCGCAGAACGCCGTTGTCCTTGGTACCTGCCAAGACGGTAAGGAATTGCAAAAGCATTGTACCAGCTGTAAACAGCAGTACAACAAAGTTGATGAAATGACTTAGTCTCATGAAAAAGTTAGGAAGACAAAGATTGGGACCTGCGGCGCATTATGTATGCAGCAACCGGTTTGTTTGGCTTCCCAAAACGTGAACTTGCATGCATGTGCAGGAATGTAGATGGAACAAAGAGGGTCAGATGAGAAGGATAACCTAAACATTATTGAATGCATGCACAATTTGGCTCTGGGCTCTTGATTTGAGACGCTCGCGACTGCATTCTAGGCGCCTTGTTGGGAGACTGCTTCTGTGATGCGCATGGTTACGTCACTTCATTCCAAGCCCACAGATGGCTTGCTAGCAAACTCTGGGATATTGCGCTCTTGGCGCGGGCAAGGGTCCATTCAGTTGCATCTGGAACAGCTCAAATGACCTGTTGTTTAGGTTTGCTGGCCCCTAGAAGCTCAAGGGCCAGAGCCGAGATGCGTGCTTATGCAAACTATATGCACGAACAGTCCAGCATACTGCATAGCCTGCCTGGACCCATCCGCAGTGGCACAATTTTTTTTTAAAATAAATTTAGCTTAATTAAGTGCGACGAGACCTGCGCACGAAAATTGTAACCTTAAACAACAAGCATTGAGGCCCCTAAAATTTTTTTCCGCTTTCTTTTCTTTTGTGCCGAGTGGTGTGAACCGGCTGACCAAGCACGTGAAGCAAACTGGCCTGATCCCTTGTGTTTACACCCGTATCGCCACCCCCATTCAAAACAACCAGGTCCGAACCCCACAGAGTGTTTACATGGATCCAGTGCTGGTTGTACTTCAAGAAAGCCAGCTTCAACGATCACATATTGATAATGTATGTGAACTGTTGGACGCCGTCGAAGCGCGGGATGTATACACTGCATTTGAGATCTTGTTGAAGCTACAAAAGTATCTCAGCGAGACCCAGAGCTGGAGCTTCAAGCTGCTCAACAGCCATGACTTTGAAGCCCCCGGGAACAAATTTGAGCTAAATTTAGCCACAATGGTCTCTGAGAGGTGCACCAAGCTGCTGTCTTTGATGGCGAGGTGGGATGTTCAGGCCCTGCAGCGCAAGGTTCGGACATTGCCGCGATATTCAGACTGGGCGATGGTACTTACTAGCCTGGTGCTGAGGATTGGAGCCACCTCCAGCACGGTAGAGTTCAACCTGAGGCTCTACCTCAGCAAGGCGACCCTGGTGCGCATTCACTGCGAGCTGAGCTTGGAGGTTGAGGAGGATACCTCTTCGCCCCTTGTGCACAAGTACCGGTCATTTGTGCGCGAGCTGCTCGCTGAGCTAGAGGGTGCGACCAGCGTCCAAGAGGGCGAGAAAGTGTTCAAGACTGTTTCTGACATTCGCTACATGTTTAGGAGCTACCAAGAGCGTGAAAAGGAGGCGCAGAGCAGTCGCTCTAGCTCATTGTCGGACTCACGGCCCGACTCGAGCTCCGACACCTCCGACAGTTCCACCGCGCCATCTTCGGTAAACAGCGACATTTTGGCCAGTACAGAGTCTGGACTCTTTTCAAGCACAGTGCTTGGCGCGTTTGACCGCGCGCGCAACCAGCAAACGCTCACAAGTCTCATTTCAAAGCCTCAGCAAGCGCAATCACTGCCGCTCCAGAGCCGGCTCGACGCGCAAACAAAGTTCGCCAACGGCCCATTCAAAATATACCATCCAAAGAGCGCCCTCGGGGCCAGGCCGAGCTCGCAGCCCTCAACGGCAAACATTGCCACCACCAGTTTCATGCAGGCCATGAGAACGGGCAAATGGGGCACAGGCCCATAGCAAACATTCTAGAGGCGCACCTTACTTTTATATTTATAAATAGCATTTTTATTCTCAAAGCCAGCGCTGCACTACAACAGCGTTTTTGAGTCCTGCCTCCTGGATGGTTTTGCTGGTGTCGACAACGGTGGGGGGCATTGGGGTCTGCAAGACGTACTGGCGCGTTGTCTCGGGCACGAGATCGTAGAGCTGCTGCACAGATCCTGAAGATTCCACGCGCACGCGGCGCGAAGACCCGTCGGCAAGGCGCAGCTGAACGACCGCGTCGCCACTGCCTGATGGAGTCGCAGAGGCCGCTGCAGGAGCCGCTGAAGGGGCGGAGGTGGAGGCCGCCGGCTGCTGGGCTGTGTCTAGGCCTGAACCTTCTTGGCCCAGCCTGTTTCCACCGCTCATGTTGCTCAGAGTTTGAGGTTTGGGCTTGGCCTTGTACTCCTCGCCGTTGCGATCCTCGAGTCGAAGATCCACCAGCTGGTTGGGCTCAATGCCCAGCAGGTCAATAGGTGCACTACCAGAGTTGATCCTATCCAGGTAGACCTGCGTCATGGGGTCGTCAAAACTGTGGAGGGGGCCGTCCTCGACACTGAACCCATTTGACCAAAATATCAGCGTGCGAGTGACGTGCTCAAGCCGCGGGGCAGCAGCAATGGGAGCAGAGTAGTTTTCACCTGTTTGCCCCAGCCGGAATCCCGCAGACTGAGAAAAGGCATCGTCCTCGGGCTGATCTTCAGTGTGGTCCTGGTTCATTGCCTTTTCGATAATGTCGTCAACAATTCCACGCTCTTTGGCCCCTGGAGCCTTGGGCTTGCCCCTATTCTGCACTGCCAAGCCGCTCTTTTCGCCGCCAGTAAACACCCTGTCCTCGTGATCAGATTTGTTCCGGTCACCAAAGCCGGCAACGCGACCCTTGGGGTGGCGGAACGCTGTGATGGCAGACTTGACATCATTGTTGTTTTCGCGAAGCAGTCTCCTTGCTGTCTCGCGCGACGCAAAGGTCGAATCCATAACTTGCTGAACGGGGTCCATGAGTAAGTTTGTGGTGGTGGGGACTGACTGCCTACACGCCCGAGTCAATTAGAGCTAAAAGGTGAAAATTTCAATCGCCAGCCCGCAATTAGCAGGTTAGATTTATCGGGGAGTCACGCAGACTTGATTGATCCCACGATTTTGAAATTTGCAATTTTAGAGCGGGCAGGCGCCATTGATGGCTCTATATGGTCAATTATAATGTATACAGCCCTCTAAAAACTGCTTGGGTTTGGGGAGCCTGCCTCACGGCAGAGCTCTCTCTGGTATGGCCTATGCCATTCAGCAGGGCACAAAGCCTTGACGCCAAATGCTAGAGAATTGGCGTGTCTTTGGGTTCTTTGAATGCCCACGGGCCCATTGCTGACCCTTCACACAAGGTGGCACCGAAGTTTTTGCTAAAAAAGAGTCTCGATCTTCCTGACGGCCGATTGCTCAGCCCACTAAAGAGCAACGCGTGATTGGTTTGCCAACGCTCACACTCACCGCAAGGTGCTCGGTGCCTTTGGGATTGGGTTTTTTATCCACTAATCTGTACAAAACCCACACTTTCTGAGCTTATTTGAGATAAAAAAAATGTAATTTTGCCTGCAAGCGCGACCAGAGTGCGTGTCGGCCCGATTAGTTGAGATTTAAAAAAACCCTTTCGATATTAGACTACTTTTGCTCAATGTAGCTCTCACATATGGTAGAAAATGCCAATTATACCTTCGCCTGCGGTCACATCATGGTGATCATCAACACGATTTCCCGTCCGATCAATCATAGTTAAGCACCATAGAGCCTCATTCAGTATTACGGTGGGAGACCACGTGAGAACGGGAGGTACTGCAGGTTTTCTTTTTTCCAATTTTTTTTATTTGTGGGAGCTATACTTCCACTTGGGTTTATGCTTTTAAAGAGCTATGCCGCGACGGTGTGACGTTGGGCCTACAGCGCAGCGGCCGCTGGCCAACCACTCAAGGTGGGCCGCCATCAATTGCACTTATTTTCAGCTCTTTTGAGCTGGATAAACTAAACAAACTAATCAAATTCCAAGAGGACCTTTCCCTTTGCCTTTGATCCATCCAGTTTCTGCCAGGCTTGGTGGACATCCTTGGCCTTCCACTTTGAATCAATGGGGACCTTTATTTTGCACTCGTCGACGATTTTGGGGGCCAGCGATGACCACTCGCCCTTATTTATGGGCACAAACTTGTACTTGATTCCATAAAACCGACCAAACAGCATACGGTAGGTCATGCGAAGGTTGCAGGCAATAAAGTTTGGCACGTTGAATGCCGAATAGGTAGAGGATGGAGATGGGTCGCCCGCGCAGGTCACGTAGGTACCGTTTGGCTTGAGCACTTCCTGGGCCACAGCAATGCCATCGTAGCCGCCTACGCAGTCGTATATGTTGTCGTAGGGTCCGTTCTCTTTGATTTGGGCCTGGTAGTTTGTCGTGTAGTCAATGGTCTTGTCGGCACCATAACTCTCAACGTACTTGCTAGAGGAAGGAGAGCAAGACGCAGTGACATGCGCGACCTTGTAGTGCTTTTTGAGCAGCTGGATTGCCGAGATGCCAACACAGCTCGACCCGCCCAAAACAAGCACGCGCGAGTCTGTGGTTAGAGGAGCCGCGCGAAGCAGCCCGAATGCCGTTCCAAACGAGACCGGGAGGCCAGCAGCCTGCGCATCGTCCAGACTGGCGGGCTGGTGCATGATGATGCTGGTGAGGGTACTCAGTTTGGTGAAGCTGCCAATTGTGCCCAGTCCCCGGAGCCCACAGACCTTGTCGCCTGGGGAGAACCCAGACCGCTCGCCTGCCTTTGTGACAACTCCGCTAAACTCGTGCACGGGGTAGCCAGAGCCCAGGATGTTTATGGATTTGAGCTTGAGGTCCAATGGGTTGAGGGCCGCGTATTTAGTCTTTACCAAAACTTCGTTTTTACCAATTGAGTCACTGAGCTCATAGTCGACCGTCTCGACCGGCTCGCTGCGCCCGCGATACTTGAATATAGTGGTGTGCATGATTATTGCGCAAACTCGAGGATTGCGGTATAAAACCTGCCAAGATTTTGAAACGCGTGATCCCCGCCCGGCTCTATAATGGCTTTGGATTGCTTGTAGAAATTCGCTGCTTGCTGCCAATCCAAAACCTCGTCGCCCTGTTGCTGCAACAAAAAGAGCAGATCGGGGTTGCGTAGCGGCTTGTACAGAGACCTGAGGTAGTCGAGGTGCTTTTTCTCCAAAATGTACTTGTTTTGCGTGTACGGATTCACATTTTCCCCCAAGAAATCGGTCAACAGCTCAAACGGGCGAACGCTCGGGTTGATCACCACTGCGCGCTTATTGTGGGACTGGGAGAGCGCAGTTGCGTAGAACCCGCCAAGAGACGAGCCAATGATCGCGTCCACGCGCGGCACCAGGGCGCTTGCCTGGGCGTATGCCACGTCTGGGTACGGCGACAGCTCGGGCACGACGAGCTCCACAGGGTCCAGCCAGCGGGCGAGCGCCGTTGCCTTTGCCGATCTGCACGAGCTGTTGAATCCGTGCAGGTAGAGCAGCCTCATGTGCAGGTGACGTACTGGTCCTGATGAGTGCCCCCCCCATATACAGCCCCCCGCTCGCCGGCGCGCGCCGCATGCAGAGCTCAACATAATTAAATAAAACAATATTAAACTACTAGTGCTTGTCGCACTTTTCCAGCTGGCGGACCTCGATAGAGCCGTTGCCCGGCAGCAGGCTGGAGCCCATGAGGAACTGGTCGACGTTGCGCGCGCACTGGCGGCCCTCCTGGATGCCCCACACAATGAGGGACTGGCCCCTGCGGCAGTCGCCGGCCGCAAAGACGTTCTTGGACACATTGTAGTTGGTGGGCGCAGCGGCGATGTTGCCGCGGGGGTCGCGGGTCACGCCCAGGTTCTCGGCCTCGGGGCCAACAAAGCCCATGCTCAGGAGCACCAAGTCGGCGGGGAAGAACTCCTCCGAGTTGGGCACCTCGGACATTTGCCACGCGCCGGTCTCGCTCTGCTTCCACTCGACGCGCACGGTCTTGATGCCAGTGACGTCGCCCTCGCCAACAAACTCCTTGGCGTTGATGCAGTACTCGCGGGGGTCCTTGCCGTAGTGGGCAGCGACCTCAGAGTGGCCATAGTCGACGCGGAAAATGCGCGGCCACTGCGGCCAGGGGTTGTCGCGGCCGCGCGAGGCGGGCGGCTTGGGCAGCAGCTCAAAGTTGGTGACGGACTTGGCGTGGTGGCGCACAGACGTGCCGAGGCAGTCGTTACCGGTGTCACCACCACCAATCACCACAACGTTCTTGCCCTTGATGAGCTCCTCAACGTCCTCGAGCGTGTCGTCAAGCAGCGACTTTGTGTTCCACTTGAGCAGCTCCATGGCGAACTTGATGTTGTTGAGCTCGCGGCCAGGGATCTTGAGGTCGCGCGGAATAGTGCTACCAACGCAGTAGACCAGGGCGTCGTGGCTCTCGAGCTCGGCGGCAGAAATGTCCTTGCCAACCTCGCAGTTGAGCACAAAGTCAATGCCAGAGGCGGCCATCAGGTCAATGCGGCGCTGCACAATGCGCTTGTCGAGCTTCATGTTGGGGATACCATACATGAGCAGCCCTCCGGCGCGGTCGGCCCGCTCGTAAACAGTGACCTTGTGGCCAGCCCGGTTGAGCTGCTCAGCGCAAGCAAGACCGCTCGGGCCACTACCAACAATCGCCACAGTCTTGCCGGTGCGAGTGGGAGGCACATAGGGCTGGATCCAGCCCTGCTCAAATCCATAGTCAATGATGGCACACTCGACGCTCTTGATTCCGACCGGGTCCTCGTTGATGCCAAGCACGCAGGCACCCTCGCAGGGAGCGGGGCACACTCTGCCGGTAAACTCGGGGAAGTTGTTGGTCATGAGCAGGCGGTCAAGCGCATCCCTCCAGCGGTTCTTGAATACAAGCTCGTTCCACTTGGGAATGATGTTACTGATGGGGCAGCCAGAGTCACTCTGGCAAAAGGGAACGCCGCAGTCCATGCAGCGCGCAGTCTGGTAGGCCAGCTCGTCCTTGGACAGTCTGGTAGAAAGCTCCTTCCAGTCAGAGGTGCGGGCCTTGGCGGGACGGTACTTTTCGGCACGGCGCTTGTACTTCATAAAGCCCTTGACCTTGTCGAGCCTCAGGGCAGAAGCCTTCTCCTGGGTCACGTCCAGCACAGTGTCCTCCAGGTCCTGGACCTTGGGCTCCTTGCCGAGCGCCTCACGCTGAGGGTCGAGCGCAAACGCGGTGCTCTTGGTCTTGATCCGGTTGATCTCACCATTGGTAGCATCGGCGCTGGGGTCCTCCTTGAACGGGCGCAAAAACTCACTCACTTCAGAGCGCTTGGCCTGCTCGGTCGCAGCCTTTTCAGCCTCGATAACCTTTTTGTAGTCTGTGGGGTAGACCTTGACAAACAGCGGCAACAACCGGTTAAAGTCACGCAAAACGCGAGCAGCAAGAGGCGAGCCGGTGTAGTGGCGGTGGTCCTCAACAAGGCCACGCACAAACGCAATCTCGCTGGGGTCCTCGATGCTGCACAGCTCTACCGTCTCAGTGTTGCAGTTGGCGGCAAACTCCTGGGCAATGTCCAGGACATAGGCGATACCACCGCACATACCAGCGGCAAAGTTGCGGCCAGTAGCGCCCAGAACCACAACACGACCACCGGTCATGTACTCGCAACCGTGGTCTCCTACACCCTCAACCACAGCGGTGGCACCAGAGTTGCGCACGCAAAAGCGCTCGGCGGCAATACCTCTAAAGTAGCATGTACCGCTAGTAGCACCATAGAGACAAGTGTTTCCAATAATAATGTTCTCTTCAGAGTTGAAGGTCGACACCTGGGGTGGGTACATCACGATGCGACCACCGCTGAGGCCCTTGCCGACATAGTCGTTGGAGTCACCCTCGAGCTCAAGAGTGATACCGGGGGCGAGGAACGCACCAAACGACTGGCCAGCGGAACCAAACACATTGACGTGGACAGTGTCGTCAGGCAGTCCCTTTTCGCCAAAGCGCTTGGAGATACGGTAGGACAGGGTGGAGCCAAACGCACGGTCGGTGTTGACAACCTCGGCCTCAATCTGCACAGGCAAACCCTTTTCAAGAGTGAGCTCGCACTCGTCAATGAGCTTGTTGTCGAGGCGCACGTGCAAGCGGTGGTCCTGCTTGCGGGTGTTGAAGGTGGCAACGCCCGGACGAAGAGTGTGGGCAGGAGTCAGAATAGGAGCCAGGTCCAAGTTTTTGGTCTTCGCAGTGCGCAAATCGTCGCGGACTCTGAGCTTCTCGGCACGACCAACCATCTCGTTGATGGTGCGGAAACCAAGCTTGGCCATAATGCCCCGCAATTCCTGGGCAATGTAGTAGAAAAAGTTGATAACGTGCTCGGGGGTACCCTCGAACTTGGCCCTGAGCTCAGGGTCCTGGGTGGCAATACCCACGGGGCAGGTGTTGAGGTGGCACTTGCGCATCATAATACAGCCCATGGCAATGAGGGGGGTGGTAGCAAAGCCCCACTCTTCAGCACCAAGCAAACAAGCGATCGCAACGTCGCGACCAGTCCTGAGCTGGCCATCGGTCTGCACAACAACGCGGCCACGCAAATCGTTGAGCACAAGTGTTTGGTGAGTCTCAGCCAAGCCGAGCTCCCATGGCAGGCCGGCATACTTGATACCGGTGTAACGCGAGGCACCAGTACCACCATCGTGACCAGAGATCAGAATGTGGTCGGCCTTGGCCTTGGCGACACCAGAGGCAATCACACCCACGCCGACTTCAGACACAAGCTTGACTGAAATGCGAGCACGCGGGTTGGAGCACTTGAGGTCGTAGATCAACTGCTTGAGATCCTCAATAGAGTAAATGTCGTGGTGGGGAGGCGGCGAGATCAAGCCAACACCGGGGGTGGAGTGACGGGTCTTGCCGATAGCAGCGCTGACCTTGTGTCCAGGCAACTCACCACCCTCACCAGGCTTGGCACCCTGGGCCATTTTAATTTGGAGCTCGTCGGCATCGCTCAAGTAGAGCGAGGTGACACCAAACCGACCAGAAGCAATCTGCTTGATGGAGCTGCGCATCGTGTCGCCCTGAGAGTTGACCAAGCTGCGCTCGGGGTCCTCACCACCTTCACCTGTGTTTGATTTACCGCCCAGTCTGTTCATGGCAACCGCCAGGGTCGAGTGCGACTCCATCGAGATGGAACCATAACTCATGGCACCAGTCACAAAGCGGCGCACAATCTCGGTCCAGGGCTCGACCTGGTCGATGGGAATCTCGGGACCGCTAAAGTCAAAGTCAAGCATACCACGCAAGGTACACTTTTTAATCGCCTCGTGCTCCTTGGCGCTGTAGGCCTCGTAGGCCTTTTCATTCTTGTTGCGCACGGCATCCTGGATACTGGCAATCGCGGCCGGCTCGTTGACGTGGGGCTCACCACCGTCACGCCAGTGGTACTCACCAGACTCGGGAAGAGTGAGGGGCTTGAAGGTGGCGCGGCTGGGGTAGGCGCGGTTGTGCCACTCGACGGCATCGCGGGCAATGTACTCAAAGTCTACACCCTTGATGCGGCTAGCAGTTCCAACAAAGCACTTGTCGACAACGCTGCTGTCAATACCCAAAATCTCAAAGATCTGAGCACCCTTGTATGAGGCAAGAGAAGAGACACCCATCTTGGACATAACCTTGAGAATACCTCCGTCCAACGAGTACTTGTAGTTGCTGATAACCTTGGCGTCCTCGAGCTGGGTAGCCAAGAGCGACTCACGGTTGAGCTTGAGAAGGGTCTCCATCGCCAAGTAGGGGCAGATGGCATCGGCACCATAGCCCAAAAGCACGCACATGTGTTGTACTTCGCGAGCCTCGGCGGTCTCCACAAACAGAGCGACGCGCGACCGCTCCTTTTGCGCCACCAGGTAGTGGTGAACAGCAGAGGTGGCAATCAAAGAAGACACGGGAATGCGGTTAGCGCCGGTGTTGCGGTCGCTCAAAATAATAATCTTGCTGTGGTCGGCAATCGCCTCCGAGGCCTCCTTGCAAATACGGTCCAAGGCAGCAGTGTAGCTACCTTCGTAGGTAATATCAATGGTAGCCACCGACCAGCTGGGGTAAAACCTGGGCAGCTGCTTAATGGCGGCAAAATCCTCGAGGCTGAGAATGGGGCTCACAAGCTTGAAGCGGTTACACTGGTTGGGCTTCATCTCGAGCAAGTTGCCCTGGGGGCCAACGTCGCACTCCAAAGACATGACAATCTGCTCACGGATAGGATCAATGGGAGGGTTGGTGACCTGGGCAAAGAGCTGTCTAAAGTACTCGTAGATCAATTTGGGCTGCTCGGTCAAGCACGCCAAACCTGTGTCGTTACCCATAGAGCCGAGCGCCTCCTTGCCGTCCTGAGCCATGGGCGCAAGCAGCATGAGCACCTGCTCATAAGTGTAGCCAAAGCAGGGCAAACGAGGGTCGGTCTGCACAGTGGAAGCATCCAATTGGGGAGTAAAGGCATCGACCTTTTGCTTGAGGTCATCGAGGGTCAGCAAATTGGCAGACAGCCAGCTCTTAAAGTCGAAACGAGAGGCGACCTTGGCCTTGAGCTCACGATCATCAACAATCTTGCCCTCCTTTGTGTCTACGAGCAACATGCGACCGGGGCGCAAGCGGCCCTTTTGGATCACGCTCTCTGGCTTGATGCTCATCACACCAACTTCGCTGGCGCAAATCATACGGTCATCGTTTGTGACATAGTAACGGCAGGGGCGCAAACCATTACGGTCGAGTTGGGCACCACAGTATCTGCCGTCGGCAAATGTAAACAGAGCGGGGCCATCCCAGGGCTCCATTAGACAGGCTGCCCACTCGTAAAAGGCGCGCTTTTTGGGGTCCATATTGGGGTTGTTTTGCCATGCCTCGGGGACCATCATCATGACTGCCTCAGGAAGGCTCAGAACGCCGTTGATCACGAGCAGCTCGAGCACATTGTCAAATGCGGCAGAGTCACTACCACCCTCTTCAATGATGGGGTAGAGCAGGTCGAGCATATCTCCAAACTCTGTACTCTCCATTACGCCCTCACGAGCGCGCATCCAATTTTTGTTACCGCGCAAGGTGTTGATCTCACCGTTGTGGGCAGCCCACCGCAATGGCTGGGCACGGTCCCATGAAGGAAAAGTGTTTGTGGAAAACCGTGAGTGCACCAGAGCAAAGTGAGCCTCATAGTCCACGTTCATCAGGTCGTAGTAGTAGTTGTAGACTTGGACAGGGGCCAATTGACCCTTGTAAACAATGTTTTTGTTGCTGAGCGAGCAAATGTAAAACCAATTGTGAAGGCCAATCGAGTGCGAGGCCTGCTTGCGAAGCACATAGAGCTGGCGCTCAAATGACGCCTTGTCGGCGGCCACCACGACCGGTTGCAAGATCAAGGGTTCGCGGCTGAGAGCGGCAGGACCCAAGATGCTCGAGTCACGAGGCACCTCACGCCAGCCCAACACCTCGAGGCCGAGGCTGGTAGCGATTCTCTCAAACTCTGCCTTTGAGGACTCGAGCACAGAGGGCTCGCTTTTAAAAAACAAGTTACCCACGGCATACTCGCCGAGTGGGGGTAGCTCTACCCCTTGGATGCTGAATTCTTTGCGCATAAACTTGTCGGGGATGGAGGTCATGACACCAGCACCGTCACCATCACGGGCATCAGAGCCCACCGCGCCTCTGTGGGTCATGTTGCAGAGGAGATATTTAGCATCAGAGACGATCTTGTGGCTCTGCTCGCCCTTGATGTGGCAGGAGAAGCCTACACCGCACGCGTCTTTCTCGAGCTCAGGATCGTAGAGGCCCTGCTTCTTTGGCAGCGCACTAGCCCAGCTGTGATTGTCCTGCTCGTCGTACTGGTATGGGGTGTAGCTGCTCTGCTCTTCCTCCATATGTAGGTTGATGAGGGTAGGGCCGAGTCAGCGCCCACAAGTCATGCGGGGAGATGGGTTATCGGCCAATGAGAGAGCTCGCATTAGAACGTGTGCAGAACGATGCATGGACCCGCATGTTTGACATCCACTGGTACACACGCAAGGGCTTGCTGTGCTCACTACAGTCTAGAGCCTTCACGGTGCCAATCATAGGCTGCATGACTAGTGCATAAGCGAGACGCGATAAGCATGATAAGATAGTAACAGCTGAGTATTTATATAAAAATCATGCCTAGGTCATTGCAGGCCAACTACTGCTCTAGGCGCCTGGCATATGCGCTCTGCCGCGGATCCTCGCCGGGCGATAAGAGGGCCAGTTCCGATAATGCAATGTCCCTGTGGCAGCGCGGCCACTGCGCGTGCAACGAGATGCCCACTGCTTAAGTTCTAGCGCAAAGTTCCCCGCCTGTGACGCCAGCGCCCCAACTCCAGCTTCGCGAGCGGCTGACACCCTGAGGCGGTGGCCACCGCGGGCGGTCAACTCTCTTCAAGTCGTCTGCTCCTCGCAAAATTTTACGTATATGCTAATAAAAATACAACCAACTAGTCGCTGTCCTCCATATCATTCTGGACCTCCAGCACCTCTTGGCCCGTGAACTCGTAGCCCTTTTTGGCCATGACACTGCGGACATTTTTGTTGCTGTAGGCGTTCCAGATCTTCATCTTGCCTTCTGAACCGCCAACGGCAAGAACGCCAGGCGAGTCGGGCGCAAACCCGGTAGTAAACACCCTGCCCACGTCGAGGTCACGGCTCAAGAGCATGCTAGGGCCATTCAGGTTCCAGATCTTGATGCGCTTGTCTGAGCTACCAGTCACCAACATGTCTCCACTCAAGTCCATTGTGGCTACCTCGTCGTCGTGAGCGTGCAGAGTCCAAACAGCCTCCTTCTCCATGCGTGCGTCAAACTTGTATACCTGTCCCTTGTCTGTACCGACGAAAAAGTGGGTTCCGTCGGGGTGCCACAGCGTACTCTCGACGTCGCCCTGCACTTTATACTTGCGACACTCTGTGCCACGGAGGTCGGAGACAATTGCCTGGTGATCGTAGCCACCAGAAAGCAAAACGGTGCTCTCGAGAGGGTTCCATTTGACGCTACTGACCTTGGATGTGTGAAAATCAAAGCTCTGCACAGCCTTGAGCTCGGCCAGATCCCACAGCTTGACGGTGCAGTCGGCGGAGCCACTAGCCAAAAGGTTGATATGATTGGGGTTGCTACTCAGGGAGAGAACCGCGTCGACATGGTACTCTGCGTTGGCCTTTTTCAGCTGCTTCTTCTTTTTGCCAGTGCCACGAGCCTCGATCTTGGCGTCCTTGGGCCGCTGGCCCAAAATGGCAGTGGGGTACACAGCGTCAATCACGTCCAGGTCCCACAGCTCAATCTCAGGCTCAAATGTGCCCACAGCAACCTGGTTACCGGCCTGGCCCTCCTTGAAGGGCACCCACTCGAGGCACAACGGAAAGCTGGGCAGCATAAAGTCGTGGTGCACATAGAGGTTGGATTCAGACTCATCGTATACATAGACCTCAATTGTAGAAACATCGTCTTCAGTCTTGGCGGCGAGCACGAGATTATCGGTGGGAAGAATCTGTAGGTCCTGCTTTTCCTCCTCATCCTCCTCGTCGCCGAGCTGAAGGTACTCATCCTTCTCATCAAGAGCATGGTACGAAGCGCCCCTCACGCTGGCAATGGCGTCCCAACCGGCGTTTGGCTCCTCGTCATAGTCGTCCATGTTGTACTTGTCCATTGAATTTCCCAGGGACGCGGGCTGCTTGGGCTCTTCAGTTTGCATTTCTTCGTCTTGTTCTTGCTCCTCGGTGGCCTCTTGCTGCCCATCCTGCTCCTGCTCGTCGTCAGAGTGCTCGCCCTCGCCCTGCATGGCCTCGTCCAGATCGAGATTGGCATCAAGCAGTTCGGCCTTTGCGAGCTGGGAGATTCTGTTCATCTCTTCCTCATTTAAATCCAGTCGCTCAGGGTACTCCTTCGCAGCTCCTCGTGGAACCCATTTCACAGCTGAAATCATATTGGGTTAGGTAATTTTTTTTTCTCGAGGGAAATATTTCAGCTGCTCTGTGCTGCACGAGCTGGGCGGCGGGTAGGCAAATGTGGGCCAGGGCTAAAAGCAAATATTATTACATAGTTTTACAACAGGTTTGCCAAAACGTAAATAAAGGTGCCCATTGTTCCAGCGACCGCGGCGGCGTTGGCAGTAGCGACGCCAGAGCTTGCGCTCGAGACCACCTCCACGGCCGATGGCGTGGCTGAGGACTTGGCGGAGGTAGCTGAGGACTTTGCGGCGGTGGCAGAGCTCGCGGCAGAGGACTTGACAGAGCTCGCGGAGCTCGCGGCAGAGGACTTGGCTGTGCTCGCGGCAGAGGACTTGGCAGAGCTCACGGCAGAGGACTTGGCAGAGCTCGCGGCAGAGGACTTGGCGGTGCTCGCGGCAGCAGTACTCGTGGGGCACACTGTAGTGTATACAGTGGTGTAGGACGTAGTGTAGACGGTGTCCTTACCGTTGGAACCCTTGGAGGTGCCAGTGGAGCAAACAGTGGTGGTGACGGTGGTGAGAGAAGTCTCGGTAACCTCGCCAGCAGCCTTGGTAGCCTTGGAGCTGCTGCTGGGGCAGTCAGAAACGCTGCCTTCCTTTGCAGATGTGCCGGACGCAGCAGCGCTGGTGGGGCAGACTGTCGTGTAAACAGTGGTGTATGTGGTCGTGTAGGTAGTGTCCTCGCCATTAGATCCCTTGGAGGTACCGGTGGAGCACACAGTGGTGGTGACGGTGGTCAGAGAGGTCTCAGTAACCTCGCCGGCAGCGGTCGAGCTGGGGCAGTCAGTGACGGTGTCAGTGTCAGTGCTAGTGGCTGTTGTGGGCGCCACAGTGATAGAGCTCAGCACACTGTCGGGGCAATCATCGACATCGTCAGAGCTAGTGCTGGTGCCAGTGGCAGTGGCGCTGGCACTGGCGCTAGCGCTTGAGGTGCTGTTGGTAACAGCGGGCGCGACCGTAGAGGCGCTGCTGCTCGAGGTGCTGTTTGTAACGACAGACGACACCACAGCGGCATCACTACTGGTCGAGTTGACGCCGGTGGCGGTCGCGGAGCTAGCGGTAGTGGTGCTGTTTTGCAGACTGGCAATCACGTCGTCACACAGGGGAACGTCGTCGGTGGTGGTTTGCGCAAACGCGACACTGAGCAAAGCGAGGGAGCTCGAGAGTTTCATGTTTGTGGGGCCCGTCAGCGCAAGCCAGCAGTTTTATGAAATACCTGCGGGTCATGCATGAATATGCATACACCACTTTACCACCTCGACGCCCCAAATAAGATTTTGCCTAGTCCATATCTGGCCTCTCTCTAATCTGAGTTGCTCGAGACTGCTAAATTCAGCAGTTTGTTGACCCATGCAATGTGCTGCATAGTTATGCATGCCTGTAGCTTAAAGTGGAGCAGGGCAGGACCACGTGTCGAATCGAGGGAAAACGTGTTCAATACACGTGTAGAATCGTGTACATGGACTACCTGTGAAACATTTGCGCGCGTTTTCCTCGGGGTTCCCCCATTGACCACTCCACCTGACCCCACTTTTGCAACGGGGAGTTGACGAGGGGATCCCGATGTGCATAAACGGCCTGCAGCTATTTTCAAAATAACAAAAATCAAACAGCCTTAAATCTCTAGTGGCTTTAAACGTTATAAACTCTGGCTGGCGCAGAAGCTATAAATAATTAACGCCGTAGGAATGTACCCAAACTGGCAAGGAGCCCCTCCGCATAGTGGGGGACAGCTCAGTGTGCAAAACTTGTGTAAATTAGGACGATAGCCAGCTCAAACAATTTTCAGTGGAACTGCCACAGCTGAAACGGCCCACCCCCGCGTATACGCATGCCACAATCTATGGGTGCTAGACACGCGTGCAGCTACAGCCACGAGGTCAATTCACACAAATCTGGGATTTGAGGTCTCACTTTAATTTTTCAAACCTCCCGAAAACCCACGGCAGATCCCATTAGGTCCCAAGGCCATTGGTGTCCCCCAGGGCTGCCCCGAAATTAAAAAAGCCTATGCATTGCATACATAGTGATAAATATCAGTCTACTTGAGCCCACGCTTCCTGGCTTGCTCCTCCCGGTAATAAGTGCTGCTCAACTTTTCAGTGCTATCAATTGCCGGCACCAGGCCAATCTCAAAGATCTCCAGAGGTCGCCACCCCTTTTCCTGGCGGAACTTGTTTATTGCGGCTCCTCCTGAAACAGTCTCCTGCGATACTGCCAGGGCATCGATTGCCTCGACTGTCCCGGTAGGGCCATACACGTCGTTTATCTGGTGAGGGGACAGCTTGAGGTCTGGAAACAGTGCAGCGACAAATTCCCTGACTGCGCTCTCCCTTGTAGTGTACGAGTCCAACTCCTCGGCAAACTTTTTGTTTTTTAGCAGCTCGGGGCCAGTAACTCCTACAATCAGCTCCCGCTTGGCCCACAGCCCTCCCACTGTCAACAGGAGCTTGTGGCCAATGTGAAAGTGGTCAAAGGTGCCCCCGAGAGCCACTACTGGCTGCGAATGGAGCGAGTGATCTGGGTTTGAGGTCGGCTCGCTCAAAAGAGTCGGGCAGTCTACCGGCTCAATAGGGGTGGTGGAGATCCCATCTAGCTGAAGATTCGAAAACACAAAGGGCCACTGCTGGGCTACCAGGCCTGGAAAGACGCGGCACTCTACTGCTGTCGCCAAACAGTAGCCATAACAGTCCCGTAGAATTGGCTCCAGGGCGTTGATGGAATCTGGGCAATTGACCAAAACAATGTCGAGAGACTCGCTCATTGAGTGCTCCTCAAACTTTTGTAGAATGCTGCGAATATATCCGCCCTTGTTTGGCTCGCTGGCATCCAAAACAAGTGCCATTTTGGTGCAGTTACGTTATATGGACGCGGGAGGCGACGAGCTGGGCCAGCAGTATGAGCAGTGGGCGAGAGCAAAGGCCGGGTTTGAGATGGCGTTTGTGCGGCTGCGTCGCTACAATATCCACGAACTTGCTGCCAGAATTTTTGAGTACAATTTGTGCATGTACCATTCGCTCTTTGCCCAAGCCGCTTCTCGAGCCAGCAGAGATCCGCAGCTCGCGGCAAACCTGGTGGCCCTTGTAGCATCTCAATTGGACAGTGAGGGTGAAAAAGTTGTCCAGAGTATCTTGTATGCTGCCAAGACCCAGCTCTCTGCGTTTGGCGGCGCTCTAGAGAGCACCCAGCCGATCCTTGTTTGCGCGCATTTGCTGGTGCTCAGGTCCATTGATGCGTGGCCACTATTCCAGCTGCTAGTATGCTTGTGCAGAGATAAAAAGTTCAGGCTAGTTTCGGACGTCATGGCCATTTGTGGACCGGAGCTCAAAGAGGCATCCGCAGACTCGTACGAGTACATCAAAAGGCAAATTGGTAGCCACCAGCACCACCAACCCACGGTGGATATTGTGCTGGACCAGTACAAAAGACTGGTAAAGTGTGACGTCGAGTCTGTGCAAGAGCCGAGCGTGCAATTTTCCCAACTGGCTGCCGTGGACTGGGAGCCCATCAGGGCCGCAATTCTGGGAGAAGAGAGCGATGATGAGAGTGACGACAATAGCGATGGGGAGAGCGAGCAAGAAGAACAGAGCGAGCAGGAAAACAAGCACAGGGATACCCCCACTGCTGCTCCAGCCCAGACACACGCAGTAAATGTGCAGCTGCAAAAGACAATCTACCTCACACTCATGTCCTCAATATCGTCAAAAGAAGCATGCCATAAACTAGTCGCTTTGGGGAACCGCCCGCTGGTGGTCAAAATGCTTTTGGAGGCATGCAAACAGGAGAAGATCTACAACAAAAACTTTAGCACGATTGGCCACACGCTGTGCAAAACCGGAACCCAGTGGAAGCATGAGCTCGAGAAATCCTTTGGTGTGCAGTACGCCGCCACCGAGCAGCTCAGCACCAAGGAGATTAGACACTTGGGGACATTTTACGGATTCATGCTAGCCACAAACAGCCTCGACTGGAGCGTTTTGCAAGTCGCGCGCCTGAACCCCGACGAGAGCACGCCAAGCACACGCATTTTCCTACAGGCGCTGTTTGAAGAGATGCGTCGCGAGATTGGTCTCGCCGAGATGAAGGTGCGCTTGATGCCGATCGCTGGCCTGTTTCCGCAAGACCTAGCAGGGCTGCGGTTTTGCATAAACTTCTTCACCGCTATAAAAATGGGCCCTCTGACCGACGAGCCGAGAAAGCAGCTCAAACGTCTCGAAGCGCCGCAAGAAAAATAATAATAAACAGCTATTTAAGGAACCCTCCCATGAGGTCCATGATGTTAAACTCCCGCTGGGGCTGAATACCAAAGTAGTTTTCCTCAATAAAGGCAATGGGCGCGGCCCACTGCTGGTACTGCTGTGGGTTGTACTGGTCGCGCAGGATATGATAGAGAGCGCGCTCCCTGCGAGCACAGGCTGCTACCAAGAGCCTCAGAAAATTCAGTAGGGGGCAGGCATACACCGGGGGGTCCTTGGACTCTGGCTCTGGCAGCACTGCTTCCAAGTATGCGTTTGCACCGCGCATGTCGCACACGCTGAGGTAGCCAAACACGCCTCTGGAGGCAAAGAGCCCAAAGTCTTTGGCTTCGGCCTTTGCGGCCCATCTCTTGTGCATCTCAGCCAGCACAATGGCGCTCTCTCTTGTGCCAAGGAGCAGGTGGTGCTCGGCGGTGAGAAAGTCCTCTGACTGGGCGATGATGGAGCCAAATAGGTGGTGAATATCTGCATCGCCGCCCTTGCAGGTGATTGAGGTCCATTTCTCTGCCTGCTTGGCTAGTTGCCCCAGTGAGGTGTCGAGTGGACTCAGCTGCAGCACGAGCTGTGCGAGGCGGCCCTTGGACACAGAGTCTACAGGAACAGCGCCATCAGTGTACACCGTGAGCAGGTAAGCGATAAGGTCGCTCACCGAACCCAGCTCGCCGGCCCTTGCCAGCAAGAGGCCACAAGAGTACAGGGCGTGCGAAGCGTCCACCCACTTTTTCTGACGGATGTAGCGTGCAGCTACTGTGCGCACTGCCTGGTGTGCCTCGTAGTACTCCCCATTTGCGATCCGCGACTGAACTCTGGCCACCGTCTTTTCCATGATTAGTGGGGAAGGGGTGTTTGCGTGGGCAGCGTCAAACCAAACAGGAAAAGAGAGGATGTGGCTAGAGGCAATGCGAGCAAACAGAAAGGGGCTAATTGTTTATTTAATTGCCATGGATTGAGCCAAACTTGTTACAAATGCGACGGCACTTTGCCAAGGCAGACACCGCAAACGATGATGATCTCACTGTGAAGCGACGCAAAACTGGCAAAAAAGTTGCACTGGACATATCCATGGCCCCCGTGGGGCCCCTCAAGGAGACTCCATCCGTGGACCAGCCCTCGTCATTTCTATCAGAGCTACGCCAGCACAAAAAGCCACCAAATCCGTACGAGTCTGCCCCTATACCAACAAAAGAGCTCAAATTTAATGAGCCGGGCAAGATCAGCAGGCTGGCTCAGCGCGACCGGCTGGAAAGGGACCATGGATCGCTCGCGATTGCCATGCCTCCACAGTGCGAGTGGTGGGATGAGCAGGTGAAAATCGGTGAGCACGTAGTCGAGCTTGAGTTTGAGCAAGCGCAGCAAGAGCCAGTGCCGATCCGAGCGTTTCTCACCCCCGAGGAGCAGCGCCGCAAACGGCGCAATGAGCGGCAGGCCGCTCAAGCAGAGCAGCGGGAGCGAATCAAAAATGGTGAAGAGGCGGCTCCTCCTCCCAGGCTCTCGCGGTCCAATGTCTTGGCAGTCATGGGTGGCGACTACCTCAAGGACCCCACCCGGTACGACCAGCTGGCTCGCGAGGCAGAGCTCGAGCGCCGGAAAAAGCACGAGCAAGCCAATGCAAGCCGGCAGCCCACCAAGGACGAAAAATGGCAAGCGCAGGCGGCCAAGTTGGAGGCCAGCAGATCGAGCGGCCTCGTTTGTGCCATGTACCATATTAGCGATATCGACAGCAAGGCTCGCTATGTGGTGGACTATACTGCCAAAAAGTATTTATTCACAGGTGCCCTCGTCACCAGCGGCCCAGACTCTGTGCTGGTAGTTGAGGGGGGCGAGCGGGAGCAGCTCAAGTTTGAGCGGCTGCTGCGCAAACTGAATTGCGGCCGGCTAGCGTTCAAAGGGTATACGTCGAGCAGATTTGAGCGGTGGTCGATGCACAACCTCACACAAGATCAAGCTCAGGGGTTTTTCGACTCGAGGGGGTGCGGTCTATTTTGGAAGACTGGGCTCGCGTCCTAATTTATATACTATAAAACTTTGCGGTGCATGCTGTGGCATGTGCTGTAGCACGTGCTGCGGGTGGATTTGCAAGTGCTTCCCTTTTTCGTCCCCCTGTGCCTTGTACGCTCGCAACGTAGGCTCGCCATGTAGGCTCGGACCCTACACGTCTTACTCATGACGAGCCTCAAGTCGTTCATCAAGAGCGTGCGAGCGGCCAAGACTGTGGCCGCCGAACGCACAGCTATTCAAAAGGAGAGCGCGGCGATCCGTACCTCTTTTCGCGACGACAGGGCCTCACAGTCGACGCGTCGCGCCAACATCGCCAAGCTGCTTTACCTGTTTACCCTTGGCGAGCGCACACATTTCGGACAGGTAGAGTGCGTCAAACTGCTTGCGTCGCCCTATTTTGTCGACAAACGCTTGGGCTACCTCGGCACAATGCTCCTGCTTGACGAGAACCAGGAGGTCCTCATGCTCATCACCAATTCACTCGACAATGATCTCAGCCACCCCAACCAGTACGTTGTGAGCCTGGCGCTGTGTACAATGGCTAATATTGCCTCGGTCGACATGTCGCGTGATCTGTTTGGCAAGATCCAAAAGCTGGTGGGCAGCTCAAACGCATATCTTCGCAAAAAGGCCGTTCTGTGCGCGTTGCGCATCGTGCGCAAGGTCCCTGAGCTTGAAGAGATGTTTGTTGAACACCTCAAAGTACTATTGCTCGAGCAAAACAACAGCGTTTTGCTCAGTGCCTGCTCGCTGGGCATTGAGATGATTGACAACAACCCAGACCTGGTAAATGACATTGAGAGTTTTCTGCCCCAGCTGTTATTTGCTCTCAAGACACTTGCGACTACCTACAACACAGAGTACGATGTTGGGGGGATCCCCGACCCCTTTTTGCAAACCAGGCTCATCCGTCTCTTGCGGGCTATTGGCCAGGACAACCCTGACTTGAGCGAGCAAATGAGTGACCTACTGGCTGCTATTGTCACAAATACTGATACCACCAAAAACGTCGGCAACGCTGTTCTCTACGAAGCGGTTCTGGCCATCTTTGGCATTGAGAGTGACTCTGCCCTGCGGGTGTTGGGAATCAACGTCTTGGGCAAGTTTCTGGTCAACAAAGACAATAATACCCGCTATGTTGCGCTCAACACCCTCCTCAAGGTCGTATCGATCGAGCCCATCGCAGTGCAGCGGCACCGGGCCACCATTGTCGACTGCTTCAATGACCCTGACCTGAGCATCAGGCGGCGCGCGCTTGAGCTCAGCTATTCGCTCATCAACGAGCACA
The DNA here is from genome assembly GCA_022577815.1 of Wickerhamiella nectarea. Lineage (NCBI taxonomy): Eukaryota > Fungi > Ascomycota > Dipodascomycetes > Dipodascales > Trichomonascaceae > Wickerhamiella > Wickerhamiella nectarea. The sequence goes on from JAKIRY010000002.1 coordinate 476,000, forward strand.
ATGTGCGCGTGATGATCAAAGAGCTCCTTGCGTTTCTGCAGGTTTGCGACCTCGAGTTCAAGACCGAGATGGTCTCGCAGATTGCGCTGGCTGCTGAGCGCTTTGCGCCAAACAAGCGCTGGCATCTCGATACCCTGATGCGCGCGCTCAAGCTCGCCGGCTCCTACGTCAAGGAAAACATTCTCAGTGCGTTTATTTTGCAAACGATTGAGGCGCCCGACTTGCAGCTCTACGTGGTACAGTCTTTGTATGCAGGTCTCGTCAAGGACTTTTCTCAGAGCGGCCTCACAACCGTGTCGCTGTGGCTCGTGGCCGAGTACTCTGACCAGCTGCTGGCTGGCGGCAACTACGAATTTGACGACCAACGCATTGAGGTGAGCGAGAAGCTGCTGGTTGACCTGGTCATTGGCGTGCTCGACAGTCCCTATGCCACTCTTGTGGTTCAGGAGTACGGCGTCAATGCCCTCGTCAAGCTCAGCACCCGTCTCCACGAGACAGCGCAGCTAGACCGGATCCGCCGGGCCCTGGACTCCTACCAGTCTGCTCTTTCCACCGAGATCCAGCAGCGTGCGCTAGAGTACGGCGTCCTCATTGGGGAGTCCAGCCTGCGCAAGGGCGTCTTGACCAAGATGCCCGCGCCCGAGTTTGGCGACGACCTCGAGGCCCAGCACGCCAAGGCCATGTCCAAGGCGCTGGTGAAGCGCAAGAAGCGTGTGCCCATCTCCACTGGCCAAAACGCCAATGCCCGCAAGCGCAACACTGACGCGGTGGCAGATCTTCTCGACTTTGGCGCCGACGCCGCGCCGGTGCCCCAGACGTCCAACGACCTGCTGGCAGACATTTTCGGCGGCTCGGCGCCAGCAGCTACCCCTGCAGCCGCGCCCGCGGCCTCGCCTGCCTCGGCCGAGCAGGTCCCGGGCACGTCTGCCTTCAAGGACGCCGCCATCGAGCTCAAGTTCAGCGACAGGAACGAGGGCCCCGGCACCGTGTTCATCCACGCAGTGTTTATTGCCAAGCAGTCGGTGACCGACCTGGCCCTCCAGGTGGCGGTCCCCAAGTCACAAAAGCTGAGCCTCCAGCCGCTCTCGAGCAGCGCTATTGCGCCGGGCAGCACCGCGGAGCAGGCCATCCGCGTCACCGGCGCGCAGGGCTCAGTCCCGCGCCTCAGGCTGCGCGTCTCCTACACCTGCGGCGGCCAGCAGCACATGCAGCAGCTCGACTACTCCCAGTTTTCCAGTACTCTGTAGACCAGCGAGAAAAAAAAGTAGAAAAATTGATCTGAGGAATTAGAAATTATCTCTTAAATATATATACGTTTATGCGCGGGAGGCAGCCTGCTTGTTGCGAGCAGCGCGGCTGGTTCCCTCGAGGTCGTCGAGGGACTTCATGCCAAAGGTGGACATGCGGGCCTTGATGCGGCGGCAGTTTTGCTTGACAATCTGGCCGGTGGACATGGAGAAGATGTCATCAATCTCCTCGAGAGTGCGGTCCTTGGTCTCGGGCATGAAGAAGAGCTGGTAGAAGAAGCCGATGATGGCGATACCACCAAAGAAACCAATCATGAGGCCAATGTACTCCATGGCAATGACCATGCTGTTGAAGTTGTAGGTGACGGTGAACGCCCACACGTAGACAGAGGCAGAGGAGATGGAGACACCCTGGGCACGAGTGCGCAGCGAGAACGACTCGGCAGGCACGACCCAGGTGAGGCAGGCGTAGGAGCCAAAGAAGCCCATGTAGAGGTACATACCAGTGAGGGTCACACCGAGAGCAGCAGTCTTGTTTGTGTCAATGTTGATACGGGAGCCAACACCAACGAGGATGAGACCGATAAAGAAGCCGACAAGGTTCTGGGCCCAAACACGACGACCAGAGCGGTCCATGTAGAGAATGGCGGGGATGGTACCAATGAGCAGAGCAGTACCACTGGGGATGGACATGATAACCGACTTTTTGGCATCGAAACCGATCGAGGACATGAGGCTGGACATGTTGTACATGACACCATTCACACCGGTCATCTGGCCAAGGAACATCATAATGACAGAGTAGATCAGAGCACGACGGTTGCGGGGCATAACAAACAGCTCGAGGTAGCGCTGGTACCAGGTCTCAGTAAGGGTAATCTCGCGCTCGCGAGCAGCGGCCTGGCGGAGCTCCAAAAACTCAATCTGGGCAGGGGCGCTTCTGTGGTCGCGGAGGCGCTTCCACACGTGCCAAGCCTCACCAGTCTTGCCAACAGACACGAGCCAACGGGGAGATTCAGGGAGGAAAAAGAGACCAACAAGCAGGATTGTGGAGAAGAGCAAGGACGAACCAAGCATGAGACGCCATCCTCCGGGCTTGTCGTTGAAGACATCAAAGAAGATCGCACCAATACAGTAACCAATAACCTCACCAAACGCCAGCATAAACTGGTAAAGAGAGACCAAGTTACCACGGACGTTGGCAGGAACTGACTCGGAGATGTAGATACCAACGCAGCCACCCTCGATACCGATACCAATACCAAGGAAGAGACGGCCCACGTACAGCTCGTGGACGGTTTGAGAAGCAGCGCAGAGAATACCACCAATGGTGTACCAAAGACATGAAACAATAAGAGAGCCACGGCGGCCAATAAAGTGGTTGAGAGGGGTCATCATGAGGGAGCCAGCAATGGCACCAATGGGCATAAGAGAGTCAATAAGGGATTTTTCGTGCTCGGTGAGCTCGGCGCCCTGGTTCACAAACCAGGCGTACATGCCATCCTTGGCACCAGAGATGATACTCTGATCAAGACCAGACAGGATACCAGCAAAGGCAGAAAACACGCCAACCATGAGAATCATCTTGGTTTCTGGGATTTGAATGGGAATCTGAGCGAGGTAGATTCTCTCCCACATGGTCTTGTTGTTGTGCTCGCGAGCGGCCATTTCATCAAGCTCGGCGATTTGCGTATCAAGGTCGGCTCTATTGAGAGTAGCAAACTCATTTTCCTGGAGCTTGCCGCCCTCGTCGTGGCGGATGTCGTCGTGGATCTTTACCTTTTCGACGCTGGCGTCCGAGAACTCGGCGCTATCGATGTGTGCATCATCAAATGAAGTCATTGTGTAGAGAACTCTTTGATTGTGAGAAACTGTGGGGGGGTGTCCCTGTCTCTTATAGTAAAAAAAGTTGAGGGCTGTAACACGTATCCGGGGTGCATAAATCTTGGCATGCGCATTGCATGACTGCTGCGTTGGGGTGACAAAGCGCGTGACGCGCCCCCCGGGAAAAATAGTCTTGGCGCTTGGCAAAGGCCGCAGATTGCAGTGAAATTTGACAAAAATGGCAAGTTTTGGCACTAATCAGCCGCCATGTCTCGCCCTAACGCCAATACGTTAAGTTTGAGAGTGGACTGTCGCGTCCAAGACCTCTGCGGAGGCCCCCTCTTGGGCTCGATGACGCAAGGCTGGCCACTCTTTGTGGAGTCGGCATATTCCTCGACGGTCCCAAGCATGCGCAGGTCGAGCACTTTTCAGCCGTGTAAAAGAATATTAAATACTATTAAACTATTTGGCCAGCTTTGAGCCGCTTCGCTTCAGGCCTTGGTGCGCTTGCGGGCTCCCCAGCATTCCCACTACCCCATACTAGGGATTAAGGGCTCGGAATTCTTGGCAAATGACCAATGGCTGCCTAGCGGCTCGGTACTCTGTCGTGTGCGCCAAGCAGGGTCTGGCCCTAATAGAATCCACTAGTTATTTAGTCAGCCCCCGCTTTTCGCATGCAGCAGCAGACGCACATGCACTGCGTCTGCAGCCTGGCGACAGCTTTGGGTCGGTGCAACAGAGGCGAGCCGCAAGCAAAACGCAGGGCCGCCATTTTTCTAAAGGTGCTAATGGAGTTCTCAACTATTAAATGGCAATTTCTAGCGTCAATTTCGCTCCTCAACAGAGAAAATATCTTGGCGTTATTGCCCCCCCACCCATAAGCTCATTCTCAAGGCACAATTTTTTTTCCGGGGGAGGCGATCCAGGGCCATGTTGCTTAATTTGTGGCAAGGCAGTTCCGGTAGCTCTAATGGCCTGGAAGCGTGTTCCTGGTTTTGGCCTGATTAAAACTGCCTAAAATAATCTACGCGATCAGTTTCTATTTTTAGCGAGCTCTGCAAAACACTCGAGTATCAGCCACAAAACCCAGTAATACTGGTACAGATGTAGCCTTTGAGTAATATTCGTCGTTTTGATCCGATTTTGGGCGCTGTTTCAGGCCGGTTGTTTCGGATCAGCCCCACTGTGCGTCGGAAAATCTCTGTCGAGTGCATTGATCCAGGCATGCGAGCGTTATCACAGGTCGCGAACGATGAGTAGGGCAGCCGGATACAGAATCGCGGTATGCAAGGCGGTGCCCAAACTCGATTTCCCCAGGATCTGGGGATCTTGGCGCATTGCGGGGAGGCGGCATGTGGGGTCCAGAAGCGATCGCAAAGACGCGCCGCCAAGGCGACGTGAATCGGCGCGTGCCGTGACGATTAGTGCTTAACCACTGTCTTGTTGCAATCCCAGTGGTCTGCGAACGCTCTAAACGGGTGCATGAATTTGCGTCATTGTGCCTAGCCGCGTATTCCGGCAGCAGCAATTTAGAGCGGCTTACCGATGTGACCAGAGTCCAGCCCGGGGTAGAGGCGGAGACGAACGCGAGGCCGCGGCAACGGCAATGGCAGAGAGGAGCGGTGCAAAGACCCAAAACTGGGTGGTAGCCGGGGGGCCACCCCCCACCTTAGCACCCCCTCGAGCACCCCCCATCACTCAGCGTCATGACTGAGGAGGATCAGTTTGAGGACGACGTTAGCCTGAGTCCCAGCAGCCCCCAGGGCATCAAACCCGAGGACGAGGACCAGGACGACAAGTACGAGGACGCGCTAGACCTGGACACCGCGAGCATGAAATCCAAGGTGTGGCTCGTCCGGATGCCAAAGTTTTTGATGGAGCAGTGGAAAGACGTCGAGAGCGTCGGGGGCAGCCAATTGGGCAAGGTGCAGATCAAGCAGGGCAGCAGCGCCAGTGACCAGTGGAAGGTGCGGATGCTGCTGGCCAACACTCCCCAAAACGCCGACATGCCTCACAGCTACGACTTGACGCTCGTGCACCAGTCGCTGGAAAACACCTATTTATTCAAAGAGACTGAGCTCCCAAAGCAGGTGAGTGCTGCGCACGCGCCGGGGCCGTCCATCGCGCCCACCGAGCCGAGGGACTACACGCCGGTGGTGCGCAACGTGCTCAAGCGGACGGCCCTTGTGGGGCAGGCGGTGCACGAGTGCGCGGTGACGCCCGATTTCAAGGACCCCAACTACGGCAACGTGATTGCCAAGCGCAAGAAGCTCGAGCAGCAAAAGGACCCCGAGCGTCAGGTGACGCTGCTCGAGGACACTGCCGGGGTGGGCGGCCTCAAGTACGGTGCGTCGATGCGGCAGCAGCGCTCGTGGCTCAAGCCGCAGCACAAGCGCGACATGTATCGCAACGGCGACGGCAAGGCGATCCGTATCGACAAGAACGAGCTGCTGGACAAGCTGTTTAAGCTGTTTGAGGAGCTCGAGTACTGGCCGCTCAAGACGCTGCGCGAGCGCACCAAGCAGCCGGAAGTTTATTTAAAGGAGGTTCTCGACACAATTGCCGTGCTCTACAAAAAGGGCCCCCAGGCCAACAAGTACGGGCTCAAGCCAGAGTTCAAAATCAAGGGCGATCACGGCCCGATTGAAGACCAGGACGACGAGGACGACGACCTGGTCGATATTTTCTAAATGTATATAAATTGATTTCTCGGAAAAATCCGCGCCCATGGCCCACCTTCACTGGCCATGGGGGCCTTCCCCTCAGTGACTAATTCCAATAATGTCTGAAAAGCGTAAGTAGCCTGCAATAAGCTTGCAAAATGCCTGCAAGGGGAGCCAGTTCAGCTACTAACTAGCCTTGCCCTTTATCTACCAGTTTGCCTCTGGCGCAGTCGCCGGCGTGTCTGAGATCCTGGTCATGTACCCGCTCGACGTGGTCAAGACGCGCATGCAGCTGCAAACCGCGGGCAGCGGCGAGCAGTACAAGAGCATGTTTGACTGCTTTGGCAAGATCGTCAAGGCGGAGGGGTTCAGCCGCCTGTACAAGGGCATCAGCGCCCCGATCCTCATGGAGGCGCCCAAGCGTGCGGTGAAATTTAGCGCCAACGACGAGTGGGGCAAGTTCTACCGCAACATGTTTGGCGTCACGCAGGTGACCCAGCCGCTGGCGATCCTCACTGGCGCCACTGCCGGTGCGACCGAGTCGTTTGTGGTGGTGCCGTTCGAGCTGGTCAAGATCCGCCTGCAGGACCGCAACTCGACGTTCAAGGGCCCCGGCGACGTGATCAAGCACACCATCAAGACCGAGGGTGTCCTGGGCATCTACAATGGCCTCGAGGCGACCCTCTGGCGCCACATCTCGTGGAACGCCGGCTACTTTGGCTCCATCTTCCAGATCCGCCAGCTGCTGCCCGCCGCGACCACCAAGGGCGAGCAGACCCGCAACGACCTCCTCAGCGGTGCTATTGGTGGCACTATCGGTACCCTGATCAACACCCCCTTTGACGTGGTCAAGTCGCGCATCCAGAGCGTGTCCAAGGTGCCCGGCCAGGTGCCCAAGTACAACTGGACGTTCCCCGCCGTCGCCACCGTCTTCCGCGAGGAGGGCTTCGCCGCCCTCTACAAGGGCTTTGTCCCCAAGGTGCTGCGTCTCGGCCCCGGCGGTGGTATCCTGCTCGTGGTGTACACCACCTGCATGGACTACTTTCGCGGCTACCACTACGGCACCGCCGCCTAAAAAAAACATAGCCTAAAAACTAAAGTACATTCTACACTAGCGTGACCTGCTCGAGAATCAGCTTGACCGCTGCCTCGACCTGGGGCCTGCTGCCCACAATCTCGATCGGCTGCATCTGCTTGCGGGCGTTTTTGGGCACAAAGATGCTGCACTGCGACTTTTTGCGCAGCGCGTTGATGGTGACGCCCATGGGGCCAATCACTGACGAGTAGTAGGTGGGCTTTGCCAGCCACAAAAAGCCCACCGTGTCGTACTGCTCGATGTTTTTGAGCGCGGTCTGCACCGACGCGAGCGCCGCGTCGACCGCCTCCTGCTGCTTGCCGCTCAGCGTCCAGGTGAGGTCGGTGCTGGCGCCGCTCTGGAGCGGGGCGTACACCACCGCGGAGTCGCCGCTCAGCTCGGGCGCGTCGGGCACCGCGCGGTCCTTGGAAAAAGCCTGCTTGCCCACCTGGAGCTGCACGCCAAACTCGTCCATCAGCTGGCGCGCAAGCATGCCGCGGTTAAACAGCTCGGCGGCGTGCACGCTGGGCACCACAACCTTGGCCCGGCCAGCGCTCACAAGACTCAGGATCTGCTCCTTGGCCTTGGCGAGTGCCTCCTCGGACGGGCCCTTGATCGTCACCTTGCCCTGGCGGGTGATGTTGACCGCCACCCCGTGCGCCTCCTCGATCGAGCGCTTGCGCGAGCCGCCGTGGCCCAGCACCGCGCTGAACTCGTCGGCCGGGATCTCAAAGCTCACCGTGTACTTTTCCAGCGACTCGAGCTTGGCCACAAGCTCGGTGATTTGCTTCTCAATGCTCTCGACAATCTTGGACGGGCCAGAGATCTTGACAATGTTGCTCGAGGAGGTACTCGAGGGAACCTGCAGCGTGCGCGGGTTCCACGGCTCAGTCACGCCGCCCGCCTGCTCAATGATCTTGCGGCGGGTCTCGTTGTTGGGACCTACAATGTGGCGGTGGAACTGCGAGTTGACCTCAATGCTGCGCTCGGTCGCATCCAGCAGCTCGTCTACAGCGGCCTGAATCAACTTGGCCGCAGCTGCAACCTGCTTTTGCTCGCCAACAATCTTGATCGAGATCTTGTCCTCCACCGGCTCGCGCGCAATCTCAATCAAAGTCTCGGTCTGCTGCTTGATGCTCGAGATGTTGGAACCGCCCCGGCCAATGATGCGATTCACGGTAGCCTGGGGCACCTGCAGCTCCTTTTCAAACGAGTGCGACTCCTCGTACTCGACAAGGTCCTTGAACTCCTTGACCGTTTGCTGAACGCCCTTGGTGGGACCAACCAGCAAAATCTCATTCTCGTTCTCGTCGCCAGGCTTGGGGAACTGCACATGCACATTGTACTTTTCCTTGATGCGGCGCACAAACTTGCCCTTGTTGCCAATCATCACAGAGTGATGCTTTTGGGCAACCTGCAAGGTCTGGCTGGTCTCGTCCTGCAGCCGCTTCTCGGTCTGCTCAATCTCTTTGCGAGCTTGTTTGACATTTTGCTCAAGACCCTTGACTGTGATGGAGCCATTCTCGCCCACATCAATGCGCACCTTGTGGTCGCTGCGCAGCTTGGCAATATTGCTGCCGCTGCGACCAATCAAGTTCTTGATGTGCTTGCCGTCAAACTGCAGAGTCTCGCTGTAGTTTGATCTCGTCAAGTAGTCCTTGGATGACGCCACCAGGCCAGGGAGGGCAGCGGCCAGCTTGTCGACATCTGCGCGCAAACCGCTCAGAGTAGCGCTCTTGGTGTTCACCACAACGTGCACATGGGCTGCAAGAGCCTTGAACTCGGCGGCGGCGTCGCCAAGCGGCTCACGCACAAACCGAAGGTCGGCAGGCGCCACCGGCACTTTTTTCTCGTAAATGTTGGCATCCACGTGCTGGGCGTCCTTGAGCAGGGCCTCTGCCTCGTCCAGGGTCTGCTTGATTTCAGCATCGCTGGGGGCAAAGTCCTCGTCGTTGCCCAGGTATACCAGAGTGGTGGGGTTGGGCACAAGGTGCACATAAAGGGCGCTGATTTGAGGAGCAGCCTGCTGCGCGAGCTTCTGGGCCTGGTGGCTCTTGAAGGCAGCGAGCGAGCGCACGCGCTGGGGAGTGATCTTGTTGACCTCTTCCACCAGCTGCTTTTTGGCGCTGGAGGTGGCGGCCTGGTCCTTGCCTGAGATGTGGTAGACATTGCCCTTGGCGACAATCGCCGAGCCGCTAGACGCAGCGATGCGGACAGGGATGCCGCAGTCCTCCAAGTAGGCGCTCACCACCTGCGCATGCTCAGCAGACTTGTTGTGAGCGCGCGAGATGTCGAGCTCCACCGCCACGGTTGACTTGGCGAGCTCCCTAAGGTGAGCAGCGGCCTTGGGCACAGCGCTAGCAGGGCCGTAGACCTTGCCGTCGTGGTAAACAGCACCAAACTCGGCCACCAGCTCGGGGTCGATGAATGCAGGCACCTCAACCTGCTGCGAGACAAACGAGTCCTTGGCCTCAGCCAAAAGCGCGTCCACCTGGGCTTGGGCGGCAGTGACCTCGCTGGATGTGCCAGATAAGTAGATAGTATCACCAGAGATCTTTCCGAGTCCGAGTCGGTCCACAAAGGGCACGAGCTCTGGGTCCAAAGTGCGCGAGCTCTTGAGCGTGGACCTGTCGACAATCTCGGCAATCTTGGAGAGAGCTTCCTGGACGCCGGGCAGGGCACCATTGACCTCAACGGCGCAAGTCTTGGCGGTCCATTCGCCGCTCGAGGCCTGCACGTCGCCAACAGAGATTTTGACATCGCACGACTGCTGGAGCTGCTTGACGTTGGCGCCGGCCTTGCCCAGTACGGAGGAGCGCGCCTCGGCAGCAATCTCGATGGATTTGGTGACCTTGGGGCTGAGCTTGCGCCTCAGCTCGCGGGCTACGCTGTCAGAGTCGGGCCCGCGCAGCAGGATGGTGGTGGTGCCGGTGCTGGAGTAGGAGCTTTCAATTTTGACCTTGGGCCAGGTCTTGGCCGCCTGCTGCACAGCGCCGCCGAGAACGCGCTTATCGACATTGTCAACATTGAGGGTAGCGCTGGCCTCGCTCGCAGTGGTCTGCTTGTGGGCCATGGCGCCCCATGGTTTGGGCGACGTGCGGGGAAGAGAGGGCAGTTTGGGCAAACTGGGAAGACTGGGAAGGTTGGCGATACCAGGCGCAGCATCAGGCACAGCACCGGAGGAGGTCCCTGCGGGACCAGGCTCGGGGGTGTTTTCGACGCTCTCGCCGTGGCGGGCAATCAGTTTATCAGATAGAGAAGACATACGGGGACAGAACAGAACAGGAGAAAAGAGGTATCGACTAGAGAACAATCACAATCTCAAATGGCCAAAAGAGTTATGCTGGTGGTTACGTGGTCTTCTGGTGTGGGTCGATAGGGGCCGACGCCAGAGGGTCAGGGTTGGGGTTGGGGTAAGGGGGTAGCGCCGATCTGGAGCGCTCCAACGAGAATCCGAGAATAGCCAGTGTTTATGTCGGCTGATTATAGTTTTGGGCGGTCGATATATGCCATCCCAAAAGTTGTTTTTTAGGAGACCAGAGTGAGTTGCGTGATGTACATGGCAATTTGAATGTGCATCATTTTTCAGTTTGGCATCTCGGCAAATGCGCAGTGGATCAGAGGCGGTGCCGTGGCGCAGCGCCAATCTGTGGTGTTTTTTTGTCGAGCAAAACACGCCAGCGGGCGGCTTGTCACCACGGGGACCCAACTACCTTTGGGGTACCCTTCCGCCTGAGGGTGCCCACGGCATGTAGCTCAATTGAGTATGGTCTAATAGTTTATTATTTGTTTACACTTTTAGAGAGATTGACCCCCTGCACCTTTTGCTGGTAGGCCGGGGTCGGGGCCACTTTGCGGATGGACCGCACCTCGTCGGCGGAAAAGCCGGGGACCCGCAGGTTCCAGTTGCGCTCGAGATGCAGCTGTACGTCCTTGACCTCGAGCGTGTCGCTTTTGCGGTGCTTTGCTAGCCTACAGGCAAAGGTTGTGACGCTGGTAACAAACTCGTCGGCCAGGTCCAGCAGCAGCTCCTCGACGTCTCCGTCAAACAGCGTCTCGGTGTCCTCGCCCAGGATTCCCGCCACAAGCTCGCTGAGCCGCCGCTTGGAGAGGACGCGGTCGCTGCCGACCTCAAACTGGGGGATGCGGGCGAGCGCAGGCGAGTTGAGGGCGGCCGCGCCCACCGAGCCTCCCGAGAGCAGCGTTGGCCGCTCGGCGCGCATTGTGACCGGGGCTGGAGGCGCAACATTGAGGTGCTGCGGGATAGGCATGCTCTGAGTGCTGCGCACGATCGGGGTGCCTGGCGCCTGTGGGGTGGAGCTGCCGGGCTGCCCTGGCTGCTGCCCTGGCTGCTGCTGCTGCGGGGGCTGCTGCGCGGTGGGCTGGGCTTGCCCGGGGCCCTGCGGCGGCATTTGGCCCGGCTGTTGTTGCCCCTGGTGAGGCCCTGCCTGGGGCTGGCCCGCCTGCGGGGGGTCGCGAATGCGCTGCCTCGACTGGGCAATGTTTTGCATTGCGAGCTGCTCGCGGTTGCGCACCTGGTCACGGCGTTGCCTGAGGCCCTGAATGCTGCGCAACAGGCGCTGGCGCGTCTCTTGAGTGTCTACCGTGCGCAGTGCACTCGTGGCCGCCTGCAGCTGCTGGTCGAGCCGCTCGCCGACTCTGCGCAGCTCCTCTAGCTGCTGCTGCTGGTTCTGAAAGCCCTGCATCACGCGCATGTTGGCCATTGCGCCCTGCTGCCCCTGCTGGGCCTGCACCTGGTGATTGTAGATTTGCTGCTGGTCAAAGCCAGGCTGGGGCGCCGGCGGCTGCTGCTGCTGCGGAGGCTGCTGCTGCTGCTGGTGCTGTCCCTGTGGATTTTGCTGCGCAGCGGCCGCGCGTTGCTGAGAGAACCGAGTAAGAATCTCGCGGATCCGGTTCGCGTTCTCGAGATGGCGCTGGGCCTCTGGAGCTGTCGCGCCGCCGTGGGCCTCTACCTGGGCCATTTCGGCCCTGTACTGCCCCACAAGCGACTGCAGTTGCTCCTGGAGAGTCGCAGGCCGCATTCGATTCATGAGTAAGACCTGCGCGGCGGCGGGCGGTGAGGCTAGTTTAGATGCAATAAATATATAGAGTCAGGGGGGCTCAGCGCGGCCAATGGTGCGCCAGAGTGCCGGCAGAGACGCCTCTAGAGCGCGCGCCGTCGGCGCTCGGGCCGGCCTGGGCGCTGGGTGCTGGGGCTGCTGGTGCGGCCGGGGCTGCCCGTCAAGGGCGCTCAGACTCAGGCTGGTGGCGGATATCGCCTCACAGATCTTGATTGTCTCGGTCAGCTCCCGCAAATAGGTCCTGTACGCATCGATTATCTCGGTCTCCTGCGCGTTCATGTTGGGCCCTGTTACAATGAGAGAATCCCAATCCCGACACCCGCAACCAGCAAGCTGCTATTTTGCACACTCAGGCACGCCGCGTCGCTAACAGGGGTCCGCTCCGCCTTGACCAGCTCACCGTTCAAGGTCCACTGGCACACCTTTTGGTCAGGCCCAGTGCTGTAAATGTGGCCGTTGGACACTGTGACATCGCAGATAGTGGCGGCCTGCGCGTTCTCTACACGAAAGACCTGCTTGATACCGTCTGTGCCAATAGACACCCCAACTAGCGCTTGATCCTCGCCGCCAGAGTAGTGGTACAGGGTGCCGTCGCGCTCATGCACACAAGAGCCGCGCACTCCCGACTGGTGCGCTCTAAAAGTGTGCTTCAGGCTCAGGTCGTAATCGTATACCAAAACTTGGCCGTCAGTAGCTACCGCTACAATGTGAGCGCCCACGGCGTGGATGTGCAACAAGCACTTGTCGCTGTACTTTGCCGTCTTGAGTGGCTTGAGGCCTTCCAGGTCCCATAAACGTATAGTAGAGTCAGAGTATGCGCAGACCATTGCCTCGTTGTTGCTGCCTGCCCAGGCAAAGTCCATGATCCTCAGGTCGCTCGAGGTGGTGACGGGCAGCGCCCCGGCCTCAACCAAGAACTGGTCCTTGGTGAGCTTCCAAAACAGGAGCTCCTCCTTGGCTCCAGCGGTTGCGAGTACTAGACCGTCGCTTCTCCAGTGAATGGCTTGGGGTGGGGTGGCGTGTCGCCGAAAGGTCGCATTCACATCGACCCGGCCATCCAAAAGTTTACCCAGCTGCACAGTGGTATCCTCAGAGGCAGTGGCCACGAGCCCTTGCTTGATGGGATGGAATTCCATTCCTCTAATCTCGCGACCGTGGCATCCCTTGAGAACTACATTTCGGAACGGAGCGGTACCCACAAATGCGCTGCGGTGGAGCACGCTCGCCTTGACGAAACTCAGCTCGTAGGTCGACTCGCTCTCTGCATCAACAGTAAAGCTCCAGGTGCGGTGCCCGCCGCCGCAGTTCTCGCTGGCAACCTGGTACTCGTGGGTCAGATTTTGCAAAATAAAGTACTCCTTGGAGAAACCATAGGCGAGCAAATCACCATTGGACTGGTACTGCAGCCCTTCGATTCCGCCCCTCTGTAGCTTGTTGGTGTAGATGAGCCCATTGTCAAACAGCCCGTAGACGCCCGACCGCGAGGCAACCGCCAGGTACTGGGAGCTGGTAATTGCAGTGATGGCATCACGGCCAAACGGCCGCGACTGTGACCAGTCCTTGTCGAAAAAGGCCAGCGCTCCTGTGCGGGTGCCCACGACGAGACCATTGTCGTAAAAGTGCGCGGCGGTGACTGCCTGGTTTAGGGCTGGGTACTGGCGTTGGGTGCCATCGAGGTCAAGGGTCAGGACAGGGTCATTTTGCAGTCCCTGGAGAAGCAGACTTGTTGAAGAGACTGCGCCGCAAAAGGAAAAGTGGCCCTGGAGCGGGATATCAAACCTCGTGTGGGTGCCGGTGGTGGTGTCAATGCTCAGCACAAACCCGAGCTTGGAGCACACCAAAATGCACGAACCAACAGGCTTGACCACAGAGTAGTTGCCCACATCCACATCCAGAGGCTGCGAGTCCAGGAAGACCTTGCCCCCCGCCGTAGTGTGGACAAAGCGGGAGTTGAGGCTGCAAAAGCCCTTGAAGGGGTCTTGCGAGCGGGCCTCTAGGTTGATGCGGTCCAATAGGTATTTTTGCCACAGCTTGAGGCGCCCGTCTTGCCCACCAGTGGCAATCAGAGGTCGGCCCTGGTGCAGGGTGGCATCGAGCGCCCAAACGTTGCGGCCAGAGTGGCCAGTCAGAATGTCTTTGCAGGAGCCGTCCATGTTCCAGATCCGACAGCTCAGATCTTCAGAGATGGAGTAGAGCTGCTGGCCGAAAAACAGCAGTTTCCAGATCCGCGAGGTGTGGCCCCAGAGCCGTGCCAAAACGTTCTTCTCGAGGTCCCAGATAATGATGCAGCGGTCGTCTGAGCATGAGGCGAGCACGCCGTCGCCAAAGGCCACGTTGAATATTGAGCCCGAGTGCTCGGTAAAGTTGCAGACGAGCTCTTGGGTGTCGAGGTCCCAAACAACCACGCCGTGCAAAACGGTGCCAGCGGCGACCAAGACCCTGTTTTCAGCGATGTGAATGCAGCCAGAGTACAAAATGGACTGGTCGTACTCTCTGGTGTCGAGGCTAGGCCAGATCAGCACCTTGTTGTGAGCCATGAGGATGTAGAGCTTTTCATCGTGAGGGGTGACGGAGATGATCCAGTCCTTGAGCGTGTGCTCGACGAAATCAGGGCCGATGGCCAAGGATCTGCCGCCATAAACCACAAGATCACCTTTGAATGTGCAGATGCCATGAATTTTGTTGCAGCCAAATATTTTTTTCGACGCGACCAGCGTGTTGCCCTCAAACTGTTTGAGGTACGGGCCGCAGCCGCACCAAAGGGTCGAGCCCACAAACTTGAGACTAGTGATGGGGCCCTCGAAATCTTCCTGCCTCAGGTTTGTCATTATGAACGATGGCCCCGGCGAGAGCGTGCCTAGACTGCCACCTCCGAGCGGGAAAATGGAGCAGTTTGTGAGGAATATACGCGTTGTGGAGCCAATTATTGAGTCCTCGATGTTTGATCCGCACTCATCGCCGTCGCGCTCGCCGCCGCGCTCACCGACGCGCCCCCACGCCCGGTCGCCCGCGCGGTTCAAGCGGAGCCTGTCCCAGTCTGGGGTGCCCCTGATTCCGCAATCGACGCCATTGAAGCAGCCGCGGCTGCCAGAGCTGGACAGCGGGCTCACTAGCTTCTTCAACGACCTGGGCGACGATACTGGCGAGGTTGTGGTGTACGAAGACAGCGAAAAGAGCGAGGAGATAGCACGCGCGCAGCGGGCGCCGTATGCTGCAGAGCTGAGTACCCTGATGGAGGAGTCAATCGAGTCGCCTGGCCAGCGGGAGGCACACAGGGGACGCAGTATCTCGAGGGTGCCTGCCCGTGGCCGCGGGCTGTCGAGCGCTCCGCCGCTGAACGAGGCTAGGGCAGAGCCAGGGCAGCCAGGGGCAGGAGAGTCAAGGGACCAAGGGGTGCCAGTACAGGAACACACGCTGGAACGGCAGCACACACAAGAGCATACATTGGAGCCACGGCAGCCCACGCAAGAACACACACGAGAACTCAGCCGGCAGGCCTCGCGCGAAGTCATTCGCCGCGCCCCAACGACCCCAATCAACAAATCGAGACCCCCTCGCTCCTTCAACAGCCCGTTTTTCCCGGCAACCCCGGGAAGGATCCTCATCCCCAGCAGCCCCCAGCGCGACGAGAGCTTCTCGGTGCTGCAGAGCCACGACATTGACACCGTAGACAAGCTCATGTCCCAGCTCGGCATGTCCCACCTCGAGGTGCAGCCCCTGTTCACCGTGCTGCCTGGCGAAATCAGGCTCGACGGCCTAAACCCTGTGGAGCACGCCCGCACCGAAATAGTGCAAGAAGAGTTCTCCGAGCTCTATGGCGAGGGCGTGAGCATTGAAGAGGACATCAAGGCGTTCATCGACACTGCCGATCCCAAGGCAATCTCGCGCCGGTACCTCAACGGGGACCGCGCGTTCCGCATCGACCAGCGCAACCACGTGCGCACCTTTTTCGAGTACCTGCTCATGGGCAACGAGGTGCGCACTGTGGAGCGCGAGATCGCCATGGAGCAGCGGGTGTGCGAAAAGGTCGCGAAAATCAACGCCGAGTACAAGGCGCGCCACGACGAGTTTGCGGCAATCAAAAACCAGTGCACTGCCGTGTACAATGAGATTGAGCAGCTCAAGCGGGTCAAAGAGCAGAGCCAGCAGCTCGACGAGGAGATCCAGCGCCTGGAGGCCCAGGTCGCCCAGTCTGAGCAGGCGTGCCGCAAAAAGGAGGCCTTTTTGCAAGAGATTGTCGACCAAAACACGCTGGCCGCGCGGGAGCGCAAGCCTGCAGCCAAGCCGCAGGAGGTGGTGTCTGGGTCTGGGCGGCACCGGTTCCTGGCAGACCTCGAGGCGCTGCGGCTCGAGATGGGGGTGGACGACCTGCAGCTCCTGCACAATGGCAAGGTGGCGGTGGTGGGCGACCTGCGCATCACCGACGTCAAGGGGCTGGTCCTGCAGTTTGACCACCTCGGCACCGAGACGCCCCTCAGCCGGTACTATCTATCGCACCTTGTCCAGTCCAAGGTCAGGTTCAAGGCCGCAGTCAAGATCTGGCGGCGCCGCCTCGAGGTGGGGCTCGCCACGAGCGAATTTATGCGCCGCGGCGGGTGCGCCTGGCGCGAGACCTCGGGCCGCGCGGGCACCGTGCTCGAGCTGGAGAAAAGCGGCGAGGTCGTCCTGACGCTGAGGGGCCACTTTGTCGAGGTGTCGCCCACCTGCCACGAGCTGGCCGGCCTCGCCCAGGCCTAGGCCTAGGCTCAGGCCGTTATTTATTATTTATTCGCACGCGTGCGCGCTCAGGGCTGAACGTCTTGCTAGAGCTATCTATATACTAAAATCCCTGACGCGAGGCGCCCATCAAGCTCTCCTGGGACACGTTTTCGCTGCCCAGGATCTCGTAGACGTTGAGCATGTTGAGCACGCCCACCGCCATCACGAGGCCGCTGCCGCCGAGGATCTCAAACAGGGCGGCGGTACCACCAAGAATGAGGCCGCCGAGCAGCGAGATGGGCAGAATGAGGCGCTTGAGCTCGCGGTGCAGCGACTGGTCGCGGCGGCCAACCAGCACGACCGACTGCTCCTTGAACGACTTGGCCAAGTCGCTGGGGCCAAAGCCGCTCGACACTGTCCAGAGACGGGAAAAGACGCCGCTGACGATGGTAACAAACAGGAAGAATGTCACCAGGCGCACCGGCTCCCAGGTGGTGGGGACAGTGATAAAGTAAACGAGGCCAGAAACGCAGACCTTGGCAGTGCCGACGGTCTCCCACTTGCCCAGGAGCTCGACGGGGGCGCCAAACGCGGCGTACGCGTACGAGCTGAGCTGGTAGATCACGCTCAACAACGAGGCAACAAACAGAATCGGCTGGGCGTTGGTGTACAAGACACGGATGGGGAACTTTTGGGTCTGCGAGCGGGCACGGGTCGAGGTGATCTGGGCCTCGTGGCGCACAGCAGAGAGCCAAACAAACACGAAAAACGCCACGGTCGAGAGCAGGGCGCCAATGGCATTGGGGAGGTCAGAGCGGAACGCCGCGTCGGCAAAGGTGTACTTGAGCGAGCGGGAGTTGGCGCCAAACACAAGAGCAGGCAGCACACCCACAGTTTGCTGGCCGCGAGGAGTGGCAACGGTGAGCATGGAAAAGAGGCTCCAAGTGAACTTTTGGGCGCACTTGAGCGAGCTAAACACGAGAAGACCAGTGCCGAGACCGTAGCCCTTGGTCAAAACCTCGTCGACAAGAATCAAAACAACATTGCCAAGCACCAGCTGGAGCACGAGGAAAATGGTGCCCGTGGCGCCAATAACACTGGGAGAACCGTAGGTGCCGCTCAAAACGCTGGCAACAGCAAGCACCAAGGTCAAAAAGATCGCCAATAGCTTTTGGGCAGACTGGAAAATGGCGCGATCGGAACGCACGTCGAGCGAGACGTTGAGCACCTTGAGGCCGGCCAAAATCTGCATGATAAACCCGCTCAGGTAGATCACGCTGGGCCCAATATCAATGGGAGTGCCGTTTGAGGAGCCCACGACGTAGCGCAGGTCGCCAACAGGGTCAGGCGACTCGATGGAATTACGCACTCCGTGAAGAGGCAGCTCAGACAAGATCACGTACAAAACAGCGCCACACACAGTGTATACAAGCCGCTCGTACTGCTCAACCTTGCCGTAGGGCTTTTGAACCTCGGGCATTAGCACCGTAAACGGCCGCACCAGATCCAACGCACGAAGACGAGCCATGTGTAATCAACAGCCGCGTTCCCCCAAAAAACATCGCTTTAAACCTCAGATTCCACACAAATTCTGAAAAATGGCAGACAACCAAATAAACTATGATCAAGCCGTCGAGTACTGGAGCCAGGTCTCTGCCGACTACGACGGCGTTCTGGGCGGGTTTGGCAACTCGATCGTGCCAAAGGTGGACATTGTCGGCTCTCAAACTTTTCTGCGCAGGCTCAGCACGCTCACTCCAAACCATTTCCCGAAATTTTTCACCGGCAGCACCTCTGCTCTCGACGTTGGGGCCGGAGTGGGCAGGGTCACTAAAGATTTACTTTGCAACTATGTGGACTTTGTCGACTTGGTCGAGCCCGCCCTGCCGCTCATCAATAGCGCAAAGGAGGTCCTCAAAGACACCCCGCAGGCGAGAGGGTTCTTTGCCTGCGGACTACAGGATTTCGAGTTCTCGCAAAAGTACAACTTGATCTGGTGCCAGTGGTGCCTCGGCCAGGTTCCCGACCAGGAGCTGGTAAAGTTCTTGCAACTTGCGGCTCAAAACCTCGAGCAGGGCGGAATCATCGTCGTCAAGGAGAACCAATCGACTCACGGTGAGGATCTCTACGACGAAACAGACTCTAGCGTGACGCGCCTGGATGAAAAGTTCCGCCAAATCTTCCAGGCCGCTGGCCTCAGATTGCTCTTGACTGCCCTCAATAAGGGCATGCCCAAGGAATTATTCCCGGTTAGAATGTATGCACTCAGTCCCAGCGTCTGAACGAATTTGTAGATAATTTTTTATAAAAGAAAATTAATGTCAATACAGGCACCATGCCGCTCTGCCTGGATTCCCCTTTGCAGTTGGCCGCTTTCTTGCATTTGCCAGCCACCAATTAACCTGCATGACCCTAACCCTTTTGCAAGCACTTTAGTCGCGACTTCACTTACGCGTTTCCTTCACATGACCAAGAGGGTCGCCTTTGGGGAGGAGCCGTCCGCCCAGCACAAAACATTCCCAAACGGCGTTTTGTTAAAGCCCCGCCCGTTAAAAGCCGACTCACAATTGAGCCAAATCACATCCGTCTACAATGGTGGCACAAAAATTAATCGGTCAAATCTCGCTCCAATATACTCTGAGCTTGCAAAAGTCTTGAAATCAGCTACTTTTGCCTCGATTAACGACGACTCCCTCGAGTCGCAGGACGTCGCCTACCCAACCTGCCTCGAGGTGTACACGGTTTTGCACAGCGTTCTCCGTCAGGGAGAGTGCCCCATGACCATCAATGAGATTCTTGGTTACGCCAAACGCGATTTGAGCGAATATCGTAAAAGCTCTGATGTGCTTGCCCTGCGCGTTCTCATCCAGATTCTCAAGTGCGTGGACATTTTATTCTACACAGACACAAATCAAAACGCCAGCCCGTCTTTGGCGAGATTCTTTGTCGAGCAGGCCCTGGCAGGGGTGTCACTCTCCACGGCGTCCAAGGCGATGCTGTGCATTTGCCTGCACATCTTTAACCACATCCACATGCCCAAACTGCTTGATGCGCAACTGTCGCTGCGGCTGTTGCAGGCAATGCAATCTCGCATATCTGCATCAGACGCACGCAAATCTACAAGCGCTTTGAGCGGGGAGTATCTGACCACCTTCAAGACATTGTTCAAGTACCAAAAGCCGCTGATGCTTGAAAAGACGCAACTGTGGGTGCCGATTCTGATGAACACGCTTGTTGATCACAGCTCATTTATACGCCAGCAGGGTCTTTCGTTCCTGCAGGAGCTGGCTAAACTCGACTCGCATCAGATATCAACCGAGATATTTGCAGTCCTGAATAGTTCACTGGGAGAGAACCCATTCGCATCGGTGGCTGTCGCCAGAATGATCGAGTTCCAAACTACCGCCGGTGAGGCCAAGGCTACAAGCACTACATGGAGTACCCTGCTGATGATAATGAACTCCAATCCAAATATTAATATCGAGACATGGCCGCTGCTCGCTCGTTGGTTGGAGGTCCCGCGGATGGGGTTCAGCAGCGATAGCCTCAGCATCAAGAGCGCCACATACAGTGCGTGGGAAAAGGTTATTTATTTATTTGCATTCCGCTACGAGCACAACACTTCTGTTTCACGCAACCTTTCCTCAATCATCCACCCAATAAAGCCCAAACGGCAAACAAGCCTGGCGATTTTTGACCGCTTTAAAATCTGCTTCAATTCACTGTTATTTATTGCGCTGAGGTGCTGCGATCAAACCCCAAAGCACCTTAGTCTCACTTTTAGTGTGCTGGTCAAGCCATGTGTAGAGGCAATGCTTGAGCACCCATTGGAGCCGCTCAGGAATTTTGCAGTGCAGACCCTTTCGAGCCTGCTGAGTATGAGCCCGGGCTCGACAAAAGCTCAGCGCTCGCGAGTTGTGGAGGAGAAGCCCCTGAGTCTTGTGGAAATTGGCGGGTTCCCGCGGTCTTGGATCAGGGAAAACGTTCAAGCTTTTACCGAGCTTTTACTGCTTGTGTACAGGGAAATTGGATTCGATCAAGTACTCAAGTACTGGGACTCGCTGGTAGCCATCATCCGTCAAGGAGAATCGGCAAACCCTGGTAATTTTCATCAACAGCTTCTAGTGTGCACCGAGTTTCTGAGCACAACAACGGATTTCGCCGAGGAGGAACGCAGTAAATTGTTTACAACATTTGTGTGCAGCTTCAATTACAGTGTTTTGGTCGCAGAAAAGTTTCAACTCGATGCTAGTTCTGGCAAAATCCAGGTCGGTAACGGCGTCGTGAGCTGTGCCACAATGCTGCTTTCACAGGCAGTTCGTCAGGCAGACTCGCTGTTTGACAAGATGCTTGCGCGCTTCAGTACGTTCCCATCTCGCCAGGTCGCATTGGTTGCCAAAACCTGCATGTCAAACCCTGGCGATACTGAGCTATGGGACCGCTGCATCAAGCACATTTCAAGACTGGTTCCCACAATCAATGCGCTCGATGCCCAAGATGCCGGAGAGATTCTTCGCCTACTAGAGTTGAGTACTGGCGAGTTGCCAGACTATTGGGTAAAGTTTTTCACATTGTGCTACAACAAGACAAACGACCCTGAGTTTTTCTTTGAGTTTGTGGAGCGCCAGGTCAACGGTTCAAGACTGGAGCTGTTTTATGACTTTAAGCGCACTGTTTTGATAGACGAAACGCTGTTTGACAGTACCTTGATCGAGGCGTGCGTCAAGCACAAACCAGAACTACTCGACAACACCGAAGGAACACATTCCTCGTTCAAAACCACTCTCGCAAGATACTTTTATCGTGTGGGCAAGATAAGTAAGGGTGTTGCTCTGCTGGACGCGCGCCTCAAGGCAAACGCAGACCTAATTTTGGAGACTGTCTGCACCCGCGGATACGAAAAGAAGGGCAGAGAGTTGTGGGCGCTAGTCTGCGATGTTGAAGGTAGCTTTACGCCAGCAGTGATTGAGCAGGCTCGCCAACTACATGAGCAAGGACTGATCAGTTTGCCGGAGGAGATTGAGCCTCTTTCACCCCTAAAGCGTAGTGGCCAGCTCTCGCCGCCGCCGACATCGCCCATGTCTACTCCAAAGAAGCAACGGCTGGATTGGACACTGACTCCCGAGGAGGAATCCATTGACTTTATGTCGTCTCCACCAAAGGGCCACCCATTGCTGAGTGCACTGGACCCTGAGGTGCTCCAGCACACGTTCAATCAATTGCCACGCAGCCATTTGGTTGAGATTCGTAACCGTCTGCAGCAGGCTGCAGACATGGCCTCGACTGCTTTGGGTCAGTCATAGATTGCCACTGCTTAAGCGGTGCTTAAGCGACCCTTCTAGAGGCACAGACCCATTATAGTTTTTAGGCTATTTTAATTTTTTGTTTTTTTTTGTTCATCAATCACGTTTAATGAATTCGGCAGGCAAGGGCTGAATTCGGATTTTTGACATGACTGAACTTTTTTTCATTTGCCTCGCTCGCTTCTCCACAGCAGACCTGCATTTGAGTCACAGGGTGACAAACTTTTCATTATGCACGTCCCTGCATCCGCTATCGGAGTCCCATGATACCGGTGTTTTCAATCACCGGACGTTAAATTAAATCAAGCCAAACAATACCATCTAGTCCCTGGCCGGTCCCAGTCCCGGCCAATGCCGGCATGTACCCCACGTCTGCCTGCATGACTGATATAAATTTCACCTGCAGCCTTTAGCTTGATCATGTCTGCATCCTCACAGGTTGACGACGCCAAAATGGACACCTTCTCCAAGTCCAGTAGTACGCCGCCCCCGGTCTACTCATCATTCAAAGCCTCAGCACAAGAAACTAATGCCCAGATCGACGCCCTTGCGCAAAAGTATGGCGTCAACCGGTTTCGCCTTCAGCTCAAGCAGGATTTGATTATTGTACCGCCTATTTGTATCCTCTACTTGCTTGCTTTTTTGGACCGCGTCAATATCTCAAACGCCGCTGTTTACGGCCTCTCCAAGGATCTCGACCTTCCCGCGGGCTCTCTCAAGTACAACACTGCCTTGTGTATCTTTTTCGTTCCCTACATCATTTTCGAGATCCCTTCAAATTTCTTTTTGAAAAAGTTCAAGCCGTCGCTTTGGCTTTCTGGCTCAATGGTTTGCTTTGGTGTTTGCTCTCTGTGTCTTGGTTTTATCCACAACTACTCGCAGCTGCTCGCGATCCGGTTCTTGCTAGGTCTCTTTGAGTGTGGCATGTTCCCCGGTTGCTTTTACTTGCTGTCGTGCTGGTATCGCCGTGAAGAAGCTCAAAAGCGCTACACATTCTTCTTCAGCTCCACCTCGCTTGCCGGTGCCTTTGGAGGTCTCATTGCCTATGGAATGAGCACCATCGACGGAGCTCGTGGCTACGCGTCATGGCGCTGGCTATTCATTGTCGAGGGATCCATCACCGTCTTTTTGGCTCTTTGCATGTTCTTTTGCATTTCTGACTTTCCCGAAGACGCCCGCTTCCTCAAGGAGAATGAGCGCGAGTTCATCAAGGCAAAGCTTGCGCTTGACCAGGGCGAATCTCAGACTGATGTTCCTGTCACCCCCGCAAGTGTCTTTAGAGTGTTCAAGGAGTGGAAGGTCTGGATGGCTGGTCTCATGTACTTTGGCTGCATCGTCCCCGCCTACGGATACGCATACTTTGCCCCCACCATCATCAAGGGCTTTGGCTACTCTGCCGTCAAGACTCAAATCTACTCTATTTTCCCGTGGATCGTGTCGTTTGGTGGTGGTATGATTATCGCCATCTTTAGTGACTGGACCAGACACCGCTACCTCTACACTGTCGGTGGCCTGCTTTTAGCCATTTGTGGATTTGGAATGCTGCTCGGTCTCAAGGCTGTAGAGAGCACCATCCATGCCCGCTACGCCGCGTGCTTTTTGCTTTGTCTCGGCCTTTACGGCACAATGCCCATCATTGTGTGCTGGACCAACATGAACTTTTCTGGCCACCACCGCAAGATGGTTGGTTCCGCCTGGCAGGTGGCCTTTGGTAACATTGGAGGTATCATTTCTGTATTTATTTACAGGGCAAGAGACGCAAAGAAGGTGCACCAGTACCAGCTGGGTAATGCCGTCAGCCTTGGCTTTGCTGGCTTGGCCCTGATTGCGTGCTCTGTGTACTTTTTCGGCGTCCTTGCAGAAAACAAAAGGCGTGCCCAGGGTAAGGAGCTCGCAAAGTGGGAGTCGAAGACTGAGACTGAAAAGGCTGAAGCGGGCGACCTCAACCCCAACTTTGTATACCAATATTGAGCGTGTATTTATAAAAACTAATTCTTTTATCCACTAAAGCTGCTGTGCACCGTAAATGTACGCCGCTGCAGGCCATGAGACGACCCCACACCCAACAAGGTGGGTAGTCCCAAGGCTGCATAATCCGGGGAATCCCATGGGGATGTTCCGCGCTGGCGAGGCCCAGGACATGCTAAACGAAGCACCCTCAAACAGCAGAGAATGTTAAACCCTAAAAAAAATGACGCCTGCAGGCAATTTGACAAAATCATGCGCAATTTAATGTACCATGATGCACCCCGCAAACTACGACGTGCAGGCCTCCATGCATCTTCTTTATAAGAGCCAGGTGATCACCCAGGTGATAGATACGGCTATGCAGCAAGAAAAACACTCATTTGAGGACCTGCATCACAAAACCTTTGAGGACACGGCTCTCGACACGGGCTCCTCACACTTGGAGGAACTCCACGGCACTCTAGATGAGGTGCTCACAGGCCTTGCCGCAAGGCATAATGTTAACCAAAAACGGCTCATGCTCAAGCTGGATTTGCTTATCATTCCACCAATTTGTATTCTCTACATCCTGGCTTTCCTGGACCGCGTAAATATCTCTAATGCAGCAGTGTACGGCATGTCTGCAGATCTCGGCATTCCGGCAGGGTCAATCAAGTACAATACGGCCATTTGTATATTTTTTGTTCCCTATGTTTTATTTGAAGTGGCATCAAACTACTTTTTGAAAAAGTTCAAGCCCTCGGTTTGGCTGCCGCTGTGCATGGTTCTCTTTGGCGCAATGTCGCTTGCGCTGGGGTTTATCAAAAACTATGGGCAGCTTCTAGGCCTCAGATTCTTGCTCGGTCTATTTGAGAGCGGTATGTTCCCTGGCTGCTTTTATTTGCTGTCATGCTGGTACCGTCGCGAGGAAGCCCAGAAACGGTTCACGTTTTTCTTTAGTTCGACCTCGCTTGCTGGTGCATTCGGCGGCTTGATTGCCTACGGTATGGACAGTATCGACGGCAAGAAGGGGATCTCCAGCTGGAGGTGGCTATTTATTGTCGAGGGTGCAATCACTGTGTTTGTGGCCCTTGTGATGTTTTTCCTAATTGCTGATTTCCCAGAACAGGCCAAGTTCCTCAAAGCCAATGAACGGGCGTTCATCAAGGAAAAGCTCGCCTATAATGCTGGCGAGTCTCACATGGAGGACGATATTAAAATAATCGACGTGCTCAAATGTTTTAAAGAGTGGAAGATCATCTGCTCGGGGCTCATGTACTTTGGGTGTATCGTTCCTGCCTATGGCTACGCCTACTTTGCCCCCACCATTATCAAGGGCTTTGGCTACTCTACCGTCAAGACGCAGATCTACTCAATCTTTCCTTGGATCACCACGTTTGGCGGCGGCATGATTTTCGCAATCTTTAGTGATTTGACAAAACACCGCTATGCATTCACACTTATTGGAGGTTGCTTAGCGGTGGTGGGGTTTGGTCTGTTACTCGGGCTCGATGCAGTTCCCTCCACAGTGCATGCTCGCTACGCTGCATGCTTTTTGATCTGCATGGGCTCATACGGAATCATGCCTATACTCGTGTGCTGGACAACAATGAACTTTTCTGGGCACGTGCGCAAGATGGTCGGCTCCGCGTTTCAGATCGCCTTTGGCAACATTGGCGGCATTGTTTCTGCGTTCATCTATAGGTCTGCGGACGCCAAAAAGAGCCCTCAGTACGCACTAGGTAACGGCGTTGCGTGTGCAATGGCTGTGTTTACAATGATTGTCTCTCTGTCTTATCTGCTGGGCATCATGTACGAGAACAAGATCCGCGCCCAGGGCAAGTGTGACGCAAAGTGGGCGGCCATGTCTGAGCGCGAGCGGGCTCTCGCTGGAGACCTCAACCCCAAATTCAGGTATCAATACTAGTCTCTAGAGCTTATATAGTAAGGCTGAAGCTGTGAATCTGTGACGGCACTGGGGCTCCCAATCATGGGGTCCTGGCCAGAGATGGTCTTTGGGAATGCAATCACGTCGCGTATACTCTTGCGGCCGCAAATCATTGCCACGATTCGATCCAAGCCGATCGCAAGACCTGCGTGCGGCGGACACCCACTGGCTAGGGCTGCCAGCAGGTGGCCAAACAGAGCCTCTGGGTTGGGGATCTTGAGCACGTTGCGGAGAATGTACGTCTGGACATCGGCATCATGCACACGAGTGGATCCGCCTCCGCACTCTACTCCATCAATGACAAGGTCAAAGTGCTGCCCTACACACTCGAGCGGGTTGGCTTCAAGTTGATGGTAAGTGTCGAGGTCCACCATTGTAAAGGGGTGGTGCGTAGCCTTTAGGGCCTCACTATCATAGACAGGGTACCCCTTGACCTGTCCAGTCTCGCTGGGCTCAAACAACGGGAACTTGTGCACCCAAAATGCGATGCTCTCCCGTGGCGGCTGTTGCGATTCTATGTACAATTGGCGCGTGCGCCCGAGCGGTGTGGGATTCTCATAATTTTTCACGCGCCGGTCGCTCAGGCAAACCACTGATTGCGGCTCGAGCTCCGGCTTGAGGCTGCTGTACAGAGCGTCCCAATCTTGCACATCAGCCAAAGCCTCGATCGCTTTCTTGAGCTGGGATTCAGACTCAAAGCGGAAAATTGTGGGCATACGGCTGGCGTACAAGCCCTTTTGTGTGAGGCCCTTGAGGTCTGTGCCGGCGGGAAGCACCAGCGCCTCAAAGACGGGGTACTCGGGGTGCGATTTGGCCCGGGCAGCCAGTTGCTGGACTTTGGCGCCAAACCTCAGGTCTGGCTTGTCGATCCCGTAGTTGTTGATTGCCTCATCGTAGGTCAAATGCGGGCGCCACTCGAGGTTTGTTTCGGCAAACTTCCAAATCTCGTCCACCACTTTTGTGACGACGCGTTGCACATCCTCGTGGTTGGCAAAGCCCATCTCCATATCTAGCTGTGTAAACTCGGGCTGGCGGTCGGCCCTTAGGTCCTCGTCGCGAAAACACTTGGCCACCTGAAAGTAGCGGTCAATGCCAGACGCAATTAGCAGTTGCTTGTACTGCTGAGGACTTTGGGGCAAGGCGTAAAACTGATTCTTTTTGCGGGTGGGTACCAGGAACTCGCGTGCACCCTCGGGAGTGCTTTTAAACAAGAGAGGGGTCTCGACCTCGGTGAAGTTCTCTGCCACAAGAGTATCTCTGCATGCCTTGATGATACTGGAGCGTTTGCGCAGTATTTGCTGCATTTCTGGCTGCCTCAATTGAATGTAGCGGTACTGCGCGGGCCAGTCCTTGGTGTCGTAGAGTTGAGAGGGTAGGATGTTTGCATGGTTGAGAACCTGCACCTTGGACACCAGAAACTCGCTCTTCATCTCTCCCTCGACGGAAACAATTGAGTCTTGCTTGACTCCCTTGAATACGCTCGGGTAATTGTGGTCGACCACCTGAACAATCTTGCCCTTTGGGTCTCTGATCTGGGCAAATGTCAAATTTTTGGACATTTTCTTGGGTTTCCGATGCAGCCAGCCATTTATGACGTTTTCTCCCTGCCTCTGAAATGCGCACTTTGCAACGATGGACTTGAGATCCGGCAGCTGCATAAGATAAGCCAGGTCAGAGAAAACTCAGGGCGTCGACTCGTGAATGGGTAGCGGAAATTGTCAATTTGCAATTTTTAAAATTGGTTTGGGGATTTGGCTGGTTGCTGCACGTGCGGTCCGGTCTGCGCCACAGATCGGGTGGCAAGTTCCAGAAAATTGCCTAGTATATAAGCGTGCAGCGCCCTCCCACCAACAATACACATGGCTCGTTCTCGTGGAAGATCCGGACCCGCTCCCGCTCAGCGCACTCAAACCCGCTCCAACCACACCGTGGCTGCTCCTCAACAGCACACCCAGAGCTACCCCCCCGCCGCCCCCGCCGTTTCCCAGGGACCCGGCTTGTTTGGCCAGATGGCCTCCACCGCTGCTGGTGTTGCCGTTGGTAGCGCCGTTGGCCACACTCTTGCTAACGGCGTCTCCTCCATCTTTGGTGGTGGCTCCAGAGAGGTTCCCGCCGAGGCCGCCCCTGTTCAGCAGCAGAGCGGTTTCCAGCAGGAAAACAACGTCCGCTGCGACTTGGACGCCCGTAACTTGACCCAGTGCATGGACGCCAACAACGGCGACATGCGCGTGTGCCAATGGTACATGGACCAGCTCAAATCTTGTTTGTCTGCATCCCAATAAATTAGCTTTTTCTTTTTCATAGACTGTTGTACATAATTTTCTAGCGAATTTAATTATCTCGCCTTGCCGCGTCTCTGTCGCACCTCAATGCTCAATGGGCTAGGTCAAAAGTGTCGCAGCACTTTCCAAAGGAATGTGGTCAGGCGCCAGATTATGTCGAAGATGTTTCAAGATGGTAGACAGTAGACAGTGCTCGGCTCGGACTAATCAACAAATACGCGAGCTGAAACAAGCGACACCTGAGGATGGGCCGAGTAACATCCACATATGTTGCTGGTTTGACGCGTCAAGACGCAAAAAAAAGGACATTCGAGACTTTAAAATACCACAATTCAGCCAGCATACTCTCAGGTCTGAGGCTTATGCAGTCGACGCGTAAATATGCTATTTTTAACTGGTCCAAAAGCGGACCAACCCCCACCCTTGTTACTTTGAGGCTCGCTAATGCAATGATAAATCACGCGAGCCGTACAAAGTACACAATTTGAAACTAGATACTCGAGTGGTTCTAGGCAGTTATTCTCGTAAAACTCTTGTTTGTTGGTCGTGCTTTCCATTTCTTGGCGCTGAAAATTGTGGCATCCAACAGGTGTGGCAGTTTGTGGAAAAGACGGCGCGATACCGTCGTTTCCACACTTGAAAATTGTGCAAAAATTTGTTTTACAGCATTACTTGGGTGAATTCCCGCAACGGTGGCCCTGCTTTGCTGAGAGACCACCCTTGTACATGCATCATGCATGCAGACACAGACGCGTCATGCACGGTTAAACAAGCTTGCATAGTATAATAGGAGCACAACTTCTGTCGCAGCCATACCACACAACTTGTAGCATGCGACTGTCCCACATTTTCACGTGGGCATTGGCGTCTGCATTTACGACAGACTACTTTTATCAAATATGCAACGCCATCGTGATCACGAACGATTCTCTTGATCGCTGCACAAACGGAACAACAAAGGTGGCCGCCCTAACCGACAAGCAGCACCGCTGTTTATACCAGGACGTCAACTATTTGCAAAGTATTTATGCGTGTGTGGTCAAGGCGGGCGAGATGGCCGAAGTTGACGGCGCGGCGAAATTGTCGTGGGGCGCGCTGGAAGCAGCCTGCCACAATTACACAGACAAGCCCGCCATATTCACATTCGAGGAAATGACCGAAATCAACAACCGCAATCCAGTGTCGGCACAGTTTGAGTTGGTGGCACAACTCGACGAGCAAGTGCCGTTTCTGTGCCCAGAAGACATGTTAACCAAGCAGGTGATCAAAGCGGGGCTCGCATACAACACAAACATCTATGCCTCCAATGTCTATGGGTTTGGCACCGTACTATATGTGGCAGGCATCATTCTAATTCAGTGTTTGCTCAACTTTTTAAAGTACATCTCGCCAATAATCTACCAAAAGATGGCCAACACAAGGGCATCTCGCATTTACCGCAGGCACTTTGCCCTGCCAGCGATGTTTGGGTTCAAGCGGGCGGTCCCAGTGAACATTCCCCTAAACAAAATTGGCAGCTGGGACCTGGCGTTCCCGCCCCGGCTGCACTGCATCCTGCTTGCTGGCTACTGCATCCTGTGCATAGTGCTGCTGGTGGTTCGCTATGACTTTATCACCACCCAGTTCACCTACACGACCAAGGTTGAGGCCATCACAAAACTAGTGGGCTACCGTTCGGGCTACTTTGCAATGTACAAGCTACCGATCCTAGTGCTGTTTGCGTCGAAAAACAATCTGCTCATGTGGGCCACCGGCTGGGGCTACGATGTCTTCAACCACTGGCACCGCGCGCTTGGCCGACTTTTTCTAATGGACATTGTTATCCACGCTGGTTGCTACTCCAAGTGGGGCCAGTGGGCCGGAATCTACCTCCTCAAGTGGCACACATTCACCCCGTGGATTGCTGCTCAGACCGCCACCATGGCGGTTGGGCTCATGTGCCTGTTTGGCAACAAGACGTTCCGCAGCAAGTTTTACGATGTGTTTAGAGCCATGCACATTGTCTTGGCGATTGTGGTGATGGCCGGTACCTACATCCACATCTCGTATTTCCAGCTCGCTCTCAAACCGTTTTACGTGGCGATCCTAATCTGGGTTGCTGAGCGATGCGCCAGAGGGCTGCGTATCCTCTGGAGCGGGATCTTTGCCAGCGCAACTATTGAAGAGTGCGGAGACGACGTGCTCAAGGTGCAGCTCAACCACAGCCGCTGGAAACCAAAGGGCGGCAGCTATGTGTTTATGCATTTCTTGAGCGGCTTTGAGTGCCTCAACCCCCACCCATTCACGGCCATCTCTGTGAATGGCAATACTCAGCTCTACATCAAGGCGCGCACTGGGCGCACTCGCAAGATCCTCGACAAGGTCAGGGAGAACGAGGGACGTATGGCGATGCCCGTTTGGATAGAGGGCCCCTACGGCCACGACTTTAACAAAAAAGACTTTAGGGAGATTGTGTTTGTTGCCGGCGGGGTTGGCATCACCGGCGTGTTTAGCCACCTCGAGGCGGTGTGCAAGCTGGAGCGGCAGGAAAAGCAGCTGCAGCAAAACTATTATATTTATTGGACGGTACCCGACCTGAGCTGGCTCACCACGTTCAGCGAACTCATTGCGTTCATGGAGAGCGACGAGCGCATCGTCCTCACCATCAACGTCACGCGCGGCGCGCCGCCGCTGGCCGACAAGAACGACCAAGTCAGCGCGGTGGAGTACGGCCGGCCAGACCTGGCGGCTCTGGTCAAGACGCACATTGACGAGAGCATCTCCTCCACCTGCTTCTTTGCCTGCGGGCCCCCCATCATGTGCGACACTGTGCGCGCCCAGGTGGCGCAAAACCTCGAGAGCACTCCAAACTATGTCGAGTTTAATGAGGAGTGCTTCTCCATGTAAACACTTTGTAAACAAAACCCTAATACCACTGAATGTTGTCTATATATGTACTATCAGCCAGTTTTCCTCTACTTAGAAGTAAAAGTTCTCCTCGGGGACGCGGCCTCTGAGGTACTTGGGCTCGCTGCCCTTGGCGTAAACGTCGGCAAAGAGGGTGGCGCCGTCGGCCTTGGGGAAGTCGCTCTCGAGGGCGATCTTGGTCTCCTCGTCGATGAATGAACGGCACTCCTTGTCGATGGCCTTGAGCTCCTTCTCGTCGGCGACGCCGAGCTCGATGATCCGGTTTTTGAGGCCGGTGACAGAGTCATGCTGCGAGCGCATGTTTTGAATCTCCTCGCGGGTACGGTAGGTGGTTCCGGGGTCGGACATGGAGTGACCGCCGTAGCGGTAGGTCTCGTACTCGAGCACGAGGGGACCCTTGCCGGATCCGGTGTACTCCTTGGCGAACTTGGAGCCGGCGTAGCAGGCAATGGCGTCCATACCGTTGACCTTGAGACCGGGGATGTACTGACCGCGCTTGTAGTAGTCGGTCAAAGCGGAGGAGCGCGAGGCAGCAGTACCCATACCGTACTTGTTGTTCTCGCAAGCAAACACAACAGGGACGTTCCAGAGCTTGGCCATGTTGTAGGCCTCAAACACCTGACCCTGGTTGGCGGCACCGTCACCGTAGAGGGCAAAGCAGGCAGTGCCGTCGCCCTTGTACTGGTGGGCGTAGCCCAGACCGAGACCGAGAGGAACCTGGGCACCGACGATACCGTTACCGCCGTAAAAGCCGGGACCAAACATGTGCATAGAGCCACCCTTGCCCTTGGAGCAGCCGCTCTCCTTGCCGAGGAGCTCAGCAATGATGGAGCGGGCAGAGGTACCGCGAACGTAGGCGAAACCGTGGCAGCGGTAGGCAGTGATGATGCTATCGGCCTTGGTGATGGCCTTCTCCATACCAATGGCGATGGCCTCCTGACCGATCGACAAGTGGCAGAAACCACGGATCTCCTTGGCCTTGTAGAGAGCGTCGGCGCTCATCTCGAGGCGGCGGACAGTCACCATTTGGCGGTACATGTCGAGCAACTCCTCGCGGGGCATCTCCACCTCGAGCGGGACACTGCCCTCGTCAAGCTCATAGTAGGCAAACGACTCCTTGGGCAGATTGATCTTGACGGTGTCAGTGGCGTAGGTGCGCGCGCGATGCGCCGCCATGGAACGGATCTGAGCGCGAAGCATAACTGGAAAGTTTCTTGTTGGGTGATTTGATTAGTTGACGGTTGAATGTGGCGGCGGCGGTGGCGGAACGCGCCCTTGCCCTGATCCCGTTGCCCGGCAACCGCTGAAACCACGACACGCAACCCAACAGGTGCGGTCCCGCGGCGCGGTCCCGCGGGAGCGCAGCGAAAAAAGAAAAACAACAACAAATAAACAGATACAATACACGCTACAAACTTGCTCGGCCAGTGGGCTTGTACGCCTGCCCCAGCCAGGACGCCACGCGCTGCGCAATAAAGTCGGTGGTGGCATTGTTGGAGCCAAGCGCCAGCACGTCGTGCACGCCTCGGGGCTGCTCGAAGTAGTCGGTTATGTTTGCCATCTCCCCGAAATCCCGGCATACGTCTCTCAAAATCTCATGCTCGCCCCACACGTTGATTGTGTTTGCTTCAAACACGCCCTCCCAAAACTGTGCGTCGCCTCGAATGGGGTTGACATAGGGGTCTTTGATTTGATCCAAGGTGCAAAAGTACAGCGCGGGTTTGTTGGAGGATGCCAGGTAGTCCTTGTCGGCATTGTATTTGAACGAGCCCTCATTGTTGGACCACAGCTCGACCCACGGGCTCACTAGCACCACTCCCAATGGTTTGGCAATCGAGTTCTCGTGCAGGTACTTTTGAAGAGTGCAGGCTAAATGGGCGCCGGCAGAGTCGCCAAGCACAATGATGCGCTTGCATGACTTTTGCAGCTCCAGGTAGGTGGCCAGGGTCTCATTCAACTGGGTGGGGTACTTGCCATTGGGGCTCACAGTATAGTCAACTTCGAGCACACTGAGGCGATCAATCTTTTTGCTAAAGTTCAGATTCCAGGTGACTTGCGGTGGCATGGTGGTGAGAAAGTACGCCCCACCGTGCAGGTACAGCACGACTGGGTCTTGGGGCTGGCGGTCCTCGACCTCAACGAGCCAGCGAGCCGAGGCTCCCTCGACAGGAAAGTACTTGTTGTAGCCGCTGTATCCTGCACCAATGCTCTTGAGCGCCTTGGTCTCGAGCTCCAAGCGAAGGGGGCGAGGAGGCACAATCAGTCTCAATTGCTCCAACGTCGTGCAATGCATCACATGCTTGGCTGCCTGGGTGCTAAGGTATGTCTTGAGCTTGCGCTCGACCCCCGTCAAGTAGTACTTGGGAACCCACCACAGGCACATTGCGGGCAGAGTGCCCATCACGGTGCCAAACCACAATTTGTCCCAAACGGTGGGCTGCCTGAGATTCCTGGCAGTCAGAAAGTCAAACTCGTCGTACTCGTGCGACATTTGTGGGAAAGAGTGGGGGAGGAGGAGAGAGCTTGTGCATTTGTCCGAAAGCCGGGGTACAAACCCAAGGTTAAAGCAGGGTTAGGGTTTGTGCCGACAGTCAAGTGAAACTGGACGTCGTCCCGCGTGGGGGCCTCCACACAAAAAGCTATTACATATGAAAGACTACTAAAGACTCGCACGGCCCTTGGGCTTGTACGTCTGGCCCAGCCAGGACGCCACACGCTGCGTGATAAAGTCGTTGGTAGTGGGGTCCACGCTCATCAGCAACACATCGTGCAGGCCGCGAGCCTGCTCAAACGAGTCTGTGATTTTTGCAGTTTCCCCAAACTCCACACATGTATCTTTCAAAAGCTCGTGCTCGCCCCACACATTGATTGTGTTTTCCTCAAACACGCCCTCCCAGAACTTTGCATCACCGCGGATTGGATTGACATAGGGGTCTTTGAGTTGCTCCAGCGTGCAAAAGTACTGTGAATACCGATCCAAGATCGCCAAGTAGTCACGTTCGGCATTGTCCTTGTACGAGCCGTAACTACGCGGCCACAGCTCGACCCACGGGCTCACGAGAACCACGCCCAGCGGTTTGGCAATCGAGTTCTCATGCAGGTGTTTCTGCAGAGTGCAGGCCAAATGGCCGCCGGCAGAGTCGCCAAGTACAATGATGCGCTTGCACGACTTTTGCAGCTCCAGGTAGGTGGCCAGGGCCTCGTTCAATTGAGTGGGGTACTTGGCATTCGGGCTCACAGTATAGTCGACTTCAAGCACACTGAGGCGGTCGATATTGTCGCTCAAGCTCAAGTTCCACTTGACCTGGTCGGGGATAGTAGTGAGAAAGTACGCACCACCATGCAAGTACAGCACGACTGGGTCTTCGGGCTGGCGATCCTTCACCTCTGTGATCCAGCGAGCCGAGGCGCCCTTGACAGGAAAGTACTTGTTGTAGCCGCTGTACCCTGCTCCAATGGTCTTGAGCGCCTTGGTGTCGAGCTCCAAGCGGAGGGGGCGAGGGGCTGACAATAACCTCAATTGCTCCAGAGACGAATAGCGCAGCACGTATTTGAGGCTTTGAAATAACAGATATATCTTGAGCTTGTGCGTGTGGCCCATATAGTAGTACTTTGGAATCCACCATAGACACATGGCAGGCACAGTGCTCAATACAGTTCCAAGCCACAGCTTGTCCAAGAGTGTGGGCTGCTTGAGATTTTTCGCAGCCTGGAAATCGTACTCGTCATATTCGTGTGACATTTGGTTGCAGGATCTGGGGACGGATCAAACTTGAGGCTAAAAGCCGGGGTAGTTGAGTTAAGCGAGGGGTTAGGGCATGTACCGGCTAGGAGTGAGAGGGGTACTTAAAAGCGGAGAAATTGTGTAATTGCAGAAAAAAGCCCAATCCATAATCTTTTTTTTTTATCTAGCTTTGAATGTGAATTTTCTTCTAGCCTCTAGATTTGGGCTTTTGGCCCAGCCAGCTTGCAATGTGCTGCACGACAAAGTCAGTTGTGGCATTGTCCACGCCAAACAGCATAATATCGTGCTGGCCGTGCGGCTCCTCAAAGTGCTCAGTGATGCCTGCTACTTGGCCAAACTTGCGGCATGCATCTTTGAGCACCTCGTGCTCGCCCCACACATTGACGGTGCGGGGCCCAAACACGCCTTGCCAAAAGCTGGCGTCGCCCCGAAGAGGGTTCACGTGCGGCAGGTCCATCTCTTGTCGGGTACAAAATGCGAGCGGAAATTCCTCGCCCAGACACAAAAAGTCGCGCTCGAGGTTTTCCTTGTACGAGCCATTCCAGCGCTCCCACAGCTCAGTCCAGGGGCTCACCAATACGACTCCGAGTGGCTTTGCAATCGCCTTTTCGTCAAGGTACTTTTGCAGGGTCACAGTTAGATGGCCGCCCGCCGAGTCACCAAGCGTGATGATGCGGTTGCACGACTTCTGGAGCTCTAGGTATGTGGCCACAGCTTGGTTTAGCTGGGTTGGGTACTTTGCAAGAGGAGTAACAGTATAATCGACCTCAAGCACGCTCACTCGCTCAAAATTTGCAGCAACCTTCAAGCACCAAGAAACTTGGGGCGGGTCGGTGGTCATGCAATAGCCTCCACCATGCAAATAGAGTACCACTGGATCATTAGGGGTCCGGCCGTCAACCTCAGTGAGCCAGCGAGCTTTTGCTCCATTGACCTTGAACTCTTTATTAAAGTTTGGGTACTTTGCACCCTCGCTCTTAAAGGCCGGGGTCTCGAGGTCCTCCTCAAGGGGGTGAACGGGCCTCATCACTCTCAATTGTTCAATTGAAATGTTGCCAGCGATGTAGCGCTGCATTTGAGTGGACAGGTACCCCAAAAGCGTCTGCTGGCTGCCACCAACAAAATACTTGGGAA
Source organism: Wickerhamiella nectarea (assembly GCA_022577815.1). Lineage (NCBI taxonomy): Eukaryota > Fungi > Ascomycota > Dipodascomycetes > Dipodascales > Trichomonascaceae > Wickerhamiella > Wickerhamiella nectarea. The sequence goes on from JAKIRY010000002.1 coordinate 511,854, forward strand.
TCCACCACAAGGCCATTGCCGGCACGGTACAAAACAGGGTTCCGACCCATAATTTGCTCAGTAGAGTAGGCTGTCTGGATCTTTGCACAAGCAGTGGGTCGAGGTTGCTAGGCATGGTAGGAAGGTAGGTTAGGGTTGACTGCGCCGCACCTGCTCTCGGCTGTCAGGTTTTTGGAATAGCCAGCCAGATTTGCTCCAGCGCGCCAAGTATCATTTCAGCTTCTTGGTCAATTTGAATGGTTTCAGGGACCTCCATTGACGTCGGCGGCGTCCAGGTCTCATTTGTGGGCTCGATAGATGCTAGTCCCAGTGCTGTATCGTTTATCCACCGCCCACTCTGAGCACATGTAGCGATTTGGTGCCCATCGAGCCACCACACCCCGAGACCCTTGAGCAGTCTGTAATAGTGCGTGAACGCCACGCTCGAGCGGTTGGCCACGCTTGAAGCAGCTCCTTCTAAAGGCTCCTGATAAAAGTTTTGGGTCAGAGGATTGCTTCTCAAGTCCAGGACGCCCAGCTGGTAGAGACTGCGCAGCCCTTGATACACCTCGTCCATGCCCTTGATTTGGTTGGACACGAGGCTGAGGCTCTTGAGCGAAGGAAACTGAGATAGCACGCCAAAGCATGAGCTGTCTAGACAATTGTTGCTCAAGTCCAAGACCTGAAGACAGGGAAAACGGCGGGGTAGCCACTGTGGCATGGAGTCGAGCCCAATCCCAGTGAGCGCCAGTTGTTGCAGCGGGTGCACCCCGGGGGCAAAGCTGGGGAAACTTGGTCCCGAGTACAATAACACCCGCGCATTGCACAGACTTTTCATGTTAACAAGACTGGGTCCGTCCCAAGAGAGTATCCTCAGAGTTCGGCAGTCGAGGCCCGCAATTTGGGTATTGCCAGTGCAGTGCAGCACCGCCAGCTGAGACCAGCCGTTAAAGTCAAGGCGGGTATGGTTGTTGCAGATTGACAGCTCTTCAACTCTCGTTAGCGGGACCAAGCGCTGGACTTGGTTATTGTCCAAGTTGAGATATTGAAGATTGGGGCAGTCCAAGTCGACACTTTGTAGCAAATTGCTTGCAGCATTGAGCTTGACAAGCCGAGGGAGGCAGAGGCTCAGCGAAGACAAGCCGCACCGTTCAACATTCAAAGATTCCAGTGCTGTGAGACACTGGAGGCCATCCAAGCACACAAGAGGGTTATTGGAGATATCCAAATGGGTGAAGTATGTGGACCCACTCATCAGTTTGAGGTCGACGAGCTTGCAGTGCGATAGATCCACGGCGGGGTACTCGAGCGGTTCAGTTTTGGCTTGGGCTTTGGCGCAGTCGTTGTCGTTGATCAGCTCTTTAAAGAGTATTTTGGGCTCTAGGCTGGCTAGGAGCGGCGACTCGCTCAGCTGGGGGTCTGGCCCTGGCTCTGGCGAATAGGGCTCTAGCTTTGGCAAAAAGCTCGCTAGTGACAATCTCTTTGAGTTGCGCCTAGACTTGGGCGGAGTTGCTGGTGAACCCGCCGACAATACCAACATGCAGGACAATGGGTCAAAAAGTGTCCCACCGCCCCCCTTTTTTGTACACGACCCACACCACATGCTGGGACACAATTCGCCCCCCCCCCCAAAAAAAAATGGAAACCATTTCAAAAGATTAGTAGATTAGGAAATTATGTATCTAGCTTCTATCAAAGAGATCGTCGTCGGCATCGCTCACTTCGTACTCTTCGTACTCTGAGTTTGTGCTGCCCTGGTCGCTCGAGTCGCTAGAGTGGTACTCCTCCACAGCCTCGAGGTCAATAGCGCCCTTGAGGATCTCGTTCTTTGCTTCGAGACCAGTCGCAACCACGTAGCCAGACTCCACTGTACACGAGGTCAGTTTTGACTTTGTGCGCACAATGGCGTTGGATGCAAGCACGGTGTTTTCAAGGATAACGCCGTCTTCAATGACCACATTTGGCAGGATAACGCAGCCGTTCAGGCGGCATTTGGCGCCGATCTTGCAGTTTGTGCCAATGACTGTGCGCTTGACGCTGGACTTGTCGCCCACCACGGCTGTGGCATCCACGATGGAGTCGGGGCCGATCGCTGGGCCATCCTTGCTGGGGGGCACCTTTCGTGCCTGGTTGTCGCGGGCATGCAATTTAAGAGTGTGGCGGTTGGCCTCAATGTATGCAGGGAGGATATTTGCTCTGATGAAAACTCCGTCGAGGTGGTGCATCTGCACTGGGTCCAAGATCTCAGAGTGCTGCCAGGTGCGCCTGGCGATGTCTCTAATGAGCTTCCACAGCGGCTTGCCATGGGTCTCGATCCCGTCGATGTCGCTCAGGAGCTTGATCACGTCGCGGCGGCAAAAGTAGATACCCGAGGCGAGCACGTCGGTGGTGACCCGCACGTTGGGGAACTTCCAGAGCATCGCCATTCTCAGGTCGAGGTACTTGTTTGCCTTTGTTTGCTGCTTGGCGTACACGTCCAGGAGCTGGTCGTTGGAGGAGATCAAGAGATCCGGGTCCAGCAGCTTTTTGTCGATCTGCTCAATGGTGTTTTTGTAGTAAAAGCCGCTCACGATGGCCGATGTCGCACTGCGGTGGGCATTCACGAGCGTTTTGGGGTCAATGTCGGTGATAAAGTCCACCGGCATCACCACAAAGTCGCTGTCGAGGGCCTGCAGCTTGGCGAGGGTTTCCTCGACGTTGTTTGCTGCCACCACGGGGGTTTTTGCCACGGCAGCGATCTTTTCCGCATCGCGCGAGTTTGCAAAAATTGTGACCGACTTGAAGGCAGCTCGCGCGCACCACTCGAGCGTGTGGGTGATGATGGGCTTGTTGCCCACAGGCAGCAGGGCCTTTGGCGTTTGTTCGTTCGTCACTGGCTCGAGGCGGGCGCCCTGGCCGCACACAATCACCGCGTGAAACTCCATTTGTAAGGGGTCGCTCTCTACAGACAGACTATATACTAGAGTTTCAAAAAGGCGGCGAGAACGGATTCGTCTGCGGTCGTTTTGGTGGTTTTTTCGGCCTTGGCCTTTGAGTTGGCCAGCCGCTTTTGCATCAGCTTGGGAACAAACCCCTTGGCCGGCTCTGGGTAGGGGCCCAGAATGCCATCAGCCACCTCGGTGAGGGGCTTTTTGAGGTCGCTACCCATCCGCTGGCCCATCAGCTCACCGTACTCGCGGAACACGGCGTCTGCGTCCACGCGGTGCAGCTTTTTGGTGGCCTCGTCCATCTCGGGCCAGATGAAGGGCTCCTCCATGTCGATGATCATCTTTTTGACCTGACGGGATCGGTAGCGGGGCATGTCCTGGACCCATCGCGAGTGCTTGAGTTGTGTAGTGATGTTGAGCGCGCGCAGCCCATAGATATTCCATAGATAGTCCCTCAGGTCGAGCTTGTTGAAATTGAGCGGCACCTGGAACTGCGCTTGGTAGGGCGTCATGCGAGCACTGGGCGGCAAAAGGGTGATGTGCTTCCAGGGGAACCACACCTGCTTTCCTCCCATGGGGAAATGGGGCTCGTTGGCAGCCATCTTGGCCTGCAGGTTTTTGTGAAGTTTTTGCGAGTGCAGCGAGTACTCTTGGGGCTCGGGCGTGCCACTCTTTTTCTGGGGAGCAGCCCCGACCGGCTTGGGCCTCAGCGTGACGGGCGCGGGGGCCACCACCTTCTCGAGCACTTTTCTGATCGAGCGCGGCATGAGTAATGGGACCCTGCCTCGAGGAGCTGTGTAGAGGGCCGTGGCGCGAGCCAGCAGCGGCAGCGCTTTTTAAATTACTGTCAAGTCTATATACATTTAACCCTGTCGTTGTTTGTGCTTGGGGTTCTCTTTGCAGTACACGTACACGCGGCCCTTGCGGCGCACAATGTAGCAGTGGGGGCAGTACTTTTTCACCGAAGCGCCGACCTTCATACCGCGGATCTGGGTCAGGGGCAGTGCTGGGGTTTGCATCTGCAGGCGCAGCGCCGGCGCCAGAGCCTGTGGCCGTGTGAGTGCCCGGAGTGCCAACATGAGTAAGAGTTTTCCAAGGATTGTGGGCTCTAGTGGGGGGCGCTATCTACATCTACGGGAGGAGGGGCGAAACCCCCTCAAAAAGATATAAATAAATATGGTACAACACATTTTGCACGCTAAAAAAAAATGTGTCCCCTCACCTTGAGACACGAGACCCTCCCCCTTATAAACGAGGCGCGCTCCTATCGTCGTGTCATCATGAGTCCCACCAACGTTGGTATCAAGGCTATCGAGCTGTACTTGCCCTCTCAATACGTTGACCAGAGCGAGCTTGAAAAGCACGACAACATCCCCGCCGGAAAGTACACTATTGGCCTTGGCCAAACCCGTATGGCGTTTGTCAACGACCGCGAAGATATTTACTCGTTCGCGCTCACTGCAGTGTCCAACCTGTTGGCGAAAAACAACATCGATCCCAACTCGATCGGCCGCCTCGAGGTCGGAACCGAGACTTTGCTCGACAAGGCCAAGAGCGTAAAGACTGTGCTCATGCAGCTGTTTGGCGAAAACACCGATATCGAGGGTGTTGATACCTACAACGCGTGCTACGGTGGCACAAACGCGCTTTTCAACGCCATCAACTGGGTCGAGTCCAAGTCCTGGGACGGCCGCAACGCGATCGTTGTTGCTGGCGATATCGCCATCTACGGCAAGGGCGCTGCCCGCCCCACTGGTGGTGCCGGTATGGTTGCCATGCTGATTGGCCCCGACGCCCCTCTTGTGGTCAACCCCAAGCACGGTAGCTTCATGCAGCACGCCTATGACTTTTACAAGCCCGACTTTACCAGCGAGTACCCCGTTGTTGACGGCCACTTTTCCCTGACCTGCTACACTCGTGCCCTTGACGGTGCGTACAACGCCTACAACCGCAAGTCCAACAACACCAAGGGTGTCGAGAGCTTTGACCACTGCGCGTTCCACGTGCCCACCTGCAAGCTCGTGACCAAGTCGTTTGCCCGCTTGTTTTTCAACGACCAAAAGCAGGGCCTTCTCGAGGCCCCCAAGGAGGTCACTGAAGTTGACTACGAGGCCAGCCTCACCGACCGCAACGTCGAGAAGCACTACCTCGGCGTCGCCAAGGCCTCTGCCAACACCAAGTTGACCCCCTCCCTCACCGCTAGCACTAATGTGGGCAACATCTACTGTGGCTCTGTCTACCTATCTCTCTCGTCGTTGCTCGCGTACGGCGACATCAAGCAGGGCGAGACCATCTCCATGTTCTCGTACGGCTCTGGCCTCGCCTCGAGCTTCTTCACCATCAAGGTTGCCGGAGACGTGTCTGACCTCGTCAAGGGCACCGGCCTCAAGTCGCTGATCGACGACCGCAAGCAGATCAGCCCCGTCGACTACGAGGCCGCGCTCGCCCTTCGCGAGAAGGCCCACCTCAAGAGCGGCTTCAAGCCCTCCGGCGAGATCAGCCACCTGCGCAAGGGCACCTACTACCTCACAGAGGTTGACGAAAAGTTCCGCCGCTCTTACGAGGTCGCCAAATAAGCTCGCCTCGATTTTGCTTTCCTCCCCCTCCCCACTGATCATGCTCTATAGCCATTTGTAGTATAATTTGCCATGTTTTGAATTTTTTTTGCTCTCTTCTTTTCGCCGGCTCCGTCTTTATCGTGTCACACCCGGGCGCTCTCGCTCTGTGTCATCCATGAAATTTGCGCCGTTTCGCTCAGCGACGGCAGCAAAGATCTTTGCGTCGCAGAATGCGGCGCAGGTACCCAACTTTTTTATGAGCACGCCGCAATTCAACCGGCAGCGGCAGCAGCTCGCCCATTACTCGGAGACAGCAAAGACGTCGTACGGGCTCGACCCGGGGGCGTTGGGGACCCCCACGTACGCTGTTCCTCTGCAATCTAACGACGAGGACGACAAAGAAAAGCTGAAACTTTTAATAAAGTCCGTGCACGCCCACCCCGACAGCCGGGCCGCCGTCGAGCTCGAGGCGCACAGCCAGCCCGAGACCAAGGAGGACATGCTGGAGGCGCAGGCAACCGAGCAGCAGGATCTACTCTACGACCTCAAACAGCTGCAGGCCAGCGGCCAGCACACCCAGGTGCTCGAGTGCCTGGCCGAGCTCGAGCAGACTGCGGGCGACCTGCCCCTGCCGGCAGAGGCCTACACGATCGCGCTGACCTCGCTCGCCGAGCTCTCCATTGCGAGCCTGGACGTTGCGCCGCTTCTCGAGGCGTTCCAGCGCATCATCACATCCAACCCCTCTTCAACAGCGGTGGCAGACGCGGTCAACCTCACAGTGTCGTGCCTGCTGCGGATCTCCTTTTTGCAAAAGGAAAGACGCAAGAACCTGGCAAACATGCTGGGCGACTCGAGCCTAGAGACCGTGGCGGATGTTTTGGCCGGCGTCGACCCTGCCGACCCGCTCAGGGTGGCCCTCGAAATCGTGCGGTCCTCGAGCTCAACAGACAAGCAGCACATTGAGCAGCTGATTGTTGAGTGCGTCGAGATGGACATTCCCTGCCAGGACCTTGCGCCTCTGGTCAGTGGTGCCGCCGCTCACACAGCCCTCGCCACCAAGTTTGAGGCCTGCACCCTGCCCGCGTCCCCTACACCCTTGGAGCGCAAGGCATACCTGAGTGCTTGCTTCAAGTTTAGAAAGTTTGATCGCGCGCTCGAGGTCGACCAGCCGGCCACCCTCCAGGGCTCGCTGCTTTTGGCGAGGCACGGGTTTGTGTCTCTTGCTGCGCGCCGGTCGCCGCCCTGCAGCGAGCTGCTCGAGGCGGTATGCGAGTCCAAGGTCATGAGTACCTCTTCTCTGCTGTACGACCGCCTCGTGGCCATGCCCACCCCGGCGCTTTGCGCAGGCCGCAATGCGTACCTGCGGTTGTGCGTGTCGGCACAAGACGACTTGATGCTCCTCAAGGCAATCAAGGAATCCAATCTCCGCAAAGCAGTGTGGGACCCAAGCACCATTCTAGCAGTGTGCTCGTTCCTTTTGGAAAGGCAGCCCCAGCTCGCAGTCGAGCTGTTTGTTGCGCAGTCCCAGCGCCTCGTGTCGGTGTGGGACCACAACAGCCTAAAGACAATGGCAGGCGACGAGCTCATATCCGAGTTCATGGCCAGCATCGCCCAGTACGGTCCCCCAAGCGTGTACTGCGCGCTCATCCTCGCCCAGAGCCCGTTGGTGCGGGCGTCTCCCACCGCGAGGCAGCGGGTCTTTCCCATTGTGTGGGACGCGCGCGTGGCCGCCGAGCAGGACTATATCGAGTTTATGAGTGAACAGCCCGAGGCGCTCCCGGCGATTGTGGATTGCATGTCGGTCCTGATTGTTGGCGCAGAGTCTCCGCTCGGGCTGGCGCTGCCATTTGACGTGCAGAGCTCGCTCCACAAGGCGTACCCGCTCCTGGTCTCTGACCTGATTGACAATGCCCTGCCGTGTGTGGATGCGGACCGGATCACCAAGAGCCTTCAGCTGCTCAAAATTAATACCCAGCCGTGGCAGCGGTACTCGTGCCAGCTGCCAAGGCAAGCTGACCCCAAGGATGATACCGAGATCATTGCCTACGTCAACACGCCGCACGGCATTGACCAAGCGCTCGAGCTCACAGAGCGCCAGCTGCTGAGGCGGTCCACCCCCGGCGGCCCCGCTCTCCGGGCGCTTGTCGCAGCTCTGCAAACGGACCCGCTGCGCTACCAGGTGCTGGTCGGGCTGTTTTTGGACAACTCGCACTACTTTGACACTCAGACGCTCGTGTCTTGGCTCAAGGCGTTTGTGCGCGGCGTGGACACCTCGTTTGCTGTAGAGTGCTACAACCGCCTCAAGACGCTCAACGCCATGCCATGCGCGGCCGGGTTTGCCTCGCTCATCTCGCGCGTGGACTCGCCGCTCGCCCTGTGCCTGTTTGACGAGGCGCGCGCAGCCAACCTGGCCACCCAGGCCGTGTGCGACGCCGCCATTAATGCCGCGCGCGACAATGTCCCCCGGCTGGTGCAGCTGTTTAATGAGCTGCCACACTCGAACGCCTCGCTCAAGACCGCTCTGACTGCCTTTATCAAGCACGACATGGAGACCGAGGCGCTGCAGGTGATTGACCTCATGTTCAAGCTGCAGCTCGGATACGAAAAGACTACAGAGCCCTACAACAAGCTGCTCGAGTACTATGTCTACCAAAAGCAGGACCGCAAGTCGGCGCTGCGGGTCTTTGGCTACACCCGCCAGGCAGGGGTCGTGCTGTCCCCGCTCAGCTACAAGCTGCTCATCGAGACGTGGCTGCTCCAGCCAATGAACATCCACGAAGCCGAGCGCGTCCTCGAGACAATGGAGGCCCCGCCCAACACCCAGCATTTCAGCTCGCTGTTGCGCGCGCACGGCGTGCTCGACCGCAACCTCGACTCGGCGCAGGCCTTTTACCGCGGCTTGGTCAAGAACGCGCGCGTCACCCCCGACCAGCACATTTTCTCCGCGCTGATCGCCTCGTACGTGGCCAACGGCAAGTCCGGCGACCTGCCCGTGGTGCTCGACGAAATGAAGAAATTCCAGGTCCCTCGCCAGCAAGTGGCGCGGGAGCTCACGGGAATTTAGACGATTTTAATGTATATATTTATTGTATTTAGAGTTTATCTCGTTTATCGACAGTCCAGCGCCGATTAACGGGGGTAGCCATAGGGCGGCCTCGCGGTCTCTCGGCAGTTCCGCAGAGACGCTTGCGCGCTGGGCCCTTGGGAATCGAGCTATCTTGCACTTGGGTGTGTTGTTTATGGGAAAACATTTCAAATTGCTCGCCAAGCCGCACCGCGTGTAGACAAAACTGGGCGTCTGATCTGAGTAAAGTGCTCAATTTTTGCAACAACAAGCGCCAGTGGTCCAATGGTAGAATTCATCGTTGCCATCGATGCGACCCCGGTTCGATTCCGGGCTGGCGCATTCTTTTTGCTTTTTTGTTGCCTGTATTTGTGCGTGGTATGCCTTTCCCAAAGCACTCTTTTTTTTTATTTGATAAATTTCTATCAACAGTGGTGTGAGTCCTTAGTCATCACAAGCTCATAACGTAACTCATCCCAGCCTATTGGTCACTCATGCAAAACCGTGTGCAGGAATTCCAAAAGCTCTACCAGAGCAAGCCCAACACCGCCCTTTGGATGCGCTCCCCTCGCTCCAAGCTGCTGGTTTACCCCTTCTACGCCCTTTTCACAGTGACCTGCGTCGCCTACCCCGTCCACGGTCTCTACCGCGCCCTCACTGGCCAAAAGTACGACTAGATAGATTCTAAATTAAGCATAGCCGCAGCACATGTGCTAGGACTTCTTCCAACCAGCTCGGACGCCCACCGGGATACCGCACAGAGCTGTTTGAGATCTACCCCGGTGTCGTAGCCCATCCCGTGTAGAGAGTATACAATCTCCTCTGTGCACACATTGCCCGTGGCGCCTGGTGAAAAGGGACACCCACCGAGACCAGCAACGCTGGCATCCACAGTAGTAACCCCCATTTCCACAGCTCGGATGGTATTGGCGACCCCCTGGCCAAACGTATTGTGGGCATGGATAGCTAGATATTCGGGAGAAACATGCTCAAACACCTTATCGAGTAGCCTCTCAATGTCTCGAGGAGTCGCTGTGCCAGTGGTATCGCCAAGCGAAACCTCATAGCACCCATAGTCTCGTAGCTGGCCTGCTATCTCTGCCACTCGCTGCGGATCTGTTTTACCATCAAAGGGACACTCATAGACTGTACTAAGATAACCACGTGCTCTAAAACCCGCATCTAGAGCCCGTTTGATCAACTCCCGAGAGAGGTGCAAAGACTCGCTCACGCTTTTGTTTGTGTTGGAACGGCTAAACCCATCAGAGGCCGCGACAAAGACCGCAACCTCGGTCTTTTGTGGGTCGGCGATCCGTAAAAACCTCTCTAGACCGTTCAGATTGGGGATCAACACGGGAAAGGTCCCTGGCAGATTTTGGACCTGCTCGAGAATTTGCTCGTGGTCGGCCATTTGCGGCACCCATTTGGGGGACACAAAGGATGTACATTCTATCTGCTCAATTCCCGTTTGCCGTAATTTGCTGATGAGCTCGAGCTTTAGCGAGGTAGAAACAAGTTTCTGCTCGTTTTGCAATCCGTCGCGCGGCCCAACCTCATTGATCTTGATTCTCTTGGCCGCTGCATTCATCAACGAGCTTGTTGACAGGCAGCGAGAGGCTATGCATCTGGGGTGCATGGTGCTGCACACCTAATATGGCAAACCCGGGGGGGGGGGGCACCGCACGGCGTTCGAGCCCCAAACTTTAAACAGCAAAGCAATTGCAGGCTCGAGGGGCGTACAGCAGCATTAATAAAGAGTGCAAAAGAAGCTTTTAGCTAGAGTATATACATTAGTTATTTTTTCCTGGCCTCCTCGGGAGTCCAGCTATAGTCCCAAACATTGGTGGGGGGTGTTTCTGTAGGGACGCGGAGCTCGAGGCTGAACCGCTTGCCGTCCTCGCGCTTTAAAGCCTTTTCAAAAAGCTCTGGGTCGAGTTCCTTTAACGTTGAGCATGCTTCCTTGATGTGGTTGTACTGGCTCTCGAGCATAGTCGACTGGGCGGCCTTTTCATCGCGGTTGTGCAGACGCCAAGCGCTCTCAATGACCTGGTGACGGAGCTTATCCTCGACGCTCAGCTTTAGACGGCGAGGCTGCTTCTTGCGGGCACTGATGACACTCAGCAGATTGATGATTCGTGTGGCACCCGGCGCCAGCTTTGTAGTGCGTTTGAAACGAACCAAGCTGGGCTTTGCTGCTGCCACAGTGGCTCTTGCACTCGAAAACATTGATGAAAAGTTGGCGGTTAGGTAATCCCAGGGCCCGAGCCGTCCTACCCCCATCCATGCGGCAAGCGGTTCTCGAGCTGCGAGAATCTGAAATTTTGGCTGGACTGGAGTCTGACTTGGGCCCTCAATTTGGCGTTCCCGTTAAACAGTTGTTTCCGCAGCGCTCGGGGTTTCTCGACGCCTCTCAGCTGCAAGTGTTGGGCACGTCTATCCACATGGCCATTCGTAAATGCATAGATAAACTGCTTTTGAATGCTACCCAGACACACGTGGTCATTGTAGAGCCCCCATTGTTTGCGCTCCCGCTAAAGAGGCTCGTTACTGCTGCGGTTTTGGGCGAGCTACGCTGTCTGTCTCTGGCGTTTACCAGCTACGCTGCGTGCTGGTGTGTGAGCCAGGGCATCAGAGAGGCGATTATCGACACACGATTTATGGGCGTACGCTACATTGTACCTGTCTATGATCTCAGAGAGCTCTCGCACCTGATAAAGTCAGACTCAGAGGATCAGGACGCCCTTGGCTGGCTAGAGTCATCACTGCCAATTGACCTGAGACACCTGCCCGTGATGCAGGCCACAAGCTCTGCGTGGCTGGGGGCCGCAATATCTTGCTCAAACGTGAATTTAGAGTCCAAAGTTACCCGCGGGCAGTTCCTCAAGGAGGGTACGATCCAAGACAGCCTTTTAGGTAATTCTTCAAGCTCCTGAAATGCTCTCACAAACATCCAGGCGGGTTTCGCTGCGAAACTTTTCACATACGTCGAGGCTCAGATCACAGGTGGATCTCAACGATCCCCTCGACACCCGCATCAAAAGGGTCAAGAGGCCCGGCACCCTATTCAAGGAGCCTATGGATCCTCAGACCTACTTGAGCCAGCAGCCGCTGTACAATGGGCCCATTGCATCCCAGATTGCCTTTTCCAAGCGGTGGTCCATGGGATTTTTCGCAATTGGTAGCTACATTGGGTACCTTGCCATTGGAGTCACTGGCATCACAGAGAGCATGGCCATGGCCGGGTTGCTGCCACTGATAGCGCCCCTGCCATTAATTCAGTACTTTGCAGGCAACTATGTGACCCGAATCTTTAGGGTGTACCGCAAAAACGAGCCCCAGACCCTAGAGAATCTGCTCAAGGACGAGACCATCATGGTGGAAAAGATGTCACTGTTTGGCAGGTCTACCTTTGGTGTCCCTATCCAGCTCAAAGACACCTTTATAGTCAACAAACGGTTTGGCTGGGTTAATTGGGCCTACGTGGACCCCAAAACGGGTGCAATGACCAAGATGTACGTGCAAGACAATCTGGGCGGCCTCAAAATGGACAGAATCTGGGGCATTTTGGAGAAAAACTCGGGCATTGACAATGGCCGCGAAGAGCTCAACAAGCTATAGCTACAGATATAAACTCAGACTAAACAGCACCAGCAGGTATCCGGTCAAAATGGCCACAGCCTTGACCGGGGTCGCATCGAGCGTGTTGAAGGCCATGTTTGTGAGGCCGGTGGCAACGTTGGACACCAAAAACATTGTTTGACCGCGGCTATTTACCTTTTGCATGCTCTTGCTTGCATGTTCCTTGATAAACAGGCTCGCCAGGGCAAACACCCCAATGAGCATCAGGTTGAAGCTGCAAACCCACAAAATGTACGGCAAGTTGGCCAGCCGGCGCGAGATTTGGGTCTCAGACTTGAAGATCCGGAACGCAACCTCGTACGCAGCTCCGTACAAAAAAAGGTTTTTGATTTTGATGGCGGTGACGTCCTCTGGCCGCCCCATGTCTGCTGGGACGCGGGGCGGGAACTGCGCATTTCGCTGATGGCAATTGGGGAGCACAAAGTAGCCAGTACCTTGGCCAACCAAAAAGATGGCAATAAAGCCGACGGTCGAGCTCAGGCCCTCTTTGTTTTGAGAGAGCAGATTGGTCCGCTCAGCGGTTAGCACCCACTCCATCAATCCAAAATTCTTGAGCACTATCTCATATGCAACTCCAACAAGGGCACCGAGATAAATCATGGGAATGTACTGGGCGAGCCATTGAAACAGCGGAAGAACAATGGGAAGCACACCCAGCGTGATGAAAAAGTTCCAGTGCACACCGTACTCTGTGACATGCTCCTGGTAGTTCAAAAGCTTCACGCCTACGAGGCGAATAATTCCAAGCGCCAGAATGTTTCCAGAGAGATGGAGAGTCTGCCTCCATCCAGCGAGCTTTTTGCCATTGACCCCCCGCTGCAAAATGGGGCGTGCGCTCACGACACCGTTGGAAAATACAAATGAGCCGACTCCCAGGTCCATGACAGAGGTACCCCAGGTCTCTACCTTTGCATACTTTCGAGGAAACACGGAAAAGTCCACTGCCAGAATGGCGGCCATGGTCATGATGAGCATGAGGGCACGGTATGCAGTCAAGAACCCGACGTGCCCGAGGATCTCGATGCTTGGCTTTTCTGCAGCCTTTGTCTTTGCCTTGGCCTTTGCCTGGGCAGCACCCTTGAGGGCAGGCTTTGGTTTAAACACCAGTCGTTGTAGCAGAGGTGGACCAACCAACAGCGAGGCGAGCTGCAGGGGCTTTGGGGAATAAATAGTTGTGGCCAAAAGAGGTGCCAGCCAGAGGTAAAAGTAGTCAATGATTGCCACTGTGATCCAGTGGTCTTTGGGCAGCTTGTTCATGACCAGTCCCCAGGACACATAGGCCACCATAACCAAGCCAAATACCTGGTAGATATCAGAGATTGAGCTACCGGCCAGGCCACTAACAAACTCCTCGTGCCGAGCTTTATAGTCCATCGTTGGTGGCAGTTGTAGTAATCTTTATAAATGAAGAATCTGGCGGCTCAAATAGATTTTTTAGAGGCCCAACTGAGCAAAGCTAGTGAGCAAAAGCGCAAGTCAAAGCTCTTCAAGACAAAATTCATTGTAGGCAAGGCACAGGAGCCGCAGAATGTGGACGAGATCAAGTCGCAGCTAGAAAAGCTCAAACATGAGCTTGCCAGCCGCAAGATCTTTGCGTGTATAAAGCACATGGGCCGCAATATCAAGCAGTTCAAGTCGTCCGAGCCGCAAAAAATCAAAAAGCGGCTCAAGGCCACCCCCGAGAAAAAAATCATGCTGGAAAAGGAACTGGCCATCGTTGAGGGTATGAATGTCGAGCAATGGGCCGAGTACGTGTCTAGAGCGCAGCTGTCAAAAAAGTTCAGCTCGCTGGTGTCGTTTGAAAAGCGCAAAATGGACGCTGAAGAAAACAACGTATATGCGCGTATTTGCAAGGCAACTACCGTCAAGGCGTGCATTGACTCCACAGTCAAGTCAATCAGTCAATGGGTTGAGGCGGATGTCTCTGAGCCTGTTGTTGACACCACCAAACAAGAGACCAAAGTTGCCCAGCCAGAGGTCCAGCCTGCCCCCGGCAGCGAGAGCGCGGCCAAGCCAAAGAACGGCGGCAAGACGAGTGCCACAAGTGAGATCCAGCATCAGGAGGCTCGCAGCGAGCCCGAGCCCGAGTCTGAGTCGGAATCTGGGTCCGAGTCCGAGGCCGAGGATGCAATGGTGGACGACTTTTTCGTGACTTCAGACGGCGGCGCTCTGCCCCAGCTGGCCAATGGCTACATTTCAGGCTCTGAAGACGAGAGCGAGCCCGAGGCCATCAAGCCCGAGCGCAAGAACCGCCGTGGTCAAAGAGCCCGCCGCGCAATGTGGGAGAAGCGCTACGGCACAGCTGCCAAGCATGTGGCCAAGCAGCGCGAAGAGGAGCAAGCGCTCGAGCTGGCAAAGAAGCGCAAGCGCGAGTTCAAGATCCAAAAGGAGAGGCAGCGCATTGAGCAGCAAAAGGCCCTCGAGGCCAAGCCGATCCACCCCTCGTGGGCTGCCAAGCAGCAGCAGGAGAAGTTGAAGTTCGTCAAGCCGGCGGGAAAGAAGATTGTTTTCGACTAGTTTTATATTTATTCTACAGTGAGCGGGCGATGGCGTGCGACCCACAGCGCGCACAGTATATAGGGGGGAGGAGGCGATGCGGATCAATGACATCATCATGCTGATCTCATTTCCGCCGTCGATCAGCAAGCTCCAGGAACAAACGCTAAAGAATGCGATCGAGGATTGGTGCTTGAGTAATGGCCTTGTTATACTTGAAGAAGCAGGTGGGCACGCCGGGGTGCATGCTCCGGTGACCCTTTACCCCAGTCCATTTTCCAAGACCGGATTCGAGGAGGCGTTGCGGCTGCAAACAACCTACAATTCAATGTACCAGAACGTGACGCTACATCCAGAGTGGTTGCTGGAGCAAATCAAGCCCCTCGAGCAGCACGACGAGTTCACCCACCGCCTGGCTGAGATCTACCGGGAGACCCATTCCACGGCGACCCAGCGGCTCACTGGCGGCTTGTTTAGGTCTGATTACATTGTTGCCAAGAGCGACGAAGGCAGGCAGATCAAGCAGGTCGAATTCAACACTGTAAGCGTCTCGTTTGGCGGCCTCTCCACAAAGGTGAATGAGCTTCACAATTTCCTCGCTAGCCGCAGCCGGCAATCGTTCCACGGCGAAATCCCCGTGTCAAATTCGCTGCAAAAGCTCAGTGAGGCGCTCATGCACATGCACAAGGGGTACGTGTGGGGAGACGCCCACGAGCGCCAGCTCAAGAGCAGACAGCCCACGCCCGAGACCAAGCAGGCCGCCGCCCCCAATGTTTATTTGAGCGCTGAGGATCCAGAGACCGTCATTGAGTCCAACTCGGGCGACGAGCTCGAGGAAACGCTCGCGTGCATTCTGATTGTGGTCCAGCCCAATGAGCGCAACATTGTCGACCAGAGGCTGATTGAGTTTGAGCTGTGGAACCAGTACAGCATACCCAGCTACCGCGTCACTCTGAGTGACCTCGCCAACCGCGTGGCCATTGGCGACGACAACCGCCTCGTCCACCTGCCGACTGGCCAGGAGATTAGCGTCGTTTACTATCGGTCTGGCTACGCTCCCACCGACTACCCGACCGATCGCGAGTGGGAAGCACGCCTCATGCTGGAAAAGTCACACGCTATTCAGTGCCCCAGCGTGTTGACCCAGCTCGCAGGCGCCAAGAAGGTCCAGCAGGTGCTGTGCGATCCCGAGGTCTTGCAGACATTCACCCCCGACCTCGACACCTCGAGCCGCGACCGTTTGCGCAAAACCTTTGTCAAAATCTACCCCATGGACAGCAGCGAAAAGGGCAAGGAGGGCCGCAGGCTGGCCCACGAGAGCCCAGAAAACTATGTGCTCAAACCACAGCGTGAGGGCGGCGGCAATAACGTCTACCGCGAGGACATTGTACCGTTCCTCAAGTCCATTCCTGAAGAGTCGTGGGGCGCGTATATTTTGATGGAGCTCATTGTGCCCTCGCGCCTCACCAACCGGATCCACAAGGGCAACGAGATCGTCACGGGCCGCGTTGTAAACGAGCTGGGGATCTTTGGTACCTCGCTCTGGGACATTCACTCTGGCACGTGCTTGCTAAACGAGCAGGCCGGCTGGCTGCTGCGCACCAAACTACAGTCAAGCGATGAAGGCGGTATCGCCGCCGGGTTTGGCGCTCTCGACTCTGTTTTGCTAGTATCTCAAAAGAGCTCGCGTTCCACCTAAACGTGGCAGATACTCTCATTTACGTCAAAGTCAAAGTAAGCTAGTTATCAAACAAATAGGCCAGGCGGGTCTTGGGCTTGCGTTTGGGCTGCACGATCTGCTCGATTTGAGATGCCCAGATTGCGCCTCCGCAAGTATTTGTAAACATAAATAAAATCCCCACAAACGGCAGCGCTTCGAGCGTGGCTGCCACCAGGCCAAACGCAAAGTACTGGCCCTTGCGCGCCTTGACATAGTGTTCAATCTCCTCCTTGTCAAAGCCCTTGAGGGTGAAATACCGCATGTGGCACCGGACTGCTGTACCCTTTGCATCAGAAACAATCAAAATTATGGGGCCAATCACCGGGATAAAATTGAGGCCCACACGGAAACCAATTTTGAATAACCACTTTGGAAGGAGCACGCGCCGGGGGATTGCCTTGAAAAAGGCCATGACTTTGCGGTGATCAGAGTCTTCTCTTTGTTCCTGCGCGCGCCGCTTGCTCACGAGCTCGTCGTGGCCTTCATTGGTCAAAATGGCATCAAACATGAGCCGCAGCGGAGTGGGCATGAGGAAAATGGCGGATATAATTTGAGTGAATGCAACCGCTTCCTGTAGCATACCTATCCAAGCAGCAATGACCCCGGTAGGCCCATTGAACAGCAGTGCAATAGCCGCCTGGGGTGGGTACAAGAAAATGTACACCAGGGAAAAAACCACAAAAGTGAGCACGAGTTGGGGAAATGCCATCAGAATTAGGTTCCCCCACAACAGCGGTGTCTTGACAAAGTATTTGATGCCCCTGAGCGGGTAGATTGCAGTTCCCGAGTTGGCCGCCATGATGGGCAGCGCCGCTGGCTGAAGCAACAGAGTCGATATGAGGTCTCGCAGCATGCTGCAAAATACTGAGTGGTTCAAGCTACTTATAGACGTATCACATTTAGGATTGTCTTGTATTTGTTGTGGGCACGCGGGGGCACCCGCGCGCGCGCACGCATTGTATGCATGGCATGCATAGACGTGCATATCCCACTTGATTGTGTCGTCACAAGTCAACACCTCTGAGCTCTAGAATCTGGGCAGGTGTGGCGAAATATTAAACCAATCTAGAGCCAGCCGCGATTTGCTCATGTCCGTCCCACCCAAAGCCCGCAGACGCAATCCCAAGTTGCAGGGACAGCCGATTAGAGCTATCCGCGCCGCTGCCCCAGAATCCAGGCCAATGCGCAGACAGCCTCGGTTTTGCCTGAGATCACGCAACGCCAATAGCGTGAGGCTCTGACATAATCGGCATTGCTCCATGTATATAATAAGCCCAACGACTCCACACCAATCTCTCAATGCTTGCTTTCCGTCGCTGCGCCCAACGAATTGCTGTTCGTGCCTACTCTGAAGGATCCTCTGGCTCATTCCGTGGTGATGCCAGCAGTGACCAATTCACCAAGCGCGAAAAGGCCAACGAGGACTACTACGTCAAGCAGCACGAGCAAGAGGCTCTCAAGAAGCTCCGCGCCGAGATTGAGTCTCGCGAGAAGGAGGTTGCCGATCTTAAGAAGCGTGAGGAGGATCTCTCCAAATAAAAATAGTACATAGCTTAGCTGGTGGACTTGAGCGAGGGCGAAGGCGAGGGCTGGCCGCGCGCCGGTTTCCCTAGCAACTTGCGCAGCCGTTGCTGCTGCTGCGAATCAACTGCAAAGCACTGTGGGAGAAAGGTGACCGGCTTGGTGAACTCGCTCCTGTGGAGGCCCGGAATCAGCGCAGCCCCCACGAGGGGGTCGTCCTCAGAGTCGTCGAGCTCGAGGGCTTGGTCATAGTCCTCCATGGACTGGAGCCGGTCGAGCAGCATCTTGGACACGAAGGGCAGCTCTCTAACAATGTAGAGAAAGCTGCCAAACGATACTACGCGTGCCTTGCGCGCTGCGTCATATGCTGCATAAGATGCAAAGGTGACAATCGCTTGCGCATGCGCCACCGGCGCCACGTCCTCCACGTCCAGCGTCGACTGCTTGGCCATTAAATAGGGTAGATTGAGGTCAATTTCGCAGGGCTTTCCGGTCCCGTCCATCGGTATGCCCTTTAGAAACAGCGAGTTGGGGGGCGCCGAGTAGTACGGGTCGTACACCACCGTGTAGTTTGAGCAGCTCGGGTTGCCACAATCTACCGTGCAGGGGGTTGTGGCGGTGGCGTTGCAGCGACTTTCCGGCTCCCACAGGGACTCCTCGCAGGCCCAGGAATCGTAGCGTTTCTTTTGTGCTTGAATGTCCAGAGCCTGCTGGACCTCGGCTGTGGGTTTGCTCAGGGCTTTGCCCGATACCTTGCGCGAGACTTTTGATCTCGGTTTGGCCATGGCAAAATTATATAGACGGGAAAACAGCCTCTCAAAGGGGGGTGGTATACAGTCACTCAAAGTTGATTTTTACATAAATTACTCAATTTCCATTTTTTCATCGGGCTGCTTGCCCTTGACCTCAATGTACTTGAACCCGGGCACCTTGACGAGACGAGCATTAAGGAGATCGGCCGCTTCTCCACTGGGCAACTCGTACTGGGAGTGAGCCCACGAGGGAGGCATTTGTTTGCCGCCGGCGAGTCTGACTGCTTCAGGGTAGGCGGTTGCGGATTTGCCGGCGCTAACCAATGCAATAGTGGTGCCCTCACGGGCAACGTGGATAAACTCACCAGTCTTGTTGCTGCTAGTGGCGAGCCTGGCCTGGTATCTCAAGTGGGGCACAAGCAAACGGCGCTGAACGCACTCGGTGACTCCCAGCTTGAGGCTCTTGAGCTCGGACTCGTCGCTGGCGAGGTGTCCCAATCTAAAGGGGAAAACGCTCAGCTCGTCTGCCTTGGCGATCAGAGAGCGGGCATTGCTTGTTTTGAGAGTGTAGGTGATGGAATAGTCGCGCGAGTAGAGCGTGGGGCCCTCCTTGCGGCTGCCGAACCCGGCAAAGTCAACCATCCTGACCTTGGCTCCTGGCTGGCTGTCCTTGGGGGCCATGGCCACATTCACGAGCCAGACCTGGTCCGGGGAAACGACGAAATCCGAGACGTCGCAGCCCTCAGAGTGCCACTCTACTGACTTTGCGGATCTCTCCTGCACAGCGCCCTGCCCAACAACGAATCGAGACACACGGCGAACCTGTGAAGTGGGCGCAACTGCACAGTTGTAGGCTGCTGCAATGTCTTCAACAACGGCTTTGATGCGTTCTCCAGTCACGGGCCCCAGCTTTGCGAGCGGGTGGTCCTCGGAAAGGGTTGTGCACAGCATCGAGACCACGGCCTCGTTGGCGAGATAAGTGGCCACAGCCGCGTCAGCGTCAGGGCCCTGAGCAGGCTCAGAGGGCACCTGCTCTCTGAGAAGCACAGTGTGGGCGCCAAAAACACTGTAGCCGTCGATATGCACACCAAGGGAAATTTTAACCAAGTCGCCCTCTAATAAAGCGCCTCCCTTGAACTCGTCGCTAGTCTCTGGGGCAATACCAGAGAGGAATTCGCCCTTGCAAATCTCTGTGGGCGCGGAAATACCCTTTTCTTTGACAGTTTTGTACTGGATCTTGACTGCATTCAAAATATACTCGTCAACCTGAGCGCAGATTTGCGAGATGTCTTGACTGCCAAAGTCTGTGTGCACGAGCTTGATTGCATATAATAGCGCCGACTGCGCAATAATTGCTGCTGTTCTGTATTTTTCAATATCCATTTTTTTTTTCTCTGGCCAGGGAAAAAAACGATGAGGTAAGGAAATTTTCAGGCTCCAAGTCACAAGTCTCAGGGGCTCGCTTGGTGGTTCTGCATATGCAATGCAGGTAGCGAAGCTTATCCGACGGTTCCGCGGGGCCCAGATTCTGCGGGCTGGCGGGTCCAGAGAGAAAAATTCGCAGACTCGCCCAGATTATCAATTGAAACACCGCTGCATATTGTGGGTTGGTGCGTTGTTTCGCATCGCATTTTACGTAACTGCTCTCCCCTCATGAACAACGCCGAGCGTTCGAGCGTGGTTGAGCTCTACAAGGCCCTCAAGGGGGTAGACCGCGACGACGACATTGACGATGAACTGGCTCGAGCTCAAAACGAGCTGCAGATTCTAAAAACCAGCATTTCAGAGCTCTCCAAGCAAAATTACATCTACGAGCAGGATGTGCGGTACCTGGACGCCCGGATTGCGCTAATTATTCAAAACAGAATTAATTCTGAGGAGGCCCGCGAGATGGCTTCCCGGCTGCAGGTCGTATCGGAGCCAGAAAAGAGCCTGTTGACGCCCGAGCAGCAGAGAATGTACGGGGCGCTGTTTTGCATCTTGCAGAGCGAGCCGCAGCACATTGCCCGGCTCTGCCGGCAGGTATCAATGGGCGAGATTGACGACCTGCTCCAAACGGTCATGTTTAGTATTTATGGAAATCAGTTTGACACCCGCGAGGAGCACCTGCTGCTGGTGATGTTTCAACAGGTTCTGGCCAACCAGTTTGAGGCCGCCCAGGAATTTACCAGCTTGCTAAGGGCAAACACCCCCGTTTCGCGCATGATGACCACCTACACTCGCCGTGGTCCCGGGCAAGCTTACCTGCAGGACGTGGTGGCCGCTCCGCTGGGCGAGATTCTCGCCTGTAATGAGGAGATGGACATCTCGCCGCTGCGAGCGTACAACTCGCTCAAAAAGGAAAACCCCCACGACCCCTACTACAGTATCCCATTCACGGTGCAGGACGCCGCGAGCCACCCAAAGTTTAGGGACGTGCAGGCCCTGCTGGAGCCCAGATTCGCGCTGCTCAAGGGCTACTGCTCGCACCTGCTGGATGTGATTATATCGCGAATTGACCGTATTCCCTATGGGTTGCGGTGGATGGCCAAGCAGGTGCGGCTGCTGGCGCAGTCCAAGTTCCCGCGCGTGCCCCAGGCGCAGCTCTCGTCGCTGCTCGGCGGGTACTTTTTCTTGCGGTTCATTACGCCGGCGATCGTGACTCCGCAAGCCTACATGCTTATTGACCAGGCGCCTCGCGAGCTCGCGCGTCGCAACCTGACCACCATTGCCAAATGCGTCCAGCTGATTGCCAACCAGAGCTCTGGCTCCAAGGAGATATTTACCGTCAACATCAACGAGTATGTCAAGGGCCAGGACGCGCGGGTGCAGCAGTTTCTCAACAACATCTGCGACGTGCCCGACTTTTACGACTCGCTCGAGCTGGACCAGTACATGGCCCTGGCCTCCAAGGAGCGGATGCTCAAAATCACCTACCAAGAGACGCTTGGGATGCACCAGCTCCTAATCAAATACCCGCCCTCGGGCCGCCTGCAGGACCTCCTGCACGAGCTGGGCCCCGTGCCCGAGACGCAGCTCAAGTCCAAGCGTGGCGAGGTGAGCTTGCCGCTGGCCTCGCGATGGGAATCGATGATGAACCGGCAGAGCGACAGCATTCAAATCCACAAGGACGCGCTGTTTTTGGAGACAAAGAGCCTGCTGGTCAACATTCGGCGCACGTTCCCCGAAATGCACGCCATGCCGATTGAGGATCTGGTAAACTATGCGTCGCGCAGCACCAACCCCTCAATATCGGACCGCGGCATTCGAGCGCGGGTGATGCTCGGCACCTCCGACTGCAACGTCTGCCTGCTCGAGAGCGAGGTCCAGGCTGAGGTAGCCCGGCTCGGCAGCATGACGTCGACTCTAAAGGAGGAGGCCACCTCGCTGCGCAATGTGTTTGTGACTGTGCGGGAGCACAACGAGTACCTCGAGTCCCAGCTCAACACGTTCAGGTCGTACATCAATAATATCCGCTCGCACATTGTTCCCGAGGCCCGCAAGGCGCCCGGCGCCAGCTCGCAGCACGTGTTTTCGTCAAACGAGCTGTTTGACCTGGGAGTGCTCAAGCGGTGGCCCTACGGCAAGGCAATGTCCGCCTTGCTGGCGCTCAAGTTCGCCCCCGGGTCGAGCGCCGGCAGCTACTCGCTGGCTATGGTGCACAGCGACCGGCCCACGCTGCCGCTGCTGATGGTCTACTTTACGGTCGACGACCTGCTCGACCTGCAGGACCGCAACCAGGACGTGGACCTGCGGTGCCTGCGGCTCGCGCCGGGGCCGCTGCTGGAGCTGCTGCCCCAAATCTGCTAGGGCATATTTATACACACACCAGGTCAATTTTGCACTTGAATCGTTTATTTTTTTTTTAGTCTCTCTGTTTATAATAAATTAATCTTCCATGAGCCAGGACGCGACCTCCTTGCCGCCGGGTTTCTGGAAATCGGCGCCCTTGCCGCCCTCCATCACCACCTGCTGCACGTGCTCCTTTTGCTTTGCGCGGTCGCGCATCCGCTCCTCGATCGTGCCCTTGACCAGCAGGCGGTACACTGTGACCTGGCGCGTTTGGCCGAGGCGGTGCGCGCGGTCCATGGCCTGCGAGTCAATGGTGGGGTTCCAGTCCGAGTCGTAAAAGATCACCGTATCTGCAGCGGTGAGGTTGATGCCGAGGCCGCCGGCGCGGGTCGAAAGCAAAAACACAAACAGCTCGGGCTTTGTTTGCCAGTCATTGACCAGGTCGCGGCGGTCGTTGAGCTTGGACGAGCCGTCGAGCCGGAGGAACTTGTGCTGCCGGTAGGTCAGATACTCAGACATGAGGTCCATCATTTTGGTCATTTGGAAATAAATCAAGACGCGGTGGTCGTTTGCCTTGAGCTCGGCAAGCAGCTTGTCGAGCTGGGTGAGCTTGCCGCTTTCCTGAATGAACCGCGCCATGGACGGGACGTGGATCGGGCTGCGGGTCTCGGGGCGCAGGTTGGACGGAGGAAACTCGAGCCCGCGCTGAGCAAACCACAGCTCCTGGTCGAGGCTCATCCTGCTCAGCGCGCGCTGCTGCTCGGGGAACAGCGCCGCCCGCTGGCCCACATGCTGGGATCGGTCGCTGCACACCAGCTCAATCGGGGGCGCAACAGCAGGCTCAAAGAACGAGGTCTCGTGGAGCATGTACTTTGCAGGCACGCTAATGTCCAGGCGCTTGTGCACATGGTTGATGTCATAGAGCCCCAGCGCCCGCTCATACAGGCCCTGCCGTGCGAGCTGGCAGATCTTGCCCGCGGGAGTGCCGCTCAGTTTGCTCGCGGCTTGCACAGAGGCGGCCTTGGGGTCCCACACTGTAAACAGCCGCTCGGTGAGCCGCTCGGCGGCGTTGTCGATCGGGTCGCGGTACATTAATTTGGGTAGCTGCTGCTCGATGCTGGACCGCAGCGAGTAGCGACACTCGAGACCAGCGGGGCGCACACCGGCCGCGCCAAAGCTGCCGCACACAAACGGCGACTTTACGTCTGCGCGCTCAAACAGATCGGGATGGTTGCACACTTTACGAAACTGCATCACCAAGTTCATTAGCGAGTTGGAGTCCTCATTGGCAAGATCAGTCAGGTGCACCTGGCTCTTGAGAGCCCGGTACATTGTGCGCTGGCGATGGGACAGCGGGCACATGACGTCAATCTCGATCTTGTCGCCGAGCTCGCGCTGGACATTCTTTTTGACACGACGAAGCATAAACGGCTTGAGAATCATGTGCAGGCGCTTGAGCTGCTGCTCGTTGAGCTGCGAATTGTGGGTGGCGTGAGACTCAATGTCCTTGGAGAACCAGTCGCTAAACTCCTCGTGGGAATCAAATAGTGTAGGCATAATAAAATGAAGCAGTGCCCACAGCTCCTGCATTGAATTTTGAATCGGCGTACCCGTGAGTAGCAGCCGGTTGCGGCACTGCATCGAGAGAAGCGACTTCCAGCGCGAACTACTAGAGCTTTTGATTGCCTGGGCCTCGTCGAGAATCATGTACTGCCACTTGATTTGGTTGAGGTACTGGGCATCGGCTACCACCAGCTGGTAGCTGGTGATCAAAACGTGAAAGGGCGAGTCCCGAGAGTACCTGGGGTGCTTGCGGTCCCAGAATTTGCGCAGAACTTTGCGGTCCTTGGCGCCGCCCCAGTACGGGAGCACCTTGAATTCTGGCACAAACTTGGCAATCTCCTGCTGCCAGTTGTGTAGAGTCGAGGCAGGCGCAATCACAATGTACGGCCCCCAAATGTCGTGCTGCTCGGCGAGGTAGGCCATAACAGAGATACTCTGCACAGTCTTGCCTAGACCCATATCGTCGGCAAGAATGCCATTGATGCCCTGCTCATAGAGATTTGCCAGCCAATTGAGGCCCTTGAGCTGGTACTCTTTGAGCTGGCACGACAGCATTTTGGGCTGCTCGATAGAGATTTCGCCCATGGTCGGGTTTTGGAAATCGAGGTCGCCGCCGGATTTAGCAGTGGTGGGCTCCCCGAATTGGGCAGCGCGCTCGCGCGCCTCTTTGACTGCGAGCTCAGCGTTGGCCCTGGCTGCGCGCTGCATGGCCTCCTCGTCGTCAAGGTCGAGATCCTTGACCGAGCTTCTGACTGCAGGCCCAGCCGAAGTGGCCGTCGCCGCGGTGCCAGCATCTGCCTCTGGCGTGGTTTGAGTGGTTTCGGCTGCGTCCTCACTGCCCTCTTCGTCGGGCTTTTTCGACACAAAATGGGAGTAGAGCTCGGTCTGTTTGATGAGAAACTGCAGTTTGCGCGCTTGGCGTGCGCTCTCGCGCTCTTCCTCCTCTTTCTTTGCGCTATCGAGCTTCTCCTTCTCGGCGGCCTTTTTCAAGCTGGTTTTTTCCTTTTCGCTCTTTTTCCAGTAGCCCATCATCTCGCGCATGGCGCGGCGGGCCTTGGACTGAACATCCTTGACCACCTTGTTTGTGCGAAACTGCCACTTGCGGGCCTCTTTGGACGCCAGCAGCGCGGTCTTTTTGTCGTTGGTCTGGCGGACCGCCAGAACCACTTGCTGAAGCTTGTAGGCCTTGGCAATCTCTTTGCGGGCAATATCGCGCCAAATGCCGTCATAGACTGTGTGGTACTGCTTGCCTCTCTCCGAGGGGGCAGCCCTTGTGCGGCTAGAGGCAGATCCAGCCGCGGTGCGGGGCGCCTTGGCGGGCTTTTCGTCCACCGATTCCAGTTTACGCTTGGTAGAGGCCGCTTGCTTGGGCTTTTTCTCGAGCTTGTGCGCACGCGACGCGGCGCGGGGTTCGAGCAGCCTGTATGCTTGAACGGCGGCCTCCTCTGCATTGCGCTCGAATCTGTCGGCCATGTGCTCTCTGATTTTCTGGCCCAGCTCGGCGGTCCGCAGTGTCTCCCATTTCTCGAGCTTTTCGAACCGCGCCAGCTGCTGGGCCATGTACTGCGATCGCTCCTCACTTGCTGGCCCAGGCGCCTGCACTGTGCACTGAGCCAGCGAGTCTGGAGCGGGGTCTTTCGCGACCAGCGCGGATATTGACATTGCAGCTTCCATTGGCCTAAAACTAACCTCACCTCAGCAGCCTGGCCAATGACGTGGAGGGGGTGCTCGCGGCGTGCCATCCAAGGACCAGAGTAAATTCGATAGATACTAGAATTGAGCTACATCAAAGCGTGTTGGCACCGCTAACGCGCCGTGGCGACACCTTTTTGGACGACCACACTGTCCCACTGAGCCCTAGGGCTGGCTGCGCGGTGACGTCACTTCTGCAGAGAGACGCATGCACTCGCTAGCGGCCTAGCGCTGGGGGCTAAACTCCAGTTTAATTTGACGCCCACCCCGCGGCTTGGGAATTCGCGCCAGTTGAATTTCAAAGTCGCCGGATCAAACACTGGATGCGGCTCTAGCCAATGGCATGCCGCGAAAAGGAAACGGAAAAATCGACATTAGTGATTGAGCAAAAAATCACGAGATCCGTCCACAGTCTCTATTCTAAAAACAGGAAATTTATCATTTGGCAACACCCGTTTGCGCCGGCACATTTTTTTTCCCAAATTTTTGTGCGGCGCATTAGGGCGGGCTTGCCCGTTAACAAACGCTGGTTGCCCATCCCGCTTAGTCAGTGACAAACGCTTGCGGTGGGTATAAATCATATGTCCCATCCCAGGAAAAGATTTTATCTCCCAGCTTCCCGCATCAGAACTTGACGCTTTGCGTAAAGACCTTATTCCACTCTTATTATAACCCGCGATACCTCTTTGAGGCCCCCCATTATCCCTAGCCTTTTTTTTCCCCCCCACACCCAAACCCCCAGAAAATGATGGACCTTGCTAGCAAGCGTCTCCACTCTCAATACGACAAAATTACTGGCCTCGCGTCCCCCGTGCCCTCGCAGTGCAACTCGGACAACGAAGACGACGCCTGTGTCAAGCTACGGGCAGTCAAGTTTCAGCAGTGCCCCAAGCCGTGCCGCCGTCTTGAGCCGGTGAGCAAGAAGCTGCGCTGCCCGACCCCGCCAGTGAAGCAAATTGCATACAGTGTTGAGGACGACGACGATTTCGACTCCGAGTCGGACTCTGACTCGGACTCTGAGTGCGACAAGGTGGACAGCATCCACGCCGACCGCTTCCGGCGCAGCGACAGCGACTCTGACGACGACTCGAGCGAGGTGTTTTATTGCGAGTAGCTTTTTTCTATTTATTTGTGTAACTACCAATCATCCCCCCATCCATCTTCTGCCTCGTCCTCGGGATCGAGCGACGGGTCCAGCGACGGGTCGAGTGGCGCGGTGTGCGGCGCGGCGGGGAGCGCGGCCGCTGGCTCCGGCTCTTCCTCGTCCCAGTTCCAGTCAGAGTACACCGCATTCTCGACAATGGGCGCACCGCTGCGGTTGGGTGGCGGAGGGATGGTGGTCGGCTCTGCAACGACAGGAACCGCGGGGGCAGCCGCTGGGCTCGGGGCACCTCTAAACAGCTTGGCAACGCTGGGGGTATCGTCGCGAGGGACTATGCGTTCAGGCGCGAGGCCGGTCTCGAGGCCAGCGTCCAGCTCCTCGCTGGCGGTGGTGATCTTGTCGAGCATCTCCTGCACGATGGAGCGGCCCAGCGCGCGAACCTCTGGCTTGCTGTCCAACAGCGAGGACGCGGCGGGGCCCAAGAGCTTTTCTGCACACTCCTTGGCGGTGTAGTACTGAGACGTGGACGCCAGCGCTTCGAGCGAGGCCTGGCGCACCTGCTGCGAGGTGTCCTTGAGGCTCTTTGCCAGGGCCGTCACCACCACCGAGGAGCGGGTGCCCTGGGCCATGTACTGCGCGAGCTTGGCGAGCACGCCCACTGTCTGGGCCCTAATCTCTGCGTCTTGGTCGTTGTTTGTCTTTGCCAGCAATCGCAGCAAGTCGCCATTCAGCTGGCGCGAGCTGAGCTTGGGGGCCAGTACCAGCACGCTTTCGAGGCTCTGTTTGCGTATAAGCGGCTCGCTATCGCTAAAGCTCACGGCCATTGCGGGCATTACGCGCTGCTGGACGAGCCTGTCGTCGAGCACCCCGATGTAGTTGGGCATCTGCTGCAGTAGCTCCAGCCGCACCGCCCTGTCGAGAGAGGTAAACAAGTGCACAATGAATTGAGCAAGCTCTGCAGACGGTTGGGCCCGCTTGCAAAGGCTCAGCACGAGCCGCACAAGCTCGAGGCCGCCCCGGCCCTGGTTGTTTGTGTAGACCCCAATCAAAACTGGCATCAGGCGGCCAGTAATGAGCTGCGGGCTGAGGTCGGCGCTGAGCTGCGCCGCCTCGCGCATCATTTGCGTAAAGTCATAGTCGTTCATCATGAGTGCTTGGCTGATTTGTTCCACCAGGGTCGAAATAGGGTTGGCAAGCGTGTGAGTCGAGACCTGGCTCAGCGAAGGGCGCTTTGAGGCAGTGCACTGGGCTATTAGCTGGGTCGCAGAGGGCAAAATTGCCTTGCACAGCATACCAAACTGGTAGGTGTCGGTCAGCTCGTTTGCGGCAATCCAGCCATTGGCAGCGACCTCTGGCGGCACAGCAAGCTGAGGCAGTTGTGAACCCAGCGAAATGTTGTTTTCGCCGGGGAAGGAGGCCACTTCAAACCCGGCCAGCACCCAGTCGCCGGTAGAGTTTATCCATATAGTGTCCTTGTGGGTGTTTGCCACCACGCACTTGGCGTCGCCCAAATGTCTCAGGGTCGTCAGTACCGAGTTTAGCCCAAACATGCGGTTTGTTGCAGAGGCCTCGCTCAAATTGGCCGACAGCGGCTCGAGCGGTTCCAGCGCAACCAGTACGCTCTTTGGGGTGATCTCCTCGCCGTAAACCTTGGGGAGGCCCGGGAAGCGCAGCTTTTTCAGCGTTTTGGCGAAATTAGACGCGAGCTTTAAATGTGCCACGCTTGTACACTCAAACAGCGTGCAATTCCGGCCATCTTTACGGACAGTACCTTTATAGACATTCCATATAAGGTTCTCTGTAGCAATGGGAGACCCCTTTGTGTACTCAGAGGCGCCAATCCCCAAACTGGAGAAGGTGCTTGTGATAAAGTCCATACCCTGCGCTTAATAAAAGGGCCACCCCAAAGCAGGCTCGCGCTTTGAAATGCTCGCAAATTAGAGGGTCACGTGAACTGTGGCTTAAATGAACCATGACCACAACTGATTGATTGATTGATTGCCCACTTGCCAAAAATCAGGAATGGGGCTGCTAGGGTTCATCGACAAGTTCAAAAAGCCGCAGATTGCTGACTTTGAAACAGCGGAATTCAGCGAGGACGACTGCGCTGGGTGCGAGTTTGCCTACCCGGCCACCTTTAGCGCATCGAGCGACAAGCTGTGGGAATCGTGTGGCCCCAACTCGTGCCAGATTCTGATTGCTACGGGCGAAACCGACTGGAGCCGAGAGCCCAAGGACGACAATGGTAGCTACGCCGGCGTGTGCAAGGCCCTGAGTGGGGCCAGCGACCAGCTCGAGAAGGCGGTGGGGGGCAACGTGCGCGTGAACGCATCCAGCGAGGAAAACAATGGCGACAAAATCACCGTTACCGTGCTGCCCCAGTTTTTGTCGGTAGAGACCACAGCCCAAGACTGTGTGCAAGATGTGCTTGAGATTCTGGCCATCAAGAGCAACTCGCAGGCGGTGCCGGCCAAGTTCACCAAGATCAGAGCGCGCGGATACCTGTTGCTCTGCTCCCACAAGACGCGCGACAAGAACTGCGGCATCACTGCGCCGATTCTGCGCAAGTCGCTCGAGACAGAGCTGCGGGACGAGGGCCTATACCGGGACTATGGGGACGACACGCCGGGGGGAGTGCCAATTGTGTTTGTGAACCACGTCGGCGGCCACAAATGGGCGGCCAACTGCTTTTACTACGGCAGCGACGGCAGCGCGATCCTGATGGCCAAGGTGCGGCCGGAGCACGCAAAGCCCATTGTGCAAAAGACAATTCTCCAGGGGATTGTGTTTCCCGAGATTCTAAGGAATTGCAGTAAAAATCACGGTCTAGAGTGGTAAGTACTCGGGGAACAAGGGTCTAGCTAGCATACTAATTGATAAGGCCTCGATGGGAAAAAAAGTTTGTCATGTCTGAAGATGTGCCCATGGCAGATGCTGCCCTCAACGACAAAATCACAGTGCTTCCCGGCGCCTCTGCGGATGGATCCGCGGCGTCTTTTCAAATAAAGTACGAAGATCACACTCTGGGCAACGCCCTAAAGTACCTGGTGATGAGGAACCCCGAAGTTGAATTTTGCGGCTACTCGATCCCCCATCCGAGCGAGACTCTGATGAACATTCGCATTCAGACATATGGAGACATCACAGCCATCGAGGCGCTGCGCAAGGGCCTCAAGGACCTGGTCGAGGTGTGCGATGTGGTGGACGCAAAGTTCCGCGAGAGGGCAAAGGCGACATCAGAGTACACTCAAGACAAAAGTTTGGATTGATAATTAGCATTAAATAAATTATTCAGGGTTGGCCACTCGCAGCACTCTTCGCGAGTAGTCTTCGTTATCCTGTAAACTCTGCGAGCTGTGGTTGTTTTCCCATCTCATGTACATTTGCTCGGCGTCCACGCGCTGGTCAAAGATCGGAACGAGCTGCGAGTCGTTCTCCATGCCCACAAATGATGTCCGGTGCGAGTTGGGGAGGGGGGAATCGTTGGACCGCATCTCCACCACTGCCTGGCGCCGGCGGCGGCAGCACAGAAACAGCAGGGCGCAGATAATGGCCAGGACCACGAGCCCGACCACCACAAACACGCCGGCGACGGCCCCGTGGTTGTGCCAAAAGCCATGCCCGGTCGAGGTCGCGGAGGCGGTCACTGAGGTGAGGGTGGCCGAGGTCTGGGCGTTGCTGGCGTCGGCCGCGCCGCTGCTTTTGCTGGCGCTCGCGCTGGTGCTCGCGCTGTCTGATGCAGTGATTGTCTGGGTCTCCACAGAATTAGATGCGCTCACCGTGATGTATGAGACCAGGGGGGTTTGCGATGATGAACTGGTCGAGGAGCTGGTGCTGCTCATGCTGGTGCTGCTGGTGCTGCTGCTGCTTGTGGGGCTGGAGCTGGAGCTGGAGCTGCTAGTGGTGCTCGAACTGGAGCTGGAGCTGGAGCTGCTAGTGGTGCTCGAACTGGAGCTGGAGCTGCTACTGCTGCTGGAACTGCTGCTGGTGCTCGAACTTGAACTCGTGCTGCTGGTGCTCGAGCTCGATTTCGAACTCGAACTAGAACTGGAGCTCTGCGTGGAGCTAGAAGCGCTCGAGCTGGCAGTCCCGCTCGGCTGGCCAATCTGGAAATATGCATAGAGCCCCTCGGACTCGTTGCCACACGTATCACTTGGGTATCCGGGGCAACTGTCGCTACAGTCGCTCACGCTGCTGGTAGAGCCCGGCGCCTCATTAGAGCACCAACACTGGTTTCCTTGCGCGATAGCATACGCATAGCCCGTGCACTGGTTTGTGCAGGACCCGTACGAGTTGAAGCTGCTGTACTCGCCCGATCCGCTGGCGGTGTTTTCGCTGCTACACAGGCTAGGCGTGTTTGTGGCTAGCACAACACCTAAACTGAGCGCCAATACGAGGACCTTCATGCATAGAGATCTGTGTACAAGACAACAAAGAAACTTGAAGGGAGGAATTAGGCTTACCTTGCCCTCTTCTACGCGAGCAAAACCCTTACCCTGGTATGGAATGTTTGGGCGGGATAGGGGGAGGGCCCCCCGTATGCCGGTCAGCAGCTGTGCGCTTGCTGTCAAAACGGGAAGGAGCGCTTTCCGAATTGGGCAGCATGTGTTTCACTGCATATATCAAATACCAAACAAAAACAAAAAACATAAAACATAACCGCCCTAATTTCTACCTAGTTTAGCGTCGCGTACATAATCAAGACCCCCGTCAGGACGCCAGCAAGCTGCACGGCCGCTTGCCTAAGCGGTGACGGTCCCACTTCCATGAGCTCTGGGAGGATTCCTGCGGCGCCAATGTACAAAAAGACGCCGGCGGTGAACGGGGTGATGCTCGCCTCGAGCCACTCTATCTCCTTGAACGAGTCGTAGAGCACGCAGCCAACCACTGTGCCGCTGCTTGCCAAGAGTTGGGCTCGCAGGGCTGCATGCTTTGACGCACCCCCCTGCATAAGGACCGCAAAGTCGCCAAACTGGTGCGGCAGCTCGTGGAGAATCATCAG
Organism: Wickerhamiella nectarea; assembly: GCA_022577815.1. Classification (NCBI taxonomy): domain Eukaryota; kingdom Fungi; phylum Ascomycota; class Dipodascomycetes; order Dipodascales; family Trichomonascaceae; genus Wickerhamiella; species Wickerhamiella nectarea. The sequence continues at coordinate 543,640 of JAKIRY010000002.1, forward strand.
CACAAACATGAGCGTGCCCGCGCTGGTGGACTGCTCAAACGCGGCGGCCAGCCCCACGCCATCGGTGATGTTGTGCGTGAAGTCCGCCGCTACATTTAGCAGTGCGTATATTTTTGTTTCAGATTTGGCGGTCGCATCGACCGCAGCCTTTTCGTGGCTCGAGCTCGAGCTCGAGTGCGAGTGCGAGTGAGTCTGCACGTTGCCAGTGAGTTTGCCAATAATTTTGAGGGTCTTTTCCAGCACGCAGAAAAAGAAAAAGCCAATTAGGATCCCCGCCGCGCTCCCCGACTCGAGGCTCTCGGGCACCAGGTGGAAAAAGACATTGGCGAGAATACACCCCTCGGCAAACGCCACGAGAAAGTCCAGGATCGAGCCGCCGAGCGGCGGGCACACCCGAAGCAGAATGTGGGTCGCAAACATCACGTGCAGGGCCGCGGTGACCGCGTTGGCCATTGGCCCAAATGCAAAGAACCGGTCGAGAAACTGGAACTTGTGGCCATGGTCTACGTGGCCCTGCTCTGCAATGTCCCTGAGCAAGCCGCCGTTGGGCACCAGGGCCAAGGGGAACGGGTTGGGCAGGTCGTCAAGGTGGTCCTGGATGAACCCAAACAGCTGCCTGATCTCGCGGGTGCGTTCTAGCAGTGCGTCCTTCCAAACAATCAGGTCCTCGCCGTTGGAGGCGCCATGCGAATGGCCGTGGGCGTGCGCACTTCCAAGCAGCCACCACATGTCAGCAAGAGTGGGCCCCTGCGCTGCCCCTGGACTGCCCCCCTGGGCCGCCTCCTGGGCCGTCTAGAATTAGCTTCTAGTCTACATACGTATTCAAGCACTCCAGAATTTATACTGCTGGGGAGTCTCCAGCGAAATGGGTTTGAGGTTGGGGTTGGTCACGCGGGCCTGCTGGGCCTCTGCGCTCTCGTCTTGGAGCACAGCCATTTTTGTGGGATTGAGGGCAAGCTCGCGCGCGTACTCTGCGAGCTCCACCGCTTCTTGGCCGGTGGCGCTCGTCGCCTCCTTCAACGTGGCCAGCACCTGGGTGGCTTGCTTGTTTAGGCACAAGCGGTCGAGGTACACCTCGAGGCGAGCGTTCTCGACCTCGCGGCGCTGAATCGCCAGCAGCTTCTCGAGCTCGTCGATCTTGCTCAGCTTGAGGTCGATCTTTTCGAGCTCGTGGGCCACCAGGTCGGTCAGCTTGGAGCTGGCAAGCGCCTCTGTTTTCATTAGTTCGTCCGCAGCCTTTGACGTCAGCTGCGCCAGGTCCTTTTGCTTGATCAGGTCCTGCAGCCGGCTCAGCAAATCGCTGGGAGGCGCTGCCTTTTGATCCTCGGCGTTTTTAACCAAATAATTATCCTCAATGGGTAGCTGGAGAAACTTGACAAGGCAAGCCTCCTTGCTACGGCTACCGACGTGGTACGCGATCGCCTCCCAGTCATAGTCGTACATTTCAATGCCCTCGAGAAGCAGCAGCGTCTCTTGATCGGTCCAAGCGGCCAGATTGGCCTGTGCCTGCTCGAGCTTGACATAGTCGCCGGCAGTGAAATTGGACGGGAAGAGGCCGCTGTTGAACGCGAGGCTCGATATGGTTTGCTTGCTTTGCAGGTTGTGGTAGCGCACCTTGGAGATATCGTCGCCACAGGTGAAGCAGTTGTATTGGCGCGTGGTCAACGCATTGAAGCGGCGCTGGTTCTCGTCTACAAGAGCCATAGCATCGCTCGCGCTGTCGTAGATGCTTTTGCGGAGCTCCAGATTGAGCGGGGCCTTGTGCTGTTCAAGCTCGGTCTTGGCCACATCCACCAGATACGACGTGTGGTCGTCCTCTTGACCATAGCTCGACTGCTCGGCGCCCTCGGCAGGAATGAGCGGCTCTAGACCCTTGGGGGCATCTAGCGTCACCTGAAAGTGGCCAGTGTACTGGGGCTGAGGAATGCTCGGTCGCGTGTCGGGGTCAATTTGATAGTTTATAAGTCCCCAAGTCTCTAGGAACTTGTGCACACGCATAAGCACCGCAACGTCGCCCGCCAAATTGCGCCTGCACGCGGTAACAGTGAGATACTCGCTGGGGTTGAGGCGATAGGTATCGATCATAAAATCGCGATACTGGCGGTATGTCTCGGGTGTTTTGCTTGGGTTGCGTCCATTAAAGAATTCTTTGAGAGATTTTACCTCAATATCGTGCACCTGCTCGCGATCAAACCACTTTGCAAAGCTGGGAATTACCACGCGATAGGCCTGTGAAGCGAGGTACTGCCGCGTTCTTGACTCGATATCTTTGACTACCTTTTCCTTGTCGTCAAGTTCTTCGGCATGAGGGCTGTCTTCCACCTCCTGCTTGACTTGTTCGGGCTCAGCTTTGGCTCGAGGCATGACTAACGTAGGTGTTGGCGCCAGATTGGTATGGTCGCGGGGGTCGAGGCAAAACCGAAAAGGGGTGTTGGCTCCATTATCGAGGGGTGTTGTGGGCTAGGGCTACGACCGCCCAAAAAAGGGCAGGAGCCGCGCAAACTGCTTGCTTAAATTAGGCTAGGTATAAACTTACACGGTTTGAGGAGTCAAACACCCAGGGCTGCTCCTGCGCGCTCGGTGGCAGGGCCACAGCCCGACGCGTTCTTTCCACTTTACGCGCGTAACGTAATTTAATTTAAAGTCGCATTGCCAAAAATTGATGGACGAGGAACCGAGCACTACACCTCCTTCGACTCCCTCGACCCCCGTTCAGGATGAATCAAAATTGAGCCGGATCAAGTACCTCGTTGACCAGTCCAAACTGTACGCCCAATTCCTTACGGAGAATATAAACGAACCATCAAAGGACACTTTGGACCTCAAGGATCAGTGCAGGATACCAGGGCTACACCAGCATCAAATAATGGCAGTCAAATGGATGCTTAATCTGTACCAAAATGGCCTCAATGGAATTCTCGCTGATGAAATGGGGCTCGGTAAAACTCTCTCTACAATTGCGTTTTTGTCGTATTTGCAATTCAACAAAATCGAGGGTCCGTTCCTGGTGGTTGCCCCGCTCTCGACTGTGGGCAATTGGGTGCGTGAAGTCGAGTCATATGCCCCTCACTTGGACCCATTTGGATACTATGGCGCTGCGCCAGCCCGCAAGAAACTGCGCCCAAAATTAAAGAGCTCACTACTGGTCATTACATCCTATGAAATCCTCATGGCCGATGCCAAGTACCTCAGAAACTCTACGTGGAAATACATTATTGTGGACGAGGGTCACCGTTTGAAAAATGTCAACTGCAAACTCATGAAACAGTTGAAGCAGTTTACTAGTGCTAACCGCATGCTCTTGACAGGGACTCCGCTTCAAAACAACCTCACAGAGCTCTGGGCCCTGCTCAACTTTTTAATGCCAGACGTGTTTACAGACATTGATATATTTCATACCTGGTTTGAGCAGGGCCTGGCGATCGACAAGGAATCAGAGGGCTCGCTGGTCGAGTCTCTCCACTCGATTCTGCGCCCATTTGTCTTGCGCAGACTCAAGAGTGATGTGAACCTTGGCCTGCCCAACAAGCGCGAGTATGGAATCTACTGCGGTATGGAGCCAGCGCAGTCTGAGCTTTACCATCAGCTCATTGAAGGTACCGCAAGGGACTATATTGTTGATCTCGTCAGTCGCTCGGTAAAACGTCAAAAGAACTCATTGACCCAAAAGCAAATGAAAACCGAAATCGACCAAGCGAAATATAGTATGCGCAACAAGAGCTTCAATTTTATGCTGATGCAACTCAGACAAGCGTGCAATTCGCCGCTGCTGTTTTACTCTCCCTTTCAGCAGGAAGACGAGCTGGACGAGCGCATCGAGAACACTTCTGGCAAGCTCAAGCTGCTGTGGGAATTGGTGAAACGGTTGGAGGGCCACAAGATCTTAATATTCTCGCAATTTACCGGCATGCTGGATATCTTAGAGGACTGGGCTGTGTTTAGAGGGCTCAAGAGCTGTCGCATAGACGGCAGTACCAGCCAACAAGACCGCCAAGAGATTATGGACGAGTTCAACACAGAGAGCGAAATCAATCTATTTCTGCTTTCTACCCGCTCAGGCGGTCAGGGCATCAATTTGACCGCCGCAGACACTGTGATTCTATTTGATTCAGACTGGAACCCGCATCAAGACTTGCAGGCAATGGACAGAGTACATCGAATCGGGCAAACCAAGCCAGTGCTGGTTTTCCGGCTAATTGTTGGGGACTCGGTAGAGCAAACTATCCTAGAGAGGGCCCGGGCAAAGCTCGAGTTTGGAGATATTGTCATTGAGCAGGCAAAGCTCAAGGGCGTTACTGATCAACAGCAGCAAATCGCCGAGATCAAGCGTCAATTTGAGCACCATCGAGCCACATTTAATCAGACTGCAAAGTTGACTGACGCGAATTTCGACAAGCTGCTCGATCGTAGCGACGAGGCATACGCAAAGCCAGAGGTGGACAATCCCAATATTTATGTATTCTAGAGAGTATAAGAGCATACGGTTTGCTGTATGCGGTCAAATACATGTCGCTCAACGCTGGCTTGCTTGCACAGCTCTGCAATCCTGTCCTCGGACAGCGCCTCTAGCTCGTCCCACCGCACTAGCTCGGTCTCTGTTTGAAATAGCGCACGAGGAGTCTGCTCGTATATTGACCATAGCTTTAGCAGTTCTTGCTCAAGTTTCAGGTCAAATTGAATGTACAAATACACACCGCCGCTGAGCGTCCCCAGAATGGCGCCATTAGCTCCTTCTCTGGCCATGCTCACGACGGTGTCGTCAAACTCAAACGCACCCATGCCCGAGACCAGTTTGTGGTGTGCATGTACTAGGTAGTCGTTTCCCAAGAGTATTGCGCTGGTGGAATCCGCCGTCCCAGATAAAACTGTGGACTCTTGTTCGTCGTCCAGAATAGCGTCGACAAAGTGATTGCTGTACACGCTTCGTGGACCACTTGCATCAATTCCATTGGGTAGCGCCCGCACTGACCCTGTGTATTCCAAGTCAATACCGGCTGGAGAAACTTTGAGAATACCCTTTCTGTTTTCTTGCACGATTCTAAATGTGCCATCAGAGATCCGGGATGCATACATTGGCGCCTGGATGTTTGTATCAAAAGAGCTCTGCTTGTTGCCACAGACAAGAGTAATTTTGCAGGTTAATTCAGTACCTCCAGATATGACAACAGCACCGTCGCTAATCGTAAACACGTGAATTGGTAGGAGCACAGATCCATTGTCCTGGCCCAGGTCTAGGGGTAAGCTATCCACGAGGGCACAATCCCAATCAAATTTCTTGAGGTGAGTCGCTTGTTGTGTGCTCTCAACTATGCATAGTCCATCTTTGGCGATATCGATTGCGTTTAGCCCGTTGTCAGTGACTAGTTTGAGTTCAGGCCGAAACGAGTTTTGTGTATAGAAAATGCTCAGCTTGTTTGCTTGTACACCACACACCATGGAATCGCTCAGCGAAGTCAACATGGAAATGGGTTGGCCAAGCACCAACCGAGTACAGTTGAGAGCACCATCAAATACAAGTACCTTGTTGGAGACAACCAATAATGAATTGTTGTGGATGCAAAACGAGACCGGGTCGTGCACCAGTTGAACCTCTTTGACCAAAGTCAAGTCTTTGGTGTAGAACTGGACCGATCCCTCCTTGGTGCCAACAACGAGATAGTCATTAAAGTGAATCATATCTGAAACTCCATATATTGGTAGCAGCTCGTCAATGTAGACCCCAGAATCCCCAGCAATGCACAGCTTTTCCCAAGCATAGACCATAATTTTAGGTCCGACAAATTCGACTGTAGCCTCGAGGTCCAGGTTGGCATTGTATGTTGATATGCTGCCGTGCTCAAATACTGCCGCCTGGTTATGAGTGACGGCAGCGAGCTCTGTTGCTATTGCCTTTGTTGCAGAGAGTGTTTTGATCTCCGAGGGAGTGACCTGAAACGTTTTGTTTGCGGCCAGAGTTTCTTGTTCCAGGTTGTAAAACAAAACGGAATCTGCTTGAGAAATGCCTTCTTGGTTGACCTCAAATGCTATAGTGTCATTAGGAGTAGACACCAAAAGTAGGGAATCCAGCTGCACCAATCGACATATTCCCTGCAGCGCAAGCTCAGCCGCTAGTGTGGCGGATGCAGAGTATTCAAAGCTGTGCGTTTCATGCAGGGTTGACAGGAGAACGCCCGCCGTATTTTGGTTTTTGAATGGCTTGACTGCTTCGATCGGGCCCAGCGTCGGCCACTGCTCGAGGATGCTGCCGCTGGGCAGCTCCAATATGCAAGTTTGGCTCTGGCCCCAGGCGAGCGCTAAATGTCCAACACACAGCATGTTGAGCACTCCAGGTGGTTTAAAGCTGTGGATTTTTTTGAGCGTGCTGTTTTGGCTATTGAATGCAAATACCGCGCCACTCTGGCTCCCAATCACCAGCTCGTTATTGTGCAACGCAATATAGTTTGCCGTGACTCTGCACAGCACCGAGATTTTGTTTTCTGTGATTTTCTGAATAGATTCCCTGCATGTGATGAGAACAGAGTCGTTCCATGGAAACAGACGTGGTGTGCAGTCCCCCTCCAAGTCAACTGGGACCAGCATGCGATTTTGCACAATGCCACTGACATTGAGAGAATTGAACGATACACTAGGCGACATTGATGGGAGGTTTTCCAATAAAACCAGCTCGCCTTGGCTATCAAAGCAGGCGTCAATAATGTGACCCCATGTTCCGCCATAGACCTTGGCAACGACCTTGCCTGCCTTGACGCGAAGTACGAGCAGCTGCCCCGGCAAGAGGCGAATCACTGCTATACTCTTGTCGCAGTTTGTGCACAGGAACTTAAAGTCCCAGTTGAGCAGATCATACTCAAAGACCTGGTCGACCGAAATTTGGTTGGGCTTGCATGAAGCGATGCACACTAGAGACTTTTTGCGTTTGTGGTTTGGGACGCAAATCACCAGCGAATCGAGGCGGTTGACGCGCAGCACCCCAATGTCGGATATTGCGTTTGCAGTCGGCACTCCGAGGCTGCATGGCTGAAAGTTGGAGTCGTAAAAGGTTAACCGGTGAATATTTGCCACGCAGATTGTTTCCTCGTTGCTAAAAAACTGCCCCGCGACGGCATCGACGACCTGTGCCGGCGAGACGATCGGAACCAGTGCCGGCATGTAATCGATGATTGAATTAACCTTTTTTTTTTACAGTTTACGATCAAGATTCTATAAAAGAAACCAAGCGAGTGCCTTTCAGCCGAGAAAAATGCCTACAGCCACAACCACCAGCACCATCACCAGAGTCATCACCCCCATGTCCAAGTTTGACAGTGTGCAGAGCGCCGTTGAAGCGTTTGCCCAGGGTGAGTTCCTCATAGTTTTAGACGACGAGAGCAGAGAAAACGAGGGCGACCTGATTATTGCCGCCGAGAAGTGCACTACCGAGCAAATGGCATTTTTGGTCAAGCACTCGTCCGGATACGTCTGCGTGCCGCTGGGCGAGGAGCGTGCTGAAAAATTGCAGCTGCCGCTCATGGTTCCCGATATGCAGGATCTCCACAAGACAGCGTACACTGTCACCTGCGACTACCGCGAGGGCACGTCCACCGGGATTTCCGCGTACGACCGCGCCCTCACTGCCCGCAAGCTGGCCGACCCGGCCACCACGGCAGGCGATTTCAACCGTCCCGGGCACATGCTGCCGCTCAGAGCGCGCGAGGGTGGCGTCGTGCGCCGCCAGGGCCACACCGAGGCCGCGGTCGACCTGTGCCGCTTGGCCAAGCTCGAGCCCGTGGGCGTCATTTGCGAGCTCGTGCGCGAGGACGACGGGCTCATGGCCCGCCGCGACGACTGCCTGGCGTTTGGCAAAAAGCACGGAATCAAGGCAATCACCATTGAGCAGCTCGTCGAGTACATTAAAGCGCAGTAGACTATCTAATTTTTACTTTTTTTTCCTACTCCTCCTGGCTCTGGGTCAGCTTGTAAAAGGCGCCCTTTGCGCTGATGAGGTTCTCTGGGCTGTCAAACTCGAGCAGCTCACCGGCGTTGAGCACCAGGATGCGGTCGCTGTCCATGATGGTGTTGAGGCGGTGGGCGATCGTGACGATGGTGCAGTCCTTGAACTGGTTCCTGATGGTGGACTGCACGATCTTGTCGGTCTCGACGTCGACGCTGGCGGTGGCCTCGTCCAGCACGAGGATCTTTGAGTTGCGGAGCAGGGCCCGCGCAAGGCAAATCAGCTGGGTCTGGCCGCGGCTCAGGTTGTCGCCTCCGTCGCTCAGCTTTGTGTCGAGCCCGGTGCCCAGGGTCTCAATGTGCTGCTTGAGGCTGCACAGATCCAGCACCTCGTAGAGCCGCTCGTCGGGGTGGTCGTTGAAGGGGTCCAGGTTCTCGCGCAGCGTGCCGCCAAAGATCTGGGAGTCCTGGGGGATGATGCTCAGCTGGGACCGCAGGTCGCTCAGCCCCAGCTTGCTGGTTGTGATGTTGTCAATGTCAATCGAGCCGCCGCTGGCCTCAATGAGGCGGAACAGCGACAGGGTAACGGTGGACTTTCCAGAGCCGGTGCGGCCCACGATTCCAATCTTTTCGTTGGAGTTGATGGAGAAGCTCAATTTCTTGAGCACGTCCTGGCCCTCGGGGGAGTAGCGGGTGCTAAACTCGTCAAACTTGATCTTGCCCTCCTGGGGCCACTCCTTGACGGGGCGCGAGTCCTCGATAATTTCGGCCGCCTCGGTCTCGAGGTCAATGTACTCGAGCGCACGGTCGAGCGCAACACCCGACACCTCGAGATCGGCCCACATTGCAATGATCTGCTGGACCATGACACCTGAGCGCGTGGCATTGTACATGACCACACCAACCATTCCTACGCCGAGCCAGCCATAGTAGACCAAAACAACCATCGAGAGAGCGGCGCTGAGGCTCAAGGCGGCGGTCATACCCTGGATTCGCCACGAGAGCCAGCGGCGCATGTTGAGCGCGACACAGTTGACGTCAATCCAGTAGTCGCATCTGCTCTCGTAGACCTGCACAAACTGCTCGACGCGGCCAAACGCGCGCACCACGGCGGCGCCCTTGACACTCTCCTCAATGTGGCTGAGCATGGGACTATTTGCAGCAGAGGACATGCGCTGAAGCTGGCGGCTGGCGGGAATAAACAGCTTGCGGTACGAGTTGCCCAAAAACGACAGCGGAATAATGATGAACACAACGAGGGGCGCGCCAATGAGCACTGTGGCAAGCTGCACAATCAGGTTCAGCGAGCTACGCACAAAGTAGTAGAGCATGGGAGGCAGAGTCTGATCCAGCTTTTGCACATCACCAGTAAAACGGTTGAGGATCTTGCCCAGGGGTGTGACATCAAAGAAACGCATCGGGCTGCGCAGCACCGAGTTGAGCATGCTGGCGTGGATGTGCTTGGAGACGGCGATGGCAACGTATCCCATAAAGTAAAATTGCGACAAAAACACCGAAAACCCAGATAGAATCGCGATAGTGACATAGACCAAAATGTAGAATTTCGCATCTTCAATGTTGGAGAACGAGTGATTCGAGATGATACCAAGCCAGATGCTGATCGAGTTCATGATCAAAACAGAGGAAACTAGGATAGCAAGACACAGGTAAACGCTGCGCACACTCGCAGACTCAAAGTACCGCTTGAAAATCATTAGAGAGACAGTACCATTGTCCTTGTCCTCGTCGCTGTTGCCATTGGAAATCTCGAGCGGGCCATCATCAATGGAGGAGCGGCGCATCGGCGTGACGGTGCCGCTGGACTCGCCCTCCTGAATGTAGGCCTTGCGATCAATGGGTTGGAGGTCGTCGACAGAGCCGCCTACGTGAAATTCCTTCATCAAATTGTACGAAACGGATTCCTCCTTTTTGCCCAGAATCTCCTTGACGGTGAGCTGTTCGGCGATTGTCTTGTCCTTGAGGGCAATAATGCGCGACGCATGGCTCAATACCTTGACATTGTTTGTAGCGAGAATAATAGTCTTGGATGCAATGAGACCATTTTTGCCCAGGAGCTTGTCAATGAGGTGGCTCGAGACGTGCTCGTCCACGGCGCTGAGGACATCGTCGAGCACGTAAATGTCGCTGCGAGCATAGACGGCACGGGCAAGCGCGACGCGAGCCTTTTGGCCACCAGACAGCGAGACACCGCGCTCTCCAACCTCAGTCTCGTCTTTTTCGGGGAGACCCTCGATATCAATGTCTAGTGCGCATGCCTTTAGGGTTTGCTCGTAAAAGATGGGGTCCCATTTCTTGCCAAACAAAATATTGTCCTTGACGGACTTGTTTTGCAGCCAGGGCTCCTGAGGACAGTAGCTAATTGAGCCGCTGATGGTAATCTCACCGCCAATGACAACCGTCTCGCCGCAGATAGTCTTGAGCAGGCCAGTCTTGCCGGCACCCACCTTACCAGTGATACAAATCAGGTCACCATTGCCGGCCTCGAACGAGACTCCACGCAGAGCGATGAGGTTTTCCTCCTGCTCCTCGCCGTTCCAAGAAACGACCAAGTTCTCTGCACTCACGGTCGTCTTGTGGTACCCGGCCACAGAGGGCTGGTAGTTGACGTTGCGGTGGTCGAGCTCGGGCTCTTTGATGAAATCGTTGATACGGGTTTGGGATGCGATTGCCCTGCCGAGGGCAGTAATCACCTGCGGGATAGCCATGAATGGGAATGTCACATAGGCGAGCAAACTCAGGCAGGGGAAAACCACATCTGGGCTCAAAACACCCTGCTGGTAGTACAAAAAGGCGATGAAAATGACAGCTGCAACCACATCTCCAGTCACAGTCCACAAGGACGAAAGCACGCTAAACACCCGCAGCTGGCGGCGCTGCACCGTGAGCTCCTTGTCGTTACGAATGGCGAGGATCTTTTGCTTGAAGGGATTTTCCCACGCATAGAGCTTGAGGCTCTTGATGTTGCGCACGGCATCGCTTGTGGCCTTGGTTCTAGCGTCTCTGATTTCCATCAAAGCCGGAAACAGGGTGTAGAGCACCTTGGAGGCCCATGACGAGTATGCAGTGAAAATAATGTAGATGGGAATGCAGGCAAACATGCTGGGCCCAATGAATACATAGAGCTGCCATGTAGCGAGGATGATCGAGGTGGGGGCGCTCACAAGGTTGGGCAGTTGGCCAGCGAGCCCGTCGATTTGGTCGGTATCGACGTTGAGCAGGTTCATAATTTTTGCCGAATCGTATTCCTCGCGGGCCTTGGGGTGGAGCGCAAGAGACTTGCGATAAATCATGCCGGTAAGCGAAGAGCGCGACACGAGGTAGATCTGGTTGGAGTAGAGGGCAAAGATGTTTTGCAGTGCACTTACAATTAGCGGTAGAATACCAGTGACGACGCCAAAGTACACTGCCTGGAAGATCGGGGTCTTGCCGTCCTTGTACCCCTGCAAGCTGCGCAGAAAGAAGCTGAGCGCAGGAGGGCGACAGTAGGAAAAGAGCTCGCTCAAGACATCCAGAGCAACAAGCATTGAAACGTCCCATTTGAGGATGCTCAGCAAACCAATAATGACTCGGTAGGTACGGCTGGGGTCCTTGGTCTCGATGGCGTCTCTGAGTTTGGCAAACGTGTTGACGGCATTGAGTCCCTGGGGCGCAGCAGGAAAGTCGTCGCGCTCAATCTGCTGGGTCTGGCCCTTGCGCAGGAGCGGGTCGAGGAAGCCAAGGCTGATTTTGTCAAAGATGGTGACCGAGTCGAACCCAAGGCGTTTTGAGGTGCGCGAGTTGGTGGACTCAATGTAGAGCACGGCCAAGCTGGCGAGAAAAGTGGAGCCAGAGGTCCAGACGGTGATTCTGCTGGCAAGTATGTCGTCAATGGCGTGCGCACCCGTGGTCACGGCGATACACGCCCAGTAGAGCAAAAGCTCTGCTCCGCAAACCAGTACGCGGCCGTCCTGGATAAAGTGGCCCAGGGCAGCCACCAGCGAGACCGCCAGGGTCACCCATTCCACAGGGGACGGGGTGGTGTCGGCCAAAAAGAACCCGGTGAACCGAAGCACAAACGACAAGAGCGCGAGGGTGTAGGCCCAGTGGCCCTTGAGGGTACGTGTTCCGCGCTGGTGGGAGGCCAGGCTAAAGATGGCGACCAGCATTGGAAGCAAAAACACGAGGGAAATGGCCCCCTCGACGAGGGCCGTGAAGCAGTATGAAAAGAACTCTGTGTGCGGGTTTAAAAACGAAAAGTGGCCCTTTGAGCACGGCAGGGGGTGGCGAAACCAGAATTCCACCTGGTCGGGCAGTCCCCACAGAGCGCGCTCTCTCTGAGCATACAGAGACATTACGAGGGTGGCTGAGAGGGGTGGGTCAGAGAGATAAGAAGGGTCATGCGCGAGCGGCGCTTGCGTGAGATAATCAGCGCCAGGTGCGAGTGCGTCCAGCGATTCAAGCAAATGCACCGGTGGGAATTAGGAGTAGACACTTGGCACTATAGAAACTGCGGCATGCAGTGACAGCTTCACGCAGCCGCCTGCAGGCTGTGACAAAGCGTGCATGCAGCAGCGCGCCTAAAGAAACAGAGAGAGAGAGATAAATTCGCCCGTATATAATTAAATACTTAATGCACACTAATTTCGTCAGAGAAATCCTCGGAAAAGAGTCTCTCCCGCTCGTCGAACCACTCCTCAAATACGTTTTCAAACCCGTCCTTGAACCCTCTATCGCGGTCCTCGGCGATTAGCTTTTCGGCCTTTTGCCGCTCTTCCTCGCGAGCCATCCATTCCATATGCTTTAGATCATCGCTGGAGGGCTCGTAGATGTGCCAGATGGTGTAGTGGGGGAGGCCCACCACCGAGTACCCCATGCGCCGGCACAGCTTGCCAAAGCCTTCGGTCTCGGCATGCTTTTGGAACGAAAAGGCCGGGAAGTTGGCGCCCTGGCGGAACACGCTGGCCTTGGCGAGGATGGAGACACCGCCGATTCCCTCGAGCTCCATCTCGACGTTGACGTCTCCGTTGGGGTCCCTGAGGTAGGCGAGATGCGCGCGCCAAGTGGCATACTCGGGGTACCCCTCGACAATTACTGCGTCCTCGCCCAGCGTGTCCGCCAATGCTAGCGAAGTTTCTGACTCTTGCCATGAGTTGAGGTCATAGGGCTGCTCGTTGCCCAGCCAGTCGGGCAGGGGGCGCCAGACGTTGGGCACAATTACGTCCTTGTTGTGGCTCATCAAGTCCTCGAGCACAGTGGGCGGGACCACCTCAACATCGGCATCACGCCAATAGACCCAAGAGTGGTAGGGCCGGAGCGACACGCCGAGCAGCCAGTTGCGAGCGCGGGCCATGAGCTTGCGTCTGGGTCCCTGGGCCTCGAATCCATGGCGATCGCTGAATCCCTGTCCGATTGCCTGGCCGAAATCGCGCTCATAAATATCGATTGTGCCAAAGTGCTGGGACTGGTCCTTGTCGGACTGGATGGCCCTCAGATGTTTTCTTACCAGCTCGATCGTATCGTCCTTGGTGTCGCTAACCAAAAAGGCAAGGTCAATCAGGTTGTGCGGGTAGGTCAGGTTCTTCATGTGGGAGAAGAACATGTCCATGTGCGCGGCGGCGTCGCGCAGCGGGACCAGAAACAAGACGCGTTCGTTGTTGTCCCATCCAGAAGCAGTGCCCTGCGAATACTGGAGATCGTATGTGCGCAGCGTCTCCACGCTGGGATCGTCACGTAGCACATAACGGTGTGCCGCAAACGGGGCTCGCAGGCCGGGCAGAGTCAGGAAAAGGAGAATAGCCACCACAAAGGTTGCGAGTGTGCCTTGAACCTTGGCGCTAGGCGCCTGACGAGGGCGAAATGACCGCTCTTCGTACTGCATCTACGCGAAACCTAGGGCTGACTCAGAAGGTTGGATGCTTACACCGCTCGCTCGCCAGATAGGCACGGAAAAAAAAAAAGATTACAATTTGGCGCGAGTGGTTGTCACGTGAAATTGGTGGTAGTGGGGGGCAACCAAGTAAATGGGACAATCGTGATGGGTGTTTAATTGAGCTGCTCTTTGAGTTATTTAGTGGCGATCCTGGCAATGCAATCGCGGGGCGGGCTGATAGCACTTTGCCCCTGCATGCGCCTTTACTGCACGGCAAACCTTGGCGCTGGACGCGCGCGGCCGTCGCGTAACTGTGGCGGAGTGGCGGGGTGGCGTGGGTGGCGGATTGACGTCTATGGCGTGGGTGGCGTCTGTGGCGTGAGGGACACCCGCCGCCACTCTCGCCGCCACATTTAATCTTTTAGCACCAGACCCCCCAAAATGAACGTGCCCCAGGGTCCCGCAAAATCGTACTGGGAAATGAACCCAGAGGAGCAGGCAATGGCTGGCGCCCAGGCAATGATGAGCTTCATGATGTCCTGCCCAGGCAAGTCAGTTACCGCCGGTGTGACCGGGTTTGCACTGGGCGGTGTTTTCGGCCTGTTTATGAGCTCCATGTCGTACGATACCTCAATGGGCTACACCGAGGCGTCGAAAATCGCCCACCTGCCCTTTAAGCAGCAGATGAAGATCCAGTTCACCGACATGGGCAAGCGGTCCTACTCGAGCGCCAAAAACTTTGGCTACATTGGAGGTATTTATTCGGGCGTCGAGTGCGTTATCGAGAGCCTGCGCGCAAAGCACGATATTTATAACGGGCTCCTGGCGGGCTGCGCTACCGGCGGCGGCCTGGCCCTCAAGTCCGGCCCCCAGGGCGCCCTCCTGGGATGCGGCGCGTTTGCGGCCTTTTCGGGAGCAATTGAGTACTACATGACGAGCGACCAGCACCCTCCCCCCACCACCGACGAGGACGAGTAAGACAAAGTGTACATAGAGCAAAAAGGAAAAAAGGAATTATTGTAATGATAAATAGCATAATATATAAATACAAGCGATCAAACTGTCTTGCTCTTATTACTGGCCTCGCCTTGGGGAGCCGTTATTTAGCGGCGTCTTGGCGGGACTAAACACATAGCTTTGGTCGCGGATGGGGGTATCAAACGGGCGCCTGACCGGGGTGAAGACGGGGTTGTCGTGCCCGCGCGTCGGGTACATGTCTCTCACGTGCTCTCCCTCGTAGGGCGGCGGAGCGAGCTGGTGGCTGAGGGGCAGGTGCTGGCTCTGCTGGTCGCAAAACAGCCTGCGGCGCGCGTCGGGCATCTGGTGCGGCGAGGGTAGGAGCAGCTGCAGCTCCTCCTTGATTGGGCTCTCGCTCAGCTCGATGGAGGGAGTGCACAGCTGGGTGATGAGCCGGCGGTGGGCGTCGAGGCTGTGCGACGGGCTGCTGCGGAGCGGCGACGCCTCGTCCCACACAACCGGCGCGACGTGGTTGACCTGGGGCATCCAGATTGTCGGCGGCGGCTGCAGCGTGGGCATCTCTGTCATTAGTTTTTTGGGCGGGAGCAGCATCTGCGGCTGGGACGGGGGCATGAGCGACATTTGGGGCTGGTGCGACTGCACGGGCGACCGCTTGATGGGGCGGTGCAGCGCGTGGTCGTGGTCGTGGGCGGCGTGCGCGTCGGTGTGCGCGTCGGTGTACGCGTGGAGGTGCGCCTCAGGCTGCGCTTCGCCATGCGCCTCGGCATTTGCCTCGGCATGGTGCATGTGTGCAGAGCCGTCGCTGGTGCCAAACGTGGTCTGCATGGGATGGTGCAGCGGCGGCGGCGAGAGGCGCCCTGCCTTTTGCACATGCTCCATCGACGCGATGCGTTTTGCAGGCTGCGAGGGCGCCGGCGCGAGCTCTGAAGCGCCCCGAGACCGCTTGAGCGGCTTGATGAACTGAGACTCAAAGCCCGGCGCAATCACCCAGTAGTTTCCCTTGCCCGGGTCGTTTTTGGGCCTGTGCTGCTTGACAAACGCCTTTGACAAGCTGAGATTGTGGCGGATGGAGTTTTGCCATCCATTGGAGGACTGCCGGTAGTGCGCAAACGAATCATTGATCCACTGGTAGATCTGGCTCAGAGTGAGGCGCTGGTTGGGGCTGCGCATGATGGCCATTCCAATCAGCATCGCGTACGAGTAGGGCGGCTTGCGCCCGTCGTCCACGAGCTCCGCCATCGGCTCTACAGGCTTGTTGTTGTCTGGCTGCCTGCGCTCGGCGGTCTGTGGGGTCATGAGCTGCTGCGGAGGAGGAGGAATCTCGGGCGAGGGGTACACCTTCATCATCCAGTCGTCCTGACCATTTAGTCCGAGCTGCTGTAGGGGCTGGCGCGGGGGCGGTAGGTGCACCTGCCCAAGGCCTCGATTCTCTGGCTTGCCCTCTAAAGCGTTGCCCTGATAATCCATTGCGAGTTGGGCAGAGAAAACAGTGGTAGGTGGTGGTTTGCTGTGGGCAGAGGCTTACTTTATGAAATGCGAGGGTGATGCGTTTTGTTCGGTATTTACAGGGTTAGGGTGCATGAGCGCCGAAAGTCACGACCAGCAGAAAAGAGGCTCAGAGGGAATTTTGCGACGCGTTTCGTTGGCATAGAGACGCGATTCGGGCTATATCCGGCGGCTTTAACGGCATTGCGCCCAGAAAATGGTTTGCAAAAAATACCTAGAGCGGCATTTACACAATCATGCACATGCATGCGCGCTCGGTAGACGGCCCGCTTGAAACATGCGCAGGGGCAGGAGAGCTGGCGAGGACCACTCGCGGCTACCAGCATCCAGGCGGGCTCGCAAGGCGCGCGCGCGGCTGGCCAGGGGGGCCAATTTGACCCACATGGTGATCGGCTCCTGCACCTGCATTGTGCGGCGCGCGGATCTGCATGTTAGATGAGATAGATATTCTATGGCGAGCTACAGCGGCCCTGGTCTGCTTTGGGCCCGCTTTGGTCTGCCTTGGTCCACTGTGGCCTGCTCTCGCTGGCTAAAGCTTGGGCTTGCCCGTGTCGAGGGTCTTGTACAGTTTGGTCAAGTCCTGCACGCCAAACACATAGGTCTTGTTTGCCGCGTCGTGGATCCGCGCAGAGATAAACGCACCGCCCTTTGAGTTTTGCAAAACCTTTGTCGTGACAAAATAAGAGGTCTCGACGTCGACTGGGCGGCTGAACCGCACATTGATTTTGCGGCTCACAGAGCTGGTCCCTTTGAGCTTTGCAAACGTCTGCTCGCTGGCGGGCTTGTCGAGCTCCCAGTACCCGGGGTCTGCCAACAGCCCCTGAAAGGTCAGGACGTCGATGATTGTGGTGAGGGCCCCGCCGTGCGCCTTGCCAAACCCGTTCTTTGTGTGGCCGTCAATTGCGATTTTGAATACGACTGTGGGCAGGCCCTCGTCGTCGATAAAGGCCTTGAGGGGCTCTGTCGATTTGAGCAGGTCGCTGGAGAACTCGACCTCTTTGCTGGCCGCCACGCGCTCGCGGCGCAGCTTCCAGAGACGCTGGTAGCACTCGTTCAAATGGGGGAACGTCGACATGAGATGACAAGCCGAGAGATGTGGGGGACAAGTGGAGTGGCGTAATCTGATATTGGGCCGGTGCCTCGGGTAGGGTGGGCATGTGATACTAGGCTGTTTATATTGGCTACAGATTTGGCGTTGGCTTTGATTTATCGTGCGATGCGCTCACCAGCAGGCGGCCGTTGTGGTAGACCTCGACATCGATGAGGGCATTGCGTTTGGTGTTTGCCACCAGTTTACACCGAACGGTGATGGGGACGTCCAGGGGTGCGGCCTGCACGTACTGCATCTGCAAATTGCGCGAGACGCCCATGGTGCGAATCACATGCATAATCTCGTCCTCGGTGGGAGTTGACCCGGCGTATGCACGCGAGTCCGCCGCCATGGAGATGCTCGAAATGTCGTCAATCATAGTTGCCAGGCACCCTCCGTGCACAATGTCGTGGTTGTTGCGCATCCAGTGCTCGGTGAGCAGCTCAAACTCGGTCACGGTGTACCCCTCGATTTCAAACACCCTGGTGCACTTGATTGTTTCATAAAAGGGGGCGCTAAAGAGCGAGCCGTTGTCACCGCCCAGGGCCACCCGTTGGCTCTTGAAGATGTCGACAACCGTTTGAACTGCGAGTCTCAGGTCCATGTGGAGTGGGTAGTAAGACGGTGACAGAGCCGAGCTCGGCGGCGGCATCAGCGGCGGATTCGGTGGTGAATTCGGTGGTGGAGTCAGTGGCGGAGTCAGTGTTGGAATCAGGGATTGAGGACGCACACCCTTGCGCAATATCGCAGGCGCTCGCAACCTGGCTGTTGGGCCACTGCACACGCTGCACGCTGCTGCAGCCCACACCCGTCCGCGTAAATACCTCACCATCAACCTACAGAATAAATTACTCGCTATCAGACATGTAGTCCATATCATCGCTAGGGTCGCTGTCGTACCAAAAGTCGTCATCGAGGACCTCCTCCTTGGCGTCAACCACCGGGGCCACATAGGCCACTGCGTCGCCGAGAGGCATTTTAAAGTCGGCCGGGATATTTTTTTTGGATGCAGCGACATCTCGCGCCACCTGCTCGTCGTACTGGGCTCTGTTTTTGCGCCAAGCAACCGCGGCGTTCACGTTGGCTGGCGACTGGATATTTGGGTCGCTCAGGAGAGACACAATCGAAATTAGGACCGACTCTACGGTCTGGGCAGGAGACCAGGTCTCGCCGTCCTGCTCGCCGCTCTGGGGGTCACCGGATCTGTGGAGAATGGAGATGCAAATGTTGCCATCGCGGTAGACGTTGGGGTGGTATATGCTGGGGGTAAACCTGAACTTGGGCGGGCTATAGGGGTAGTCGTGGGGAAAATCCATTTGCGCCCGGAAATACCCTCCGTGATAAGGACTGTCCTCGCTAAGGACCATCACCCCGACGCTCCAGCGGTAAATGTCGTCATCAATCAGGCCGACGTGGAAGCTGGGGATTGCCTTCTTTGGGTTTGTGAGCTCGCGATACTGCTTGGAGAGGATGGCCGCGCTGCTGTTGTTTCCTCTCATCGCTTACAAGGGTAAGAAGGGTTGGGTGTGCAAGGGGGTGTAGGGAGGAGGAAGGGTAAAGGGTCGGGTCTTGTAGTAGGGAGAGGGTCTAGCAAAAGGGTCTATCACAAAGGGTCTAGGTTGGGGTTGGGGTCCCGTAGGGTCCCGTAGGGTCCCGTAGGGTACTCGGGTCATTGCCTCGATCCTTTGTCGATCCTTTGCCATGGCCAACTATCAAACTATCTAAAAATGCGCCGCTCGCGCAGCTTTCTTATCTTTTCAGTGACCAGGTAGCCCCAGCCAATGCCCGCCAAGGCGCCCGCCAGGTGCCCAGCATGGTCAAACCCGCTGGGCGACTTGGCCACCACCTTGAACAGCGAGTAGCCCACCGTGCCCAAAAACACATACCACGCGCCTATTGGCAGCGGAATGAACCAGAGGGCCAGGCGCGCGTTGGGCGCCAGGTACGAAAAGATCCCCACCATGCTGTAGATGGCGCCAGACGCCCCCAGGCTCGGGAGCATCGAGGTGCTGCCCACCAGGTACGGCAGCATGAGCGAGCCCAGGCTCGAGAGCACGCACCCGTCGAGGTACGACGCAGTAAAGTTGCTGGCCCCGATCCACTTGGCGACGGGGATGCCAAACTGCCAAAGCACAAACATGTTGATTCCCAGGTGCCACCACTCTTGGTGACTGAACGCAGACCCGACCATGCTCCAGGCATTGAACCGCTGCGGCTGCTTGTGCAGCAAAAAGTACTTGTTCATTGTGCGCGCGAGCGCAGGGTTGCGCCACATGAGCGCGTTGGCAATGTTGATGCCTATTATGCCATACACAAGGTACTCGGGGTGTCTCCGCAGCGTGGTCATTGCCTGGTTGTCGAAAATCGACGGCACCACATAGTGGTTGAACGCCAGAGCGCCAGCTGTGAATAAAAGCGGGGTGCGGAACCGCTGCCAAAAGTTGGTCCCCCCGCCGCTGCTGCTGTTCCAGCTCTGCCTAAACTGCTGGCCCAGGTCGCGGTGCGTGGCATAGTGTAGTTGGGAGTGCACCCGCGGCGCCACCCGCGGCGCAATCCGTGAGCCTGCCCTCAGGCCGCTGCCCATTAGCCGCATCATGATTGGTAATTAATTTTCTGGCTGCAAGCCAGCCCCTAAATCCAGGCCTGCCACGTCCACAATTGCGGCCGCTCAGCCGCTCGCGGGTCAACATAGTCGTAAATGCTGTCGTACATGGGCGCTCGCTGCGCAAACGGCACGTGGCCGCCCGCGCCCACGCCAATTGGTATCGGAGCGTCGCCTTCGCGGCAGGCCCCGATCCCAATCTCGTTGTTGTCGAAATCAAACACGAGCTGGTACCCCTGCAGCGCGTCCTGCCCCAAAACAATCATGTTTTCCTCGTCATTGGCCACCGGCCGCAGCTGCTCAACCGGAACGCGCATCTCGTACCCCCTCAAATCAAAGTTGAGCACGGTGCCCCTGAGCTCCTCAATCAGTGCGCTTGGAAACGAGCTCACCGTGGAGCCAGTATCCAACATCAGAGGATACGCCCCGCTGTACAAGACCCTGCGCTCGTTTGATATTGCGTTCAAGAGCACCAGCGGTCCAGTAAACTCGCTGTATTCTATAGCTGAACCATCCTGATAGAGCTTGTAGACCGCCTTTTCCATGGGGAGCATGGTCAGGGGCTGGCACGAGGCATCCACGGCGCCAAAGTTCAGGTACCCCTGGGCAGCGTCCAGCCGGATAGAGTAGACGGTGGCGTCAATCACGCCCGATTTGCGCAAAAGATGCGGCAAGTTGTCGTAGGGCACGCAGCCGGCCTGGGTATCCGGCACGAGCTCCCCGTCGACATATCTCCACCGAACACACGACTCTGCGAATTTGGGGCCGATTCCAAATACATTATTTGTCGAAGCGAGCTCTGCAGCAGCAATTGGCACCGATTCGACCGGCACACCCTCAAACAGGACGGTATCCTGGCCCAAAATGCCCCTGGCAAATGTGCCGTCTGCGTACAAGATCTCGAAATCGCTGCCGAGCGACGCAAATGCGTGCGATGGAACAAAGCCATCGGGCCCGGCGCTGACCCAAATATCGCTCGACGCGGTGTCGACCTGTGCCGATAAGAGCTGGCTGCCGATCGCAAACTGGAGCTCGTAGTAGCTGTCTTTTACAAGATTCAAGGGCCGCAGGGCCCTCGCACAGTGTAAACTAAGAATGCCACATATGAGGGGGGGTATTTTCATCAATTGGGAGTTTGATGCGAGTGCTGGGGAGATTTATACGCACGCATGCATGCCGCAATTCAATAGCGACCAGTGCATGGAATAAGCACAACGCCACGCAATCAGGCCGGCGGGGAGAAGCACCAGTAGTTTCTCTCCTAAACAAATGAAAAAGGCCAAACAGCGCTCAGCATACTGGCCATGCACGCGCTCCGGGCTGCTTACCCCACACATGCAGTTGCCGCAAGGCGGCTGGGCGATCTCGAGATAAGATGCCGCTAATCTACAT
This sequence comes from Wickerhamiella nectarea, assembly GCA_022577815.1. Lineage (NCBI taxonomy): Eukaryota > Fungi > Ascomycota > Dipodascomycetes > Dipodascales > Trichomonascaceae > Wickerhamiella > Wickerhamiella nectarea. The sequence continues at coordinate 565,006 of JAKIRY010000002.1, forward strand.
TTAAGCAGCATGCAAGTCTAGATTAAAAAATTTCTTTTGGAATGGAATTAAAGGCACTCTCAATTCCAGAGCCCATGCAGGCCAATCGGTGCCTGGCATGTGATTGCCCCCTACCTGCAGCTGCAGCTTCAGCTACGGCTCTGGCTGCGGCAGCGGTAGCGGCAGCGACTGCGCATTTGCGACGTACTTGATTAGACAGTGCATGGGGGTTTTATCCGGGGCCCCAATCCGCAGATTGAGGCTACAAAATCCCGCACATGCGGAGGGTGTTGACTTAGCATCTTCCCTGCATTTTCGATAATGGCTGCCAACAATCACAATTTGGACCTGCAAACAGAGCACCATAGGGGCAAAAATATCCAAGTGAAGCGGACCCTCGGTGCAATGTCGCTCATTTGTGGAGTGGCCGCGCTGCTGTGGTAGGGTTTCAGCCTGCTCCTCCCTCGGGCTGTGAATACGACACACCACACCAAAAAAAAAACGCCACGGCTGACGACATTATGATAGCTATGTATAACGAGAATCCTGTACTTTAACTGCACTTCCAGGCGTGAGGCCCAGCTCGTCTGAGGCTACTCCGTCCCCGAGGCTACCCCCGAGGTTACCCCCGGCTGGCAATTACCTCATGCAGGCAGATGTTGAAGGCAACATTCTTCGCGTAAAGGCCGAGCTGCAGAGCGTCTGCCGCAACGTCAAGCAGCAGCAAAGGGCGTTTGCAGCCGATCTGGACGCGTCGTACGCGCAATTGGTCGCGGCCCACGAGCAGGTCGCAGAAAAATGCCGGCAGCTGCCCAGCACAAACAGCAGCTTGGTCGACCAACAGCTGAGCGAGGCAGAGGCGGCGTTGTACGGCAACCTCAAAGGCGCTCGCAAGCGCAAGGGCCAGGATGCGACGGTGCTGGACCACTGTCACAGACGCGTCAAACTCCTCGAGGCCGACGCAAAGGGCAACGAAGCAACCCGCAAGCAAATGCAGGATAGAATAGCCCGCGCAGACACGCAAAACACCGAGGCTATCGGGCGGTGGGCGAAGCTACTGCAATTCGAGACCAGCCGCGACACAGACGGCCTTTTAATCAAGTTTTTGCACAACAACAAGCAGTTTTCAATGGCACAAATAGCTGGAATGTACCGGTTCTACCAGGTGAACCCCGAGGGGGGCAAACGCGAGATCGCGCTAAAGTTTGATGGCTGTATACCGCGCCTGCTGCTACAGCTACGATCGTTTTGATTCTTTATTTATTCCTTGTACCCAATCTAATTACCTTGCACGCCACTCGGGCGCGCCTAATTACTTGATTTGTCGTGCTCTCAACGGAGATGCCTCCAAAAAAGAAGAAAAAGCTGGCATTTCCGGTGGTGTCGCCAAGAAAGGGTATTCAGAACGCGCAGGATTTTGCCCGCAACTTGCCCGCCGCCCCAAGCTGGTCGCACGAGCCGCTCAAATCCCCAACTGCAACGCCAGGTCAAATCTCCCAGCTCCACACTCAGCCGCCAAAACTGTGCCCACACGAGCTGGCAATTTTGCACCAGCGCTTGACCCAGCCCGAGGAGTGGGAGGTTTTCGTGCCAGAGTCCCCGCAACAGGCCACATCTCGGGCCCAGTCCACCACCCCTCGCCCATGTTCTCCGCCGTTAATAAAGCGAACTCACAGTGAAAAGCATATTGGTGACTCTGATGGTGACTCTAGCCACCCTTGCGACCATTACCTCTAGTGAAATAAACCCCCCCTCTACTATCTATTTATTGTACCAATCTATACCACATGCTCTTTGACTGGAGGCACGGCCTCTCTTTGAGTTCTTGCATCATGACCTCTCTCTGGCATGAATTGACTCTACCAAACATTGCAGAAATCACATAGTACCCGTGGTCGCTCTCGGCGATCTCGCCAAAGTTGCCCTGCATCACTGCAAACAGCTCTTTAAATAAAACCTGAGAGCAACTCCGGATCACGGTCTGCACAACAAAGTTGCTGTTTGCGCTCTGCGCAAGCGGAACGATGAATTTGAGCAGCGCCCTCGTCATATGCTCGACAACCGCAGGGCTACTGTTGTTGAGCTTGCGCTGCATGTTCATCACAGTGGCGTGATCATCACTCTCAACTAACGACTGAGCTTTGGCATAGACGCTGCCCACTGCCCACAGGTCTTCCGAGTCGTTGCCGTGACGCGGGCAAAGACCAGAGCCCTGCTTTGCCAGGGTCATCAATGAGCCCTGTTGAAGAAAGCTAAAAGGAACAAACTCACTAGAGTGCACCACATTCTCCGACATTGTCACGCGCTATTTCTGTAGATTGGGTCTGGGTCTGCTCAAGCACTCATGTAGCACTTCATATATGCCAACCAGGCGTGCCAAGCCATGCCGACATGTAGTGCTAAATGTGATGCTACCGAGGTGCAACTCTATTCTCTCAGCCAACCAGAACTCTACTCTGCTTCAACAGTGTTTCTGCAATGGAGGCTGCTTGTCTCTTTTGTTTGCCTCTTTCCTGGAGAGGTCGCATTGATTCATGCAAATGTACTGGAGGAAAACAAAAAAGGCTAGGGAAAAATAACAAATATATTAGATTACTAGGGTACAATAATTAAAATTATCCAAAAAGAATATTAAATCTCTTAGAGAAGAGCGGCGGCGACAACACCAATGACACCCATGGCGGCACCGTTGCGGATGGCGTTGTTGGCAGACTCGACACCAGTGCAAGTCTCTCTGGTGCAGATGGTCTCAACGACGGTCTGCTCGACAACAACAGTACCGTTGGTGCTGTTGGTACCGTTACCAGCAGCGACAGTGACGCTGGCGGCAGCAGAGCTGGAGCTGGCCTTGGAGCTGGAAGCCTCAGTAGCAGAAGCAGAGCCAGACTCAGAGCTGGACTCAGAAGAGGAGGACTCGGAAGAGCCACCAGCAGTGACGGAGGGGAAGGTGACACCGTTGGCAGAGAAGGCAGAGATGGCACTGGAGAAGGCAGCAGCGAGGCTGTTGGCACCGTTGGCGACGTCCTCACCGACGCTGCTGGCAGCGTTGACAAGGTCAGAGATGATCTGAGCAGAAGTGCTAGAGAGACCGTTGATGTCACCAGTTACAATGCTGGCGGCACCGACAGAGCTAAAGTCAGCGGCCTTGGCAGTCAAGTCGTTGAGCAAAGTGGTGACAGAGCTGGAGAGACCGACGATACCGTCAGTGGCACCAGCAACGTCAGAGGCGGAGACGGAGCCAGCAGAGGAGCCGAGGGCGGCAACAGCAGAGCTCAAGGGAGCGTAAGACTGCTGGATGACGAGAGCGCCAGAGAGACCAGCACCAGAGGACCAGTTCTCGACGAGGGAGGCGAGGACACCGGCATCGCTGGAGACAGCGGCAAGGTCGTCAGAGAGCGAAGCGTAGGCAACGGAGAGGACAGCGTAGTAAAGAGCGGCGTTCATATTGATGAGTTTCAAGATGGCATGCCCGCTGCTTTTATACTCTCGAGATAGGAATGTTTGTAACCCCTGCTCATGCAGAAGGTGTCGCATCTGTCTGCATATGCGAGAGTATGCATGCGCATGTATATGTGTATGCATATGCACTTTCGTTTTTCGTTCGAGGGGTTGCGTAATAATCTGCGGCTTGTAGCGCGCGCGTATTGCTCTATACTGGTACATAACGCGATCTCTTCTTGGAGCACAAATTCAAAGCCAGTTCGGCGCCGCGCTCGAGCAGGGGTACTTTGTTGTGTGTTGATGCACGGCTGCGTTTCGAAATATGCGGGCTTTGAGCTGAGCGCGCTTGAGGCCAACGGCTCGTTATTGGCGCAACTGCCTGGTTGTCAGCTGGTTTTCTGGCTAGTGGTATGGGGAATCTCCAGTTAGTTTTGGCGTGCCACTTGATTTCGCCAAGCGCGGCTACCTTTCCAACCCGCCAAGACGTGTTTTCTACAAGGAGGGCACCTTAATTTTGAATCGAATCGATTGTTTTGGTGGATTGTCGAGGATTAATGCCAATGATGCTCTATTTTCCTGGAGAAGATGAAAAGGTGGGTTGCCTGCGCCTTGATGCAGATGGCTGACGAGAAACCCTTGCATAAATTTCCTAATTGGGAACAGCTTTGGCACCCCCGGTAGGGTAGAAATGCTTTACTTGCTCGAAACAAAAGCCACAGATTGTATACTAAGCTAGGCATTGCAAGCGTTACAGTAGTTATAGCGAGGCGCAAAGATTTGGCACCAGTTTAGAGCGTCTATACGTGTACTAGAATAATTGGGGGCTTGGGCTGAAGCGCGCTAGCCCGCTAATTCGTAAACGGCCAGCAATACTTGAACAACTAATCTAAAATAATCAATGCAAATTATGCTCCCAAGCCGGCGTGCCCATATCTGTATTTGTCCGGCCCCGCCGCTCCTCACGCGCCACGCGTTGCAGCCAGACAAAAATAGAGGTGCATGTGTGTGTGGTCCCCTGCACGGTCGCTGTCAAAAAATACATGGTTTTGGAAAAGTCTGTATGGTGGCTGGGGACTGAAATTACCCCGCAGCTAGCGGTTATGACTTAATTAAGCGCATGCAGGTTTGGCGAATGTTTACGCCTTGAAGCGCGGGGATCGCTAAAGCCGCAATGGCATTGCTAGCAAGTGATGGCAAGAGCAGCAAACGGGGGCCCCAAAAGGGAAAAAAACATTCCAGTCGAGAACGCATGCAGGGTTTTTCCGCTGCAAACTGCTGCACGCTTCTGCTTTGAAAACATATTTGGTGGGGTGGGTGACAGATCAGACGTGGTGCTGACTCCTGCGTGCCACTAAGAATGCGCACACACGCTTGAGGGGCCGAATCCTCGAGAGCGCACGCCATTTCCGCCAGACCCCGTGATTTGTCGAACACAAATTGTTGACCCAGCGTAAACGGATCCCCTGTGGCGGTCAGGTGGCGATAATACGGGCCAAGCCATTAACACCCCTCCGTACACCCCCTGTTTTGTCCTGTCCCTATGAGCGAGCGCACTCCGTTGCTGAGGGTCGTGAACCGGCGCGAAACTAGCGTGAGGCGATATGCGACTGTATTATTGATTGGATTTATTCTATATTGCGTGTATCTCGTGCTTTTCCTTCCCCGGACATCCTATCAGCGGGACTGGAATCATTTGCATGGCAACAAGTTCACCCGGCAAGAAATTGAGAGAGCAATTATCAAGAGCTCAAGTAATTCGAGTATCCACGACTACTCCCAGGCGTTCTACCTGAGCGGACCCCACTTGGCCGGTGAGGGCGCGTTGGCAGAATTCACCCGGAGCAAGTTTGAAGAGTTTGGCCTAGAAACGAGCGTCAAGCGCTACCCGCAAGCTATTGCGTACCCAGGCCGCTCATCAGTAAAGATCCATCTGCTAACTCAGACCATTGAGCTTGATCTCGAAGAGGCGGTTGTTCCCGAGGATCCCACGAGTGGCCACAATGACCGGATCCCTGCCTTTCACGCGTATAGCAAGGCTGGATCGGTAAAGGGCCAGGTGGTGCCGGTTGGTTACGGGCGCTCCTCTGACTATGACAAGCTGGCCGAGCCGATTCGGGGCAAGATCGTGCTTTTAAAGTCTCGCAAGACCCCGTTGGTGGCAAAGCTGAGAGAGGCAAAGGTCAGGGGTGCCCTGGCTGTGCTGGTGTACCACGATCCTACAGACGATGGTCTCTACACGACCGAGAATGGCTACAAGGCCTACCCCGAAGGTCCGGCAAGAAACCCGACCAGCGTAGAGCGCGACACTGCCCTGGACTATTTGAAGCAGCCAGGGCTCGTTGACGAACAAAACAGCATCATAAGCCTGCCAATTTCCCAGGACAATGCGCGGCTTTTGGGGCTGTACCCTGGCCACACTGTGGAGGTGACCTCGGTGCAGTCGACCCAAGAAAAGAACTTGGTAAATGTGTTTGGCACCATCCCGGGTGAGACGCGCGAGCAGGTGATTATTGGCAGCCATCGCGACTCGCTCACGCTGGGCGGCGCTGGCGGCAGTCCCATTCTGCTCGAGGTGGCTCAGGTCTTGGGCAGCTTGTACAAGCGGGGCTGGCGGCCCTACCGGAGTATTGTATTTGCCAGCTGGGACGGCAGCCACCATGGCTACCTGGGGTCCACCGCCTGGGCAGAGGACAATCGCCACAAGCTGAGAAAGCGGACCGCTGCGTACTTGGACGTCACCGGCTACACTGGGCCCGAATTTGTCTCCAAGGGGAGCCCGCTCCTGCGCAGACTGATTCGCGAGAGCTCCAAACGAGTCCCCTTTTTGGGCACATCTCTTCACGACCACTGGGAGGACGGGGTGCACGAGCACGCGCACGTGGGCACTCTGGGCTCGGGCGACTTTGCCGGATTTTACAACTTTCTCGGGATCAGCAGCCTGAGCTGCGAGTTTCAGGCCAATGCCACGTCCCACGTGTTTCATTCTGGTTCCAACTACGACACCCTCAACTGGCAGAAACGGTACGGCGACGTTGACTTTCAGGGCCATTTGGCGCTTGCGCGGCTGTACGGAATCCTGATCGAGGCGCTGGTGTCCACCCCGGTGTTGCCACTGCGGGCCACCGAGTTTGGCCGCCTGATCCAGCGGCAAGCGCTAATCAAGCTGGGCGAGCGCGACGAGCCCGAGATCCAGGACCTGTTTAGCGCGATTGGCGACTTTTTGGCCACATCGGTGGAGCACGACCGGTACCTCGACTCGCTCGAGGCGGCCTACACGCAGGATTATGCGTGGTACAACTTTTGGCGCAAACTAAAGCTCGGCGTCCTGATGCGGGTCGCCAATCTCGGGCTGCTCCAGCTCGAGGACAGCGCCCTGTACCGCCCCGGCCTCAGCGGCCGGCCCTGGTTCAGGTACTCGCTCGTGGCCCCGAGCGCCAAAACGGGCCAGACAGAGGTGCTGCCCGGGATTGCAGAGGCGCTCGAGAGCAGGGACCAAGACGACCTGTTTTACTGGGTGCAGGCACTGACGGTGACGTTCCGGCGAATGATCCAGGTCATTGACTAGATCGCGCCCTCAACAGCCACCCCCCCCCTATCTATTTATTGTAGCTAAGTAATGACCATTGACTCGTAGCTCGTAGCTCGTGGCCCTTGGCCCTTGGCCCCGGGCCCTGACCCCACTTGCTCATCTCATCTCATCTCATCATGGGCCAATACGAGTACAATGTGCAAATGTCCTGCAGCGGCTGCTCCAACGCAGTGGACCGGGTCCTCACCCGCAACGACGCGATCCAGTCCCATAATGTCGACCTAGACTCCCAAAAGGTCGTCGTCACCTCGGACAGCCTCAGCCTCGACCAGGTGCAAGAGACCATTGCAAAGACCGGCAAGAAAGTCATCTCTTCCAAGCAATTGAGTTGAAATTAGTACTGCTCTAGGCTAGCTCTCCTAAATCTATCTTTTTGACATAGTTTTTCAGTTCCGACACATGTCGCTCCTCGATCTCGTCGCCGCGGCCCGCGACAACCCTCATGATGATCTCGTTCAGCTCGGTGCGGCCGAGAATGTCCACGTGCTCTGCCGTCTTTGCGCCGCCCCTCAGATCAAAGTTGTCGGGCTCGTGCATCATCTCGACGATCTTGACCTGCACGTTGCCGGGGTTCCACTTGATGCCTGGCCGCTGCCAGAGGTGGCACATGGAGTGGGTGATGAGCGAGATTGTGCCGTCGCCCTCGCCCAGCAACACAACGTGGTCGTTTTGAAAGTCAAGCGTCACGTTGAGCGGAGTCAGGGTATCGTTGACAGCGTCCTTGTAGGTGTAGCCGCGCTCGGTGGGGTTTCCCACACCATAGAGGCAGTAGAGCTTCATGTCGGGGGCATTGGGCAGCGCCACCTCGAGCGGGTTGCTCCACTTGGTGGGGTCCTGCTCGTTGGCCTTGAGCTCCTTTGCAGTCTTGGCGATCCCAAACGAGTACATGGACTCCATCATCCTGCCCCAGTGGTCCGGCGAGTTGTCCTTGATGTAGTCGAGAGCCGTGCCCATGGTCAGGTTGGTGTCCGAGTACTGGCTGCTGGGGTTGGAGAACCGGATAAAGTCTCCATAGGTCCCGTACTGGCTGAGACTCGAGTTGGTGTCGTCGATGGCTCCGTCCAGGCTGCCCCAGATGGTGGCGCCGCCCTTGGGCAGCATGGACGTGATGCCTGGCCACGACATGAGCATCTCCCGGCGCTCGTGGCGCGCGAAAAACTGCTCGAGCCCGTAGACGGCCAGCTTGTTGAGCTGGATCGTGTCGCGCATCTCGCCAGACATGAGCGCAGTCACCGCCTTGGGGGTGCCGAGCATCGACCCCGAGATATCAATCACCGCCTCGAGGTGGGTGTTGCACCAGTTGGGCCCGCCGTCGCCATAGCCGCGCGCCTCGACCCACTTGAGAAAGTAGAAAATCACCTGCGAGCCCATAGAGTGGCCCATGAGTACAGTCTTTTCGCCAGTTTGCTTGTGGGATTGCTCAATCTGGTTCTTGAGCTGGGTGAAATAGCCGTCCCTGCGCTCATAGTCGGGGTACCCGAGGCGCCAGTCGTACGAGGCCAGGTGCAGATTGTTTGGCTCGTAGCCCAGCGCGCTCAAATTCTCAATAATCTTGTTCCAGATCCAGTACCCGGTGATGAAAAAGTCCGCAGCCTGGATCCCCTGCATGGACCGCACAGTGATGTTTGCCGGGTCGAGACCGGTCTCCTTGTCGAGCATCACGTGCTGGAGCCAGCACGCCTTGTCTGTGAGCATAGCCTTGATCATGTACCAGCCCCCCCACATGGGCTTGCGATAGTGGGGCTTGCTCGGGCATTTCTCGGTTCCGTCGAGTCCCCAATTCTCCAATGTTGTTGAAATCACTCCTGGCACCAAAACAACTGGGTGCTTGGGCTTGTAGCCCTCGTTTTTCATCGCAGTACCAACGGCAAAGCTGTCGCTCAGGTTCTCGTCAGAGGTCCCATTGGCGTTCATAAACTTCATAAAGTCATTCACCATCGAGTTGGGGAAAAGGTTCTTGTGCTCCAGCAGCCAGTCCAGAGAGGCATCGCTGTTCAATTGCTTGAACGCATCGCTCTGGATGAAAAAGTGGCCTCCCAGCACAACTCCTAGAATGCTTCCCAGCACAAAGATGAATTTTCCCGAAGTAAAGAACGAATTTCCCTTGGATTGAGACCGAGGGGCCTTTGGGGCAGGCTTGGGGGCGATCACGGGCGCAGCCTTCTTTCGTCGAGCCATGTGAATACTAAGCGAGATAGGGTCCTCCCACCCCGCCTTTACAGCTTGGTGGTCGATAGCACCCCCTTCCCCGTTGAGATAAGCTGTGGCTAGACAATAAATACTACTTTTTAGCAAACAGTTTCCTAACTTGCTGGACCTGCTCGTTGTACTGCTGCAGGCTCGAGTTGTGGTCGCGCGACCGGGCCTGCTCCTCCTTGTACTTGACCTGGAGCACCAGTACGAGGTCCTCCTCGAGCAGCTTGGACTTGTGGCTGCGCACTGCGTCGATCGCCCGCATTGGAGTGAGCCGTAGCGACTCGTAAAAGTCCACCGAGCGGCTAAAGTCCACGTCCTGGGGCAGCGACACCACCGACTTGAGCACCTGCTGGAGGCTCAGGATGTTGCTAAACATTTTCCGCACGCCGTTCTCGTTGACAATGCCAATGTTGATGCTCTCCTTGATGAACAGCTCATTCATGAGCTTGGCGCACCCGGCAAACACAAACGTCTGGTCCTTGGCCACCATCGCCGTCTCGCTAATCTTGTGGCACGTCGACAGGTTCGTTTGCAGCAGCTCAATCTCGTGGTCGACGTCCTCGGTGTCGCTGCTCAGGTCGTAGCTGCCGCGCGCCATCTCGTCAAAGTGGTGCACGATACGGCACATGAGGTCACAGCGAAGGAGCGAGAGCAGCTGGCGGTTGGACGCGGCAAGGTGCTCCAGAATCTCGCTGTACCGGTCCCAACTCTCGCCGGCAAGCAGAATCTTGGGCTCGGCAGACCCGTCCACCAGCGCCCACGACCGGCGCACCAGCGCCACCGAGTCGAGCCCGGTCGTGCTGGGCGGCTGGTCCTCGCTCTTGACGCCCATCTTGCCAAACTTGCCCAAAGCCCACTTGACGGTGGTGGCGAGAATCGTGTAGAGCTTAAAGGTCTCAATGTCCAGCAGGTCCGCCAGGTGCAGCCTGCTCTTTTGGCTCGCCATGTTGCGCATGTACACCTCGAGCTCGGTGTTGAGCGCCGCGGGCGAGTCGTACAGCTCGCGGTGCAGCTTGCGCACGTTCTCGCTCTTGCACAGATCCTGGATCGCCTTGCGGCCCAGCCCTTCCTTGATCTTAAACGCCACAAAGTCGCGAAACATCTCCATCACCGTCAACAGCACGTCCAGGTACTCGGCCCTGTAGTAGGTGTTTGTGTTGAAGGTGGCGCTGAGCCGCGAAACCAGCTCGACGCTTTTGGCAGCAGTAGTCAAGATCGGCAGCCGCGATACCTGCTTGTAATTGGAGTAGGGCGCGCCGGTCTCGTTTTCGCACAAGTCGTCGACATATCTTTCCACCGTGGTTTTCAGCGCTGGGAGATAGCTAAACTGGAAAAACTGAGGTAAAAAGTTCTGGATGCGCTGCGTGCACTGCGGCTCATCCAGCACATCCTTGACTGTTTGCAAGAACTGGGCGGTGGGCCCAGCCAGCGACTTGATGTTGAGGACATTGGCCGGAGCCACAACGCTCAATGACTCCTTTTGAGCCTCGTCAAATGATTCCCCAGTGAGCTCGCCCAGCTTCAGGCCCGGCACCCACTTTTTCATCGACAGGCGGAGCTGGTCAAACTCGGCCTGCATGCGCGGGTCAAGACTGTCACTGGCAAACTGGAATTGCGGGCCAGCGTACTCGGACTTTGTCAAGTGCTTGGACGGCGCGGCGCTCAGCTTGCTGCTCTCTGCAGAGAAGCTCTTACGGCGGGGCCGAGGAAGCGATGGCATGGAGATGTACGAGTTTAGAATCGCCAAAACTTCGCTTTCGATGGTGGCGTAAACATGCAAAATATTGTACTGGACCCTGGTCTTGATCAGCTCGTACAGCACGCGGTGGCCCTCGAGCAGCGCCTTGAGCCTAAAGTACACGACGCCAACAAGCCCCTCCAGCTGCTTGAGGTTTTGCTTGTACTTTGCATTGTCGAGCTGCTCCAGCAAACTTGCGCTCGACCCAGCCAGCGAGTCGAGCGTTATGCCCTGCTTTTTGATGTACTCGCCAATGGTCTTTTCCACCAGCTTGTGCACATTTTGGCCGACGTTGCCGATGATATTCTCGGCCACCTGCTCCAGCCGGCCGATTTTGGCCAAAATCTCCACCAAGTAGCGAATAAATACAAACGAGTCGGCCTCCAACGAGCTGAAATCAATTTCCAGGGGCTCCTCGAGCCGGTCCAAGAACCCCTTGAGGCTAGTCGGCTCCTCGCTCTTGAGGCGCGACAGCGCATAGGGGCTCGTCAGGTATAGGTGCGAGTCAATCTCGTGCTCGATCGTGTCGGCCAGCGTCATTTGCTGCTGGACCACATAGGCGTGGATAGGCACAATTGGGGGGTACTTGAGCATATTTGACGTGAGAATCGTGTCCAGAGCAGTGTTGAGACACTCGTGCGCCTCGAGGAACTTTTTCTGAGACACAAACGCTTCGTACCTGTCCGGTACTGCCTTTAGCGCTTCGGCAATATCCAGCAGCTCCAAATCCTTTTTGTACCGCAGAGAGCTCGCCTGCCACTCTTTTACAATCGGATTGCGGTCCTGGACGCACTTGCGGATCTCGGCCAGCTGTGCCTGCAGTGACTTTGCAGCTTGGTGGTTTGAGTTGACAGTATTGACCAGTGTGTGATAAAGCGATATAGAAGTATTGAATCCCTCAAAGTTCTGGCTCACCTCGCTCTTGAGGCACTGTTTAAGCCCCTCATGCAGCTGGTCGAATTCGTTGGCATGCATCGCCTTGCCGACGCTCGAACCATCCATTAGGGCGAGTGCCATCACCAATGGATTGGCATCGTCCTCGAGCAGCTCGGGAAAGTGCCGCGAAGTCTGTCCAAGGATCGACGTGATGTCCATGTCAGCGAATTAAAGGCAAGGAGGCTACTAGTTGTAGGGTGTAATTACTATAATATGGGCAGGGACAATCACCATCAAAACCTCCGGCTTTTTCTAATCAATTCAACCTCGCGGTGTAGCAGCTCGGGAAGCTCCCGTTTGGGGACCTCCTCAAAACCGGCATCCAATTTAGATGGACACCTACGCACGTCAAATGGGTTGTGCACCGATACGAAAAATGGATGGCTCATAGCCTCGCGAGCAGTCGGTCGTAGCCCCGGCTCATAGACAAAGATCTTTTCGAGTAAATTGCGGCAATAGTCGAGGCTGGCACTAGGCAGCAAGGTGTCTAGCGGGGTCACTGGCAAGTTTGGGTGGATATCGAGCTTGGCCCAAATCTCGTCAGGCCCCTCATTAAACCATGACGATGGAGGCATACCAAGCGTGTTGACAATTCTCTGCAGCTGGTCTACACTGGTCTTACCTGGGAATAGTGGTTTGCGCATGGCAAGCTCGGCAATGATTGTGCCCGCGGCCCAGATATCAAGGCCATAGTGGTAGGCATCGACCCTCAGCAGAATTTCGGGAGCACGGTACCACCTAGTAGTGACATAGGAAGTGTACTTTTCCCGGTCAAAATCCTCTCCCATGATTGTCCGTGCGAGCCCAAAATCGCAGACCTTGATTGCGCCACTCCGCGACACCAAAATGTTGCCTGGCTTGAGGTCGCGATGGACAATATTTGCGCTGTGCATATAATGCAGCGCAGACATGAGCTGGTACGGCATCTCGACAAAGTGCCACTCGTGGAGGATCTCGTGGTGGTTGCGAATCACGCTACCAAGATCACAATCGTGGAGCTCCAAATAGCAATAGAGACCAGGGTACGGTCCTGCCTCGACGAGATCCACGTCTAGAATATTCACAATGTTGGGGTGGCCTCTCAAGAGGTTCATAATGCGCAGCTCGCGCAGAGCGCGGCGTAAATGCACAGAGGAGTGAAACACGTCCTTGATACGCTTGACAGCAATATTTGCGCCACTACCCTTTGTGTTTACAGTAAACTGGTACACATCTCCAAACGTGCCGTGGCCAAGTTCACGCACGGGAACGCAGTGCGCGGCTATAGTGAAATTGATACTGTGCAGTGACTTGCGCACACTCATGTATACTGAATGGAGATCCATGGCTGGATATATATTGGCTGGTGCAACTTTCCCGTTTGGGTGGCAGCAGCCGCAAATGTGGGGCAGGGCAGCGTCGACAACCGGGGCCCGGCGCCAATAGTATCAGTGTGATAGTTACGGCCAATGCAAAAGAGCGGCAGTCTCTACGCTGCCTCTATTGCTAAATAGCTGGCTAAGCCTCCTCATCGTAGCTTTTTTTAGGCGGCTGCATAGCTAGCTAGATCAGGCACGCAGCTCAGATCGATCACCCCATTTTGGGCCAGCCTCGCTTTTGCATTGCGCTTTGCTTTGGGCACGGCGAGAAAATAGTAAAGAGAATAAACCTGATATATATGTATACTACTTGTTTGCCTTTTTCAGCTCATCAAAGATCTTTTGCGCAGTGGACTCGTCCCTGGCCAGCTGGCCATTGAACCAATCCACGAGCAGCGGCCGCTTGAATTTTGTAAAATCCACAGTCTGATCAATTGCGGCAATAGTCCTAATTTGATCCTCGGTAGGGCGTTCCTTGGTGATCTCAAGGTCGATGTTGCTCTCGGCCGGATCAGGGTACTGCTTGTGCAGCGTCGAGAGAATGGCCTCGCTCACTTTGCTGCTGGGGTCGTGGAAAAGGGTCAGAGCGCCCTTGGCGCCCTTTTGCATAGTCTTGAACATTGACATGGTGACAGGTTGGAGCTCTGCAAGGAGCCATTATATCATCTGCAGCAAGGCCAGAACTGCAACATTGATGGCTAGCTTGCTACAGATTATCAATACTGGGCGTAGTTTGTGGGCACACTATAGCTAATGCCGGTCTCTCTGAGGCTGCTCAAGTGGCGCTGGGGTTGGTGCAGGCTGGAGGTGCATAAGCGACAATCGTGCATGAATCCACACTTCTCTGCACTTTGCAGCGTAAAAATAGCTGCAGCGTCCAAATTAAAAATTAAGCTAGCCAGTTGGCGGACACAAGAGCTGTTTTGTGCGCTGGAGGCAATTTTCCCTCTGGCCGAGCACAACCTCGGGAAGAAAAAAAAAATAGCATTCCACCAAGACGAGAGGACATTCTTGCAGACAGCCCATGTGGCTCAATTGGGTCCATATCGAGGCGCCTCGCACAGCCTGGCGGCCAAACTTCTTACATACTCATGCCTCCTGCTCGTGGACGTCGCAAAGCGGCAACTCCTGCGCCTGTTTTGGAAAAGCCAGTTGTGCCCAAGGATCCCCTCGATTTCTCCACCCTTCCTATTGATTCATTGCGCAAGTATCGCTCCTACCACAACCTTCCTGTGAGCAGTCCAATGACGACCGCCGGGTATATGGTCCATTCAGGAGTGGGAAAGCAGACTGTTTCCGGCCAGTCCAACGCCCGTACGTCCAAAGAGATTGTGGCGAAAGCTGTCAAGGAGCACTTTATGAACGAAGCGGTCCGAGAGTCTGAGACAATTGTTGACTTTGTTTATTCGATCCAAAATAAGGACAAGGTCTTCAAGCTGCAGTGGTAGCCCGGGCCCAGAGCTCTGTTTTATATAATTTATTTCCACAATTTACATCAACTGCCTCCTCTTGCATCCGTCGAGCAGGTTTTGGTAATCAATATGGTCGACAGCTCAGTGTGGTACTTTGCGGGCATTGCGGTCGTTGTAGTTGCGGCACAGTTCTTTATATCCAAAGGCGAGCCTGCACCCAGGCGAAACAGGAGGCGGGTCCCCCAGGACCAGATCGCCGCTGTGGCTGCGCGGGCGCCAACCGCGTCCCACGATGCAATTGTCGCCGAACTGGAGCGTGGGAGCAGCGTTGAACAAGCTGTGGGCAGGCTCCAGAGCACACAGCAGTCGGCACAGCAGTCTGGATCCCTTTTGGGCCACTACAACCTCAAGGGTACCGAGCAGGTCCCAGAGACCTCAATAGGCTGGAAGCAATCACGGGAGGAGCGGGAGGCCCAGCTCAAGGCCAACAGAGAAGCAATGATTCTCAGAGCGCGCAACAAATTGAGGGAGTCTGCTGCATAGTTTTAGATACTCGCTAGTTAAAAGCTACCGCCAAACTCCAAAGTCTTGGTGGTTTCTAATCTGAATGTACATACAGCAGTGTTTCTCAGGGTTTGAATGCACGCTGAGTCGCCCTCGATCAATAGTCTGCGCGCTGCACGTCAATCAAGAATTGTGGGTTGTATGACGCGGGCAGAGCAGCCCATGAAAAACTGCGGTGAGCAAGCAGCCAGGCTCTGATTTGAAGCTAGCCCAAGTAGCAACAACGCATTTCGTATTAGCATACCTTGATAGGGCCTATGGAGTTAAAATGCGTCTACAGGTCTTGAGTAGTACGAGACCACCAGCACACAATGCAGCTGCTACCATGCTGGACTTGAAGCCCATGCGCCTAGCAGCACCAGTATCAACTCCTTGGAGTTCACTCTTCTTCTCGGTAGCACCCTTGACCCCTGAGCTAGGCTGGGCTGCACATGAATTAAGCGATAAATAGTACAAACGGATCCGCAAGCTAGCATCCATATAGCTCTAAAAAGTCTAGACCTTGGCCCCTGCAGTACCGCAATTTGAGCAAATTATGGATCGTCTTGTTTTTGACCTCCCTTTTGCCGCCCACAGTGTTTGGTGGGAACTGGGTACCACCCGTTAGACGAAGCACTGTTGCCACCCCGCTCTGGGTTGACTTTGCACTGGCAAGCAGTACGCTGGTGGCCTGTCTGGGGCAGGGCCGCAGCACAGGGGGGTAAATCCACGGGACAAGTAGGTTGCGAGCAATGCACTGGTATAGCTCGGCGGCGCCTCCATGATTTGCGGCCCGCTGTGGCCATCCCGCTTGGAGAATGGGCGCCATTTTCCCTGCCAGCTCGCGCGGTATAGGGTCCTTGTTGCAATAGTTCACCGAGACCACTGCAAACTGCCGCCGTTCATTTCCCATGAGAAGCACACAGTCGCTAAAGCTTTTTTTACCATCCCTTGGAGTCATTGCCACGTCAACTGCCCAAATATCATCTGGCTCTGCGCAGAAATCATGCAAGGGAGAATTGTTCCAGCTAACATATTTTGCGTCCTTTGGAGCACCCACCTGACCAAAGTTGTAGCGACTTTGCGCACAAGCGTAGCTCGTAGGCGCAATAAAACAGTCAAACTCCTCCGCGATAGCCTCCACCACATACTTGATCTCAATCCCAGTCACTTGCTCACCGATGAGGACCGTGCCTAATAGCGCAACGACCGCCTCCACGGCTAATTGAGTAGCCGTGAGGGCATCGGCCATCGCATCTACTTCTCGGCTCTTTGCATTGGGCAAGATGCTGTGAGCAAAAATGACCGCATGCCCATCAAACTGAACGCCAAATGAGATCTTGTGAACTACTAGCTCGTCTTTTGAGTCCTCTGTGCTTAGTCTGGCAAATAGTTCGCATGGCTTTGCCAGGCCTTTGTCCTTTATCTCCGGGAGGTACTTTGAGCACTGGATATTGATGTAATTATCGACCAGCGGTCCGAGATGATCAATTTTTAGGGGATCTTCCAGCTCTTTTACGAGCTTTGTGGCATGAAACATCGCACTGCGGGCCACGTGGCCCGCGCAAACGTATTTCTCAACAAGCGCTGGCTCAATCATCGATGAGTGAGAATGAATAGATCCGGCAAGTAACTTTAAACACCGCCTTGTATACTTGCCTGTGCACATTTGTGAAAAGGAGCAATTTAGACGTGCTTAAGTACATTCAAGAACCGATCCATGTACACCCAAATTAGGTATTCTAGCTTACTCTCAAACTGTCAATATTTCTGCCATATTTGAGTATTTTTTAGTTTATTGAATATAATTTCACGTTTTAATGCGGCCCAAGAGGCGGCGCAGTGCACAGGGTCTGGCAACATGTGGCGAAACAAATTAAAGCATCAATCCTACACTGGGCTCGCGGAATTATTCCAAAGCCCGGGAATTTAGCCCGCACACCCTAAAAAGAACACAACAAACGCGACACGATCCGGGAAATTTAGGGTAAGGGTGATTAATTAAAACGCGTTCGACCAAGTGTGTACTCATCGACCACCACCAATGCAGCCGTTTATTTTAGATGCCATTCGGACTCCGGCTCTTGCAGAGGCATACGCGGTATTTGGCCCCCGCACTATCCAGGTAACGGCGTTTATCAAGCTCCAAGACAATACTACTGCGCGTATCACGGTCAACGATGGCCAAAACAACGTGAGCGGAATGTTTAGGGCCGACGGCTTTCAGGTTACCGAAGACACATTCCCTGTCGGCCAGCTCCTCTCGATCTCTGACTACCAGTTTGGCGCTAGCAACAGCAGACCCTACCTGTTTTTCTCGAGCTTTGAGCCCAAGGGCATTGCTCCCGTTCCTGAAACAGAAAAGCTAAGCGCAACAATGTACAAGGAGATCCGCCAAAGCCTCGGATTGTCGCTCGATGGCACTGACAATGGCACTAGCGTTGCCCCCGCCCAGCACAGCACCCCTGCCGTGACATCCGCCGCTGCGACTGCTGCTGCGCCCGCGTCTGCTGGCTCTAACGCGATTCCGGTCGCGTCAGCCGCTACGGCTGGATCCGCAACTCGCTCCACCCGCCCCAAGGGCGTTGTTGGAATTGAGGCAGTCAGTCCATTTATGGACAACTGGAAATTCCGCGCTCGCTGCACTCAAAAGTCAGACATTCGCAAATTCAAAAAGAACGACCGTGAGGGACAACTCTTTAACGTCACCTTTGTCGATGAGACTGGCGAGATCAAGGCTACTGCCTTTGGCGACGAGGTGGACAAATTTCACGACGTTTTGCAGGATAACCAGCTTTATTACGTGTCAAGATGCAAGGTGAATCCCGCAAGAAAGCAGTTCAACACTACAAGCAACGATTTTGAGCTCATGATGGGCCGCGATACCCAAATCGAGCCCGCTGAGGTAGACTCGACTGTGCCGGGCGTTATGTTCAAGTTTGTCCCTCTCTCAGAGCTGGAGAGTCGCCCCAAAGACTCTGTTTTGGATGTAATTGGTGTTATGTCTGTGGTTGGCGATGTCTCCACATTTACCAGCAAGAGCGGCCAACCGTTTGACAAGCGTAGTGTTTCCCTCGTTGACCAGAGCGGAACCGAGATTGAGGTGACGCTATGGGGTACCGAGGCGCAAAACTTTGCCGGCCAGCAATACGAACTTCTTGCCATCAAGGCTGCACGCGTTGGCGAGTTCAACCGTCAAAAGAATTTGAGTGTGCAGCGCAGCAGCCAGGTCGTTTTGAACCCCATGACCACCGAGGCCATCAAGCTCCGCGGCTGGTACGATGCCGACGGTCAAAATCAGAAATTCGAGCGTGTTGCTGCAGCCGAGGACGCGCCCAAGGCGCTCAACACTGAGTTCATTGAGCAGGTCCTGACTGCAGAGAGCGGCACATATCACTCTATCCGCGGAACCATCGAAAACGTCCTGCGCAGGACAATGTACTACCCTGCGTGCACGCAGGAAAACTGTCTCAAAAAGGTGATTCAGGTCACCAATGGCGACTGGCGCTGCGAGTCATGCGACGCCGAGTTCCCCTCGCCTAGATATCGCTACATTTTGACCCTGGCGGTGGGCGACTGCATCCCCAGCCGGGGACTGCTAATCACAGCCTTTGACGACATTGCTCAGGAAATCGTTGGAGTACCTGCCAACGAGATTGCCAGGTTACGCGAGGAAGACCCAGATAGCCCCGAGGTCGCAGCACTTTTGTCCAAATTGAACGGTCGCCAGTACTACTTTAGAATCCAGGCAAAGCTCGAGTCCTACAACAACCAAGAAAACATGCGCTACAGATGCTTCAACGCAAAGCCAATGCTATGGAACAAAGTTAGCTTGAGCCTGCTCGAGGAGCTCGATATTTAATTTACAAGCAATTCTTATCTTATCATCATGTATAAACGGCTGCTGAGCACGGCACAAAAGCTCGGAATTGAGCGCTTACCGTTCAAAAAAGTGATCCAAGACGATATCCAGCATTTCAAGTCGCTAATTGGTACTCAAAACGTCGTCACAGACCCATCCTTTCTCGAGGGATTCAACACAGACTGGATGAAACAGTACTCGGGGGATTCGGGGTTACTGCTGAAACCCACATCCACGCAGCAAGTGAGTGATATTGTCAAGTACTGTTATGACCAAAACCTGGCCATTGTGCCTGTAGGTGGCCGCAGCGGCCTGGTGGGGGGCTCCCTTCCAGTGCATGATGAAGTCCTGTTGAGTCTAGAAAAAATGGCACAAATGGAGTTTGATAGGACGAGCGGCACGCTAATCGCCGAGGCTGGGGCAATTCTCGAGCCAGTGGACCAGTTCCTGGCTGCTGAGGGGCACATGTTCCCACTGGATCTTGGTGCCAAGGGAAGCGCCATGATTGGAGGCGTCGTCAGTACTAATGCCGGAGGAGTGAGGCTTTTACGGTACGGCAGCTTGCATGGCTCTGTTGTGGGCATTGAGGCAGTGCTCTCCAACGGTCAGATATTCAATGGTTTGAGCACAATGCGCAAGGACAACAGTGGATTCGACCTCAAACAGCTGTTTATTGGTAGCGAGGGTACCCTTGGTATTGTCACCAAAGTCTCTGTGCAGTGTCCTCCTCTGCCCTCGGCAATCAACGTGGGGTTCCTTGGACTCGATAGCTATCAAAAGGTGCAAGACCTATTCCAATTGGCAAAGACTCACTTGGGCGAGATTCTGGGCTCTTTTGAGGTGATAGACCAGGGGTCGCTGGAGATTGTGCGCCAGGCGCGTAGCCTCGTGGAGCCACTCTCGGAGCGCCCGAGCTTTGCTGTTTTAGTCGAGACTCGTGGCTCAAACAATGACCACGACTCTGAAAAGCTTGATCTTTTTGTAGAGCATGCCCTCTCCGAGGGTGTTATTTGTGACGGCACTATAGCCCAAAACCAAGCCGAGCGGGACAATTTGTGGGCGTGGCGCGAAAACATCCCCGTAGTGTGTGGAGAGCTCGGTGGATTTTACAGCTACGACGTTAGTATCCCTCTACCAGTGATGTATGATCTCATTGATGCCGTGGATGCCCGGCTGCGCAAGCACGGCCTAGTTGGCGAGACCGAGAATGAGCCCATCCGCGCGACCCTAGGATTTGGGCATGTAGGTGATGGAAATCTGCATGTCATTATCCCTTGCAGATATTATGACGACCGGGTGAATGAGCTCCTCGAGCCTTGGGTGTTTGAGTGGGTGCAGCGTTACAACGGCTCAATTTCTGCCGAGCACGGGGTGGGCGTTCAAAAGAGAAACTACAAAAAGTATTCCCGCGACAGTGTCCAAATTGGGGTAATGAAAATGCTCAAAGATCAATTTGATCCAAAGGGTATCTTGAACCCGTACAAGTACTTTGCAGATACCGATACAGCGTGGCGGCCACTCTAGGGTAGCAGCGAGCGTTTGAGCAATCCTTTGCCAAGCAGCTGCTTTCTGAACTCGAGCCCTCAAGCAAGCGCACACACATTGACGGAAAACGAGCATCAGCGCATAAAAGTATATAGAGGCCTATATTGGCTCAACATTAAATTGGGGTTGACGTTTAGTTTAGATGGCACGCTTTAATCTTGAACACCTGAGCCAGGTGACCCAGCGCGTGATCATCTCTTATTTGAGCCGTAACAAAATGGCATAATTTACAATTCCTAAAAGAAAAATTCGGCAGCGAGAGCAGGGCCGGGTGGGGGTAATTTTGCAAGTCCATTATACAATACAAGCTAACTAGACGAGCCTGAAACCAGGTTGGGCTTTTTTCCCACGGGGCTTGCCCACAGCTAAGGCGGCCATGATATAATATGTGCATCAACAGTGCAGAAAACGCAAGTGGATGCATGTAGATGCATGCACAGTGCAGAAAAACTTGGCCACCACTCAAAGGGCTCGTCCTAGAGCACTTGTACAGGAGAAGCTACCCTCTTTAAGAGGCCGCACTCACTTAAATATATAAGGTCTGTTCATCGATGGGGTGAATTAGAAGCCAACACAGGCCAGCTGGGCAGCCCAAGAATTCGCTTGCGCACACTGCACAGTGAGTTTGCATAAATATGCTTGTATTTTCTGCACGTTTGCCGTTTGTTCGCGCTCGCATTAATTGTGCTGGTCTGTGGATTAGATCGGGGCTGTGTATGGTAGATCTCTCAACAAGGTGTGCGGGCTACTATTCTGTCTGAGTCAAAAAGGAATATCAGCTAGCCCAGCAATCAGGGTACCGCTGGGGTGGCGAGCCGTTTGAGTACTGCACTGATTGCGACATAGTTGTGAGCGTTTGGGGCATGCCAAAGAGCACTGCACCAGCGAGCCCTCTGGCATTCACTTTTTATTTTGAATAGCAAATAAATAGATATGGATGGTCCTCCAGCATCATGCGCGGGAAAAGACTGGCGTGAGAATACTGCAACTGCGCTATACGTATGGGTGGTCTAAGGTCAAGATTAGGCATATTCCTATAATTTTTTAGCTTGCAATGCTCTTGTCCAAGTGCTCTCAAGCCGACTAAGAGCATGGGGCACGAGAAAATTCGTATAAAGAACAATTTAGTCAACCGGGACCTAAAGATCTGTGCAATTTTTGGACAGGTTTTGCAGAAAATGTGTAGTATATGCTCAGAAAGCGGGAAAAAGACAAAGTTTAAAAGTTGCTAGCCTCTATTTTGCGCGCGACTTTTAAACTAGGACAAAATTATATAGGTGGTATCGCAAAATACACAAACACAAGCAAATCCCGGATGGCCCAATGGCAAGGCGCTTGACTACGAATCAAGAGATTCCAGGTTCGACCCCTGGTTCGGGAGTAAACGCGGTTAAAACCCGCGATTCTTTTTTGATTTTTGAGCTTAAACTGGTGTATATTCAACTTGATCATGGCTTAAATACCCCGTTTTTGCAGTTCAAAGCCGTTTGTCGTTGTAGTCGAAATATCCGGTGACTTTATGCAGACATTTTCGACTACATCGACCTTTTAATTTGGTGGAATTGCACAAAAGTATCGTCTTTGTCGTGTGCAATCGGGTCTCGCTTGCCAAAAACGCCCAGCTATTCAACTGGGGCACACTGCGTCGAGCATTGATGAGGCTTGGATACTATCTATGAAAGAGGCGAGCAGCGAGACCAGAAACAGAGTCAAGTTTATGGATCTATAGCTCATTAATTACACAGGGCACAGGCAACACTTTGTGCCCCCGTAAATTTTACATGCCTGCCGAGACAGGCTCTTTTGCCTCGACCAGAATCAAGTCTGTACAGGCTGGCGCTGCCGCTGATTCTTACCTTGAGCTATACTCTGGCGATAATTATATCTATTTCGACATGCCTACAGCTAGGCGTGCTTTCATCCAGTCTCGTCAAAGGCTCTCCATGAGTTGTCGGGGAACTTTTCGAGGATACTCTCGTGAACATAGGCAGCAAAATCTGTGCCAGTATGCTGGCTAGATAAAACAGTGAGCAGGTCTCGTTCGTGAGGATTTAGCAAGAGCCTCCATGCATGTACTCTAGCCCTTTGACTGTACCTCTGAAGATGCGGGTCCATTGTGCTCATGAGCTGGCTGATTTCAGATTGGCTCTGCGTTGTGTGGCGCTTTTTTTTCTTTTCCACTGCTCTGCGGCTGCGGAGTTGGCGAGGCTTGGGCGGCGGTGTGGGAGTCGGCGAGATGGGGCTAACTTCGTCCAGATCTATAATCTCAATAGGGATCTCGTTCACCTCCTGGGCCGCTTCATTGCGATCTGGTCTGTTTTTGTTTTCATAAAAGGTTTTGTGGTTGAGCCTGCGTTGAACTGCATCGTTGATTATTGTGGTGCGCTCATCAGGCGCCGCCGCCGCAGCGTTGGACAGCTCACTTGGCTGGTCAATGCCACTGTATGGCACCTTGATCTCTCGTTCGCAGGCCACAAACGCAAACATGGCATCCTCATAATAAAACTTGGACTTGCAAGTTTTCTGCGCCCACTTGTAGGTGACGCTAAACATACGCGTACCCTCTGGAGTTTTAGTGAATTGAGGCACGACCTTTTTCAACTGCTCCTCGCTCAGCTCCCACGTAAATTCACCATCAACCGCACTGGCAGCCAGGCCACACTGCTCAGCTGCGAATTTGCGGCAGAGATAGGTCTTTTTGACAATATCCACACGTTTGTTTGCCTTTTGAGCGTCTAGGTTTTGCACAAGCTGCTGGTGAATGGGGTTATTTTTGTACATGGCTTGGGAGTACTTTGCTACCAGCTTGTCTGTAACTAATTGCCACACTATACCTGGAAAGGTACTGCGAGATACTGTAATCTCAGTCTTGGCTTGTCGGGTCTTTTTACCATGGCCAATTGGGCGGTCTGTGTGCTGGGTGCCCACTTGGTTGGAGTTGTTTAGCTTGGCGCGGGCTTGAGCTCGCTGCTTTTCGGCATGCTCATCATCGAGCTTGCGTTTGTAAAAGACAGCCCAGTACAGAATGTCCTGGGTATAACTGGGGTACGCGTCCCAGTTGATCCGGGGGGATGCACCGCCTTTGGCACAGGCGGTTGCGCGTGCTTCTCCACAGGGATTGCAATCAACAGTATCCTCAAGATGAGGAGGTGGGCGGCTACTGTCGGGTGTCATGTCAAAGAAGGGTGGTGGTGCCTATTTATATGCACGTCCTGCAGACCCACCCTCTTTCTAGAGACGCGTAGTGTCCCAGCACATTTGCGAAAATGTACATGCGGTTTAAATCAGTGATTGGAGCTCTATTTATCGCGCTAGGCGTACACTTCCACAGCCCCACCCTCGCTTTCATCTGTCTAGGTCAAATATGAGCAGCGAGAATTGATCTCATTGTAAGGCAGGGTAGCTATCTAATAATAATAATCTCAAAGTTGAGGAGGGGGGACCACCAAAGAGTTAAAGTACTGGGGAATCAAGTCCTTGACGTGCTGGGCACTGTACAAGGCAGGCTTGATGAGCCAGGGGACACCGAGCTGGACCAGGCCGGTGAACACGTAGGGGGAGAGCTTGGTGTCAAACACAAAGTCAACAGTGACAGCACCAACAGTAACGTTGCGCTGAGACTGGATGGCGCGGGGCACGGGGTAAAAGGTCCAGGGCTTGTGGGGAGTGTCGTCTCCATTGCTTCCAAGATCGTCAGAGGTGCCGTAGCCAGGGGTGGTGTAAGTCTTGTTGCCGCTGGAGGCAACAGCCACATCCTCAACAAAGCGAGAAACGCCGAGCTCACGGGGAGCAGCGTTGTTGATCACAGTGAGGAGGCTATCGGCAACGGTCTTGGGAAGATCGGCAATGTAGAGGAAAACGTTGGTACCAGGGGCAACAATGTACTCAGAGTCCACAGTCCAGTTACCCTTGACGGCATCGTAGGTGATGGCGTCGGTGCCAAGAGTGACATAGGTGGGGAGACCAGGGCGCAACACGTTCTGCACAAGGGGAAGGACATCCTCCTCGAGCAAGGTGTAGATGGAGTTGGGGCTACCAATGGGCACGCGGTCCTGGTAGTAGGTCTCGGGGACCTCAGCGAGCACAGTGTCAAGGGCGAGGATCTCGCGGCCGTCGGCAATCTGCTGGGACAAGAGGGTACCCTCGGGGGTGCTGAACTCCTCAATGGTGACGTTGGAGTGAGAGACAAATGCAGGGACGTTAAAGTCAATGTAGGAGCGGTCAAACTTTTGGGTGGTGACGTTCAAGGAGGCAAAGCCAACAGTCTCGGCGTAGCGGCCAGACTGGAGGCCAACGGCGGTGGCGTCGTAGACCTTAAAGTCGCGCACGTGGGAGCCACCACCAAGGATGATGACGGGGATGCTGGGGTTGACAGCACGGATGGCAGCGAGCAACTGGCTGAACTGAGCAGAAGCGCGCACGGGGAGGTGGCCAGCAATGACAATCTGATCAAGGGCGTTGCTGGAAGCGTTGACGTAGTCAGTCAAGATGGTCTGGAACCAGGGCTCGAGGATAACGGCATCGATACCCTTGACGGTGACCTTGGTGTTCTTCAAAACAGCGGTGGTGTTGCTGCTGAAGCCGAGACCAAGAGTACGCAGCTGCTGGTTGGTGGTGTTCCACAAGCGGTACTGGTTGGCGAGGGGCTTCTTGCCAACATCGACGTTGGAGGAGACGTAGGCGTCGCCCAAGAGCTTGGCAAAGTCCTGCTCGGCGGTGAGCAGAGTCTTGTTGTAGAGCTCGGTGGCACCAGGGGTGACGAGATCGTAACCAATAGCCTGGAAAACAGGAGCAGAGTACAAGTTCTTGGGGTCAGAGGCGTCGCTGAAACCGTTACCGTCGCTGCGGTCACCAGAGTCGACAAACAAAACGTCGGTGCCGGTGTTGTTGGCAATGGTCTTGAGGTGAGTGGAGAAACTCAGCAAGTCACCAAAGTCGGCGCCAAAGTCAGGCTCGAGGAGGTGGCCAGCAAACCAACCGTGGGTATCGGTAGTGTGGAAGATGTTAAGGTCACCCCAGCCAAGCTTGGAGTGCTTTTGGTTCTTGGGAGCCTTGCTGGAGGGCTGCTGCATGGTGCCAGGCTTGAAGTTGTCGAGCTCCTCAGAAAGAGACTCGTAGGCCTGGGAGTCGGACAAAAGGTCCATAACCTCATCAAAAAGATTGAGCGGAGCGGCACTGACTACAGCCAGTGTTGCGAGTCCGAGAAACTTCATTGCAAAAAAAGCAAGCGTAGGTCGTCCAGTGTTATATAAATATGCGCATGCATGCACATGCAGGGTTATGCACTTCCTAGATAGGCAAATAAAGCTTGGAAAATTTTTCCTCCAAGACTGAAGCAATTGTAGCAACTAGCCGAGCCGCAGCAGCGCTGGCTACACACTTGTAGCCAAAACGTGCTGGGATCTGCAGGAGGCGGCATCGCCGGCAATGACCGCAATTGAGTCAAAATTTTTTCAGAGGCCGCAAAACGGGCCAGGACGGCCGGGTTTGGGATCACGAAATTCTCGGCCAATCGACTCGCCTTTCCTCGGGCAATTGCGATAAGGATGCAGCGTTTGTCATGGCCGTTGGAGCTGCGGGTCAATATCAAAAGGCAGGTTTTCATTAGATTCTATAAATTACAATTCTCAGCGAGCGTCTAAAAGGTGTGCTAGTGTCTTAGCAGGCGTCCAGGTTCTTGAAGTACTCGCTCAGGAGCTCGCCCAGGGGAGAGTATGTGTAGAACCGGGGGCGAATCAGACGGTACTTGCGCATCTCCACGAGGGCCTTGACGACAAAGTGGGTCAGGAACTCCTCAAACACGAGGTCGACATCGTCGGTGCGCTGGTCAACGTGGCGCTCAGAGTGAATCACGTTGGGGATTGCGTGGTGCACCCAGGGCTTGTGCCTTGTGTCGTCGCCATCAATCCCAAAGTCGTCGTGGGTGACGTAGCCCGGGGTCAGAGTGGAGTTGTGGTACTGGTCAGGCTGGGCCTGGGTATCACGGCCGAGCGAGACTTGGTCGTAGCCGTTGAGGATAGACAAAATCTCGTCGGCAATATCGCGGGGAATCTCCTCAATAACCATCCACTTTTTGCTGTAGGGAGTTACAATGTAGTTTGTGTCTTTGGTAAAGTCTCCCTTTTCGAGATCAAACCTGATGGCGCCAGTGTTTAGCAGCACGTAGGCAGAGTGGCCGTTGCGGTGGCTGCTCTCAATCTTGGGCAAGATCTTGTCCTGGAGCAAGCTAAACAAGCTATCAGAGCCAGGGAAGGCGGCACGGTCGGTGTAGTACGTCTGGGGAACACACGCGAGCTTCTCGTCGAGACCAAGGTGTTTGCGGTAGCCAGCAATCTCGTGAGAGATGTGGCGACCCTCTTTGGTGTCAAAGTCAGTGGCGTTGCTGTGGGCCTTGAACGAGATTCTGTTAAAGTCAATATAAGAGCGGCTAAACTCAATGTGCGACTCCACAGTAACGTTGGGGTGCGGGTGCGAGCCATTGTGGTGAGGGGGAGGAGGGTGAGGGTGGGTACCATTGGGGTGAGGGTGGGATCCATTGTGGTGGGGAGGAGGAGGGTGAGGGTGGGTGCCGTTGGGGTGGTGAGGCCCGTGAGGGTCATGGGGGTGGTGAGGTCCGTGGGGGTCATGCTCGTGGTGGGGGTACTTGAGCGAGGCAAAGCCCAATGTCTCAAGGTAGCGACCACTCTGCAAGGCCCAGGCATTCTCATCATACAGCTTGGCATCACGAATGTGCGAGTGACCTCCAAACATGACAATGGGGATATCCTTGCTGTGCTTGCGGATAGCCGCAACCACCGCCTCAAACTCTGGGCTGTTGCGCACGGGAATGTGACCAGCAACCACAACGGCGTCGAGCTCGTCGAGCTTGTGCAGCAGCTTTTGGAACCATTCCTGCTTGATCTCCTTCTCAACGTGCACAACCTTGGAGTAGTGGTCGTCGTTCATGCCAAAGTCAAACACAAAGCCCAAACCGAGCAACTTTTTACCCTGCTCGGTCTCCCAAATACGGTACTTGTTGCCCATGGGGATCCAGTGGTGAGAGAGGATAGAGGCCTCATCCTGGTCTTGCACAGAGGCTGAGTGCTTCTTGACCTTCTTTGCAGACACATAGACATTGGAAGCGACATATGCGTCGCCGAGAGCCTTGAAGACCTCATTGTACTCGTGAACAGTGACCTTGCCGTCGTAAAGCTCGTGGTTTCCAACAGTCACAAGATCGTAATCCTGCTCGACAAAGAGCTTGCGCACATAGTGGCCCTTATCTTTGGTGGCGTCGCCCAATCCGTTGCCGTCGGTGCGGTCGCCCGAATCAACAAGCAAGAGATCCACTCCATAATCGGCGGCCTTTTGCTTCATGTGCTGGGAAAAGCTCACAAAGTCTCCCCAATCAGCGCCAAAGCTGGGCTCCAGCATGTGGCCGCTGAGCCATGCATGCGTATCAGTGGTGTGCAGAAAGTTGAGGTCTCCCCAGTGCAGCGGGCGCAGGTTCTCGTGGTGCTGAACCGAGCCCGCAGCCGATTGCTGCAGAGTAAATGGCGAATCGCTTGCGCCACGACCCTTGGGCGCGTACTTGAGCTGAGGAACAGACTCGATAGGAGAATCGACCTCGTAGCTCTGTTCAAATAGCTGAAATACATTAAATCCAAGCCCAGCAGCAGCCGCGCTGCCAAACATCATCAAACGCATTTGGAGTGGGTAGGGGAATGGAGGACTGCCATTGAGTAATATATATTGACTGAGAAGGGGTCATATGCATCGGCATATGCCATCGATACATTTACAATTTAATAGCCTTAAACTGTCCAATCTACGTCTATAAACCTCGCCGTGTCGTACCTCGCGGGGCGCACTCACATGCAGCAGGTAGGAGTACCCCGAGAAAAAAAAATTCGAGCTGCGGCAAGCGCAGGAATCAGGCTCAGGCGTATTTATAGTTGGGGCCAATTGACTGGCAAGCATAATCTCAGAGCCTTGGGTCGTATTTTTTCTTATCTCTGCAAAACAGCCCGAGCCGCATGCATGCCATTCCTGCTCGAGAAAAAGGGCGAAGTTGCCACCAAACGCCACCAACGTCTGACACGCGTGCGTGCGCGCGCGCCCGTTTTTGGGTTTTTGGGTTTGGGAGGGGATTTGGGTTATAGGGGTTAGGGCGCCTCAGTGTCGCCACATTTGCCGCCACCACTTCAGCACCCCCTTGTACCACCCCTCTCATTACACTCGTACTCATTGGACAAT
Organism: Wickerhamiella nectarea; assembly: GCA_022577815.1. Taxonomy (NCBI): domain Eukaryota; kingdom Fungi; phylum Ascomycota; class Dipodascomycetes; order Dipodascales; family Trichomonascaceae; genus Wickerhamiella; species Wickerhamiella nectarea. The sequence continues at coordinate 593,840 of JAKIRY010000002.1, forward strand.
GGCAGTAGTGTATCCATCTTTGGGCGGTAACCGCGAGATCCCTTCATTTCACACTCGCTCGACACTGAATGAATCAGTAAAGGGTGCCGCTGCCGGCGCTCTGTTTGGGCTCAACGTCGTTTTCGTGCGCAACAGTTTGAGTCTTTCACGCACCGTTACTGGCGGTCTCAGAGGCAATATGGGCGCCGTTGCTACTTATGCTCTCGTAGGTGCTTCATACACAGGCTTTTCCGCCATCAGCGCAAACCTGCGCGAGGAGGAGACCGCCGCAAACGCCTTTGCTGGTGGTGCGGCCGCTGGCGCTATTGTCGGCGCTTCGCTCAAACGCAGCGTTGCCAAGTCGGTTGGCGGTGCGCTGCTTCTCGGTTTTGCCGCCGCAACTTTTGACTGGGGCTTCAACCGTGGTAAACAGAGCCTCGAAGGTGGCTCCACAAAGCAGACCGTTTTGGACGAGGAGCACCCCAAGCAGGGCTTCTTTGAGCTTGTGCACCGCAGGCCGCTCAGCCAGACCGTGGAGCAGCTCGGTGACCTTGCCAAACAGTTTGTGAGATAAACAGCATAAAGCATAGCTAACTAAAGGAAACTAAATAAAAAGCAAAACAGCGTCATGCCAACACCGAGCATGGCGGCTCCGTTATCCAGCACATCTGTCACGGTTGCAGTGTATGTGGAGTAGAGCACGGTTGTTGAGGCCTGGCCGCCGGGGGTGGCAGTGACGGTGGTCAGGGCAGTGCTCCATAGCACAAGGGTACCATTCTCGCTCGATGCATGGGATATATAGCTACTAGAGGTCAAGGTGGTCGTTGCTGCGGTGGATGATGCCACTGTCTGGTCAACCACCGAGGTCGAGCTGAGGTTCACTGTTGTGCCAATCCGCACTGTTAGCCGCAGGTAGGTGGTGGATGAATTATCAGAAGCAATGTACACTTGAGAGGAGCCAGTGCTTGAGAAATCCGAGGATGCGGTGGAACCCGAGGATGCGGTGGAACTCGAGGATGCGGTGGAGCTCGAGGATGCGGTGGGGCCCGAGGATGCTGTGGAGCTTGGAGACGTTGTAGAGCTAGTACCAGAGCCAAACACGCTGGATGTCGCACTACTAGTAACACTGGACTCGAGCAACTCGCTGGGAAGCGTATAATCCGACGCCCACACCTGGGTTGCAGAAGAGCTAAACCAATCAAACGTGTCGTAGGACGATACGGCAGAAGTATCGTCGGCAAGAGCAGCCATCATAAAAGCAAAAAATAGACAGAGCATAGCATCTTTGGGCCAGCAACTCGGGGCTTTATACCCACCACATAAATGTTGTGCTTGTTGTACGCACACCCTCAATTATCATACCTATGCTCAATTAAATAGATTGTGCAGAATTCATGCAATTAACCAAAGCTACGCTGCCGTTGTAGGCTCAGATCCTCCTCATCATCCTCATCTTCATCATCCTCAAGTTCTTGGTATCCCAATTTTCTTCTCTCGAGTGATTCCCATTCTTCGTCGTCGTCCTCATCAGAGCTGCCAAAATGTGTCGCGCCCCCGAGCTGGTGACGCATATAGGTCGAGAACTGGTTGCCGTCGTCGAGATCGAGCGGCTTGTCGTCCTCAGGATCGTGATCATCCTGGTTGCTACTGTGGGCACCCTCTCCATCGTTGGCGTCGTCGTCGTCGTCATCATCATCGTCGTCGTCGTCATGGTCCTCCTCATCGCTCTCGGGCTTGTGGCCGCCGAGAATCGTATTGTACTGCTCGCGCAGCTTGAGGAGGGTGTGTCCCACATAAAACGTCCATTCATGACTGTCCAGCGCCGACGCAACCTTGGGAGAAATTGTCTGGGGCGGGAATACCGCAGCAAACTTGACCACCTCTTCAGAGATCAGAGTCAAGTGGCCCGCATAACCGAGACGCATCTTGGCGGCCTTTTCGTGGTCTTCGCTCTCGCGCTGACCGTCCACGATCCGCTGAGTGATATTGTCCTTTGTGAATAGATGAATTGCCAAAAACTTGTTGTAGCCCTCTTGCAGACTGCCGTTGAAGATTTGCTGGACAATATCAAACACAACATTGTGCAGAAAGTTGTTCCAGGGAAAGTCAAAGAGCATTGAGAAGATTGTGGATATGCACCCATTATCGTCGAGCGCCAGCTTGAGCTGGTCGCCAATCACTGGAGAGTCGCGAATCTCGGCCTCTTGCTTCTTGAGCAGCTCGAGCAGCTTATCGCCCGTGGGCTCCTCGTGGTGCTCCTCCTCTTCCTGCTGCTGCTCTTCAGACACAGACACCTCAGGCACGTCCTCGGCCTCGTCGATGTTTTCCAGGGGTTTGAGGGGAGGGGTGTTGTGGGGCAGGGGGACGGTGCCATGGTAAACCTTGAACCGCTCAGCATCCCGTTCAGCTACAACCTCTTCGGCCCTGGCCTTGTTTAGGAGCTCCATGTTGGAGCAGTGCAGGAGCTCGGCGTAGAGCTCGCAAATCCTGAACCGCTGAAACCCGAGGGGCTTGATTGTACCAAACGGCATCTCCATAGTAGCGCCACTGGGCTCTACGAGCAATTTTTGGAACTGGGGAATGGCCTTGGCAAACAGCTTTACCATTGTTCCAAGATAGATCGAGTCGCGCGAGCTGGGGGGATGTGACTCTAGGGTGGTATATAGAATGGGCACAAAGTCAAAGTCAGAGTTGTTTTTGCGAATTATCTCGATAATAATCCCCACTGCGATACCGAGGCCAGTGCCACCTTGGAGCATGATTTCAATGAGGCGGGAAATCACCTTCTCGCTCACCAGCTGTCTGCTCAGCTCGTTGGGGCCAATTGAGCAGTTTTCGCTCTTGTTGCCGCCAGAAATTGTTACAAAGGCCTTAAGGAAATCGCCCACAGCCATTTGCTCGGCATGAGAGGTGGAAGGGCTGAGCTTTTCAACCATCGAGATGATGAGCCCTTGATCATACAACATCTCAATGATGTTGGTGGGTGCGTCGGCAATGTCTGTAGCGATAATTTTCAGCAAGAGATCGACGAGCGGCGGATTGTCAATGTGGCCCAAGAACAGCTCGGCGAGATCATCCAGCTTGCGCACGTACTCGAGAGCCTGCTCGGTGCGCTTTTCCAAAACATTCTCCATGATTTTTGTGAAATAGGTGAGCCTTATTTGGTCGCTAGCGGGGTCCTTGAGAATGCCCCACAAGAGATCCATCGCTTCTGTGCTGCTCAGGAGGCTGTCCATTAGGCACCAAACGTCCACGCTGAGAATCTCTGTGGCTAGCCTTGGTAGGTCAGGCTTCTCTGTATCGTCCTCAGTCTCTTCTTGGCTGCTGCTGCTGTTGGGGCTTCCAGGCGGCGAAGGCACGGGGCTGGGGCTCTTCTTGGTAGCCTCAGGGGGGATATTGCCTGTGACAATCTCTGCTAGGGACAAAATCACCTCCGGCTGCCTCAGGTAGTCAATCAACTTGGTGTTGGGCGCAAGGACCTCGTTGAGCAAATCCTCCGCTTCAAGCACATCACGCAAAGTGTGATCCTCCCGGTCAAGGATCCGCTCTACCGCACTGACGGTGTGGAATCCGCCAATCGACCAAAATGTCATGCGTGTGAGTAGGGCTCTCTGATTATCTCAGCTGGACCTGGACCATAAAGTCCCATGCATGCGCGGGCACCAGGCCAGTTGGCTTGGAATTGCTCTGATTGGCAAAGTTTTGACTCGGGGTTAGTTTTTAAGATTGTGCAGCCCAAACAATCAAAATCGCTGGCAACTCGTGCCGCGCCCACTTTTTTTACTTTTTATAGTACACTGGTGAGCACCGAGGCCAAAGCCCAATCCCAGGCTTACCGTTCATAGACACATTTACCACAATGACACTAGTTCCAAACGAAACAGTTACATTCTACTCTGGAAATCCCCTGGATAGACTGGGGTATTTGCGAGACGACAAGGAATTGCTCAAAGGAGCACTCGAGTCTCCCTCGGCTCGGTTCCTACTGTTGGACAATCTCGACCCATTGCTAGCCGAGGACAAATTTGCATATTGGAGCTACGAGCAAATCAAGCCCCACCTCGACTCTGTTCACCCGCTTCTCCTGGGCGTAGACCTCAACGACTCGGGCTTCACCCACCCTCGGGTTTCGGGACGCCCCTATTGGGCAATTGATGCCACCAAACTGGACGTGGACAAAGCTGGCAAGCAAAATGTCCGCATGAAGAAAATCACCCGCTTTGAGGGCGCCATCTACGCCCAAGCTCGACACATGCTGGACTGGCAGGCGAGGAACCGGTTCTGCGCGAGCTGTGGCGGCAAGACCCACCCAGAGCATGCTGGGTACCAGCTCAAGTGCGACAATGCCGACTGCGACACCAAAAAGGCGGTCAACAACATCACCTTTCCGCGCACGGATGCCAGTATCATTGTGGCAGTGTTGGACTACAAGGGCCAGAACGTGCTTATCGGGCGTGGAAAACGCTTTCCCCCCAACATGTACAGCTGTCTTGCGGGGTTTTTGGAGCCCGGTGAGTCTATCGAGGACTGCGTTCGCCGCGAAGTGTGGGAGGAGGCTGGCGTCAAAGTGGGCCCCGTCCAGATCCATTCGTCCCAGCCGTGGCCATACCCGGCAAACATTATGCTTGGCTGTATTGCTCAAGTGGCTGACCCGAGCGAGGCGTCCCACAAGATCTTTCTTGGAAACGACCCCGAGTTGGCCGATGCTCAGTGGGTGCCCCTGCAGCGTCTACAAAAATTGTGCGCGTTTGAGGATGATGGCGGCGATATTTTTGTGCCGCCAAGAATGTCCATTGCCTGGGTACTTTTAGATCACGTCGCTAAAGGCAGCACTGTGCACCTCTAGAGTATGCATGTGCGCAGCCCGGCAATAAACTGTCTTATTTCTGTTTTTGATCTCGAGAAAAGTCCTATAGCTAAATGTCTATCGTTTAATAATTTCTACTTTTGCTCGCTTTGAGCCTAAACCATTTACCCCACACTCCAGACTGGCTTACCCACCTCGGCACCCAAAATGCTCAAAGCAGTTCCAGGCATTTCCTCAGACGAGGTACGAGTAAAGTCGGCAGAATCCGAATATGTTGCGCTATCCAGCTCAGGAAACCATGTACCCTCCTTACCGTGGACTATTTTTCGGGCAATTGGGGACACAAGCATCCCGCAGGGCGAGTATCACGTTGGCTCGAAATACTCGGATATTCCAGTAGAGGCGCGGCCTATTGAGCCGCTCAAAATTAAGCAGGTGGTTCTCACTGCCCCAAAACATGTGTATGAGGCTCTCAAAACGCGAGACGTGCTGCAGAGACTACAAGGGCTTATACGGGCGGGTTCCTACGTAGAGTCGCTCCAGTGCCGCATCAAGGCGTGCGAGCCAGTGGACCAGGGTATTGTTGATGACCAGACCGGCGTCACTGTGCTGTGCGAAGGGCCCTCAGAGTCGGCCCCCAAGGACCTTGAAATATCGGCATTCCTCGGGGAAACAGAGACTTTGAATAAAACAGTACGGCTATTGGAGATGCCAATACCTGCTTCAAGCATTCATCCGTCCCCGCTGCCCGCTGAGGACCTTGAAAACGCAGTATACATGCGCATTGATCAGGTGGCCCGGCTCGGTGTGTTTTCGGGAGACTTGATCACCATCAAGACCGATGAGAGTAGTCGTGTCGTAAGGCTTTATGCATACCCCGAGCCCAACACCATTGACGAAGAAGTCTATCTACCGCCCATGCTGTGGTACAACTTGGGTAGTCCTAACCAGCTTCAAGTGCTGCCGTCAAGCACCCTTCTTCCTCTTGCCAAGGATGTCACTGTTTCGCGTATTGCGTCTGCAATTTCGACCGACCGCACCTACCAACAGGCCTTTCTCAGCGGGCTCAGATCGTACTTTGAGCAGTGCCACCGGGTGGTGCAAAATGACGACATCATCTGCGTCCCAATTGATACAATTTTGGCCTCGACGCTGCAAGACGAAGAGCTCAGTCTCAAGGGGACCCCTGACGCCCTGGTGTGGTTCAAGGTTAGTGGGCTCGAGGGCGATTCCCAGTTTATCATCAACTCGAGCCAAACACGAATGGTGCAGTCCGGCTATGCGCAGGAAATCTGCCCAACTATAAAAAGAGAGTACTATGGCCTCAAGCCATTGCCTCAGCTGGATGGAGTGGGCAACTTTGCCTATGCTGCCAAGGTACGCAAGCTGCTCAAGGCCGGCCTTGCAAGCAGTGCGCTTGTTACAACACTGTTAATGACTAGCTCGAAACGAGGCGCTGGTAAATATACTGCTTTACGGGTGGCCGCTGCTGAGCTGGGGATTCATGAGTTTGTGATTGATTGCTTTGAGATTATTGGAGACTCTGACGTCAAAACAATCGGCACCTTGAAGGCAAAGCTTGAGCGTGCCAGCTCTATTGAGTCATGTTTGGTGATTCTCAAACACATTGATGCCATTGCCAAAAAGAATGAGCAGGACGGTAAAGACCCCAACATTGTGGCTAGTATCGCGGATTTGCTGCTCGGGTTCAAGGGCGGGATTTTGGCTGCGACCACTAGCGATGCAGACAAGCTTGCAGATAGCGTTCGCAACAAGTTCAAGTTTGAGGTGGAGGTAACTGTGCCGACTGAGTCTGAGCGCCGCCTTATTCTCGAGCACTTGACCCAGGAGCTACCCAGCGTCGCGCTTATTGCAGATAAGGCATTGAGCGGGTATGCGCTGCGAGGCGACATATCGCTGGATGCGCTCGCCATGCAGAGCGCCGGCCTCACACCGCCCGATCTAAAGAGCATTGTTCGGGTTGCACGTTCACAGGCTCAAACAAATGACACCAGCTTGATTATCAGCCAGCGGGGCACGGTGAAAATCACCGCCAAGGATATCGAGGCCGCCGTCTCATCTGCGCGGTCCAAGTACAGCGACTCAATTGGGGCGCCTAAAATCCCCAATGTTGGGTGGAAGGATGTTGGTGGGCTGGACACTGTCAAGGGCGAGATCATGGACACGATCGAGATGCCCCTAAAGTACCCACACCTGTTTGCCTCTGGCGTCAAGAAGCGCAGCGGTATTTTGTTTTATGGCCCGCCGGGCACGGGCAAGACATTGATGGCTAAAGCCATCGCCACGTCCTTTTCGCTCAACTTTTTTAGCGTCAAGGGCCCCGAGCTTCTCAACATGTATATTGGCGAGAGTGAGGCCAATGTGCGGCGCGTGTTCCAAAAGGCCCGCGACGCCAAGCCGTGCGTGGTATTTTTTGACGAGCTGGACTCGGTCGCCCCAAAGCGCGGCAACCAGGGCGACTCGGGCGGCGTGATGGACCGGATTGTGTCGCAGCTGCTGGCAGAGCTGGACGGCATGAGCGAGGGCGCAGACGGAGTGTTTGTGATTGGTGCCACCAACCGCCCCGATTTGCTTGACGAGGCTCTTTTGCGCCCTGGCCGCTTTGACAAGCTGCTCTACCTTGGAGTGTCGGACACCCACGAGAAGCAGCGCACGATTCTGGAGGCCCTGACGCGCAAGTTTGACCTGCACCCATCAGTTGATCTTGCAGCGGTGGCGGCTCAGTGCCCATTCACGTTCACCGGCGCCGACTTTTACGCCATGTCCTCGGACGCCATGCTCAATGCCATGACCAGGACTGCTGGCGAGGTTGACGAAAAGATCAAGCAGTACAACAAGGACAGAGAGGCCCCAATTGCCATTCGCTCGTGGTTTGAGCACGTGGCGACCGAGCAAGACACCCATGTGCTTGTGCAGGCGGCCGACTTTGCCAAAGCTCAGGCCGAGCTCGTGCCCAGCGTGAGCGCCGACGAGCTTGCGCACTACCAGAAAATCAGAGACTCGTTTGAGGGTCCCAAAAATGCAGAGCGCTGAGCACGCGTATATAACTTATTTCTAGTCTAGTCTAAACCTGGTTAGGCGCTTATGGAAGAGAAGGACTTTGGCGGAATCCCCATTGTCGTACTCGAGAGTCTGCGGATCCGGCTTTCCCAGCTTGTGCATTCTCTCACCAACCTCAGCGGGCGGGTGTCTGCTGCGGAATTGGGGTCCTGGCCGGCGCTCCAGCAGCAGTTTGATGTGGTGATTCTGCAGCTCAACTCGCTCGCCTCGACGCTGCAGTCGTTTTCCCCAGCCCTGCAGCGCTGCGTGGCGTATCCCATGCCCAACTTTCCTGTCCAGTCGAGCGGCTGGCTCCTCACAACCCTCCTGCGCAAAAAGACGCTGCCCGAGGTCGACGACTGGATCTCCAGGGGAATCGAGCACACCATCCAAGACGTGGACCGCGACGACGAGTTTTGCGAGTGGGCCCTGCAGCACACCTACGAAGAGTCCACCCTGAGCGTTGACCGCAGGCCGGTGCCCACCAAACCAGCCCCCAGCGGCTGGAGCGTCGACAAGGTGATTGGGGCCCTGAACGGGCAAGCCGTCTCGCAATAAATAAGTTAATACTAGATAAAAACACCTCAAGCACGCATGTTTCTGACCTTTTTGTAGTGGCCTCTTCCGCCGCTCTTTTTCTTGCCCTGGATCTTGTCGTATCTGGACTTGAAGTAGTCGGGGCGGGACGCCAGCAATTCCTGGGCGAGGGTCTGCTTGCGGTCCTTGCGGTACGCGCGGGTGTAGAACTCGGTCGCGTCTGCCTGCAGCGTTCCCATTGCAAAGTATTTGCTGCGCTCGTCGGCCGCCTTGTAGAACCGCTTGGGGTCAAACGCGTGCCTCATCTGGAGCAGCGACAGGTCGCGTTTGAGCTCTGGCGTCATTTCGGGTCGGCCAAGGCCAAACCATTGCTCGCCGGCGTTATCGTCCTTGAGCTTTTTGGTGTGGCCAAGGGTCTTGAGAGCCGGGGCGGTCGATTTCACCACGCGGGCTGGCTTGAACTCGGCCTTGAGCTTGGGAATTGCCCTCACCTGCTCAATGATAGACGGCTCCTCTGCGGGTTTGCCCTGTAAGGATTGCTCGGCGCTCTGCAGCAGTTTTTCAATTTCAGCGTCGTCCATGATTAACATTTTTTTCAGGGTTGGGAAAGTGGCTCTCTCTCACTCTGGGGTGTAAAGTAGTCAAGCCCCCCTCATATTACCGCCAGGAGCCTGGAGGGGGTGCTAACCCAGTTGGAGGGGGTGTTGCGGGTGTTACCACCAGGACAAGCTCTCGAGCCTACTCGAGCAAAACAGCCGGTCGCAGCATCTGGTGGCCCAGCCCAGCGCACATGGTCCCTCAGCCGGCCAAATTTAGCTGAAACCAATCTAGCTGCACGTCAAGCTCCTTGTGTCGAGCGCCAAGAAACGCTGCCAGCCAATGCAGCACCCCAAACAAGGACCCATACAAACCGCAACAGGGGGCTACAAAAATCTGCAGCGCAGGGAATTACTCAAATATGTGCACTGCTGCGGAATTGTGCCCACTCAGGAGCTCATCTTTGAGAAAACAGATTAGTGTACAGGGTAACATCTGAAACGTGACGCTTGCATATGCCCCATGCAAGCTTATAGTAACCTTGCATATTGCAGATTGGCAGAGAAACGCCGATCTGGTGCAGCTCAGCGCAGACAAGGGCCTTGCCAATATCAAAGAAAACGACCATCGGACAGGGGAATGAATATAATCTACAGCATTTAAGCATTAATAAAAATTAGTTTTTGATGCGGGGGGAATTAGTAGAGTTTCACCCGGGTGCTCACGACCTCACCAGCAGCGTTGGACACCAAGCAGCGGTGAGTAGATGTGGGAGTGCTGCTGATGGTGCTGGGAGTAGAGCTGGAAGCAGTGCTGCTAGCAGAGCTGATGGTGCTAGGGGTGGAGCTGGACTCGCTGGAGGAGCTAGGGGTGGCGCTAGAAGAGCTAGAGCTGGGGGTAGCGCTAGAAGCAGTGCTAGAAGCAGAGCTGGAAGAGCTGGGGGTAGCGCTGGAGGAGCTAGAGCTGGGGGTAGCGCTAGAAGCAGTGCTGGAAGCAGAGCTGGAGGAAGAGCTGGGGGTGGTGCTGGACTCGCTGCTAGAAGAGCTGGGGATAGCACTAGAAGAGCTGGAAGAGCTGGGGGTAGCACTCGATTCACTGCTGGAAGAGCTGCTGGAAGAAGAGCTAGAGTCAGTGCTGGAAGCAGAGCTGGAGCTAGCGCTGGAGGTGGGAGTGGCAGTGCTGGAAGAGGCAGTCGAGGAAGGGGTGGCAGAGCTGTCGGTGCTGCTCGAGCTCACAGTGGTAGTGCACTCAATGTAGTTGGCCCAGGGACCAAAGCTGGTGGAGTAGCTCACATTGCTCATGTAGCTAGAGAAAGCGCTGCGCTCAGCCTCGGCGTAAGGAATGATGGAACGGCTCCAGTAGGTGCAGTCCTGGCAAGAAGTGGCCACCTTGGACATGACACTCCAGACACCAACCGCACCAGTATAAGCAACACCGACCTGCGATGCAACAGAGGAAACGTCACCGGCGGCGGCCTTGTACTCGTAAAGGGTAGACAAAACATAGCGCAGCTCATCGACCCACTGGTCGACATCCTGCTGGAAAACCTGCTGGAAAGAGATAACGTTCTGGGTAATGTAGCTGGCAGCGTTGCTGTAGGCGGTGTACCAGGAGTTGACGAGGTCGGTTCCACCGTTTGAAGTGCCAGAGTAGCTGGACAGTGAGCTGGTCACGTTGGCACCGGCAGAGCGGGCCACCTCAACGTATGAAAGAGCCTGGTACATGTAGACCTGCTGGTAAGCGTTTTGAGAGACGGAGCACTGCTCGGTACAGACATCGCAAGTAGAGGATCCACTAGCCGCGGCAATGGCCACAGACAAGACCGAAGATAACACTGCAAGGCGAATAAACATTTGTGTGGAGTCCAAAAACTTGAGTGAGGTACCTCAATCAGGGCACGCGCCCACGTCTATATACTAGTGTTACATTGTGCAAAAAAGCACTCTGCTTAAGCGAATATGCATGCACGATGCATGTGTTACGCCGACTCGTCTGCATGCTGCCTCGAGCAGTGTTACTTTGCGGTCTGCGATTCACGCTTCTAAAGCACAGTATGAGTAGAACTGGGCACAGAGCCTGGGAGAATAACGGTAGCAAACAACTTTTCGCCCCATTTTTGCGGGATTAACTCGAGATAGTAGGGTCCAAGTGCCAGGGTTAGGGCGATGTAATCGCTTACAAGACAAGGACGACTATCCTTGTTACGGGGTAGAAGGACAAGGCCAGGCTATGGGTCAGGCGTAGTGCCGACTGAAGGCGCTTACCGCATGCTCAAAACAAACATTGCGCGTACTCAATCCAGATCTTTAGAATCTACATCACTTTACCTCGTTAATGACGCTTGAGCATCATGCATGCATATATGCATGCATGTAGCGTGCTACTGCTTTAGTAATTCAAGTTTCAATACCAAAGTAACTGTAACCGCATGCTCCTTGCTTACAGACTCAATTGAGCAATAAACAACGGGACACAAGGCCAATTTTATCAGTGTTTATTAACGAGTTCTGTAAGCTTTGCGTAGTCTGCATGCGTTGACAGGTTTCCATTTTTTTATTTATTTCGCGCAAATGCAGCAGCCCTTGGGCAGGACTAGTAGTTGACGGGATGTTTCAGAATCTAAACAAGGGCTAAAGGAGGCTATAGCAACTAATAATACATATAATCTATTTTAATAAATGCTAGCAGCTAAGCGAATATGGTTTTAGCCTGGTCAGCACCACAATAAAGCACTGGCCTGCATGCATGCTGCATGGTATATTAGCAGACGGCACGAGGGCTCATTTTCCTCTGATTAATAGGCATCAATTCGAGAAAATTAGGGGATTGCTATCAAAACATAAATAGTTTAATCTGAATCCAATTCAAGCTCGGGAATGACCATATCGTCGTCGTCGTCGTCCTCTTGGTCGGCCTCTACTACTGACGGTGCCTGCACAGCTGGCATGTGCTGATTGTCGTCTGCGACCTTTTGACGTTTTTCCGGCCGCTCTCCCAAGGGTGCTTCGGCCTCGTCCTCGCGTTTTGCTTGGGGGACAGCGTCTAGCTCAATATCTGGTAGCACAGGCTCGGATACCTCGGTTGGGACAGGCTGCTCAGTAGGAGCGATGCGAGTGATCTGAACCCGCGCAGGCCCTAAATCTTCCTCCGGCTCCAGGGTAGGCTGCATCTGTGCCGTGCCGGCGGTGGCGCCAATCGCTAGGGGTGGGAATCTGGGGTGTACCAGTGTCTCATAGCCCAGGAGCTGATTTCCATTGTTGAGGCTGATTGGCAAAAGGCTAAACCGACCGGGGTAAAGGGTGGCCACTCTCAGCTGATCGCCTCCCGCCCGAAGCGCGGCTGCATCTATTTTTGACCGAAATGATGCTGGGATTGTTTCAGATGCAAGGATCGTCGATGCAGCTAAATGAGCAAGTAGCAGCTCCAGATCGCGGGCATCAACAGCGCTGGGGTTTGTGACAGTCTTGTATGCTTTGTTGAATAGAGACTCGACTGTTTTGTTGTACTTTTGGGGCAGCGTCTTGACCTCATTCAGCAGCATTGTAACCACCTCAAGGGCAGGCTCAAGGCAGCTGCTATAATTGCTGGCCTCACAGCACAGATGAAGAATATCGTCAAAATGCAAAAGGTACACTCTGCCAAGCGTGTCGCTTGTACGCGCCATGAACTTTAGGGCAGCATGCGCGCTCTCGGGGGATGTCTTGAGCGATGAGTCTAGTGCCGCAATGAGCCTCTGAGTTGGTAGCTTGGCGCCTTGAGGGCGACACAGGATGTATTTTTCAGCAGCAGCCCAAACTCTGTGGGAGGCAATGGGTGGCTGTGGGAGTGCCTTGAGGGCGGCAGGCAAGGACGCGCAGTCGCTCAAAATGGCAATGAGCTGTTCTCTCCACGCAGCAGCGGGTGCCTTTTCGGCCAGGGTGAGGGCGGCCAAGAGTTGCAGCAGGTCCTGCCAGCAAGAAGACCACATAATAGAGTGCAATTGAGCAGTAATTTTAGGAATGTAGCTGCGCAGCGATCCAGGGTTTCTGTTTAGCAGGAATCGCAACGCCCGAGAAGCGGGTACTGGTGCAGATGGCAGAATGGCCACCAACCGTTTGACGAAATCGCCGATTTTGGCCGAGGAGCCCAGGTCACGGAGGTCTGCTCGTGAGTAGAGAATGCAGAGAGCCTTGATTGCACCTGCCCAGCACTCATTGTCGGGGAGATCAAGCATGTGTAAAAGAATGGGGCACCACGAGGCAGCGTTGGATTTGACAATTTCTTGGTCCTCGAGCAACGTGGCCACCAGCCAGGTACCAAATGCACGCTGGGCACCCTTTGATTTCAGCAGCGTCGATACCTTGACGGTCAATTTGTGCTTTTGGGACGCAGAGAGGGCTGCCAGCGCTGGCTCGTTAAACAAAGAGGCACAGTGTTGACCGCTGGAATAGATAAAAGTAGCGTCGGGACTATCTAGCAGCTTGATGTAGTCCATAATGTTTTACTTTTTCGTTTACCCTTGACCACGGGTTGTTAGTTTTTTTGTAGTGAAATTTCTGTGACGTAATATATTATTACTATTTTTTTTTTGCGATTATTTATTTTCTTTTGGGCAGGCAGGCAGGCAGGCAGGCAGATAGCCGCGTGCCGCATCCTATCGTGGCAAAAAGTGGCGAGCGCCACGCCCCGGCTAGTTCCGCTTAGTCAAGTGGCTAAAGCCAATCAACAATCGGGGAAAGGCATTGACTAACCATTTTGTGGGCGCTTCCCCGGCTTAAGTTTTATCCATCCCACACATGTTTGGTCGTCAGTTGCAAAAGCAGGTTTTCGGTCTCGCGCGCGCTACCCACGCTACTCGCGCCTATAGTGCTGCTGCCGCCGCTTCCGAGGAGTCTCGCGTCAAAACCTTTAGCGTCTACCGCTGGAACCCCGACACCCCCGACGTGAAGCCAACCCTTCAGAACTACGACGTCGATCTAAATGCATGCGGTCCCATGGTATTGGACGCCATTCTCAAGATTAAAAACGAGATGGACCCCACCCTCACCTTTCGCCGCTCGTGCCGCGAGGGTATTTGCGGGTCTTGCGCAATGAACATCAACGGTGTAAACACCTTGGCGTGCCTGTGCAAGATTGACCAAGACACTTCCAAAGACCTCAAGATTTACCCCCTGCCCCACATGTACATTGTGCGTGACCTTGTTCCCGACCTGACTTTGTTTTACAAGCAGTACAAGTCGATCGAGCCCTACCTCCAGAGAGACAGCGTGCCCGAGGACGGCCGCGAGAACCTGCAGTCGATCGACGACCGCGACAAGCTCGACGGTCTCTACGAATGCATCCTGTGCGCGTGCTGCAGCACTTCGTGCCCCTCTTATTGGTGGAACCAGCAAGAGTACCTTGGCCCCGCCGTTCTCATGCAGGCCTTCCGCTGGATGATTGACTCGAGAGACCAGGCCGGCGACAAGCGCCGCGCCCAGCTCCAAAACTCCATGTCGCTTTACCGCTGCCACACAATTATGAATTGCTCGCGGACCTGCCCCAAGGGTCTCAACCCTGGCCAGGCCATTGCCAAGATCAAAAAGAGCATGGCTTGGGCTTAATTTATATATTCATACGCTACTATATGAACACGTGCACAAAGCTGGATAAGGGGCGATCGAGCGGTCGATAGGGTCTGACTCATGACTACCCGTTATCGCGTCGAGTACGCCCTTAAATCGCACCGCCGAGACGAGTTCATTGAGTGGATCAAAGGCCTCACCGCCGGTCCGTTTGTGCTTCACGCTGGATCGGGCAACCACTTTTTGGCTGGGGACGCCGAGCGGTTCCAGATGGAGGCCTGCAGAAAGTACGCTGAAATTTTCCACGACGTCGAGAAGCTCGTGTATGGGCAGATGCTAGCACAAGAAGCTCTGCAGCCTGAGTTGGGCCGGCTCAGGCAGCTTGTCCCCACCACTGGCATTTTTTTCACCCCTCTACCGCTCGAGCGTGCCTTTTACGTTCAAGATAACAAGAGGGCGATCTCAAAACGGAGAATGGTGGCCCCGTCGTTCAACGATGTGCGTTTGATCCTCAACACTGCCCAGGCAATGGCCCTCGCAGCCCCCAGCAGCCGTGTCCAACTCGTCACCTTTGATGGTGATGTTACCCTCTACGACGACGGCCACAATCTGGTCGAGGGGGATGTGATTATCTCAAGGCTTGTGAGCCTCATTGCTCAGGGAATCTATGTGGGAATCGTTACTGCCGCTGGCTACCCCGAAAAAACCGGCAAGCTTTACCACACCCGTCTTGGCGCCCTGTTTGAGGCCATCATCAAGGCAGACATTCCAGAGGAGTACAAGTCCAATCTGCTCATCATGGGCGGTGAGTGCAACTACCTGTTCCGCCTCAACCCCCAGGGCACTCTCGACTACATTGAAAAGGAGCTGTGGGCGGTGCCAGACCTGATGGCCTGGTCAGACAATGACAGCGAGCTTTTGCTGGACGAGGCACAAAAGACCCTGCACAAGCTGCAGAGCCAGCTCGCACTCACGGGGTCCACTCGCGTCTACCGCAAAGAGCGCGCCGTGGGCATCATTCCTCTCGAGGGCAAATCCATCCCGCGCGAGTCGCTCGAGGAGATTGTGCTCAACTGCCAGCACGTGCTCGCCTCGCTTCCTGTTTCCCAGCGGGTCTACTTTTGCGCATTCAACGGAGGCTCTGACGTCTGGGTGGACATTGGCGATAAGCGGTACGGTGTCCTGAGCCTGCAGAATTTCCTGGGCTCTGTGCCCCCCAGCCGCACCCTGCACGTGGGCGACCAGTTTGCCAGCATCGGCGCAAACGACTTCAAGGCGCGGCTCGCAGGATGCACCTCGTGGATTGCCAACCCCACCGAGACGGTGGAGTTTTTGGACGAGCTCAGCACCTACCTCAAGGAGCAGTGATGGCCAGCGCCCAAAACCCAAAAAAGGTTAGAAAATTAAATACATAGAGACGTCAACCGTCAAAACCCTAACTGCGCATAAATCTCCCACTGGTCGTCGACCTCTGTGTCGGCCGGTGCCTGGCGGGGCTCTTGTTCGTCGAGGTCTTCAGGGCGCAGATCATTGTTGTTGGCCAGGATTATGTCGTCGTCAGAGTCGTCAGAGTCTAGGGAAAACACCTTGGCCGGCCGGGCAGGCTCCCGCGGCTCTACTCGAGTGCGCGTCGCGGGCTCGGACTCCAGCTCGAGCTCAGGTATGTCGTTGGCCAGAATGTCGTTCCCGTCGGGGCGTACAGCTGTATCCTCAAAGCTGATGCTGCCGTACTTTTCTTGGTCCATCACCTCTTTGCGCCAGGCCCTAATTTCGGGAGTGTTGCCAGCCTTTGCAATGAGCTCGAGCAGGTCGCGCTGGTTGGACTTTGGCCATAGCCTGTGGCTCCAAATCTCGTAAATGCCCAGCACCTTGCCGAGATCCTTACGCGTGTGGCCCTTGAGCTTGGTTGCCATCAATTTTGTGCGGAGCTTGGGCAGGCCCTGGGGAGATATCAGGCGCCCGGCGTCAAATATAGGCGCTCTTGGCCGACTGACCTTGGCGGGCTGCTCATTCTCATCATTTATCTGGTCGAGCTGGAGCGGTAGAACCGAGTCCATGCTTGTAAACGAGAGACGCGTCGTCTCGCCGCCACATGTATTTTTAATTTACGCAGTGGCGGCGCGCCTCTTTCCCCCTGCATCCCAAGGCTGCAAAATTTATTACCTAACCCGCATAAAGCCCCGATAAGATCCGTTGCACCCACCCCCACCTCATCACAACATGATTCTATCGATGCTTGGATCAATCATCTCAATTGGTTTCCCCACAATTGCTACATACAAGGCGCTCAAGGCAAACGACATTGCCCTGATGCGGCCGTGGCTCATGTATTGGTCAGTGTACTCTTTGGGCACTTTTGTGGAGTCAGTGCTTGGTTCGGTGATCAGGTACATTCCCTTTTACAACTTTTTGCGGCTGGGCGGGCTCGTGTGGCTCGTCACTGCCGGCGGGGTGCAGATCTGGACCTCACACGTAGAGCCGTACATCTCTGGGCACGAGTCTGAGATTGACAATGCCACAAAGAATGTGTACAAGCGATTTCAGGGCCAGGCTGACGATAACGCCGCCCCCAACGATACCCTCTTTTCCCAGTTCCGCCTGCCCATCTCCCCAGACTCTGTGGTGAGCGCCCTCGCCAGCAGCTGGAAGGCGCCCAAAACCAGCGAGCAGGCCCAGCAGCAGCGCAGCCTGCTCGAGTCAATGATCCACTCTCTGGACGCCAAGTCAAGCAGCGAGGAGGAGTTTGTTGCGGTGGAGCAGCCGACGCAGCCCGCTCCGCGCAGAGGTTGGCTCTGGTAGCTATTTATCTTCAACTATAAACATCAATCATAAATCGTATCTAAGGCATGGGCCGGCCCCCCTGCACGCGGTTGCGCTGCGGCTGGGAGGCGACTTGAGCAATTGCGTACGGGTCGGTTCTACGCTGAGCTTGGGGCGCCGCCTGGGCCAGTGGCTGGGCCATTGGCTGGCCCACTGGGCGGATCATTGGCGGCGCCGTTCTAACGTCTTTGTGCACAGGGCGCCCTTGCGTTTGTGGGGGGCGCTGGCCGTAGGGGTTGGACTGCGGCTGCCCGTAACCCTGGCCGTAGGGCTGCCCCTGGGGCTGCCCCTGAGCCTGGGCCAAAGGTTGGCCGGGGTATCCTTGGGGTGGCCGATTTTGAACAGGCTGCCCCTGGTGTCCCTGGTACCCCTGAGGGTGACCTTGGGGGTGACCTTGAGAATATCCCTGCCCAGAGGGGTTGCGCGTCTGAGGTTGTGCCTGAGGTTGCGCCTGGGGGTGCGCCTGGGGCTGGGCTTGACGCATTGAACCCTGAGAGTTTTGCGCAAGCTGGCCGTTCGAGTAGGTAGGCTGCGCGCTGTA
Source organism: Wickerhamiella nectarea (assembly GCA_022577815.1). Taxonomy (NCBI): domain Eukaryota; kingdom Fungi; phylum Ascomycota; class Dipodascomycetes; order Dipodascales; family Trichomonascaceae; genus Wickerhamiella; species Wickerhamiella nectarea. The sequence goes on from JAKIRY010000002.1 coordinate 611,664, forward strand.
TGGGTTGCGCGCGGCCTGGCCGTATGGCGACTGCCCTAGGCTATGCTGGGGCTGCCCTTGAGGCGGCCTTTGGGTTTGACCCTGAGGCTGACTCTGGATCTGGCCCTGAGGCGGCCTTTGAGCTTGACCCTGGAGCTGGCCCTGGGGCTGACCCAGCGGCTGTCCCTGGTATCCAGCAGGCTGAGGGCCCCGCTTGGGCCCACCCTGGGTGAATGTGGACTGAGCGCCCGCTGATGCGCCCGCTGAGGTTCCAGGCTGAGGACGCGGCCCACTGGGCTTTTGCGGCGTCTCGCCAATTCCGTTCGCCAGATATGTCCGCATGTACTCAGAGTACTCTGCGTAGCTATAGTGCCCAGGCTTGGTCTCCACCGGGCCGGGCGCGCCCTGCTCGTGAGGAGTATACGCAGAGCTACTCTCAGAACCAGGCGTGAACAGCTCCTGCGATGGCAAGTTGGAGGGCACTTTGGTGTCAACTTGGACCTGGGGGCGCAGCGGCGACGATCTCGCCGGCGAATTGCGCATCTCAACCCTGAACCCGCCAGACCCATTCGAGCCATTGCTGTGGACGGGCGGCGTGTAGGGTGCGCTCAGCAAATCATTGCGGTCCTCGCCCTCGCTCATGCTGCGCTCGTGGTTCACCACCATTGGGCTGCGGGGCGGCACAAATGTGTCCATCGCCCGAGGCTGAGAAATGGCCCTGGCATTGCGGCCCTCCACTTGCAGGTTGTTCATGTTGGGCAGATCCAGATTGTGGGACGCATCGGTACCAGCACTTGTGCTCGCACCGGGCGCCTTGGGCGCTTCGCGCTTGGCTACAAACACCTCCTTTTCAGATTTTGTTGAGCCAGAGGTGGTTGATGTGTCCTTGTGAGACCTGGCTAGCTCGTGAATGTTGCCAAGACCAGTGTAACCCGACTGAAGCTTGCGAGCAAGCATTTCCTTGATCTTTTGCATCCAGTCCTGAGGCGCCCACGCTTGAGACTCTGGCAGCGCAGTGAGCATGCCAACGTCAACCACATCTAGGTAGTAGGCCTTGGGCAATGTGGGCATCGCAAATAGCAGACTGCGAATATCCCTCTTGTCGGCATTGAGGCGTTTGGGTCTTCCATAGAGCTCAAATACATCCAAAAACGGAATAATAAATCTGATCAGCGTCTCGCTGCCCTTTATACCAGGATGCTGCTCGGGCATCAGGAAAATCTGCGACTCCCTAGCCTCGGCTTCTTTATTGAACTTTACCATTCCATGGCACTTGATCAAATTGCTCATGTCCACAAGCACCGCGCGTTCAGGGAAAACTGCATAGGCAGAGTATGCCACTGTGATTGTGGCTAGAGGTTCCTTTTTGACGTGTTTGGGGCTTTCGTAAAAGGAGATATCGCCGTGCCCAAGCTTTTTCTGCTTTTTATTCTTCACGAGATTTACAGGCGTCAAAACATACCAGCACCTGCTCCAGGGCAAACCGCCCCCGAACCGTACCTGGCACCAATCTTCGCGCACCACCTTTGTGCCGCCAAGAAGTGCCTTTGCACCATTGAGTTTCGAGCCTCTAGACGACAGCAGAGCACCGGTATAGGCCTCCTGTAGTGCAGTGCGCTCAAATGACGATAACCGCAGCGCAGCTGTCCATTGGTTGAATTGTTTATCATTTGAAAACTGTAGCAAGTACCTGTTTTTCATTGTGGTGCTCATGACGATTATTCTCTCCAAGGCGGTCTTGCCAGTTGGCAGCGAAGCAACCGACTTGAAATTTGCATCTGTGATGTTCATATAAGTCGGTTTGCAGTCAATGCCCTGGTCGAGTGCCTGCGCATCCCAGCACGCGAGTGTAGGACCGGTCAACATGGCGAAAACCTCGACCCACTGCCGGTTTTGCACAGGCTTGCCGTCGTGGTTGATGTCGTTTAAAAGCATAAAATAACCTTCTTCATAAACGCGAGCGCTGTGAGCAGTGAGCAAACTCAGCACTGGGATCATCTCCCGCTGCGCATCCTCGCTGGGGCTCGGCAACTTGAGCTGTGACCTTGGGTGGTTGCGCGGCCGGGGGCCCTGTTGCTCGTAGGGCGGCGCTTGGACGTCGTTGAAGGTGGAGAACGTCTCCATTCCGGCTCTCAAGTCAGGAGTCTCTCCTTCGATCGATTGCTGGCCCGACAGCGTGCGGCTATGGCCGGCGAATAGTCGTGGCATGCCTAGTGTCAAGAGGTGGGGTCACGTGGATTATGTTTACACTGTTTGTACTTTTATGCAAGCATAGCCCGCTTCGCCACCGGGGAGGGTGTGGCGTCACCGTTAAAAGATATAAATAGATCAGAGGGACGGAAGACAGGGTGTCAGAGAGGGGCGCATGCGTTTGAGGGTTGTTTCGGTGCGCCTTATCAAAGAGGGCTGTGCTGAGCAGTTTGCCGTGAACCGACTACCTTGATCTTGCTTTTGCTAGCTTGCTTGATGAGCCCTGATCCGCCCTAACCCTATATGAAATTTAACACTATGACGTATGTAGATTGAGCTGCCTTGGCGCTACCAGCATATTTCCAGCCAAGATATTTATCACGAGCCAATCCCCAAGGCGCAGGGGTCAATCAGGCCACCTTTGGAATTTTTTACTCACGATAGAATAATAATTACGTGTCGGCAACTATATTCTGGCTGCACATGCCTGTTCAAGGACAACGCAGCGGCTGCCCGAATTTGTTGGCCGGATTTCCGTGCCTGTCGTTGTTTGCAATCACTAGCGAATGAAAAATCCACTGAAACTGACTAACAGTGGCATCATGCAGACATGTGCGTCACTGTGCATTAGTCTGCAGCAGCAACTCACAACAGCGTAGGCCTAGCGGTGAAATACTCTTATCAATGTACGAATAGCGCAGATCATGCCGCAAGTCGCTTTGGAATGTACCCCTCAGCGTATTATGTGTTGCATGGACAGCGCAGACCCACTCACGCCCAGCACCTCAGGGCTTTGCTATAAGCGTTTACAAGGTTGGCCCGTGGTGCGTGTTTGAAGGTACTAGTGGTTATCGGTCTCGGTGCTTTGCCAAGACTAGCCAGTGCTCTCAACCTTCCTTGACGTTCGTTGGCCATTGCCGTAGGGTTAGGGTGCACCCCTCTTGAGCTGGGTATATAAACTTGTACCCCCCCACTTGGCATAGCTGTAATAAACATCATGGGTGTTGAATCTGTACTTAAGCGCAAGAGCGGTGTCATTGTTGGTGATGACGTCCGTGCCCTCTTTGACTACGCTCAAGAGCACGGCTTTGCCATTCCCGCCATCAACGTCACCTCGTCTTCGACTGTTGTCGCCTCCCTCGAGGCCGCTCGTGACAACAACGCCCCCATCATCCTCCAGACTTCCCAGGGTGGTGCCGCCTTCTTCGCCGGTAAGGGTGTTGACAACAAGGACCAAAAGGCCTCGATCGCTGGTTCGATTGCTGCTGCCCACTACATCCGCTCCATCGCCCCCGCCTACGGTATCCCCGTTGTGCTCCACTCTGACCACTGCGCCCACAAGTTGTTGCCTTGGTTGGACGGCATGCTCGAGGCCGACGAGGCTTACTACAAGCTTCACGGTGAGCCCCTCTTTAGCTCTCACATGATTGACTTGAGCGAGGAGCCCCACCCCGAGAACATCAAGATCACCGCTGAGTACTTCAAGCGCGCCGCCAAGATGAACCAGTGGCTCGAGATGGAGATTGGTATTACCGGTGGTGAGGAGGACGGTGTAGACAACTCTGGTGTCGACCAGTCCAAGCTCTACACCCAGCCCGAGGACATTTGGGCTGTGTACGAGGCTCTTGCCCCCATCAGCCCCAACTTCTCCATTGCTGCCGCTTTCGGTAACGTGCACGGTGTCTACAAGCCCGGTAACGTCAAGCTCCAGCCCGAGATTCTTGGCAAGCACCAGGAGTACGCCAAGGAGCAGCTCAAGAGCGACAAGAAGCACCCCATCTACCTCGTCTTCCACGGTGGCTCCGGTTCTTCCCAGCAGGACTTTGACGTCGCCATCAAGAACGGTGTCGTCAAGGTCAACGTTGACACTGACTGCCAGTGGGCTTACTTGAGCGGTGTCCGCGACTACATCCTCGAGAAGAAGGACTACTTGATGACCACTGTCGGCAACCCCGATGGCGAGGACAAGCCCAACAAGAAGTACTACGACCCCCGCGTCTGGGTCCGTGAGTCTGAGAAGACCATGTCCAAGAAGATCTCTGAGAACTTGGGCATCTTCCACACCAAGGGCAAGGTTACCCCTCAGTAAATTATATAGACTGATTTAGCTTTTTTTTTTCTTGTTATTTTCTTGCGAATGCACCTGTAGTCAACCGCTGTGGCACTGGTTCAAGGCCAATGTAGTAAAGTCTGTTTCGACAATCTCGGGCGCGCTGCACCCCAGCTCAAACAGTGCTTCTGATGCCCGCACACGCACCACGCTTGAGGAGTGAGAGCATAAATCTCGAAGACGCCCACGGGCTTTTTCAATGTCCAAGAATGCCAGCACCTCGATCCCGCCCAGTATGCGAGCCACTTGGCGGGTATTGATGGTATTGTTATAGCCTACCCGCAAGATCTGGTACTTGTCGTGATATACACCGAGGTAGCCCGCCTCTAGGGTCTTTAGCACAGTGTGCAGCACATGCAGCCCGACATCACCCTTCCACCCCAGGCCCAGGACGTGAGTCTGAAGAGTATCCAAGTGAGAAAGCAAGACCTCAAATGCAGCATTGGCTAGCTGAACATTACCCGAGCGCCCCCCAATGCAGCACACAAGGCCAGGAATAATGTGTTCCAGAGTGCCTGCTTTGGTGCCGCAAACCAGCAAACTCTCATAAAAGGCCACTGGCGGCTCATGCACTATATCGTGACCCAAAGCTTTGAGGTATTCGCAGCTCTTGAGTCTCAGTCTATCCAGAGTCTCAGAGGCCATACGCCAGAGCGCTGGCGATTCCAAGCCCCAAGACCGCGCCTTTTCAATTGCTTCAAGCCTGACCCATGAGCCAACATCCCCCCGCTCGCTGCGCTGGTAGTCATTCAGCCCATCTAATACACGGGAAATACTTTTGGGGGACTTGCAAAGCTCGCGTATATAGATTGATCTCGCTAGGGGATCTTTGGGAGGTTCATAGTCTTCGAGCGGCCAGCCAGCGCTAGCAAGGGCCTGCACATAACATGGGAGCTCCAAGTGTTCAATCCAGTCCGCACGGGGACTCAACTCGAGGCGCGCGACGGCATCTATTGCTTGAGGACTGGTGGCACACATGCATTTTTCCACCACTGGCGCAGCCTCTTTGGGCGAGACGCTTGCACAAAATACAAGCAGCGCTTCACACACTACCTCAGAGTTAAAGTCATGCTCATAGTCGAGTAGGTGAGCTACCGGCAGCGTGGGTTGTGTCTTTCCCAACGCCAAGAGTACGCCGTTTTTGCAGTCTGAATCGCCTTCAAATAGCTTGAGCAGCTTTTCAGTGCAATCTGGAAACATTGCAAGCGCAGAGCTGGCCAGCCGCCGGATGGCCATATCCCAGCTCGCGATGCCTCGCTGCAAAAGCAAATCAGCGCTGGCTCCAAGCGCAGGCGCAATGCTGAGGTAGCAGTGAGACACGTTCGCAACACTTGCGAAATTAAGCGTCTCGATAATCTGCAAGATCTCAGCCGCTGGCCGGCCCTGGTGCCTGCCCAGACCCTCTTGCAGAGCGGCAGCGGCAGCGCGCCGGATATTTACCTCTCGGTCAAAGCACGCCAGTGACACGAGTTTGCCGTAGATGGGCTCGAGCGGGAAATCAATCTTGCGCAGCCTAAAAATCGCCCAGCACACATAGCAGGCCGCGTCCCGCACGTTTGTGCCTGTAGTATAGCCCAGCCGCTTTTGTTCGAAATGAAGCGCATCTTGAAGCACAAAAAATAACTGATTCAAATCCACTGGGACCTGAACCCTCAGTAGCTCGGCAATAAATAATAGAGAGCCATGCCACATATCGTCCGAGACTTGGCTAAGGCTGCGCCCTGGCAGAGTTTCAGGCAGTCTGTTGGCTTGAAAACCTTCAATCGTATCTTGAATTAGAGTGAGCGTAACCACTCGATGGCTTTTGCGCGCATTGCATTTACTGGCTAGCCGCGCCAGCGCTTTGGCACTCGAGTATCGCAAAACAGTACTTTCATCGCCAAGTAGCTCGTATAAAAAGTTGATTGTATCCTCAACTTTGTCCCAATGGGCCGGAAAAGCTAGTAGACAAGATCTTGAACGAATCTTGACCACCAACTTTTGCTGCACTACTGTGAGGTCGTTGCAGGCAATGTCCAGCATGCTGGGAATAAAGGCCTTTCTAGAGACATGTGCAAGGGTTGAGAGTTTGCCGAGAGACTGTGGTTCACGACAGAACTGCTCCAAAGGCTCTAATTTGGGCTCTCTAGTCAACAACCTTGCCATAGCCAGAGCAGCAGCATCACGCTCCTTGGAGACTTTGCCCAGCTCTCTGGTCAATAAAGAGTAGACGCTGGCGAATTCGAGCCCCAGCACCTCAAGTTTCATGGGGATCAGCAATAAATTCGCTAGCCATAAAAGCAGCGTGTACTTGTGTTTCCAAGACATGGGTGATTCAAGGGTTTTAAGAACTTGATGCAAAAGATCTGGACTAGTACTGAGGAATTTCGACGTTTGCTTGGCGCCTCTGATATTTGCCAAGTTGTATAGACTGTCCAAGGGCCAGAGCTCGCCCTCCAGGTATATTGAGCCCAAACGGGCCACTAGCTTTCCGAAAAAAGGGTCCAACAAATATGGGTTTTGTTGATATTGAGCGAGGTGGCCATCTAGAGCGTCAGTTCCGAGCAGCGGCTCGATCTGCTCCATAAGCGTAGCCAAAGAGTTGGATATTTTGAGCTAGTGTACAGTATTTCTATTTTGGCTGCAAGTATTTGTGAAATCGGGCGTGGGGCTTGAAATCCCGCGAGTATTGGCACTATGGCCCAATGCGGCTAGAACCGACCGATCAACTTTTGGGCCGTTGGTGCAATAGACCAAAGAATACCCGAGTGGATCTCAATCAGATCAATTCTATACGAGGGATAATATTTTGGCCCTGAGCAAGCACTCTGCATTGCGTCCTAGTTGAGGCATATGCACCCGCAACATTTCTCCACATGACAGCTACAGCAGAAAAAAAGGACCCGGAACTATGGGAAAACGTCAAGGAAAAGGTCACTGATGGCGACAAGGGAGGTAGACCTGGTCAATGGTCTGCCCGGAAAGCGCAAATGGCCACCAAGGAATACAAGGACCGCGGCGGCGAGTACAAGGGCGAAAAGGGCAAGGATAACCATCTACAGCAGTGGACAGATGAAAAATGGGGCACCAAGTCTGGCGAAAAGTCTGGGGAGACCGGAGAGCGCTACCTGCCGGAGAAGGCTCGGGACGATTTGACCAAAGAGGAGTACGAGCGGTCTACAAAGAAGAAGCAACACGACACCAAGCGTGGAAAGCAGTTCTCCAAGCAGCCCGAGGATGTGGCCGCCAAGTCTGCCAAAGCTCGCAAGTCCAAGAAGGAGCTTGGGGACCTCACCAAAGCTGAGCTGCTCCGCAAGGCCAAGCGCAAGGATATTCGCAACCGTTCGACCAAGAGAAAGGGCGAGCTTGTTGAAGCACTCAAGGAAGCAGGCGAGGGGAGTGACGCTGAAGACGAGGCCCAAGACGAGGCCCACGACGATGCTGGGGACGGGGCCCAGTCTGGTGAGGACGATGCCCAGGACGACAGCGAGATGCAGGACGAGTCTGAGGAATTCGACGAGGAGGTTGAAGCTGAGGACGAGTCCGAAGAGGCCGGCGAGGATGACGACGACGACGTGTACAGCGAGCACGATAGCGACGAGTAGTAGCGTTAAGCAGTACAACGACAGAGTAGTAAAACTATATACTAGGGACTACAGCGTCCAGTTTAGAGCTCACCAGAAGCCTCGATGGTGATCTTGGCGGAAGTGCGGCCGTTGGGGGAACCGTAGGACTCGATCTTCTTGACAACATCGAAACCCTCGGTGACCTCGCCAAACACAACGTGCTTGCCGTCCAACCAGGGGCAGGGGACGGTGGTCACAAAGAACTGGGAGCCGTTGGTGTTGGGGCCAGCGTTGGCCATGGACAACAAACCGGGGCGGTCGTGCTTGGCCTTGAAGTTCTCGTCCTGGAACTTCTCACCGTAGATGGACTTGCCACCGGTACCGTTGTGGTTGGTGAAGTCACCACCCTGGAGCATGAACTGGGGGATGACACGGTGGAAGGTGCTCTTGGCGTAGCCAAAGCCCTTCTCGCCGGTGCAGAGAGCGCGGAAGTTCTCGGCAGTCTTGGGGACGACGTCCTCGTAGAGCTTGAAGGTGATGCGGCCGAGCTTCTCGCCGTTGGCGGCGGTGTCAAAGTAAACTTGCTTAGAGGCGACCATTGAAGATGAAAAGAAACGCTTAAACATTACAGAGGGGTTGGGGTCCGGGTTTTATATAAAATGACCAGGGCAAGGGTTGCTGCGTGTCAGAGGGGTGGAGTTGCTGCCCTGCGGGAGACTAATTTGGGGTGAAAAATAATGGGCATGGGCCTGCAGATGAATTTAAGATTTTGGTTGAGCGGTTTTGTGCGAAACAAGCACCGCCCCTATGGTGGCGATCAACATGTGACCAACATGCATGTTCCACGGGCTTCTACAATACCAGGGGCAACTAGGCGGGGACGTGGAGCTGGACACGAGATCGGCCTGCGCAAAAATTGAATCAATTTAAATTGCCGTGTTGCATACACACGTTTGGACGGTGTGTGGCAGCCTTTTGTGGGGGTGCAATTCTGCCAGGCTTGGATCTATTTTAGCTACTAGTATTAACTGCTTTGAAATTTGTTGCATTGGCACAGTCCCACTCGATCATGGGCAGCAGGAGAGTGACGCCATAGTGACCCCTCAGCCTAGCCTGCATGCATGTTTCCCCAATCAGCATTTGCCACGCCTAGGCCTCAACCAGGAAAAGCAGCATATTTGCAAAAATATCGTGTGTTTGCTCGGATTGTCTCGGGGGGTTGGCGGAATTTCGCCTGCTACTGAAATCTCTTGGCCCGGATAAATTTCGCAAAATTCAGGCCCCTGCGTTTGGGCAATTTTCTCCGCCTCACCAAGGGCTGGCCCGGGTTTTGGCCCAAGTGTGCCCCTATATTACGGCCAATGGCACTAGCCACCGTCGACTTGTTTACCTGAGCATATGGATAAACTCGGCAACCAGCTGTCGAACGTCTCGCTGTACGATGTCAAGGCCTATGTGCGCAAGGCCCAGAACGCGGTGCTGAATTTCAGCGATATGGAGTCCAAAGTCCGCGAAGCAACCAACAATGAGCCGTGGGGTGCGTCGACGTCGCTGATGCAGGAGATTGCCCAGGGCACCATGTCTCACCAAACGTTTCACGAGATTATGCCGTTTATTTATCGACGCTTTACCGAGAAAACTGCTTCCGAGTGGCGCCAAATCTACAAGTCGCTTCAGCTGCTCGAGTTTCTGATCAAGAACGGCGCTGAGCGGGTGGTGGACTATGCCCGCAGCCACACTGCGGTAATTGATATGCTGAGGCACTTTCACTATGTTGATTCAAAGAACCGCGACCAGGGCATAAACATCCGCAACAGGGCCCAGGAGCTGCTGGATCTGCTTGGGTCGGTGGACAAGATCAGGACCGAGCGCAAAAAGTCAAAGATGCTCAATTCAAAGACTGGCATGAAGGGCGCAGTGTCGAGCTCGAGCGCGTCGAGCTCGCGCCGCCGCGAGCGCTTTGAGCCCCGCTACGAGTCCCGCGGGGCCGGCGAGACCAGGAGCGGGGCCGGCGCCGCCCCTGGGTTTGGATCCAGCGCCTACACAAAGCGTGTGTATGGCGACGGCGGGTTCAATGGCTCGTTTGCCGAGCAGCAGCAGGTGGACGACGACGATTTCGCCGAGTACGAGGTGGGCCCTTCGTCTGGTGCCAGCGCCCCTGCGAGCGCGGCCCCCGCGGCTGCGCCCGCAGCTGCTCCTGTAGACGACGACGACGACTTTGACGACTTTCAGAGCGCCCCGAGCGCCCCCAAGGCCACCACAACCAATGCATCCATCCTCGACTTGTTTGGTGCGCCCACTGGTGCGCCCACTGGTGCCGCCAGCGTGCCCGCTTTCAGCGCCCAGAGCGCCGCCCCGAGCGCCCCGCTGGACCTTTTCGCAAGCAGCGCCGCTGCCCCAGCCGCCGCTCCGGCCGCCGCCCCAGCAGCCACGTCCCCGCCCGCGCCAGCACCAAAGGACGTGTTTGGCTCGCTGTGGGACAGCTCCAAGGCAGCGGCCCCCAAGCCAAAGCCAGTGTCCAAGGTGGCACCCGCGGCCGCGCCTGCCAAGCAGTCTGGCAGCCTTGCCGACGACGACGATCTACTGATGTTTTAATAGTAAACTAGAGGAAATAAATTAATCGTCACGATTGGGCCCCAAACAAGATCCGCGGCGCACCGGCGACGCCTTGAGGCTGTGGAGCACTGCGTCGCGGTGGGGGATCTTTTCTGGCGCCGGGTGCTCGTGGCCAATCTGTTGTGGGTTCTCGGGTGCCTTGGGGTTGGCCTTTGCCATGGCATAGTCGCCGCTATCAAAGTACCGTCGGCGGCTCAGCTGCTGCTTGAGGATATCTGCGCGGGTTGGGATGTGTGTTTGAGTTTGCTCTGGGGTTTGCATGGGATTGGGGAGAAGGATGCTCACGCCAGGATGAGGGGATAAGGAGTGGCGACTAGTCAGCAAGGGGGTGCTGTATCGTAATTGCCCATGGGATCAGCAGCCTCAAAGCAGCGCAGTCTAAAGGCCACAGGGCAGGTAATCCAGAGCGTCCAAAAGAGCAGGCCGCAGAGGGCTGGCGGCGGCGCCGAGCCGAGCAGCGGCACCGATGCCAAGGCGGCCGCAGGCGGCGAGCACGCGGCGCTGCTCAAACGCCTCAGTCATCTCGACCCCAATGTGGCGCCCAACCCCACATACAAGCCAAGCACAACAGACAACATGTCTGCCACCCTTCGGGCCAGGTCAGAGCACGAGATCAGCGACAAGGAGCTCGCCCAGGGCACAAGCAAACTCAAGGTGCCCGAGCAGACCATCTCGCAGATCGTGGCAATGCTGCAGCGCAACGAGCCGCACGAGGACATTATTCGGGCGTTTCAGATCGACCCCTCGCTAATTGCAAAGTTGGACCACCTGCGCATCCCGCGCGCCACTGGTGGCGTGGGAGTCAGGAGATGATTGTAGCCCGCGTGCATTGGGAAATAAATTTGTCATGACCCAGGTGCTTAAAGTAGATCCGCTAAAAATCACATTTGAAGGGATTCACGCCCAAATAAAATGCGCGTCGACGCTAGAGTCGCTTAAAAGGGCGGCCGCCCTGCTGCAGCAAAATTCCCCCGTCGCCTTTCCCACTGAAACGGTGTACGGGCTCGGGGCCTCGTGCCAGAGCGACGAGGCAGTGCGCAGAATCTATGCCGCCAAAAACAGGCCGGCAGATAACCCGCTCATTGTGCACGTCTCGTCAAAGCAGCAAATCACAGAGACCTTGAATGCCACGATCCCCCCCATTTACAACAAACTGGTCGAGGCATTCTGGCCGGGGCCCCTGACGATACTGCTGCCGCTGCCCGAAAACAGCAGAATCTCCTCGGTGTGCACGCTCGGCCAAACGACATTTGGCTGCCGGCTGCCATCGAACCTGGTGGCAAGGGCCCTGATTGACATCTCGGGGCTGCCCCTGGCAGCTCCCTCTGCCAATGCTAGCACAAGGCCGAGCTGCACCACTGCACAACACACTTTGGAGGACCTGGACGGCAGAATCCCCCTGATCTTGGATGGCGGCCCCACCGATGTGGGTGTAGAGAGCACCGTCGTGGACGGGCTGGTGACCCCCCCTCAGATCCTCCGGCCAGGCGGCGTGTCTCTGGAGCAGATCCGCCAGGTTGGCGGCAGCGAGTGGGCCGACGTTGTTGTCGCCAAGCCAAACGCCGAGCAGCACGAGCAGGTGCGCACCCCGGGCATGAAGTACCGCCACTACAGCCCCCAGGCCAAGGTGATTGTGTTTGGCCCCGGCGTGCAGCCAAAGGAAAAGTACGAGGGAAAAGTGGCAGTACTGAGGTCGCTGCAGTGGCCAGTGGGGATCGTAGACGGTATTGATCTGCCCCTGGGCACTACACCGGCAGAGGTGTCTCATAATTTATTCACGCGGTTTCGCGACGCGGACCTGGCCGGCGCCGACGTTATTCTGGTCGAGGGCATCCCGCTCGAGCACGAGGGGCTGGCAGTAATGAACAGAATCAACAAGGCCGCGTCGCAGGTCGTGCTGTAGAGAGATAATATATGACTATAGACGTTTTTTTTTGTGTGTGTGACACTGTGTCTGTGTGTGTGTCTGTGTGATGGGCTACACAATTGCGGCCATGGGGTGCTGCATTTTCTTGCTCTGTTTGGCGCGGTACTTGAGCAGCTCGTCCACCCACCAAATTGAGCTCGCGAGGGTCACCAAAAACACCAAATCGCCCAAGCTGAGGGCCTCTGTCTGAAAGACGCTCTGCAGCGGCTTGAAGTAAATCACAAGCAGCTGGCCAAGCAGACTCAGGCCCACACTAATATTAAACATTTTGTTTGTGAAGAATCCCAGGTCGAATATCGAGCGCTCGGCCGAGCGGCTGGTGAGGGCATTGAACATGTCAAAGAGCACAAAGCACGTAAACGACATGGTGGTGTCGCGCGCAGAGACTCCGTCCTCGGCCATCTCGCGAATGTACACCATAAACGTTCCGCCCAGAATCATGCAGCCCCGCAGCACCACCTTGCGCAGCAGCTTTTGGGTGAGCACCGCGTCGGTGCGCTTGCGAGGGGGCTTGGCAGTCACCTCGGGGCCCACCGGCTCCACGCCGAGTGACTGTGCGGGCGGGCCGTCCATGAGGATGTTGATCCACAAGATCTGCATCGCATTGAGGGGGTTGGGCAGGCCAAACAGGGTCGACACTGCAATCAGCAGCAGGGCGGCGACGCTGGTGCTGAGCTGGAACGACAAAAAGCTCTTGATGTTGCTAAAGATCGCCTTGCCCTGGTTAATTGCATGGAGAATGGTGGAAAAGTCATCGTCAATCAGAATCATGTCGCTGGCCTCCTTGGCAACGTCGGTGCCGCTGCCCATGGAAACGCCAATGTCTGCCAGCTTGAGCGCAGGCGCATCGTTGACTCCGTCGCCAGTCATGGCGACAATGTGGCCCTGCAGCTGCAAACTCTCTACAATCTTGACCTTGAGCTCGGGGGATGTGCGGGCAAAAATTACAATGTTTTGAATAGCCGTGCGCAGTTGGTCGGGGCTCAGGGCTTCGAGAGTGGACCCGTTCATGATAAAGTTCGAGTCGTGGCCCGCGGGCAGTGGGATGCCCACCTCACGCGCAGCGCTCGCAGCGGTGAGCTCATTGTCGCCGGTGACCATGATGATCTTGACCCCGGTCTTTACGAGCTTGCGAATCGAGTCCTTGACGCCGGGGCGAGGCGGATCGTGCATGGCTGCCAGCCCGGCAAACACGAGCTCCGAGGGCTCGCTGATGTTTGCGTCGCCCTGCTTGTAGGCCATGGAGAGAATGCGCATTCCCTGGGCGGCCATCTGGTTGCTGTCCTCGACAATTTTGGTCCTGAGCGCTTCAGTGAGCTGCGCAGGGACACCCTGCTCATTGGTGTAGTGAGTGCACATGGGCAGCAGCCGCTCAAGAGCGCCCTTGACGTAGACCCAGTCCTCGCCCGCGGACGACTTGACGTGCACGGCCATCCACTTGCGCGACGAGCTGAACGGGACATCGCTCACAGGCAAGATGCTGCTTCTAGCGTCCTCGAGGCCAAACTTGGCCAGCACGCTCACGAGAGCAACGTCCACAGGGTTGCCCAAAATGGTGCCATTGTCCGAGTAAGAGGCGCCGTTGCAAATGTTGCCAGCAACCAAAAGAGCCTTGAGGGCCGGCGAGGCAGTCAGAGGACTGGAGTGGAGGTCCACCCAGCCATTGGAGTAGAGCTTTGTAGTGGTGAGCTTGTTTAGGGTCAAGGTACCAGTCTTGTCTGAGCACACCACATCGACGCACCCCAGAGTCTCGACGCTGGGGAGACGGCGCACAATGGCATTGTTTTTGGCCATGCGCAGGACGCCCAGTGCCAGAGTTACGGTGACAATGATGGGCAGCCCCTCGGGAATGGCAGCCACTGCGAGCGAAACGCCAATCTGAAACATCTCCAAGAGAGATCTGCCCTGGAAAATGCCAATCAGGCAAATAACACCAATGACGCAAAAGCTGATCTTGCTCAGGTCTGTGCCGAGCTTGGCCATGGACTGCTGCAGCGGGGTTTTGGGCTTGTCGATCTCGCTCATCATGTAAAAGATCGTTCCAAACTCGGTGTCTCTGTTTGTGCCAACAACCAGGCCCATGCCGTGGCCGCCAGTCACCAGAGTGCCCATGTGGGCGATGCAGGTGCGCTCGGCCACGGGCACGTCCTGGCCCTGGCACGCGTCTGTCGACTTTTCTACGGGCCTGGTCTCGCCAGTGAGACTGCTCTCGTCAATAGTGAGGTGCGAGGCCTTTGATATTCTCAAATCAGCGGGGATTCTGTCGCCGATGTTGATTTTCACCAAGTCGCCGGGAACGAGCGTTTCAGCAAGAACGCTCGACTCTTTGCCGTTGCGAACCAAGTGGCAGGTGGGCGGGACCAGGTTGTTGAGCGCTTTGAGGCTCTGCTCGCTGCGGTACTCTTGGACAAACCCAACCGAGACCACAAACAGAATAGCAAATACAATGCTAAACGCGTCGTGGCGGTTGCCGACCAGAAACGAAATTACCGCGCTGGCAATCAGCATTAAAACGAGCGGGTCCTCGTAAAAGGTCGACACGAATTTCACCACCATGTTCTCGTCCTCGTCCGCCTCGAGGGCGTTTGCGCCGTGGACACTGCGACGATATGCGAGGTCCGAGGCTTCAACAAGGCCCTGGTCAAGGCTCGTGTGGAGTTTAGCGGCAGCTTCCTCAACTGAAAGTTTACAGAAACTGGCGCCACTCGTCATACGTGTAAACTAAGCTTTGTGAGAATAAATATGTAGATACGAGCGCAGCGGGTGTTGAGGCTCTGTTGGGGATTGATTTCCACCAAATACAAGTACGTTTCTTGGGGTTGCCGCCTACTGCTGGGTCGGCTGGCTCGGCTTGTACCTCGTGGACATGGCCGCGCTGGCCAGCACCAGGCACGTGCCCAGCACGCTCCACAGGTCTGGCCAGTCGCCCCAGAGGCCCAGCTCCCACACTATCGACCACACGAGCTGCGTATAGCGAAAGTTTATCAGGAACGAGGCCGGCTCCAGCTGCAGGGCCATGGACTGCAGCCACGAAAAGCCAAAGCCAAACATGGCGATCGCAAACATCAGCACCCAGAGGCGGCCCGAGGACGGGTAGTGGTACTCGCCCTGGTACACGACCAGCACAGTGCTGCCCACAACGCTCCAGACGGCGTAGCTGGCCACTGACTGCATGGGGGGAGCGTGGGCCAGCTTGCGCAGCAGCACGGTCGACACAGAGGTGCCCACGACGCTCAGCAGGGCTGCAACGACTCCTCTGACTCTCCCCTCGCCCAGCGTAAACAGGTCCACGGGCCTGGCGATGATCACGACCCCGAGAAGCGAGACAAAGCTGCACACTACCTGCTGCCAGAGAATGGTCTCTCCCAGAAACACGGCAGCGATAACGAGCGTGCACAGGGGCATAATGAACCCAATTGCCGAAACGTCCGGCAGCGAGAGCGACTTGAGCGCCTCGTAGGTTGCGCAGATTGTGAAAAAGCCCACGACACCAACGCTAAACAGCAGTGGGCGAATGCTCCGGGAACCAAGCACATTGAACTCGACCTTTTGGTGCCAGAGGATCCCGCAACTGACGGCGGCAACAATTGCCATCCGGGTCTGCAGCGTCTCGTAGGTGCCGACCCTCTCGAGCGCGAGCTTGGACGAGGCGTGCTGGAGCGAATTGAACATCACGCAAACGAGATAGAGCACTGTCCCCTCGTACTTGTGTGGCTTGCGAGCAGTGGGCTCCTCAATGTCAAACGGATCCACCGGTACCAGCGGCTCGTCCTGCACCTGCATAGTCAGAGGACCACACGCAACAGAGCCGCCCCAAGCGGCTTTTATACTCTGAGAAACTCTAAAATTGGCAAACAAACAATACTATTCTATCTAACTTAGCACTTAAATGTTGGCGCTCTTTTGGAACTTGGCACCGGCGTAGATGGCCTTGTCACCGAGCTCCTCCTCGATGCGGAGGATCTGGTTGAGCTTGGCGAGACGCTCAGAACGGCAGGGGGCACCGGTCTTGATCTGGCCAGAGCGCAAACCAACGCTGAGGTCGGCAATGAAGACATCCTCAGTCTCACCAGAGCGGTGGGAGACCATGACACCCCAGCCGGCGGCGTAGGACATGTTGGCGGCCTTGATGGACTCGGTCACGGTACCAATCTGGTTAACCTTGAGCAAAAGGGCGTTGGCGGCCTTGGTCTCGATGGCCTTGGCGACGAGCTTGGGGTTGGTGACGGTAAGGTCATCACCCACAATCTGGAGGCGGCTGCTCTCGGTGGGGAAAAAGTGTTGCCAAGTGGCCCAGTCGTCCTCAGCAAAGGGGTCCTCAAAGGAGACGATGGGGTACTTCTCGATAAGAGTAGAGTACCAAGCAGCGAGCTCCTCACCGGTCATCCACTTGCTGGG
Source organism: Wickerhamiella nectarea (assembly GCA_022577815.1). Lineage (NCBI taxonomy): Eukaryota > Fungi > Ascomycota > Dipodascomycetes > Dipodascales > Trichomonascaceae > Wickerhamiella > Wickerhamiella nectarea. The sequence continues at coordinate 628,429 of JAKIRY010000002.1, forward strand.
GTCAGACTCGGGGTTCTTAAAGTCGAGGTCGTACTTGCCGTCGTGGTAGTACTCGCTGGAGGCAGCGTCAAGAGCGATCTTGACCTTGCCGGTGTAACCGGCCTCCTCAATGGCGTCGACAATCAAGTCGAGAGCCTCCTCAGCAGAGTGGAGGCTGGGAGCAATACCACCCTCGTCACCGACGTTACCGGCAGAGGAGCCGTACTTCTTGCTGGCGGCAGCCTTGAGCTTGTGGTAGACCTCGGAACCGGCACGCAAAGCGTCGGCAAAGGTGGGGAAGTCGAGGGGAACGACCATAAACTCCTGGAGGGCAAGAGAGCCACCGGCGTGGGAACCACCGTTGAGCACGTTCTGGAAGGGAACGGGCAACACGTAGGGCTCCTTGGTGCCGCTCAACTCCTTGATGTGAGCGTAGAGGGGCAAGCCCTTCTCGGCAGCACCGGCACGGGCAGCGGCAAGAGAGACACCCAAGATGGCGTTGGCACCGAGCTTGGCCTTGTTGTCAGTACCGTCGAGCTTGATGAGGAACTCATCAATGGCCTCCTGGTCAGTGACGGCGATGTTGGCCTTGATGAGGGCAGGGCCGATAACGTCGTTGACGTTGGCAACAGCGGTCAAGACACCCTTGCCAGACCACTTGGACTTGTCACCATCGCGCAACTCGATGGCCTCAAGGGCACCAGTGGAGGCACCGCTGGGGACAGCAGCGCGGAAGACGCCCTTCTCGGTAGTGAGCTCGACCTCGACGGTGGGGTTACCACGAGAGTCGTAAATGTAGCGGGAGTGAACCTTTGAAATAGCCATTAGGTAGGTCGTCAGCAGACGTGAGGGGTTAAATAGTGGCGGTGGCGCTGACTCATTGGAACGATTTGGAACGTTAAATTGGATATATGGTCGCCAAGAATCGCGCGATATATAATTAAATCTCTTGCCAAGGACAAGGCCGCTTCACACCAGGGGCCGTGCGGGTGTGTTGAACTCAACATACGCGTCATCTGCCCTGACTTGCATGCAGCCTGATCCCAGCGGTGTTGGCCGATAGGGCCCTCTGACCAATGAGGTTGGAGGGCGAGCGGTAGGTGCCAAATCCCACGTGCAAGGGCGACAATTCCCCATCAGTCTGGCTCGTAGGCGGGAGTGGCACGCGCAGTTTGCTTTTTGCAACTTGCTTTGCGTGCTGCAAAGGGGGTCTATTCTAAGGAGCGATTAAATATCTAATATTTACTGATCCGACCCGGGAAACTCGAAAAACTGGCTGTCGTTCAAATCATATAGCAGATTGGGCTGCTCGTAGCCCTGCCCGTAGTTTAATGAATAGTCGTCGGGCGTGATCAACGGGGCCTCGAAGGTGGGCTGCGGCACGGGCTGCAGTGAGGGCATCCGCGAGATGCTCGCAGAGCTTGCAGAGCTGCGGGTGCGCGGCATCCGTTGTCCGTTCTGATCCACCATCACGAGCACTGCTTGATGATTGGAGTCGTCGAGGTGCAACCGCATACCGCTCTCGTACCTGAGGCTGGGCTGTGTGTATGCTCTGTTGCGGCCCAGGCTCGAGCCCGATGAATTTCCGTGGTAGTACTGATCCTCAGCCTCAGCGGGCGGGCTCGAGTTTGGGCTCACCTGCGCGCTCGAGGCCGCGGTGGACCTGGCAGGCAGCGTCGGAATGGCACCAAAATTGGAGCGCCTGCGCTTCATCTCGGGGTACTCTAGCTCCTCCTCTGCCGATTGTGGGATAGCCACTGCACTCTTTGACCGGCTGAGCATCCCTGCCCGCGCTAGATCCGAGCTGCTGCTGCTGCTGTGGTGGCGATACACCTGCGGCGACGACGCGCTCGTCCGCTCCAGCAGCTGGGGGCTCTGCATCAGACTGTACTTGCGGTGCCCCCGAGCAGGGGGACTTGTGCGCCCATTGAGCGGCCACGACTGGTCGATGGGCGCGTCCCATAGATTGGCATGGGTATAATGCGGAAACGGCTGGGCCGGCGAGAAATCGCCTAGCGTACTCGCGGGAGAGTACTGTGGAGTGGGACTCTGCGGGGTCTCATAGACACCGAGCCCAAAATACCCGTCATGCCTCACTGCAGGAGACATGAGCGGCTTTTGCATCTGCATGTGTGGCGACTCTTGGATAAACGACGCAGAGTTTCTCTTTGGTGTGCGGTAGAGCGCCTTGGGGACTGGCGGTACTGCAGACGGACCGTTTGGCGGACCACCCGGCGGGCCGCTTGGTGCCACCACTGAGGACCCAGCCGCTTGCCCGGCCACTTTTCCAGCTGCTTGTCCAGCTGATGCGGCCGATGGCGCTGGTGCAGCAGCGGATTTTTTGCTCTTGGTTGTCGCGGGCGCTGCATCCTTTTGCGTCGGCTCCTCAGACTCTTTGCTCTTGTTTGCCAAGGCTTTTGCCTTTTGGCGTCGATTTTGGAACCAGATATTAACGTTTTTAGCCATCAGCCCCGTCTCGCGGCAAACCCGCTCCCGCTCGGCCTTGTCGAGATGCGTGCTCTTTTGGAAACTGTTTTCTAGGATCTGTGTCTGCTCTTTGGAGATTCTTTTGCGGCCACTCGGCAGAGACGTCTTTGAGGGCGGGGTTCCCGAGGCCAGTGGTGCCGGTTTTGGCTGCGCCGCTGTGAGCGAAACTGGCGGCCCGGGCACGTTTTTCTCTTCCCCAAAGTGAGAATACCCGTATAGTGGATTGTTCATCGTCTCGGCAAGGCTCGAGTGGCGCTGGTGACCTTGGCGTCGATACGAAGCTGAGCTTTGGCTGTGTGCGTCGTCGTCAAAGTCGCCAAGCAGATTATCGAGCAGTTCGTCATTCGCAAACGAGTCTTGCTCAAGCACCTTGTAAGGCTCGGCCTCCCATGACTCCATCCTCGCACCAAACTCAATTGTGAGGGAACTTTGGTGTCAATTGTGGGTGAAGAAATGACAAAGCCTGTGCGCCATTCACCCCAGGGCGGCGTGTTTGCACAGACAACAAACGCTAGATATATTTAGATGGTTATAGATTGCTACTGGCCAAGCCTGGCCTAAACTGCTATCCCAACGCAAACTGCGGGGTACGGCTTTGCCCATGCTAGTCAGGCTCGTTTGGTATGTTTGTGTCTAAATGAGTGCAAGCAGCTGAAAATTAGGCAAAATTTCGCTCGCCGCCGCCTGCCTCGCCGTCTCGAACGGACCGTGCATGAGCCTCTTAATCACCCATCATGCACGGCGTGCATGACGGCTATCGTCAATCTCTTGGCCGCTGAAAAATTCAAACTTGTGGAGCTTTGCTGTTTATTCTAGCCCCTGGTGGTTTGAGCAAAGTTTCAGTTGTCCGCGTAACCGTTTCGAGCGTCACCCCAGTGATATCCGGGACATCCACAAGTTGCAATTCTGCCATCGCAAGAGGCACCAACAGTAAATCTTTGCACTTTGCATATGCCAGGCACACCCATATGCTTGTTTCACCACCTACCACCTCATACCCTTGGGGTGTAAGCGGTGATAATCCCTCACGCACGCGGCCACGATGGCAGCCAGTGCGCGTTGCAATTATTAGTTTATCAATATCTATATACAATCATCAGCTGGCAATTTCCAAGCTTTGCAGTTTCACAAGCTCGCTGTAGCGCCCGTTGAGCGACAACAGCTGTGAGTGCGTGCCCGACTCTACAATCACTCCCTGGTCAAACACATAGATAACGTCTGCGTGCTGGATGGTGCTAAGCCTGTGGGCAATGGAGATCGTCGTGCGGCCCTTGGCGGCGTTATCCAGGGCTTGCTGGACGGCCTTTTCCGCCTGAGCATCTAGAGCCGATGTGGCCTCGTCCAGGAGCAGGATAGTGGGATCCCGCAGCAGCACACGCGCAATAGCAAGTCGCTGCTTTTGGCCACCACTAAGTAAATTGCCCGCAGAGCCAACATCAGTCTCATAGCCATCAGGAAGGGTCATGATATAGTCGTGTATGTTGGCTTCAAGGCATGCAGAGTGGATCATTTCGTCGGTCACAGCGCTGGTGTCATCATCTGGCCACCCCAGTAGCACGTTGCTGCGAATGGTACCCGAGTAAAGCATCGGTTCCTGCTGGACAAGGCCAATCTGCTTGCGCAACGAATTGACATTGTGTTCCCTCAAGTCGACACCATCAAACAGCACTTGGCCCTGCTCGGGGTCATAGAAACGCTCTACAAGGCCAATTGTCGTGGATTTTCCACAGCCCGACGCACCCACTAGGGCAACGTACTGGCCACGCTGCACTTTGAGGGAGATGCCACGCAGCACTGGGATTTGAGGACGAGTGGGATACCTGAAACGGACATTACGCAGCTCAATCTCGCCCCTCATGCTGCTTTCATCAATAATTATACCCGACTGGTCCCAGGTGTCAATGATGGGCTTGGCCTCAAGCAGCTTCATCACATTACCGGCCGAAGAGCGGGCCTTGCCCATGTTGGGCGCGTAATTAAATGCCTGCCCGGCCGCTTGGGCTCCAGTAATCAGGCCAATAAATACCACATAGTACTGCATCACTCCCACTTTGCCCTCGCGGAGCATCTTGGATCCCCACCACCAAATGAGCGCCAGAATCCAGGGAATCAGACCTTCGCTGAACCCAAAGACTATGGAGGTGTACAGCGAGTACTGGTTAGACACCTTGACTTGAGCATCGATAATTTCATTGTATCTGGCACACACCTGGTCCTCGCGAGAGAGCGATTGCACAGTGCGAACTGCGGACGCGAATGCCGAAGCAAGACCTGCGCTCTTTTCATAAACCTTGCGTGACCGTTCTTCGAGCATGATTAAAACCCGCAACCGGCCGTAACCGCAGGCCAGCAGGATGGGAATGCAGGCAGTACCCACCAGCCCAATTCGCCAGCTAAAGGCGATACCAGTGATCAGACCGCCAACAACCATAACTACGCAATTGAGGATCTGGGCAAAGGTAGCGCCGCCGAGGCCCTCAATGTTTTTGCCGTCCTTTGCTAGCACCGAGGTGAGGGCGCCAGGGGTATTCAGCTCATAGTCGTAAAAGGAAATGTCCATACGCAGAAACTGCTCAAACAGAGCGTGCCTTACATTGTGCAGCAGCGCGGCAGCCGAGTTTGTCAAGAGCAGGATCAGGAAAAAGCCAATAATCAGCTGGTGCATGCCAATCATGAAAAACATGCCCGAGGTCAGATTGATTGTGCTCCGCATCTCGCTGTAGCCATCAGGCTTAACCATCATGGCCGCCGAGGACTTGCCGATCAGCATGCTATAGGCGGTCATCGCATAGCCACATGTGAGCGAAAAGACAAACCCTAGCATGAGCAAGTAGCGCTCGTTCCTATTTAGCTTCCACAAAAGCTTGAGAATGCGACCAAGGCTCGCGTCCACTGGCTCGAGACCGGGTATCTTGAGGGTGCTGGGATCAAACTGCTCCACCTTGACATCGTCTTCAATCAAATCAGAGCTCTGGGCTGTGAGGGTATCACTACCATCTGTATCCACCAGTTCACTAACCTTTTGTAGCTCAACCAAGTTGGCATAGACGCCGCCATGGTTGATGAGCTCGGCGTGGGTGCCACTCTCGACAATCTCGCCCTTTGCCATAACCACAATCTTGTCGGCATCCTTGACCGTGCTGAGGCGGTGGGCAATCATGATGGTGGTGCGTGACTTTGCCGCGCGATCCAGTGCATCCTGCACAATACCCTCGCTCTTTGTATCCAGCGCCGAAGTGGCCTCGTCGAGTAACAAAATTTTCGGATTGGAAACAATGGCCCTAGCGATAGCAATACGCTGCTTTTGCCCGCCACTGAGCAAAAAGCCTCGCTCGCCAACATTTGTGTCGAGGCCGTCGTCCAAACTCTGGATAAAATCCCAGGCATTAGCCTGCTTGCAGGCATCCACCACCAGCTCCCGCTGCTTCTCAACGTCGGCGTTCTCGTATGGTGTTCCAATCAGACCGTGGGCAATGTTCTCTGCAATAGAGTCACTAAACAAGGTAGGCTCTTGCGGGACGTAGCCAATTTGCTGCCGCAGCCACTTGAGGTCCAGGGTGCTTGTCTCAACTCCGTCCAGAGTGATGGAGCCATCAAGGGGCAAGTAGAAGCGCTCTAGCAATCCAACAATGGTACTCTTGCCGGAACCCGAAGAGCCAACAAGCGCAACCGTCTGGCCGGCGGCAATTTCCAAACTAAAATTGGGAAGCACCAAAACTGCAGGGCGTGATGGATACCTAAACCGGACATTGGATAGCTTAATGTGACCCTCCACTTGCTCGAGACGCTTCCCCTCGGCTTCGCTATCAATAATGGGGACGCGGCTAATAGTCTCGGAAATACCCTTTGCGCCTGAGATACCCTTGGCAACAAAGCTGAATTGAGGAGCCAGCGAGCTGATCTCAAATGCACCAATGAGCAGCGAAGTAAACACGACGGAAATCTGGCCAATGTTGACTTGACCGCGCACAAGCAAGCGAGATCCTTCCCAAAAGGCAAGAGCATAAATAAAGGCCACGACAGACCATAAAACGCCAAGCATCATGCTCAGCCCAATGTTGGATTTCAGCATGAGCGTTTTACAGCTCCCCAATGCCAAGTCATAGCGGGCAAGCAGCTTGTTTTGAGCACCAAGCGCCACAGTATTTCGCGCCGCGCTGAATGCTTCTTCGGCGATATTCGACCCAACAGTATACACTTCCTCTGATGCAACCAAGTTCTTTACAAAAATTGGAGCTACAATGCCAAGGCAAATCATCAGCCAGAACACTGCACACAATACAATCAAGGTGAGTTTCCACTGCGCAGTAAAGGCAATAATAAGGGAGGCAATAAATGAGGCAATCGCCTTGACGATGTAGCCGCTCTTTTCACTGATCGCCTCCTGAATGCTCGAGGTGTCATTTGTGATTCTTGTAGTTATGGCACCAGGGCCGATCTTGTCAAAGAATGCAATATTTTGGCGCATGATGCCTCTGAGAAATCTCTTGCGAAACCTCGCTGTGATCAGCTCGCCTCTGGTAACAAACAAATATGCCTCGATAAATGAGGCACCAATAATGCCAATTCCCAGGTAGACAAAATATAGCGCGTTCTTGTTGACCACGTCTTGAAAATTACTACCAGTAGTGTCTCCGGTAGTAAAGTCGCTGAAATTATTTGTGATTGCGCCAACAATCAGCGAAAGCATGGGTAAAGCAGCTCCCTCGACTGCAGCAAAAAATGCAGCGACCAGAAAAAGGACTACATCAATTGGCTCACAGTATCGATACATCCCGAATAAACTCGACTTGAGATTGAGCGTTTGCAGCTGCTGCCGGAGAATTTCTGCTTCTTGTGGTGGAATCGCATCGAGGGCGCGTTCAATCTCTGCTAGACGCTGCTTCTCGTCTTCCTCCTCCTGCTTTTGTGGACTGAGAGCCTTGACTTTAGTCTCTGTCGGCTCTTTGGCCGCCTTGGACTTTGATCCCAGCTTCATGCAGTGAGATGGTAGCAAGATGTCAGCCTCTTGGCCGTCAAGTCTTTTCGATGGTATCAGACTCTAATTGGCGGCGGAAGTTGAGCCGCACAGAAATGCTCGAGTTTAAGCTAGCTTGATGAGACAGGCGACCGTTTGAGCATACATGAATAAAATGCGGCATGCATGGTTTTAGTCACCTACCGCCAAGTCTAGAATGTAGATGACTTGAGGCTCTCAAAGCATTGAGTGGGCCAGAAAAAAATATGCAGTATTGCCAAACTTCAGCCGTCACTTGGTCTATATCCCGTACTCACGCTGGGAAACTATTCAATAATACCATTGCTCAGTAGCAATAATTTAGTCGACTGGCTGGGCTCGTGTTGGAGAGGTTTCCAGTAGATCGGAGCAAAAGCCTTGGCCCCATCGCATGATATTATTTTATTCCACATATATTTCGAATTAATAAATCCGATTTCATGGAGCCATTGCGTCAGGCCATTGCGGCATGCATGCCTCTGCATTGCATATGTGAGGCACATTTGGGGCTCTTTTATATTTGGCATAAGAACATTCAAAGCTGAGACTGCAACTCGTGGGGCCTAAGCCCGTTCAGGGTCAAGGCGTTATCGTAGGGCGAAGATCGGCACATGATCACCATGAGCTGCATTATACTGCCTTAGTGGTGATAACCTCAATATCGCATTGTTTCCGAGCCCGGCTTTGAGCAGAAGCTCAATTGTTGACTCTCGGTTTTATTAAATTAGATTAATGAGTCTGAGCTCCACATTCACGCGGTAATTTTGCCACCGGCCTAGGCTGAGAGCATCGACTCCAATTTAGGCTGAAATACTACCAATTTGTGGTTTAATCTCGAATTCCTCTCAAAATAGTCGGCTATGCTCTACTTGAGGGCTTGCGTTAATTACGCACCTGACGCTACTACCTGATCGAACGGTCTGGTAATACCTTTACTGTGGGATATCCTTGGGAGCAACGTCGATGCGTCTTGAGAGCAGTGTATTGTTGCTTTAGCTTAAAATTTGGAGCACTTGACGGGCCCATTACCCCACAGTCTCGGGCTTCACATCGTGCCGCATTTTCAGCGCCGTGGCGATCAGCGCTGCGAGACCTCAGCACGGCAGTATTGCATCATCGATAAGTGCAATATATAAACAGGGAATCGCATCGTATACTGACTATGAATCTTTTCAATCTCCTCGTACTCGGCTATGCATTCGCAGCCTCAACTCCTTCCTCTGGCACCCTCAAAATCGATTTCCACAAGGTCACCAAGAGCCAACTAAGTAAGCGCTCTCAGGATCTCACATTAGAGAATGCGGGGTCTAGCTATACTTCCACTCTCAAGCTTGGCTCAAAAAAGACAGAGGTGAGCTTTATTCTCGATACTGGTTCCAGCGATCTTTGGGTCGATAGCTCGGCATTTTCTGGCTCTTCCACCTTGAAGAAAACCAGCGAGTCCTTCTCAATCACCTATGGCGACGGAACTGGAGCCTCTGGCGAATATGTGACCGACAATATTGAGCTTGGCGATGCTACCATCACTAGTGCCAAGTTTGGCTACGCTACTACAGATACCACAGGCGGTACTTTTGTGTGGGGCATTGGTCTACCCGCAGGCGAAGCAGATGCCTCCTGGGATGGCACTAACATTGTTGGCAACTACGACAATATTCCCCAGCTCCTCAAGCAGCAGGGATTTATTTCAGATGTTGCCTACTCCTTGTGGCTAGATGATTATGATGCCGAGACTGGTGCTATTTTGTTTGGTGGTGTCGATCACGCAAAGTACGATGGCACCCTGGGTAAGGTCCCTATTATCCCCACCGCCGAGGGTGGCAGTGGTTACGAGGTCTTGAACCCTGCCAAGCCTGATCGCCTTACTGTCAAGCTCAATGCAATCTCTGCCACCAATAGTGCTGGTGAGTCGGGAACCATTATCAGTGGCGCCGATATTCCTGTCCTGCTCGATAGTGGAACCACCCTGACATATCTTCCTAATGACTGGGTAACTGTCATTGGAGAGTCGCTCGGTGCTACGTATAGTGACACATACGGCGGCTGGATCGTACCCAAAGGCAGCTCGCCTGACAAGCCCTCAGGCTCAATTGACTACAACTTTTCTGGTGTAGAGATCAAAACCCCCTTCGCGAGCTTTATTCGCCAGGCCGTTGCAAATAATGCCTACGCCTACTGGGACAGTGCCCAGCAATACCCCGTCTGGCAGTTGGGTATCCTGAATGGAAACAACGCCGACAGTGGCGATGGCGTGAATGTTGGCGATGGTACAATCTATATTCTTGGTGATACCTTCCTTGCTGGTGCCTACACCGTATTTGATCTGGACAACTTAGAGGTTGCTCTCGCCCCCGCCAAGTCTGGCACCATTACTGCCGAGAGCGTGCAAGCCATCTCTAGCGGTATTCCCAGCGCTACCCAGGCGCCTTCTTATTCCTCTACCACCACTGGCTCGGACTACAGCTCCACCACCTTGAGCATCTTCTGAAATCTGTTACTCGCAAATTTTGATTTTCTGAGTGATTCAGGAGTCTGATTCGCAATGAAATTTACTCGCCGCCACTGCAGCTTTTTTTGTTTTTGTATCAACATTTAATAAATCTAATATCATTCTCCGCAATATTGTCAAGCCACCTCCATTTCATAGGCATGGTCTTTGTGGTGAGATTTGACTCTGGAAAAAACGACAAGCCATTGATCAAAATATAAATTGCAAGAGCACGTGCTGCACTTCTAGTTATGTTAGCTCAATTGTGATACTCGCGCGTTCTGCTGTATTGGCGTGGGTCGAACAAATTATCTGACCGTTAAACCTAGCCAAGCCTGTCCGCGTTGATGCGTCCACGCTGATAGTTGACTAAATGTGTCCCCTGTGCTATTCTAGCAGAGAGGTATCCTTATTTTGAGGGGTATTTCGATAATCATTGGCACGACATTGGCGCCATCTTCGCTGGAATTTTAAAGCAATATTAATGTCCTCTTCGTTCTTTATAGTCCTGAGGGGTTCGGTGGTATCTCCACTCTCTTTGCCAATGTTGATTCCAACACGATCTGAGGCATCAATTAGGTTCTTGTAGAGCGGCTCAAAGGACCTCGGCTTGCTCTAGCTAGGGCAGATGTCAGAGACCTTGCCCTGCAGAATGGTAGAAGACTTGAGGCTCCAGGCATGCATGTTTGGATGTGCATGTGGAGGGTCGGGGCGCCAACTAAAACCACTCTGCGGCGATCTCTTCATCAGTCAATAAATCAACATATTGGTACAACTCTGACTCATGATCTATCTTTAACCATGCAGACCGGCTGCACTCGCGGAGGCGAAATCTCCAACCAAATGAGGCCATGGCCTTGGCACCATAGCATATGACCTCTCGCTCAGTCCATAGCTCAATCAAGCACACTATGGCGATCATGTTGAATAATTGCGTCATTTCCTTGCGGCATGCATATCGGTGCATGGCATATGCGAGGCCCAGTGTCTCTCGAATTGAGTTCCGTTCTGATTTAGAGATCATCTAGCTTGATCCGCACACTGTGCTCTCGCCTCCCCGAGCTAGCTAGCTTCGTCAAGGTGTCGTAGAGTGGAGATCTACAGATCACCGGTATTATATGCATTATATTGCCCTTAGAGTGATAGCCGTTTTGCCACAAAATCACGCTGCTTTCACACCAAGACTCAAGAAGTGCTTTACGGCTCTCCTAACTACAATTCAATTGATGCAATTAAGCACAGACTGCGCTTGCATGCACAAAGCGCACCTACCCCCGGACTTGTCTCATAGCATGAGCCCCCAAGATTCTCGAGGAACTGATGGACTCTTACACTGTATATAGCTCAAGTCAGATCCAATATCGCTTTATTTCAAGTTCTGCGCACCAGCTTGCCACATTCTCAGTAGCCTCGGACATGATGAGATGCCGCAATTTCCAGCGCCGTAGTGATCTACACTGCGAGCTTTTAGCGCAGGGCCATTGCATCATTGACTACAAATGCCTATATAAAGGCGAGGTTAGTAGCCAGAAATCATCATGAACCTTCTAAACCTGCTCGTCCTCGGCTATGCCTTTGCCGCCTCGATTCCTTCGAATGGCACCCTCAAGATTGACTTTAAAAAAGTCCCTACTAGCCAGCTGGGCAAGCGCTCTGTAGGCGAGACTCTAAACAACCATGCAACGAGCTACGTCTCTACCCTTGAACTTGGCTCCGAGGGGACGTCTATCAGCTTTGTTGTTGACACTGGCTCAAGCGATCTTTGGGTGGACAACCAAGCTTTTTCCGGCTCCTCTACTCTACAGACAACTGACGAGGCGTTTGAAATTACTTATGGCGATCAATCAGGCGCCTCTGGTGTTTACGCGACTGACACTGTTGTGGTTGGCGGTGCCACCCTTACAAATGCTAAATTTGGCTATGCTAGCACTGATACTACAAATGGTCTCTTTGTGTGGGGCATTGGTTTACCCGCTGGCGAAGCAGATGCCACTTGGGATGGCACTAACATTGATCCCGGGTATGACAATATTCCGCAAGTTCTTAAGAAGCAAGGCTATATTTCGGAGGTTGCTTATTCTTTGTGGCTCGACGATTATGACTCTGATACAGGCGCTATTTTGTTTGGCGGTGTGGACCACGCAAAGTATGATGGTACCCTGGGCAAGGTGCCTGTCATTCCTACTGCTGAGGGTAATTCTAACCTTAGAGTCTTGCACCCTGCCAAGCCTGACCGCCTTACTGTTAAGCTTAATTCAATCTCTGCCACCAACGGTGATGGCGAGTCGGGTACCATTATCAGTGGTGCCGACATTCCTGTTTTACTTGACAGTGGAACTACCTTGACCTTGCTTCCCAAAACCTGGGTCACTGCCATTGGCGAGTCGCTCGGTACTACATGGGACTCCAATTACCAGGCATGGGTCGTACCCCAGAGTAGCTCGCCTGACAAGCCCTCAGGCTCAATTGACTACAACTTTTCTGGTGTGGAGATCAAGACCCCTTTTGAGAGTTTCATCCGTCCGATCCTCACCACGAATGGACCCGCTTATTGGGACGATGCTCAACAATTTCCCGTCTGGCAGCTGGGCCTCGATGGTACCACTGACGATGTGCAAGTTGGCGATGGTACAATCTATATTCTAGGTGATACTTTCCTTGCTGGCGCCTATGTTGTGTTTGACTTGGACAACCTGGAAATCGCTCTCGCCCCCGCCAAGTCTGGCACTATTACTGCCGAGAATGTGCAAGCCATCACCAACGGTATTCCAAGCGCTACCCAGGCACCTTATTACTCTTCCACCGCTACTGGCTCGGACTACAGCGCTACCACCTTGAGCATTTTCTAGGTGCCTATTCTCCACTCGCTAACCTATTCTTTATTAATTTTTATAGTAATACCTTCAACAATACTACCCAAGCAGCTCGCTCTTGACAACGCAACAGCTCTCAAACTGAGCTTGGGCTTTAATAGGAAAATCCGGTCGTATCAAAATTTACTTCTGAGGACTTGCACTGACCATTTGGTACCCGCAAAAGTCCTTCCTGGTCTCGACTTGTTATTGCAATAAAATATCTAGCTATTAACAGCAGCCACCTGTGTTGGTGTTGACGCTGCTTCCCTTGAGGTTAACCTGGGTCTTTTCGTCTTCGACGTTGCCCTGGCGCATGGAATCCTTGATCTGGCGGGCCATTGCAAAGAAAGCCTGCTCGACATTGGTGCTGTCTTTGGCCGAGGTCTCCAAAAAGGGGATGTTGAGGCTCTCTGCAAGTTCCTTGGCCTCCTGCGAGTTGACGACCTTTTTGCTCTCCATATCATTCTTGTTTCCAACAAGAAGCTTAGACACGCCGTCGCGGGCGTACCGGTCAATCTCTTGGAACCATTGCTTGACGTTGTTGAACGAGTCCTGGTCGGTAACGTCGTAGACGACGATAATACCGTGTGCGCCGCGGTAGTACGAGCTGGTGATGGTCCGGAAGCGTTCCTGGCCTGCGGTATCCCACACCTGGAGCTTGACGGTCTTGCCGTTCAGGTCGATTGTGCGGATCTTGAAGTCGACGCCGATAGTGGAGATATAAGAGTCGCTGTACGAGTTGTCGGCAAAGCGCATGAGCAAGCAACTCTTTCCTACGCCCGAGTCGCCAATCAGTAGCAGCTTAAACACATAGTCGTACTCCGTGTTCATGTTTGCTTACGATGTAGTGGTGGCGGAGGCTTTGAACGTCTGACAGGTGGGGGTGCTGCGTGGGGGTGCAATCTCAACGGGCTCAGCGAGCCAGAGGCCTGGGATAGCAGTAGTAGCATTGGGGCCCCCTGGGGCCGTTCAAACAGCACTTTTATAAAAATGATTCAATAAAATAATCTTCTAAAATACAACGTCGACAAAATCGTCCAGGCGGGATTAGCCCAAGCAGGCTCCAAATAGCCCATTCATGATGCGGGAGCCAAGAGTTGCGCCGGCACCCCATACGGCGGCGTTACCAAAGCCCTTTCCAACGCGCTTACCGCGGCCTTCTGTTTTTCCTTCTTCAGCCATATTGTGCCAACGGGCGCCGCCTACCCTTTATATACTCACGAGTGCATATTCATGCGTCAAACTGGGACGTTTGCTTTTTTGGGCAGCAAGCCGCAGGAGTGGGAACTCTGGTGTGGATTCAGTGTGCGCTCAGAATAATACCCCATGCGCTGAAACTTTGGCGTCTATCGCCGAGGCATTCACTATGTTGCGGTGTAGCATTGTTGCTTTGTTCCTGCATGTGCATGCACACTTGCGCAAGGAAAGAGGGTGCGGCGGCTGACATAATCTTCAGCTTTCTTAATATCTATCTATATCTGTCGGGGCGGGTCTTAGTCTGGGGTCTTGAGGTTGTTTACAATTTTGTATAAAATTTCAGTGGCGCAAATTTGTGGCTATGAAACGCGTTCTCGAGCTAAACTGCGATGCCTCAACGCCAGTATCCATGGACTTTGACGACCTAGATTCGCCTTCAAAACGCAACAGGAGCACACCACCACCAACACAAATGGGTCCAGTACACGTAAACGCCCATGGTGCATTAGCGCCTTCGTTCATGGCCCCAAAGTTCTCAGCCATGGCGGGAATTCGGAGGCTTTTACCAAAACCAGTGCCAGTAGAAGTCCACATTTACGGCACATATGTCAAATCCGATCTAGAAACGTTTCTGTCATCGCTCGTCGAGAGGGTTGTGTTTGTGTTTGAGAACGCAGCTCGCCCCGTTCCCGAATATATTCTCCAAATGCCCGAGCTGCAAAACGTTGCAGTTATCGTGAGTGACCAAGTGCCTACGCTAGCCCCTCACATGCTCAGTCTCCACGATCCCTCGGGCGAGCTGGCTCGGGAGTGCCGTGTCCTGGACCCAGTGGGGGGCGGTGCTGCTGCGGCGCCGTGTATTGTCTATGTGCGCAACAGACAGGTTGTCTCAACCGCTATGATTGGTGGCCGCGCGGATGTCTTGCAACGAACAATTAGGGGGTGGGTATGAGTATCGTTATTTAACTTAAATGTGGCTGTAGTCCCACGACTTTTTTGCATCAGCTTTCGAGCAATTGCTCTTGGCTTGGCTGCCCACCACGCCAGTCAAACAAAGCCAATCCGGGCCTTTTGCACAAGACTTATGCTGGCTATAGCGCCCATCCCCTTGCCTCAGAGCGGTTTTCTGGGTGCTGTCTTTGTAGATTGACTTTGCCCTCGTTTGCATGCGTGCATCACCGAGACCGTCTTGTCGGCGTTTTGGATAATAAAGCTCAGCGCACGCTTTTGGCCTGAAAATAACTTTGTGCACATGAGCAAATTATATCAAACAATATAATTGGACCAGACTGTAATTTTTGAGTTTGAACAATGCAGCAAGAACGGAAAGGTCCAAAGCAGTTCTCGACATGGCGGCGTACAACCATAACAAATGCAGAGTGAATTCTGGGCAATGCTGTCATTGATCTGTATAAACGACCTGGAGAACGGAGCTGCGGCCACTCTATTTGTACAATAGCGACGCCCATGCTCATGCTCGTGCTCGCTAACTCACTGGACTCATGTCAGGAGAAACTAGTGGTCTGAGCACGCTGAGGAGGTATAAGTGTAGTGCGTTGACCGCCAGGTTCAAAAAGCCTGCAATGATAGTCCGCAAAATTAGGATCTCCCGAGCACCATGGCCACTTTAAACAGGGATGCAACGTCAAGAGCCTTGAATTGTGCTGAAACCCCAGTGATTGGCACGGTACCTGAAATTGTACATGGTAATTGTGTCTTGACTGCCTTTTGTGATAGCTCATTCACCAAACACTATAGCCTGTCGCCCAGGTAACCTGACCGAGAAAATGAGTACCCATAGGCGAAGCAGATAATTTTTCGCCTAGCAACGGCCACTAACTAGGCAAAATAGCGATTTCACGGGTGTGGACAACCTTATTTTGACTATAAAACCGTGTTTAAGCCCAAATTTTCGCCTGCGGTCAGATCATGGTGATCAAAACACGATTTCCCGTCCGATCAATCATAGTTAAGCACCATAGAGCCACATTCAGTATTACAGTGGGAGACCATGTGAGAACGGGTGGTACTGCAGGTATATTTTTGGCTTTTTTGTAGTGACCTGCACCTGTGTGGGTCCACTACGTATACGCAACTAAAACTTGGTTCTGCTGATTCATGCTAGTTTTCTTTATAGAAACTCTATTCAATTAATGATCTAATGCCACAAATGAGCCCTACAAGGACAAACTTAGTTTGTGGTCGAGCACATGCATTCGGCTGTAAACCCTGGAGCAGCCAGAGCAACCAGATGAACAGGCTTTACTGGCGAGCATTAAAACTAGTGTTTGCTGAACAGCCTGTGCTCATTTCGGTCGCCGTGCCATCACGCAAATGATACCTTGCATCTGAGAATATGATTAAATCGGCTTGCCAGTTGACGGTATGGGGGGCTTGAGAGCTGCAACGGGCTCTACTGTTCGAAAAGCTGCGCTTCTGTTGCTATTGCTAGAGTCGTTGAGTTAAAGTCTCTCTTTCAGAATATAACCCAGAGTTGAGGGCCTAGCGCAGCCCTGGAATAGATATCTGCTACAATCAAGTTTTGTGCAACTAAAGCGTTGCTTGGAGACAAAGCTGCACTCTTGCGGCGCTTCAAGACTTCAACCCATGGGGCGCTGGCTCTGTTGTTTGGCTGCGTATAGTCTGACTTCACCATGGCAACGGAGCGAGAGACTCGGTTCTATTTGAATACGAAACTGGCTCATACATATTCCCAACTGATTAGGGGCGCTGCAACTTGTCGAGCTCCCACCAGCTGAGGTATTTTTGCGTCGGGCCATTGTGTCGATGCCTGTATCCGTGTAAATGCACTCTTGCAATATTTTAATGTTATGGCAATCGCATCCAATCCCACAGCGCGCACCGCTCGGGGCCCCCAGCCAGTGCAAGGCGTAGTGGTGTGTGCGAGCAACTCCAGGCGTTGGCACCAGAGTACTTTGCGGGTGATTTCCAAACTACTTTGGCCAGACTCTACAGTCAATGGGCAATTTGTATGCTAGCCTGTGGGTTGAGCATTGCACATGCAGCAGCCCAAGTTGCAACAAGGCATTTCTGTATGCCTATTGTTTAAAATTTGACGTTAGATATTGAGGACATCAATTTATACACTTGGTTTAGCTAACGGTAGCAGTCTAAATGGACCTCGTCCCGCTCACAATTTGACTTGTCATCATGAATCGGGTGAATGTCGACGAGACGTGGGAATTTATCCAAAAGGGAGTGCACAATATCATGGCCGAAGACTTGCAGGCAGGCTGGCTCACAAGAAGTACTTACATGAAAATGTACACATCCATTCACAGCTTTTGCGTGAACCCTGGCATGGCGCAAGAAGCGCCCTCGCGCGCGCGCGCGGCAGAGCAGCCACATTTGCAGGGCGGCGGGCTCTACTTTAAGCTACAGAATTATCTCAAAACGCATTTGGAGACGCTCCTTGTGGGCGCCGAGGGCCGCACTTCACAGGCGCTGATTGAGTACTACGAAGAGTGCTGGAAGCGCTACGTCATTGGTGTCAAGTACCTGGATCACATCTTTTCCTACCTGAACCGTCACTGGGTCAAGCATGTGCGTGATGAGGGCCCATCGCGCAACCGCACTGTGTACGAGGTCAACACTCTGTGTCTGTTGCTATGGCGCGATCACTTGTTCAAGCCATTGCAGGAGCCCCTGGTGGGTGCCTTGCTCGAAAAGATCAAGGATCACCGCGACGGCCAGCAGGTTGACGTCAACTCGCTCAAGGTGGCCATCTCCTCACTGGTGAGCATTGGGCTCGACGACCACAATGTAAAGCGCACCAACCTGCTGTTTTACAACCAGTGCTTTGAGGATCTGTTTATTGCCGCGACCGAAAAGTACTATACCGATGAGAGCGGCGAGTACCTGCTACAGCATGGCGTGGTGCAGTACATGCAGCGCGTGGACGCCCGGTTCAAGGAGGAGCACCAGCGAGTTGCCATGTTTCTCAACTCTAGCTCCGAGCACCGCCTGATTGAGACCTGTGAGAAGGTGCTGATTGAGAATCACGCCGAGGCCATCCAGGGCGAGTTCCTGGGCCTGCTCTCAGCCGACCGCAAGGACGACTGCAAGCTGATCTACTCGCTGTTGAGCAAGGTCCCCAGCGGTGTTACTCCAATGCAGGGCGTGCTCAAGCAGTTTGTCTCCAAGCAAGGATTTGCGGCCATTGACAAGCTGGTGGCTGAGAACCCGGCCCCTGATGGGCGCGCATATGTGGGAACCCTGCTCGAAGTCTATGACTACTTTTCCGACCTGCTCAAGGTCTCGTTCAACAACTCTGTGGCCATGCAAAAGGCCGTCAATGCCGGCTGCGAGGACTTTATCAACAACAACCAGATTGCCCGCAAGCTCGTCAATGGCAAGCCTCCCAAGACCTCAAAGACCCCCGAGCTTTTGGCCAAGTTTGCCGACTCGCTGCTGAAAAAGTCGTCGAAAAACAGCGAGTACTCTGAGATTGAGGCCTCGCTGGATGGGATCATCAAGATTCTTCAGCACGTTGAGGAGTCTGACTTGTTTGAGGAGCACTATGCGCGCCTGCTGTCGCGGCGTCTGGTGAACCAAAACTCTGCCAACCAGGATCTCGAGGCGTCGATGGTGTCCAAGCTCAATCCATTGTGCGGCTTTGAGTACGCCAACAAGCTGCAACGCATGTTCCAGGACATGGCGACCTCGAGCGAGCTGCAAGCCTACTACAAGAGCAACTTGCAGCAGCCCAACGAGCCTGACTTTAATCCATTTGTGTTGGCAGAAGGGTTTTGGCCGCTGCCCTACAAGCAGATTGACTTGAAGC
Organism: Wickerhamiella nectarea; assembly: GCA_022577815.1. NCBI lineage: Eukaryota > Fungi > Ascomycota > Dipodascomycetes > Dipodascales > Trichomonascaceae > Wickerhamiella > Wickerhamiella nectarea. The sequence goes on from JAKIRY010000002.1 coordinate 647,235, forward strand.
TGCCCGACCAGCTGCAGCCCTCGTTTGACCGGTTTGTCGATCACTATAATAAAATCCACAATGGCCGCAAACTCAAGTGGCTGTGGTCGTTTGGCAAGGGTGAGATCAAGTTCAAGGCGCCCAAGTCCAAGACCGCCTACATCTTCCAGGTGAGCGCTGGCCAGATGCTGGTGCTGACTGCCTACAACAAGGTCGACACGCTGGACATGGACCAGCTGCAGCAGGTGACCGGCATGACCGCCGAGAACGTGGCGAGCGCCCTGCATTTCATCGTCAAGGCGCGCGTCCTCACCCAGATCGGCGAGGGCGAGATCGGCGCTCCAGGCACCAGCTACACGGTGAACAATGACTTTAAAAACAAAAAAGTCCGCATCAACCTCAACATGCCCCTCAAGACCGAGCAAAAGCAGGAGGCCGTCCAGACGTCGCACCAGGTCGGCGAGAACCGCAAGCTGGTGCTGCAGGCAATCATGGTGCGCATCATGAAATCGCGCAAGGAGCTCGGCCACGCGCGCCTCGTCGAGGAAACGATGCTGCAGGCGCGCCGCCGCTTCAACCCCGAGGTCAGAGACATCAAGCACTGCATCCAGCAGCTGGTGGAGAAGGAGTACCTGGAGCGCGTAAACAACGACACCTATATTTATCTTGCCTAGCTACAGCATCTATTTTTCTCTCTTGTTTTAAAATTTGCCCTTGAGCGCGTTCTGGAGCATCTGCTTGCCGGTGAGGTAGGCGGTCTTGCCAAAGCTCTTGTAGTCGAGGGTGCTGGTGGCCATCTCGATGAAGCCAAACGGAAGCATGGAGGCGATGTGGCCCTGGGCGAGCTCGAGGGCAAAGCTGCCGCCGGGCATGGAGTACTGCTTGACGTTACCGCACCTCAGATGGTGCTGGTCGCCGGGCAGGTACCGCTCGGGGACGGTGGCATTGGGGTACGATGCGAGCTGCTCGCCGTAAAGAATAGTAAAGTAGTCGTCCGCATAGTGACTTCCAGTGTGGCCCTCGGTGCCGACAGCAGTGCCAAAGAAGATGAGGTACTCGCTGAACGACGCGTGCAAAATTACCATCGAGCCCATTGCGTTGCCGGCGTTGTTGAAAACCCAGTCCTCGGGGCGCGGGTCTGTCAAATAATCCCCGTACTCAGCCTTGAGGCCGACGTAAACGCGGTCCATGACCTCCTGGGCGGTCGCCTCGGTCTCGAGCCCGGCGAGCTCGGCGAGCGCGGTTTGGACGATGGTCTGGAGCTGAGCCGGCTTGAAAATATAATTGCTGGGCAGAATATCAATAAAGGAGCGCTCCATGGCCCACAAAATTGCGGCAATCGCCGCTACAACACTCGCCAAAACCTTCATCACTGGAGTTGTAGGAGTAGTAGAGCTACTAGTAGGGTATTACTGCACAGTGCTCGCTCCCGAATGCGAAGGGCTGACTAACAAAAATTTTCACCTGAATCATCTCTCCAAATTTCCAAAAAATAAATTACATATGCAGTTCAGGCCGTTGAGCACGTTTCGGCCAGTGTACGCCGGCGGTGCGGTGGCTATACAGGAAAACATCCTGGCTACGAGCTACGAGGACGCTGTTGTGATTTGCGACTTTGCAAGCGGCTCAGAGCTCGCTCGCGTCACCCCCGACAGCGAGCTCATCACCTCGCTCGCCATTTCCCCGGACCTGGCGTACCTTGCCGTCGCCACCCGCTCGTTCCAGATTCACATCATCAACTTGGAGACTTTCAAGGTGCAAGCCACCCTTCACAAGGCCCACGAGTCGGCCATCATGGCTCTCGCCTGGGACCCTACAAGCACTCTTGTGGCCTCTGGCGGCGCCGAAGGTGTCGCCAAGGTCTGGGACGTTGCACAAAAGTACTCTACCCACTCTTTCAAGGGTCACGGTGGCGTAATCTCTGCCCTCAAATTCTACGGCAAAGTCGGCGGCTCGGACTGGCGGTTGTTCTCCGCCAGCGACGACGCCAAAGTGCGGGTCTTTGATCTCGTCAAGAGCAAACTGATCAAAGTGCTCGACAATCACCACAATGTTGTGCGAGGAATCGATGTTTCCTCGGATGGTGACTGGGCAGTGAGCGGAGGCAGAGACAAGGTCTTGAGCTTTTGGCACCAGTACAACCTCAAGGTAACTGTACCAGTGATGGCAGAAGTTGAGGCGTGCGGATTCTTCAACAACCAGTTCTTTGCCGCCACCCCTAGCGCCGTTCTGCTCTACTCGTTGGATGGCCAGCAGGTGGCCAAGTGGGACGTCCCAGGCTATGACGAGGAAGAGCTCATGCTCATTGACACCCTCAAGGCGGGCGACTGCTTGCTAGCAGTCTTGTCTGACCAGACCCTTGTGCAACTGGACTCTAGCCTCGCCACAGTCAAGCTGTTTGCCGGTAACCACGGTGAGATCATTGACGCTGTGTACTCCAAGGACAAACTTGTCATTGCAACCAACTCTGCAGAGATTCGTGTGCTGCAAGAAAACCCGTACGAGTTTAAACCCTTGCTCGGACACAGCGATGTGGTGATTGCCATTGATGTCTTGGGAGACTGGCTGGTATCTGCCGGCAAGGACAAGCAAGTCAAGCTGTGGAACCTGAAAACTGGAGAGTGCATGGCCACTTTCACCGGCCACGCCGGCTCTGTAGGAGCTGTTGCGCTCTCTCGGGGTGGCTCTGTGCCCAAATTTGTCTTGTCGGGAAGCGAGGACCTGACCATCAAAAAGTGGTCGCCCGACGGATCGGCAGAGTACACCCGCAAGGCCCACGACAAGGACATCAACACTATTGATGTGAGCCAAGACAATAAGCTGTTTTTGACCGGCTCTCAGGACAAGCTCGTCAAGGTTTGGGACCTTGAAACCGGCGAGACGCGAGGTGTGCTGCGTGGCCACAAGCGAGGAATCTGGAATGCCAGGTTTGGCACAAACAACACTGCCATCAGTGGATCAGGCGACAAGACTGTCCGGCTTTGGGATCTGACCAACTTTACCTGTCTTCGTACCTTTGAAGGACACGCAAACTCAGTGCTCAAGGTACTCTACTATCAAAATAGCATCGCCTCTGCCGGCGGTGATGGTCTCGTCAAGGTGTGGGACCCCAAGTCTAACGAGTGCGTAGCCACTCTGGACAACCACGAGGAAAAGGTGTGGTCACTGACTCAAAACAACGGCCACCTAGTGTCTGCCAGTGGCGACTCGGTAATCACAGTGTGGGAGGACTACACTGAGCAGCAAAAGCAAGAGGACGCCCTCAAGCATGAGCAGGATGTGGAGAAGCAGCAAGAGCTTGAGAACTCGGTGCGCAACAAACAGTGGCACCGGGCCATTGAGCTGGCGCTCGATCTTAACCACCCTTTCCGCTTGCTCAAGCTGTTTGCGGATGTGCGGTCCCAAGCCGAGGAGCACTCAATTTCGGGAGTCGTTGCCGTTGACCAAGTGCTGGCATCTCTGCATGGCAAGCGCCTGCTCAAGCTACTTGAGCGCGTGCGCGACTGGAACACCAACTCGTCCAAGAGTCTCGTTGCCCAAACCGTTCTGGCGGCAGTACTTCAGGGTCACAAAGTCGACGAGCTCAAGGACGCCCAGATTGTGAGCGTCCTCAAGGGCATTGTGCCATACAGCAAACGGCACATGACAAGGCTCGAAGAGATGCTCGAAACTACTTATTCGTTGGACTATGCCCTGCTGGAAATGTCCAAGTAATAAAAGAGCGCGCCCGCTCCTGCATAAAATTCCTTCACTGTCCTTTCACGGGGCAGCATCAGCATTAATTTATAATTGTTTAACGTTTATATACGTGCACTAAAAGTTATCGTCACCAAAAATTGCCTTGGCTAGCAGATGCCTGCCAACGAGCGCCATTACCGCCCAGCCGGCCTGCAGCGCCATCAGCAGGCTGGTGAGCTTATCCTCCCGCATGGGGCCAGTGTGCACCAGGACAAGATTGATAATTGTCATGTTTGAGATCTCCAGGCTCTTTGGAGTCTCATAGATGGCGATGAGCTTGAACCACGCCAGGACCCTGAGCGCCCTCAGCACCACCGGCTTGCACTTTGACACGTCTGCCCTTGAAACCTCCAAAAGCCCGGTTTCGGGGTTGAACTTGGGCATGCGGTGGCGAGGGCACGGCACAATGTGAAAGAGCTGGGGCAGGCTAAACAAAAAGTTGAATATTTGTGGCCCGCTGAGGCTCAGCAAGGTTTTGGTAAAGTGACCCAAAATGCCAATCACTGCAAACACCATACCTGCCAGGTAGCAGTATGTGTCGCCCACAAAGACCTTTGCCGGGAACCAGTTGCTCTTGAGCAGCGCGACCGAGGCACCCAAGAATGGCAGCAGCACATATGCGCTAAACGAGTGAGACTCGACTGCTGGGTGGTTCTTGTCCAAGCAAAAGATGTAGAGCAGATCATTGAGCAGGACAAACGAGCCCAGCACGACGGTTTGGCCGACCTCAATCCCGTTCACTCCAGCATAGATGTTGATGCAGTTGGTGAAGAAAATGCTAAAGGCAGCCATGTATAAATAGTAGAGGCCACCCAGTTCCAGAGACTCGCCCAGATACGCCTGCACTGCAGTGGGCACCGCGACCTGGGTCACGCCAAAGTCAATGTAGTACACCAACAGCATGGGGATGCTTGCAATCGCCGGCAAAAAGAACTTGTGTCTCCATCTGAGGTCAAACAGGTCGTCAACAAACCCCAAAATGAGCATACTCTGAAGACTGAGCACGCCACTCAGGTATTCGCTGAGCTTGGAGTGGGCAAAGTACCCCTTCTCCACCGCGATCTCCTCGAGCGAGCCAATTCGAACGCCGCCGCCGGGGGTAGCAGCGAGGTACTTGTAGAAAAGCGATGGAATAAACAGAATTAGCGAAAAAAGCAGCACCAAACCAACAACAGCACCGCAGCTTTCGGGGATCACGGGCCGATCCTTTTTGGAGATGTCTGTGCCCTTGAGGCCAACGCGTTTCAGCGCCTCTCCCACCGGCTCAATGATACCAGACGCGACCGAATAGGCTAGCAGGCCAAACCCCATCGATGCCACAAGTGGCATGCGAAATGGGGACAGGATCAATGCTAGTGCCAGCACCACCAATTTCATGATGACGAAAACACAATTGCCGGCCTCTGAGACGGGTTCGGCGGCCGAGGCGTATCTATTTCAGGTTAGAAAGGAGGCCGACAGCATGCCCGATGTTTTTTATATGCCCAAGGACCGCCAGATCAAGCGGCAAAAGCTCGCAGCCGGATCAGATCTAAATTATGAGGACTCGGGGCTCGACATTTACAGTATACACAAGCTCACCAAAGGTTTTATTGATATTCCACGAGCAAACACCATCAGAGACTTGTGGGAAAGCGCCCACAAGGCATTGGCACAAGAAGATGTGCAGGAAGGACAGTCCAGCAAAGACCAATGGAAGGTGTTTATAAAGAGCAACGAGCCCCAGGTTCTTGCGCACAGCGACCTGTTTTCTGCCCTTCGAGCCTTGACGCGCCTAGAAATGTCTGCGCATGTGGCTCTTTGGGGGTGGTGCCTAATACTACAGGTCCCCACGACCTTAACCAGCCCCGAAATTGCCCTGCTGAGGCAAATTGCAAAGACTGAGAGTAGTGAGCTGGCTCTTAAGGCGTTCAGGGGTGCTCTGGTTGAGGTTTTTCGCCAAACAGATCTCAGCGAGCTTTGACTGGTTTCAACGGGCTACTCCTGCATCCACACAGAGTTTGTGTATGCTATTTATAATAAATAATTAATCGCGTTTTTGGCGTTTCCACTGCCGCAGATTCTCCTCTGCTTCATCGTACCGAAGCACTGACGGCGTCTCTTCCACTGCAGATGTGCCGGTGCTTAGGTGCGCCTTGACGTGTTCGTCGTATTCGTTCGACGGGATCTTGTCACCCGTGAACGGCGAGATGATGAAACCAGATGCAAGCGTCTGCACCAAAGTGGGTCTCTCCTGCAGGGGAGTCTTTTGCAGTGTCTCTTTGCTGATGGCACGCGGAAGATCTGCGGTGAGGTCACGCGCACTAAATGTCACAGTCTCTACGATAGTAAAGTCCTGCCAGTCTATTTTGGCAAACTCCAAATTTTGTTGTTCTTGCTCTGGCTCTTGGGCAGCTTGTGCGCTGCGTATTGATTCTGCGCGTGCTCTAATGGCCTCAATTAGCTGGTCTGGGTGCACTGGCTTGGCATCAAGATTAGCATACTGTATCTTCAAGGCCTCGTAGTACGAGTAGAGGGTGTGTGACTTTTTAGTGAACGGGAGAGGTTTTTGTGGCTCCTCCTTTTTGAACACAGCATCATAGGCGGCATGCTTTATCAATAGCAGGTCTTTGGGGGCAATCTGAGGGTGCTGTATCGAGAACATTGCGGTTGTGTGAAATTCAAGAAACCAGGACCTGCTGGGGGGCTGTTTGGATTACATACACAGGCACCCCGCTCATGCCAAGGACATTTCTTTTCTATTGGGATGGTTTACTTAGTCATGATTGTGTCGACTCTTAGGGCTCAGGAGTCACAAACACCCACTCATCACAGGTCACGACACCGCGTACTGATCTCCAATGCCGAACCCCGCTATTTCGTACGCTGCCGTCATTTTGGCTGATGCCGATGTCGAAGTCACTGCCGACAAGCTTCTTACACTCATCAACGCCGCCAACATTGAGGGTGTTGAGCCCATTGTTGCCCAGCTTTACGCCAAGGCCCTTGCTGGCAAGGACGTCAAGAGCCTCTTGACTGCTTTCGCTAGCCCCTCTGCTGCCCCCGCTGCTGCTGGTGCCGCTGGCTCTGCCGCTGCTGGTGCCGCCGCCCCCGTCGAGGAGGAGGCCGCCAAGGAGGAGTCCGAGTCCGACGAGGACATGGGCATGGGTCTCTTTGACTAAATGTAGTTTTTATTAGATGTGCTAGCATAATTCGCGTGGATATACCTAGATTTCCTCTACTTAGTCCATTTTTATTCTAGAGTAAACGTTGCGAACCAAAAACCAGCCGGTTGCAACGCCAATAAACCCGAGGGCCAAGTAGCACAGGCCGCACCCGGTGGCGCAATAAACAATGTACATGAGCTTGCCGCTAAAGGTGTGCAAGCGCATGTACTTGAGCATGTAAAACATGCTGTAGGCAAACAGGTAGATTGAGGTGCCGCCAGAAACAAAAAACGCCCTCCATTGCCAGTGGTAATTTTCGTTCTTGAGAGTCACATAGAGCACGAGCGCATTAAAGACAGCTGAAATGAGCACCATGCAAAACAGAGACGTGAACAAAAAGCCAAACATGTAGTAGAGGCGCTGAAACCAAATGGCGTCCATGATGTAGTACATTTGCACGCCAATACTGAGGAAGCCCATGAACCCAGAGGCAAGAGTGGCCACAACAATGTTGAGATACCACGGCTGGGGCGGGATCTGGCGAGGGATCTGGTTGACGTGGGGCACTTGCACTGGGCGCTTAAAGGCAAAGAACCCGGCAACAAGCGAGAGCGGAACACTGATCAGGACCCAAATTGCCACCAGGGCAGCAATGTTGCCAAACGGCACTGCACCACTGGCCCCGTTCACAATCATAAACGCGTTCATCAGCAAAAACATGCCAAACACCTGGGCGGGAACATAGATGGGTGTGAGGATCAGGTTGGTCTTCCAGGCGGCGCCTCCCCACATTTTATAGGCGGTAGCGCTCACGTATCCGCCCACAGCGCCACCCAAGCTGGCAAACATTAGGAGCGAGGTGCTAAAGTAGCCGCGGTTAGCAGGACTGATGAGACCGATCATGGCGATGATGATGGTGGTGAAAACGCTAAAGAGAATCTGGGCACCGCTGCCTGCAAACACAGCATATATCATCCGGTTCTCGGGAGAACGAAACACATCGCCGTGAACGAGCTTCCATCCCATCTCCTCGGGCTCGTCCAGGTTGACCTCATTGTAGAGGGCAATGTCTCGACGAAACATGCGAGTTAGCACGAGCGAAGTGAGCAGAGCCAAGAAGCAAACAACAACAAACGAGTTTACGAGCGCAAACCAGTTGACGCTAGGCTCAAACACGTGCAAATACTTGTCCCAGCGAGTGGCCCAGGGAGTGCTCGAGGCAGTCCATTTGACAGAGTAGGAATAAGCGATGAGCAGGTCTTCTTCAGCCTGCAACGCCTTGTTGAGGGAGATCTTCTCGGTAGAGTCGCACTGCTCGGGCTTGTTGTTGCGACTGCTCGGGGTGACAGTGGCACCAACGATGCGCACTGCGCCATTGGGTAGTTCGTGGTACTCAATATCAAACGCAAAGTGATTGTTGACATAGTAGTGAATCTCATCGTTGGCTTCAATGGCCATTTCACCTATCCTAATGTCATTAAGAAGTACTTTTTCTTCATTGTCCGAAAAGTATGCTCCAGCGACAGGCAGCCCGTCTATTGTCCAGTGGTTGCAGAAATCATACATCACTGTGTAGCTGAGGGCACTGAGAGACTCATTGCTATAAGTACTCACACATGTTTCAAGACACTCGGCATCCTCGAGCACTTTGAACTGCATTGGCGAGCTGTAGATGCGATCGCCAAACAGAACGGAGCCCAGGCTCTCAGAGACTGCTACGGGGCCACCCTCTGGCTGGCAAAACTGTAATTCCTCGTCGTAATAATTGTGTCCCAAAAAGTCGCTTTGCATCTGTTTGCCGTCAATGGCGTACTCAAGCATCTCGCTGCTCAGGCGATTCACCAGAATCATGACTCGATCATCTTTGTTATAGTCCTTGGGAGCCAACCCCGGCAGATAAAATGCCGAAGCCAACGCGAACAACAAAGGCCACATGAGTAATAAAGCGAAACGCGTTCGCTCGATTAAATTTAGGCAGTCGTCGGTGCATGTGCTCATATATACAAAAAAATAAATAAATATTCAGTCCAGCTGTTGCACTCGAACTGGGACGTTGGTGAAAATGTCTGTTGGGCTCGGCAGGTCGAGGTCGAGGCTATCGCTAAAGCTCAATTCTTTGAGGCTCGGGCTCAAATTGGGACTAAACACATAGCCACGAATATCCCCGTGCCCAAGCAACCGTATCTGACCCACGCACTTGGTTTCAAAATAGCCCCCCACAGAGCTGGGCAGCGGCACTAGTTCCTCGCCACATTTTAGCACATAGCTAGCCCTCTGGTGCTCAAAAAGCGACGGAACAACAATGTACTCTCCCGGCTGAATGTTGTGTACCTTGAGGCTCTGGCTTCCGGACGCGTAGGGCCCAGTGGTGGTGATCAGGTGGTCGTAGGCTGCAGTGCCCACAAATAGGGCCGCCTGGCAGGGCAGGCCATGCGCGTTTATCGACAAGGTGAAGCTACAGGGCTTGGTTATTATCAGCTTGTAGGCGGGATTGAAAAAATACGAGGGCGAGCCATACGCGCCCCCAATGCTCCATGCACCCCGCGTTTCATTAATTGGCGGCCGGGGTAGTTTTCGAGCAGATATGTTTCCCGAAAAGTAAAACTCAAAATTCATGCAGATATTCGAGAGCTTTGTGATGGCGTCGCGGATCACGCACACCAGAGTGACGCAGGCTCCGGGCTCCAGCTCCAGCCAAATAGACAGGCACGAGGTGTCCATTTCCGGGGTCTCCTTCAACACAGGGCTCTGGTCACTGGTGAGAATCGGCCCTCCCAATGCGCTGTATGCTCTTATTTGGGCAGTGGCGCTCACCTTTGAGGCGCCCGGCTTGATCACTGCCAGCATGTACCCGCGGACGCTTTTGTCGGTGGTATTTTCAATACAATACTGTGGCATCTGGTACAGTCCGGCCTCAAAGCTGCGCTTGACTGGGAAGAGCTCAGACATGCGTTTCTTGAACACGAATGGTGCAGGGCACTCACTCAAGTAGAGCAGCTTGAAGCTATTTGTGGCTTCAGGCCAGGTATATGTGCGAGGATGCTCATTCCACGGATTCAAAACCTGTAGGCTATGCTCATTCAAGTCCGTGATAACAAAGTCATGCTTGCGCTGCAAGTCCCCGGCATTGTTACCCGTTCCAAGGCAGAATCGACCAAGACCGTTGCGGTGCAACTTGAGCATCTCCTTGTAAAGCTGCTCTGGTGGAAAGTCAGGAAAGGTAATGTGAAAGTTTTGCAGGTCATAAACAAACGGGATCCAGCCCGAGAGTCTGTAACTTATCAGCGCTGCATTGGACCCTTCAAAGTGATACCCCCCAAATACCTTGAGGTACGCCTTTTCAATTAAAATCGGGGCCAGGCTGCCATAAAGAGTCTGTACCACCAAGTTTTGTTCATATGGAACCCAGTCGTCAACCTCGACAATCCTGTAAACGCCGCCCAGCAGCACCTTGACCGCATAGTGGCCACTCGGCGTGTACACGGGCCCATTCTCGTCCCTGGGATAGATAATCGGATGCAAATCCACTGAGATCAATGCACAAATCAGGCTGCAGTTGTTGGAGTTTGCCTGCCTCAGCCTCTCACCCGGCACAAACATTTTAAGCTCGGGGTTTTTTTCTCGTATAGCACTAATGTCGCCTATTCTTTGCCATCCGGGCTGCTTTGGGTAGGTAACGTCTTCCCATTCCTGCTGGTCCCACATTTCAATACCCGGAATCGGTACCGGTGCTATCGGAAGCAAGAGAAACCCAGACACGGTCGAGGTTAAAAAGTCGAGCTTTGTTGCTGCGTCCAGCTGTCTTTTTTTCTTGATCGTCTCATAGCGCTCTATTGCAAACGCCAAAAGCTCTTTGGAAGAGAGCCCCTGCTCCATTGCTCTTTGGAGTATCTTGAGCCCCTGGTTTGCCGTTTTGAGCGCATTGGGGTCGTTTTTGACATATAAAAACAATGCCTCTTGCAAGAGCTGTATCGCCTCAAAGCTCATGTAAGGGATGGTTGTGCTTGTTGATTAAGGGTTAAACCTGCCAGGTGCATTGGTCAATGAGCCAAACTGGATATCCCAGTAGCGAAAAAAAAAGTGCTCCTGTTTGCTTGCAAACTGTCTGAAATTATTAAATATTTAAATCGACATAGGAACCCAGCCAAACATGGTCACGAGATAATTGAGGTGGTCAAACACGTTTGCCAAGCTCCTGCCAAGCATTAGCCCACCTTTTCCCGTTATTTGGAGTACGCATTCTTGCCATTGAATTTTTTCTCTTCAAAAAGTCTCTCTTTGTTTGACACTTCTTTGAGACCCTCGGAATGATCTTGGGTGGCAGCAAGCGTGGGGTTTGGCTTGAATTTGGATTCTAGCTCCATTTTGTGCATGAGCGCGTTGTGCTCCTCCACAAATAGGGTAAACCTTTTTTCCAATTCGTCCAAGTAGCTCTCTACGCCCTCAAGCCGATGAAGGATGTCTGTGTGCTGGTCAACGTTCTCTTCGTTTTCAGTCTCAGTACTCGGATTAGCTACAGGAGAGTATGTTTCCTCTCGATGGCGCTTGTTTGAGCTAGAACTCATACTCACCCGGGTCTATAGCCTTAGCTTTTTAAATACTTGTGTCGCTCAGAATTAGGTTTGAAGCTGCAGCAAAGCCCGGAAAGCTGAACCTTAATCGCAATGTGCAAAATATTGCGAATTAGAGTTCACTGAATGGAGACTAGGGTATATGCGGGCTCCACGCTTGTGGGCTGGGTTTGGAACAGATCAAAGTATTATGGACGTGCTAGCCGATATCAACAAAACTATCTCAATAATTTCAAATATATAAACTTTGCAATATGTGCTGCCATTGTCTTTTATACCCCTGAGACTATAGAGGTGGGCCAAATTCTTGCTAGCCTCCGACGCCACTTGTCTGAATCTCCGCGACAGATTCTATAGGGTGGACTAGCTTTGAGCAAGATCAATCACTGCAATTCCAGGAATAAGATTCCATCTCCCACAAGCCGCCAGCATCTTGGAGTAGCACTACCCGCACGTATCGCTCGAGCCGCAGGACCCCCACTCCGTGCTCGCAAAAAGCCCAGATACTAGCCTCTAACTGTTTATGTATATGACTGGCTAGGCCAGTGTCTGCAAATTGGCGTCAACACTAGCCCTCCCAGTACAGGGTTGAAGGAAGCTGGCCAAAGCGATTTGTTTACACACGATAAATGCCGCTAATTGGGCGGGGTCTTGCTGGAAAAATAATAAATTTAGATACGATAGTGAGCTAGGCTGCCTTTCCAAGCCTTGCAGCGTGGAACTTTTGAATGTCGGGCATGACCTTCTTGTCGACATCATCGAGAATGTGAGTACGAATGCCCAGGGCGTGAGAGAGCTCAAAGACAGCGAAAAAGGGCGCTAGAACCAGTGCTTGTACGAGCGAGTCCAACAAGGCTGGGGCCCGCTTCTCAAACTTGCCATGCCCAATGAATTGAGCGATCCAGGAAAACACCCAGATACCCCATGCGTTGCGGACAGTGGTGGGGCCGCTGTGCGGTCTCAGCTCAACGAATTTATAGGCGGCCCACAGTAGGAATGTGCCTGTGGGGAAGCCATAGGCCAGGTCCAAGCGTGTATAGAATTGAGCGTAAAAGATGGCCAAAACAAACGTTAGCGAAAAGCAGGGCTTGAAGGAATCCGCAATTGGTAGGAACTCGCTAGGGATTTTGATGTTGCTGAGAAGGTACATTGAGCTCAGGAGGATCATTGGGATGCAGACGACATGAATTGCCACATTCACAGGGTTGTGGTGGTATTTCCGATAAAAGCACAACTCGTTTACAAGATTCACCATTGGTCAGATGGGTGGTTCAGCCCCACACGAGAACCGAAACACCTCACCCTCACCCCACACCGGACATTATGACTAATCAAGCGGGTTTTAGGCGCAATGTGCGTCTGTGCATTTTGGCGAGGTCGCAGGTAGGAATTGGCTCAGGGACTGCGCTAGAGAGATGCTCCATCTTGTCATATGAATGGGATGTAGCCCAGTGCCGCATGTCTAAAATCGTCAAGCGAGGTCAGAGATTAGTCACCACATAGGGCACAGATTTTTCACACTCTCATCAGGCCCTCGCATGTCGGCAGTTTATACCCAAATGGCTCGCATTCACTCTAATGGTAAAGGTATGAGCGGCTCTGCCACTCCCTACTCCCGCAAGACTCCCAGCTGGTACAAGCAGACCCCTGAGGACGTCAAGGAGCTCATCATCAAGTACGCCCGCAAGGGTCTTACCCCCTCCAACATTGGCGCTGCCCTCCGTGACTCTCACGGTGTTCCCCAGGTCAAGGTTGCCACTGGTAACAAGATCCTCCGTATCCTCAAATCCAACGGTCTTGCCCCCGAGATCCCCGAGGACCTTTACTTCCTCATCAAGAAGGCCGTCTCTATGCGCAAGCACCTCGAGCGTAACCGCAAGGACAAGGACACCAAGTTCCGCCTCATTCTTGTCGAGTCCAGAATCCACCGTCTCGCTCGCTACTACCGCACCGTTTCTGTGCTTCCCCCTACCTGGAAGTACGAGTCTGCCACTGCCTCCGCTTTGGTTAACTAGATTTTTATAGTAATACTGACTGCATGCCTGGCAAGCTGCAGGTCGGTCTGCGAGAGCGCTCTAGCCTTGTGCTTTAGCCTCGAGCCAAGCAATTTATTGCTTAGCCAGGGATTCGTCTCGCAACCGCCTGCTGCGTTTTTCACGCCGCGTTGACTCAACGCCTTATTTATTGCGCCCAAAAGGGTGCCTAGACTATATTTATTACTGGGGGGCACGCGCTATAGCATGGCCCTTTACAGCATCTAATTCTGACATGAGCACTGCGTACATTCAGACGCAGACCGTTGCTTGCGAGGGCTCAAACGACATCTTTTCCCTCGCTAAAAACACAAAATACCTTGTTTCAGGCGATAGCGAGGGGCGTGTGCTACTCTGGGAGGGCACCGAGAGCACAGAGCTTGCCCACAACAAGAGCGGCTGCCATGGCGTTTACGCCAACGACAAGTACATTGCGGCTGCCTTTTTCGACGGAACTGCAGGGCTCTGGGACTCTGACAGAAACTCAGTTGAGGTCAACTGGCCCAAGGCTGTGTGGGCCGTCGCCCTGTCTGAGGAGGCCGAGCTGCTTGTTGCAGTCACCCTCAGCGGAACTTCCTACGTGTACAATCTCAAAGACCTGGAGCAAAAGCCGCTCGAGATTGTGCCTACCAGTGCATCGGTGGCCACCTGCGTCGATATCTCGACCGATGGCACCTTTATTGCCGTGGGCTTTGACGCGGGCAAAGTGTGTGTGTACAGTACGAAAACAGGAAATTTGGCATTCACACTCGCCCTCCACACATGCTCGCCCCGCTCAGTGGCATTCTCGCCTCTGGGAAGCCTCATTGCCGTGGGCGGAAATGTCGACAGTATCTCGCTCTACAGCCTCAATGGAGGCGACCTGGTGGGCACGCTCACTGGGCATACCTCTTGGGTGTTTAGCGTTTCGTGGAACCCCACCGGTGAGTACCTCCTCAGTGTTGGAAATGACAAGGTAGCCAAGATCTGGTCCATAGAGTCGCACGGCTGCGTCTCCAATCTAAACGACGCCGAGGGCATTCTTTTTGCTGGCTGCTTTGTGCAGGGCGGGGCAATCGGCCGCCAGGGTGTGGTGACTGCCGGCGTCGAGAGCACACTGCGGTGGTACCGCGAGGCCGCGGGCGCCTAGGCATACTGGCTGCAAGGCGCTTGATTTGGTTTTCTTCTTTTTGCATCAAATAAATATATACATAATTTCTCCACCACTCTCACGATCCAGACCCTTTTGCTGCTAGGCCGTTTTCCTTTTTGAACCTCCGAATCGCATTCTGGACCTCTATACTGTTGTTTGTTCGCTCCAGAGCTTCCCTAAATCGGCGTTTCTTGTCTCTGCTTGGGAGTTGGTCCAGCCAAGTGCTCCAGAGATGGCCGCTAGAGGGGAATGCATTCACCGCTTGCTCGGCGGTATGCGGGTCCAGCTCGACCTTGAGCTGCCAAATGAGCTCTACGGGAAATGCCTTTAGCGCCTGGGCTATCAGCAGTCGACGTTTAGCTTCACGGGGCTCGGCCAATATGAGCTGCTGCCACAACTCGGGACTGGGCGCGGCCTCGACACCCTTTTGCAGTGCCTCTGCCGACCCTAGCGAGTGGGCAAGCAGGTAGAGTTGGCTACTCTGGGGGAATCTGGCCAGGCCCTCTTGGCACACTTGTAGCGACTGCTCCTTGTTGGCTTGAGCAAGAAACTCGGCTTCAGTTTGCGGCTCGAGGCCGAACTTTTCAAAGTAGCGCTGCCGAAACTGCTCAGGAAACGCCTTGAACGCGCGCTGGAGTATATCCTGGTCGTACCTGTAGTATGCCTCCCATGCCTCTGCTCCTAGCTCGGGGGTGGAGATGGCTCTCTCCAGGGGCACGCGCGGAGTACGGGAGATTTGGGCCCAGGGAAGGAGAAACGAGGCATCTGATTGGGCCCTGACCCTGTATGCGTCTTCCTGCATTGACTCGGGTACCTTTGCCGGGTCTAGCTGCAGCTTGGCAAGGGTTTCGGGCACAACGGTGCCGTCAAAATCGGCCAATGCACTGTACCAGTCCCCTTCTGGCGGCTCAAGAGTACAACCTGGCAACTTGTTTCTTTCGAGCCAGAGCAGAGGCGTGGGGCACTGGGCCAGCCCCATGTCGAGGTGCTGCACATCCCCGCTGAGTTTGTACCACAGGAGAAACAGTTGAGCACTTGCGCAAAATGTGGTTGCTGTTTGGATGATTTCAAGCTGCAGATCCTTGCTTGGCTCGAGGGGGATTGCCTGCAGCCACAGCGATGCCTCGCCGGGGTGGTGCTCAATCGCCTTGTACAGCACAGTGAGCTGATCTTTGGGCGCTGGTTCGAGGCTGAGGGCCAGTTTCCACAGCTCTAGGCTGCCGGGCAGAGCCTCTACGGCTCGAGCCACCACCTGCCGCTTGTCCTCTATACTGGTTCTGAGCTCCACTGCAAATGCCCATACCCTGGAGTCACTGCACTTTGAGCAGCCCTTGTCAATAGTTGATCTTGCCCTTTTGAACTGGTTCATTTGCTGCAGCTGCTTGGCATAATTGATCCACCCCATTGGGTTTTGAGGATTGTCTCGAGTCATTGCCGCATAGTCGACGCCGAGGTCCTCGAGCAGCGCATCTGAGACAGTGTAGCTCCGTCTCGAGTCGTTGCGTTCAGTTCTCAGCCGCTTTGTGCGCATGGTCAGGTCGGTGGCCTCGGGCATTGCCAGCCAGGACTCGAGGGGCACGTCGTCGAAACGCCCCGTGTCTGGCTCGTCCTCTGTTTTGGGCTCGTGCTTTTTCCGTTTGTCGACAGAGGCCCACACCTGGGCGGCGTTCTGGTCGTCCTTGGAGAATTTCGGGACCGGGGTGGGTGCACCAAGATTGCCTCGGGTCGAGAACCCCAGCGCACCTCGTCCAATACCGGGGCGGTAGTTTGGGGGCGGCTCCATACTCAAAAAGTCCTTTCCTGCAAACATTGTGCGCTCGATCGCAGGTGGCGGTATTGTGGCCAAGATCAAGAATTCGCAGCACGCGTCAGGGCAGAGTACTGGGACGACGAGGGCGCAGGTACTTTAAGATTACATCAAGCTAAGGCCTAAAATTAGATGAGAAGGGCGATGAGGCCAGCGAAAGCGCCGGCACCGACGAGGGAAGCAGCGCCGTTGGCAGCAGCAGAAGAGGAGCTGGCAGCAGAGGTGGCAGAGCTGGAGGCGGAGCTGCTAGCGTGGGAGCTGGAAGCAGAGCCAGAGCTGGAGGCGGAGCCAGAGCTGGAAGCAGAGCTGGAGTGGGAGCTGGAGGCGGAGGAGGACTCGGAGCCAGAGGTGGAGCTGGCGGCAGAGGACTCGGAACCAGAGGACTCAGAGGCAGAGGACGAGGCAGACTCGGTGGAGGAGGCAGACTCGGTAGAAGAGGCAGACTCAGACTCGGTGGAGGAGGCAGACTCAGAGCCAGAGGCCGAAGAGTCAGAGCTGCCAGAGGCGGCAGCGGCGCCAGAGCTGCCGGAGCAGGTCAGCTCAACAAAGCTGGCGCTGGCAGTGGCAGAGTAGGCAGAAGAGGCGGAGCCAAAGGCGGAGGCCATGGAGTCAACAGGGGCGGAAAGAGCGCTGATAACGTCGCACTGGTCGCTGCCAACAGAGCTGAGCAAAGACACAATAGCGGCGGAGGGGGTGATCAAGTCGTTAATGTCGCTGGTCACGATGCTGGTGGCCGAAACAGCCGAAAAGTCACCGGCCTTCTCAACAAGGGCGTCGAGCAGGGCAGTCACGGCAGAGGCCATGTTGGTGAGGTCAGAGACGGTGTCGCTGGTGATGTCCGAGGTGCTGGCAGAGCCGGCGGCCGAGGAAAGGCTGTCAACAGCAGAGCTAAGAGGGGCATAGGACTGCTGGATGACGAGGGCACCGGCGAGGCCGTCGCCAGAGGACCAGCTGGAAACAAGGCTGGAAAGAACGCTAGCCAAAGACGAGACGCTGTTGACGTCGTCAGCGATGGCGGCCTGAGCAATAGCGGCAAGGGCAAGAATCTGGAAAGTCTGCATTAGAATAAACCACAGAGGGGGGGGGCCTCGGGATTTTTATGTGCGTTTCCGGGGCAATGCCTAACCCTGCATGATGCAGAGAAGATCTTTTGTAGCCGTGGCTAGGACGGGGCCAGTATAATAAAATCGGAAAAATAGCCGTCTTTGTTTTCTAAAAGCAAAATGCAGCACCCAGGGTACTGGCTGGCATTCAAGAGCCTGGGTAGTACGATGTGGGGATTGGGCACAGGAACTAGTATGGTTATGCACTCGTCCGTTCTGGGTAGCCGATGACCAATTTCCAGAGTAAGCTCTGCGTATCCCTGCACCTGCAGCCCTGCAGTTAGTCATGTCGCAGGTGAAGCGGTTGCAAGAGAGCCTTGACTCGCAGGCGCAGGCGCTTGAGCAAAGGTCACCAAAGATCAAGCAGGCCAGGGCAGAGATCGACGAGTGCCTTAGGGAAATGGAGCTGGCATCCTCCACTGAGTCGGCACGGCTCCATGCACAGCTCGAAACCTTATGTCAACGCCGCGCGGCCCACAATGCGCGCGCTGCAGAGGTAGCGGCCAAGCTGTCTGAAGCAGACAGCCAGCTCGCTGCAATTGACGCGGCCCCAGATGCCCAGCAGCTCTTGATAGACCAACAGGAGCTGGAAGAGGTTGACAAGCAGCTCGAAATATTGTCCGCGCGGCGCCGGGAGCTGGCCAATGCGTGCGCAGGGGGCGCTGCTGCGATAGAGGCCAAAAGGACAAAATGGAGGAAAATCAAGGCCCTGAAGCCACTAGAGGCGTTTGACCCAACGGGCATCCACCAGTTAACCAGCGAGCACTCGCAGGTGGAGAAGGAGCTGGTGGCCACTGCCGAGGGCCGAGCGCTGTGGGGTCAGACCTGCAACGCCCTCAATGAGCTGGACGCCCAGCTCGGGGCGCACGATCTGCAGGAAGCGCTGCAGGCCCTGACCCAAACCGCTAATCTAATCCATCACAATCTCGAGTACGCCCGCACCAAAAGTTGGCGGCCCCTCGAGACGGCGATCGCCCACGAGCACAAGGTGCTGCTGGAAGCGGTGGAAGCGGTAAATAATGCCATTAATGAATAAATAAGTTATAATAAATACAGAGATGCTACTCAAACAGCCCCTGGCCGGCCAGCGCGGCCTGCAGCTCCTCGATGGCATTTGTGGGGTCATTGTCGTGCTCGTGCTCCTGGCCCAGGGCGTCAAGCGCATTGCCCAGCATATCGTCGATATTCTCGAGATCCTCGTCGTTGAGGCCGTGGTCGGGAGACGCGGCCACCGGCGGGCCACCAGCGGTCTGGTCGTGGTTGTGGTCGAGGGGCAGCGGCGCAGCGTCTTGGGGCAGAGCAGCGGGGTGCATGGGTTCTGGCTGCACCTCTGAGCCCGGTGCTGGCACCGGCACCTCTGGCGCCGGCGGTGGAGATGCCTGCCTCTGCTTTTCCTTTTCCTTTCTTTGGTGGTCCAGGATACTCTTTGGCAGCGGCGGCATCGGGCCCAGCTTTGCGAGGTCGGCGGGTAGCGCCGGCAGCCCAAACTTTTCAAACACGGGCTTTTTGGGCTTGGTCTCGGTGGGCTTTGTGTCTGCGGCCACGGCTGGTTTAGGGGTGTCCAGCTGCTTGGCGTGCGCCATCAGGTCCATTGGCTTGCCCATCATACAGGCCTCTATGCTGAGGATGCGCAGCGGGATGCGCGCAGACGGCACAGGCCTAAACTTTGTGAAAAACGCCGGGGGGCGAGGGGCGTGGACCTGGGGAATGAGGGCCCCTGGCTCGAGCGAGTTGTTGCTGTTGCGAAACATGCGGCTGAAATCGGTGGGGTCCTTCATGAAGCGGCGCTCCTTGCGTCGGTGGAACTCGTCTTCAATCCACTTGTGCTTCTCCTCCGTCTCTCGCTCACCAAACATAATGTTGGCGCGGCGCACAATCCGCGACCTCAGGTCGTGGTCCCGGTTGCGGGTGACATTTGTGTCGCGCCACTTGCGCTTGCGAGCGCGGTTGTCGTTTCTGATGCGGTCCCTGTCCTCCTCAGTGAGAGGGTGGGCACCCCACGCAGAATGCGAGCCCGGGTGGACGTCGCTGCCGCCGAGCTCGCGCAGCGCGGTCTGAACCGCCTCCAGGGTGTTGGGGTCGGGGTTGCCGTCGAGCATTTGGTTCCAGTTTTGCTGCTGGTGGGACTCGGTGCTGTCGCCAGAGATGATCGACCGCAGCGAGTCAAACAGCAGCTGGTCGTCGTTCCCCAGCCTCGAATTGTCGGGCTCGTCATGGTCAGACTCGAGAGCGTCCTGCAACTGCTGCAAAAAGATCGGATTGATCTGGCTATCGTCCACTTCTTCAGACATGACAAATCTTTTTTTGGTGGGGCGCGTGCCCGCTCTTGTAGTCAAAAAGTTCAAAAATATCGTATCATTACAGTTATATATATAGTAGCAGCAGGCTGCAGAATTTAGATGATAAATGCAAGGGGGGCAAAGACAGCAGCGCCGAGGGCAGCGGCAGCGGCACCGTTGGCGGTGGCGGCCGACGAGCTACCAGAGCTAGATGCGGCGGCAGAGGAAGCAGTGGCCGAGGCAGTCTTGCTACCAGATGCAGAGCTGGAGCCAGAGCCAGACGCCGAGGCGGTCTTGCTGCCAGAAGCAGAGCTGGAGTCAGAGCTGGAGTCAGAGCTGAAGTCAGAGGCAGATGCAGAGGAGCTCTTGCTCTGAGAGCCGCTAAGAGTGGCGTCAGTGGACGAGGAGCTCTGCGAGCCGCTCAAGGTGGCAGAGGCGCTGCTCGACTTGGAGGCAGCAGAGCCGCCCAAGGTGGCGGCAGCGCTAGAAGAGCTGGAGCTGGAGCTGCTAGAGCTGCACTGGCTGCCGCACGAGTTCTCGCCGGTACCGTCGGCGCTCTCGAGCACAGTAGAGTCGTCAGTGATCTCAATGTCGCCACTGAGCGCGTTAGCGCTGGTGTAGCGGTAGGAAGTGCTGCCAGAAGAGTTGGTTCCAGAGGGAGCGTCGTAGCACTCAACATTGAGGTAGGCAACCTCGACAGTGTAGGGGGCGTTGGTCCAGTCAACGGTTCCGCCGGCCCACTCAGAGGTGCCCTCATAGGGACTGTCACCAGCGGCCCAAAGACCAAACTGGACGCGCGAGGGAGTCTGGGGGTAGGCATAGTCGCCAGTTGTGGAGTTGAGGGTGTCGCTCTTGGACAAGGTGCGCACAGAGGTGCCGTCAATGGACCAGGTGATCTGGTCCTCGGTCCAGTCAACCTCATAGGTGTGCCAGTTCTCGTGAACATCAGAGACGTCAGCGCCAACCATATTCTCATAGTCCAAAACACCCTGCCAGTAGTAGTTGGTCTGGGCCTGGGTAGTGCTGGAACCAACCATCTCGTAGTCGATCTCGTCCTTTGCGTCAGAGAGCAAAATAAAGTCCGAGATGACACCAGAGCCGGAGGATGCCTTCATTTTGAGGGTGACCTTTCCGTACCAGACATAGTGGTTCAGAGTGATTGTGGTGGCGGTGTTGTTCTCGAGCATGATTGCCGAGACACCATCACTGGACTCGGAGATCATACCGTCGTAAATAAAATCGTTGGAGCTAGCGTCGCCGAGGTAACTGCTGGCGTTCAAAAACGCGCTAGAGTCTGTGAGGGTGTAGTTTTTGGACTGGCAGATAGGCATGGGCATGCAGCTACCAGGTGTGTTGGAGTAGCGAGGGTCGCAACCACCCATGCACGCGTAGCCGTTGGCGCAGGTGCCATCACTGCCGCAGCATGGGTAGGACTCGGGGCAGAGGTCAAGGCCATCTCCACACGATGGAATATCATCAGCGTACACGTACGCGCTAAGAGCAGCGAGCGTCAAGGTGCTGAGCTGCATATTAACGATTCACTCGAGCCGGGCTGGGGTCGGCTTTTATATAAACACATTGCAGCGAGGCGCGGGTATTTTTAGAATGAGCAGGGTTAGGGGAGTCCGATTTGGGCAAGTCCACGCAAATTTGGACCGGGTAGACAGCCACCTACAGTATAAACCAACCAAAACCACGAGATTTGACGCGCTAATTTGTGACTGTCTGCCCATTTTGGTTATTATAAAGCCGCGTTTCTGATCCATTTATAGCAGCTCGTTTCTACACTTGAGCCCGGCTGCATGCGGGTGCCTCCATTCTGCATCAACAGATTATGTAATTAGCGTACAAGTGCATTACTACTGCACTCGCGGAGGGCCTAGCAGATATGCACCGTTGAACTGAATTAGAGATTGGTGGAGTTTAGATCGACAACCCGCCGAAACAATCTGACATCAGCATGATTGCTGGATACGTACCCCTGGCGTCATGTGGCTGGCCAACGAGGAGGCGCTGTCTCAGCCTCAGCCCAGGCTGGTACCTCCTGCATATTAATTAGATTGACAACATGTTTCAAACTTAGACTTTACTACCTTTTTGATAGAAAGCACAACTGTTTCAGACCAAATCATCCTCGACCCCCCCATCCCTGTTTTTGTTCTGGCATTGCATTTGCACCGCAGTGCAACAATTGTGGATCTTGCCAGTGTCGAAATATCTACGCGTAAAAATACAGTACAGCCGCAGCCAGTACCACAATTTAGCTGCCTCGAGGTTTCCCCTTGTCGCAGAAAATGCCAAGCCTGCCAAGGCTGCCTCGAAGGCGACCAGCTGACATGGACATTTCGCTGCTTCGAATACGGTCAATATTCCATGGTAACGCGTTAGATTGGTCTGAGGATGGAGATATTGCTATTTGCGCCATGCCAAATGTCACAGTTTACTCGCCCCTCGACTTTGAATCGGGCAAACCACTCGAATGGCTGAGGAGAGATCTACCCGAGCCAGGGACTTTTCCAGCGATCGACACAGCTAGCGACTCTAGCATCTCTCAAAACGACCTGTACCAATCCTACGTGGTATCGGCAAAATGGTCACCCACAGGGGTCTCGGCCACGGCGGGGTGCTTTCTGAGCTATCTCACCTCAAAGAGCCAGCTCTTGGTGTTTGGCAACTCGGGCGAGATCGGAAAGACCGATTGGAGCCTGGTGATTGATGTTGCCTCCCAGGTCAAAAGCGCCATCACCTGCTTTGACTGGCGCCAACAGAGATGGGGCTGTGCCGAGCTGGTTGTAGGCACGGAAATGGACGGAATCCATGTGTTTAGTGCTGAAAACTCTATCCTGCACTGGAAGGAACGGCTTGATGTCCCCAAAACATATCGCATAAAGTGCGTTGGAGACACCATCTACGCCCTGACCGCAAAATATCTGCGCGTCATTGAGGGTACCACCAAGGAGTATCAATTGGAGCCTGGGCATGTTAGTTGCATTCATGCCGACTCTGATGGGATTCTCGTAGCCCAGCCGGGTCGGGTGACCCATTTTCCCTCTGGGAAAGTCACTCGCACCGGAATTCTGGATAGTATAGTGGGGATCCTGGGTACCACAGACAGCTGGACTGTCATATCACAAAGCGGTGACGTGTTTGGAGTGCTCAGCTTCAACTTTAAGGGGCGCAACTCGAGCATCACTGTTCATGGGGTTGCGCTGCACCCTGACCGGTCGGCAGTGGCCTTTTGCATCTCATCACGACCCAAGGATCACCTTTACTTTCCCTCACTCAAAAACAAGACCTTGACATTGAGCCTCAAAAGTCTTGGCCAGCCCGATCTCACCCAGACTCATTTTAGCCCGCGGGCACTCTGGGTGTCGTCCTATTTATTCAACCACAAACAGCCCTCTCTGCCTGAATCGCCCCCTGAGCCTATTAAGCGTCTTGAAGACCTGGTGCCGGCAGTCGGCTCGTCCGGCCTTTGCACGTACTTTGGAGTCGAGGACTATACAAACATGATACGGACAGAGATTGCCAATTTTCTGTTTGAAAACTACTCTTCAGGTGATTTGGGGCCAATTGACCGTGCAATCCTCACAAGCTACGGTCACTACAACAACAAAACTGTCGAGTGTCCCGCATCTCTAGAAATCAGCAGCCATATCCTGACTGAGACATTTAACTTTGAGGAGCAAAAGGTAAACACGGTAATTGAATCCACTTGTGGCCACAAGTGGAAGCGCTGCTGCATCACGCTGCTGCCTATTTTTAGTATGGATACGCTTGCATCAACGAATAAGGAATTCACCGTGTTGAGCCCGTCAGCAGCCGAGTGCCAGGGGTCTAAAATTGCAAAGGCTTTACTGGACTTGCCGCTTTGTATTTTCAACGGATGCAGATACTACGTCCGGGTGTTTGGCGCTTAGCCGACGTCACGCGGCGTCACCTCGCTTGACCAGGGTCTGCATTTTGGTGTTTCAGGCAAGTAGTTTGTTGTTGTGTATTCCGTAAAAATAAATCCCGTTGAAGCGGAAGCTGGTGAGACCAAGCCCAACCAGAGCAGTGGTCCAAGCCCGTAAAATAATACCCTCAAAATATCTTTGGCACGCAGCCACATTCCAGCTTGACGACCTATAGCCGGTGGATAAATGCCAACTTTTTCTCCTCTGCTCGGCTACTTTTGCTCATCGCCTAGTATTCGACTGATTTCAGGCGGCTTCCGTGCAGGTAGATGCTAGTAAATTACATGTGCCCCTTGCTTGGAGGTTCGCGGAAAACGCGTCTAGAACACGTAAAGAAACAGTCTTTTACGTGGATAGAGCATCAGAATTCAAATCAGTCAGAGTAGACGCGTCGTTTTCATCGATTGACCCCATTTGAGACTCCTCGTATGCACGTTCCTTTTTGAGCACAGGGGCCGTGCCAGATGGGGCTGAGTTGAAGCGAGAAAAAAGCGCGTCTAGTCGAGTTGATTGAGTGGCCCGGCTAATAGTCGCTCAAAATGTGCATAAAATTGGACTTTAACGCCAGCTAGGCCATGCACATCTCAGACCATGCTGCATGATGCATGCATGTGCATATGCACTCACCCCCGGGATCCCCGTTTTTATAAAAAGCCCCGGCCGGCTGCTTGCAACCTTGACAGAAATGATGGGCTTTCTCAGTTCCAGCTCCGCTAGCCAAAACAACTATGCTGCTGATCAGCAGAGAATAGCCGACCTCGAGGAACAGTTAAAGGAGATGAGCCACACCGCCGCTGCTGCCATCGACCGGGTGTCTGAGCTCGAGGAGCAGCTCACCAAGGCCCAGAGCTATCAGGGCATGACTCGCAGTGCAAGCACATCTTCCCAGGAATCCTTTGAGGACGGGTTTGACGACCGTGAAAAACTGCGGAAACTGCAGCGAGCTGTGAACGCCATACACCACGCCCGCAAGGAATTGCGCGACCCCACGTACTACCAGTACATTTAATTTACTATTTATTTAATTAATTTCCCAGATTTCAGTTGCCGTCTCCCCCACCCAGCCTTACATGAAGAGAGCTGCAAAGCAAACGACCATATCCTTCAAAAAGGCCAAACCGCAGGTAGCCGAGAGCGGCACAAACGATAAAAATGCCGAGGAAAGTACTCTGAACCGGCAAGACACTAGTGCTAAAAGCTCAGCGGCTCCTCCTGGCGACGCGTCAGTCTGGGACAAGCAGCGATGGATTGAGTCCCTCGACAAGGACACCCGCGAGCTACTCGGGACTGAAATCGCGTACCTTGACGACACATGGCTCTGCGAGCTACATCCAGAGCTCACGAAACCCTATTTCCTCAGTCTCAAAAAGTTCATCAACGCCCGTCGCGCAGCTGGTAAAAAGATATACCCACCTGCTGAGCAGACATATTCCTGGTCTAACTTGTGCTCGCTTAAGGATACAAAGGTCGTCATTCTTGGCCAGGATCCATACCACAGACCAAATCAAGCACACGGCCTGGCCTTTAGCGTGAACCCGCCTACAAGAGCACCGCCATCCCTGCTCAATATCTACAAGGAGCTCGAGGCCTGCTACCCAGAGTTTAAGCGGCCCGCTAGCGGAAACTTGACTCCGTGGGCGGAGCAGGGTGTACTGCTGCTCAACACATGCCTGACAGTGGAGGAGGGCCAAGCAAACTCACACGCCAAAAAGGGCTGGGAGACGTTCACGCAGCAAGTCCTCAAAACTATTGCTGCCAAAAACGACCACGTGGTATTCATGGCATGGGGCTCTCCTGCTCTCAAACGCATCACAGACATCAAGCCTGGACCCCAGCATCTAGTGCTCAAGTCTGTTCATCCTAGCCCATTAAGCGCATCTCGTGGCTGGTTTGGCTCCAAGCATTTCCCCCAAGCTAATGCGTTTCTAGAGGAGAAGCAGCGGCCGGCCATCAATTGGTTATTGGCAGACCAGAATTAAGAAAATAAAATTAACAAAGCTCTATGTATTCTTTCGATACAAAATGACGTCGCCACGCCGCCTGCTGTCTTCGTGTATATGACTGTTGAAGAATCTCTTGTCTTCGGTATAGTCCGCGTGACTCCAATTGAGAGCCTCAAAGGCAACCACTACCTGGGCCAAAACATGCGGATTCTTTTCAACAAAGCCAGAGGGATCAAGATAGAATTGATCGGCCTCGTCAACATACGCTGGGCGCTCGCTGGCAGGCACCATGACGGGGGGGTCACACCCAAGCGTGGTGATATTGAGAGCAGATTCCCGGTGGAAAAAGGCATAGCCGGGCACAGAGTGGCACGGCATCAAGAAAGACACGTCTGAAATAGAATCGTCTGAGCGTATGAACTCAGTTACCGACATGACCCCACGTTGGTGGACAAAGGTCAGGTAGCACCCAACGACGACATTGACCGAGACAAATAGGGGGAGCCAGTGTTGCCAACGACGGGCAATAAGCTGTTTGGCAAATAATATATGCAACAGCGGTAGCAAGTAGAAGATAAACCGGATTTCCTTGTGAGCCAACAACGAATAGATGCCGAGTTGACTCCACACAATAACTGCTAGCTTGTCCCTGGTGAATAGAGCCATAGCAGTGACTGGCAAGTAGCCAATGAGCTGCATGGGTAGCGCCGAGCTAACGTAGAAATGCAATGGCATCACTCCGTAATAGTGGCTGACCTTCTCACCGATATTCGCCAGCACAAACGACTTGAGAGGCCAAACCTGGAATCCATAATACCAGTTATCCAAGAGATAGTCGCATCCATGTACAGCGATAGCCAGCACCATTGAAATGCCGACAATTGGAACAGTGCGACTCCTGTTGTTCCAGAGCAGACGGATGCCCATAACTATCCACAAAATCGCATTAGTGGGGCGTAGTATGATGGCAAGGTGAGCCAGAACTGACGCCAGGGTAAGCTTTTTGTAGCTTGCTCGCTCCCAGGGCCATATACATAGCGCCACTGTTGTGCACACCATCTCAAACGTGTTGGCAAATGGACGCGTTCCACAGTAAAAGTAAAACGACGAAAATACAGATGCCAACAGGGCATACTGCGCCACTTGACGAGACTCTAACTTTGTAGCAAGCTTGTGAGTGGCCAAATCGCCAACGGCGGCCACAACACCTTGAAAAATGCGGCAGACAGTCAAAATGTCCACCTTCAGAAAATCAGCTAGACGATACAGGCCTCCATAAATTAACGGCACAAGGCATCCTCGGAGGCCCATTTTCCACTCCCAGGTGAGAGTGCCATAGCCATACACAGCGACATGGGCAGGTTCAAATGTCTGGAAATACTCATCTGGTTGGAAGAACGTGGCAACAGCTAGCGCGTTCGCTATACGAAAAATAAAGACTAGCCATTTGAGCATGTAAAAGTGCAAGAAAAAGGGTAGCTTTTGGCGATGCTGGGCTTGCAGTGCAGCGGTGGACGTAGGTGTACAACTTAGTAATGTCAACCATTGCAGCTGTGGTCTGAGCGTCAAAGTCGAGAGCCTTGTTAACCAAATCTCTAGATTCTCAACGAGTTTTACAAGGTCACTGCTATTTGGAGCATACTCACCATATATGCAGACGATGCAGGGTGCCTGCATATGCGTGCATAAAGGCGCATTGAGAGTTCCTAGGGTGCAAAGTTCGATAAATTATTACAACAGCCGCTCTCCAAGTACCAAATACTTTTGGGTCACGCTCTCGAGGTTTCTGATTTGCTGAAGCTCAACGACTCCTTAAATTATAAAGTCTATTTAGCGTTAATCTATTTTTTAATAGAGGCAATGTCAATCACAAAGCGGAAACGAACGTCGCCCTTTTCGACACGTTCCCAGGCCTCATTGATATGTTGGAAGTCGGTCATCTCAATGTCCGAGACAATGCCCTTCTCAGCGCAAAAGTCAAGCATCTCTTGGGTTTCCTTGAGGCCGCCAATGGCAGAGCCACCAACATCCTTGCCGCCAAACACAATGTCCTTGGTGTTAAAGTCGCATGGGTTCAGCGCACCAACCATGTGCATCTTGCTGTGATATTTGAGCAGAGTGAGGTAGTCGTGCAAGTCGTGACCAACGGGCACAGTGTCAAGGATGTAGTCAAAAGTAGCAGTGTGCTTTTCCAACTCTTTCTTGTCTGTAGTGACAATAGCGCCCTTGACGCCTTCAATCTGAGCCAAGTTCTCAGCCTTTGACTTGGAAGTAGTAAGAATGTAGACATCAGCGCCCATGGCAGCGGCAAACTTGACGCCCATGTGGCCAAGACCGCCATAGCCGGCCACACCGACCTTCATACCCTTCTTGATACCAAACTGGTGCAAAGGGTGGTAGGTGGTGATACCAGCGCACAAGAGAGGGGCGGCAGCAGGGCCATAGATCTTCTCGGGAATACGTAGAACAAAGTGGTCGTTTACCACGATCTTCTCCGAGTAACCACCGTGGCTAGCACCCTCGAATCCGTCGGGGTTGGGGCTACCAAAGGTCTGAACCTGCTTTGCACAGTACATCTCAAGGTTGTCCTTGCAAGGACCGCACTCTCTACAGGAGCCAACGAGACAGCCAACGCCGACCTTGTCTCCAACTTTAAAGTCCTTGACCTTGTCTCCCACCTTAGAGACCTTGCCAATAATCTCGTGGCCAGTAGTCACGGGGAAGATACCCTGGGCACCATCGTCAACCCAGTCGTCACGTGCAACGTGCAAGTCAGAATGGCAAACACCACAGTACTCAATGTCAATTTCAACATCCTCAGCACCAACATCACGGCGCTTGATCTCGGCGGCTTTCACTGGTGCCTTGGATTTGGCAACGCTGTAGGATTTAACTGTAGTGGGCATGATCAATTGAGCAAGAGGCTGAGTGCCTACACTTATATAGTTGTGGCAAGTGCGTTTCCATGCAGATCACACTGTGCATATGCACGCAACCTGTGTTCAGATGTGGTCTAACGGCTGAATTGCATGATTCCAAAACTCATTCTAGGTATTATCGAATAGAAGCAGCTTGGAAAAGTGAGTTTTTATTTAAAAATCGCGCTCAATATATGTATATATAGCATGAAATGCATAGCAACAGCAACACATTCATTTCTGACACATGTCCTTGCGCAGTGAGATTCTAATTCTAGACCCCAGCACTAAATTTGCGTCCTATTAGAGGTAATGCCAAGAAAAAGCAACAGCAAAAACAAAACAGTACCAATCATTGTGGGACTAAAAAGATAACGACACCTGAGAGATTCGAACTCTCGCGGGCAAAGCCCAACGCCTTAGCAGGGCGTCGCCTTAACCACTCGGCCAAAGTGCCAATCGAACTGATTTGTAACAAGGCTCATTTGGATAGATTCTTATGTTCGTATTTAGCAAAAGTTTAGTCTTTTAGAAGTATGTAAAATCAGTTTCAGCTTAATTGGTCTTTAAACATGTTTTAAAGCATTGCAGTATAGACTTGAGTCACGCATATGCTTTAATTAATCTATAAAGAAGCCCTAAATGTCGTAATTTTGGCCCTAATGACGTGAACACCTTGTTGAGCTCTCTGAGACCTTGTGACCACTATTACAGGCTAGGTAAGATCAAAGATCTTTTTCGACCCTAGTTCAAATATATACCGTCTAAAAGGGGCTGAGTTTCAGGTACTCAACGGTGCCCTGACAATCGAGACGTTTGCCAGACTGGGTGGCCGTCGTTTTTCAGACCGTTATGCCCCGCCTCTATGTTTAATTGGCAGCCCAAGTGGATAAACCAACTCAGCAACCTTGTGGCTTCTCGAACTTTCAAACTGGACCCAAACACTCGTTTCAACTCAAAGCTTGTGAAACACAGCTCGAGGTCACGGAACTGGTCGCTATTTTCTCATTTGGGTATATTCTTTATCTCTTGCAACTTCAGGCTCCAATTTGGCGAAGCATAGATGCTACGTGCAGGTTGGTAGTTGACCCACCAAGGGCCAAGCCGGGCACGCGTTCAAGCGGCCATTCACCGTTCATTTAATATCTACAAGTGGATGCTTTTTGTGAATTTAGCTTGGCGGTTAGGTGCCCTTATGTATTTCGAGTGGGTGGGCATTTGCGCACCAACTCTGCACGCTCGCAAAATACCCTAGTCTGGTACTTAACTGAATCAAACAGCCTAGCCCCTGTGTACTGTCTACAGCGCCAAGATGGCATACATTTCAGCTGTGTTAGTTGCATGTTTCTATTGCGCGCTATGGATTGATTGTATAGCGCATACCGGCCCCGAGTGAAGGAACCCATTTATCGAGCCTCCGTAAAAACATAGCCCTAACTGCACAAGAATAAGCGGCAAGTCGAGCGCAACACTCTGTGCTTGAGCACTGACTCGCAAACACGTAGCTGCCCCCACAGCGAGCACCCAACAAGGGCCTAGCTCTCAATTTTCGGCCTAGCCCAAGTCGCAATAGATGGTAGAGTTTAGTGGCCTGTAATGCGTCTTTTGACAATGGCTACAGTCTATTCACATGGCAGCTTGATATTATGAGTGTGTATGCTGCACCTACTGTAAATAGTTTGTCGAGGGATGCATGCGGTTAAATTAAATAGTGACCGCAGTTTTTCCATATAAATTAGAAATTGAGCCATTTCTCTAGATTTATATTGGTGAAGAGTGCTGCTCCGCTTCTAAAATTAGCACTGCAAGGCTTAAACCTACAGTGTAGGGAAAAAAGTTCGGTGGTCACGTACGACGAGCATTCCAGTAATCTGAACATTTTTACACAGCATCCAGCGTTATCACCTGTCGCGGAGGCTCATGGAGGCTCATGGAGGCTCGGCCTCACGTGGCTCAAATTGCGAATATATGCAGACGATGTATGCTGGGGTGCATAGTCACGTGAGGAGCGAGGGCGCCTGGATGGCATTTACAAGCTTTTTAGAGCAAGCAATGCAATAAATGCGGAGCGTCAATACTAAAGCAGTGGACAAATCTCCCTTTCAAACACTTTTATGCTTTGTGAAGGTTATTGCTGGAGAAAATCAGCATTAAAACCCAGCTGTGGGACTTTAATATACTCAAAAAAGATGTGGGTGGCGCTCAAGGCATGTATTCTCCGTCAATCAGCTCAACTAATTTGCCTTGCATGAGCCCACACGTGACCGAGCTCTCAAATCCAAAGCTGCAGTGTGTGCATCTACATGCACGATTTTTCATCCTCAAATTTGAATATAAATAAAATAAGGCGTGTATAGCAATCTATAGCATAGCAGCATGGTTTTATTTATGCTCAGGAACTGTTGTGGACAAGCAGTTGAGCGCAGTGTCAAAGGCAAGGGCACCATCGTGTCTATGGGAAACATTGAGGTATATCAGGTTGGGGATAAAGCTTCCAAAAAAGCTCTGCTATTGCTGCCCGACTTTTATGGTATCAGCCTCTCCAGCAATCAAGAGTTGGCGGATAAGTTTGCTCAGCGGGGTTAGATGGTGTTTTTGATTGATTTGTTCAATAAAGACGAATACACTGGAATAGGGGGAGCTCGTCAATGGCTAAAAAGCATTGGGCACGGCCCTTCTTCGGCCCACGCCATTATAGATAAGGTTTTCCCTATTATCATGAAGCAATTTAATCCTGAGTTTGTGGCTGCTGTTGGCCACTGCTACGGAAGCAGCCCTGTGCTATACCTATCACAAAAAGGAGTACTAGACGTGGCAGCCATTGCTCACCCTTCCTTTGTTACCGAGGAGTTAGTGGCAGGAGTTGGGTGCCCGATGATTATTTCTACTGCAGAGAATGACCCGGTTTTTACTGATGAGCTTCGTCAACAGACGTTTGGAATCCTACGCGAGAATAAGGCGGACTATTATCTACAGATATTCAGCGGCACGAGGCATGGGTTTGCCGTACGCGGGGATCCGGGCAACTCTGTGATTGAAGCTGCTCGCAACAAAGTGTTTGAAGATCAAAATTGGTTCTTTGATAAATATCAGGCCGGCAGTAGCTCTCGTGGCTGAGTCTACAACCAGCCTCGCCTGCTTCCCCGGATTATCAATATGCACAGTGGGGTAACCCCGGGACAGCGTGGGCATGTGTGGTGGGGGAATGGGTGGGTTGATACTTAGACCAGCGATGACTTTAGCGCTGGTCCTGATTAGACTTATACCGTGGGCTCATCAGTTGCTAGGATTTAGCTGATTCCGCATAAATCAAGCAATTGCTGCCTGCCGTGCTGCGTCACTGCAAGGGGGAATGTGATGTGCATGCGTGCAGCCAAATCGTGGCAGGGACTATGCGCGAGATTCAGTTGACTTTGGGCGCATATATGTTGCAGAAAAACACAAAGTCATCATAAACTAGTAAAAACTCAAATAAAATGCGGCCCGAAGCACGGTCTAGATCACGCTGTGGCACGATAATAACTCGGCCCCTTGGACGGGAGTGACTAAGCGAAACTCTCCCGACAAGTATATAACCCAACCCCACACCACATGTTCCCCCGCAATTTTAACCAATGGGCACCAATTCCGACACAGACACAGATATTGTAACTCTTACTCGTTTCCTATTACAGGGGCAGTCCAAGGGAGCTACCGGAGACTTTACTCTATTGCTGAACTCGCTACAGTTTGCATTCAAGCACATTGCACACAACATCCGCCGTGCCACTCTAGTCTCATTGCTGGGCCTTTCTGGTACTGCCAATTCAACCGGCGACGACCAAAAGAAGCTGGACGTAATCGGAGACGACATCTTTATCAATGCCATGAAAGCCTCGGGTAAGGTTCGTCTTGTTGTGTCTGAGGAGCAGGAGGACTTGATTGTCTTTGGCGGCAACGGGCGCTATGCCGTTGTTTGCGACCCCATTGACGGCTCTAGTAATTTGGATGCTGGTGTGTCTGTTGGCACAATCTTTGGCATCTACAGGTTACCCGAGGACAGCACCGGGTCAATCAAAGACGTGCTTCGGCCTGGCAAGGAGCTAGTTGCTGCGGGGTACACCATGTACGGCGCGTCTGCTAACCTGGTCCTCACTACTGGCCAGGGCCGGGTGGACGGATTCACTCTGGATGACTCGCTGGGCGAGTTCATTCTCACCCATTCCGACATGCGCATTCCCCAGTCGCGCGCTATTTATAGTGTCAACGAGGGTAACTCCATGTACTGGAGCGAGAATGCCCGCAAGTACTTTGAGGCGCTCAAGTTTCCTGGCGAGGGTAAAAAGCCCTACAGCGCACGCTACATTGGGTCAATGGTGGCCGACATGCACCGCACGATTCTCTACGGAGGCATCTTTGCCTACCCTGCCGACTCCAAGTCCAAGCAGGGCAAGCTGAGATTGCTGTACGAGGGAAACCCCATGGCCATGATTATTGAGCAGGCAGGAGGCCTGGCCATCAATGACGAGGGCAAGCGGATTCTCGAGATTGAGCCGACCGACATTCACCAGCGCTGCGGCATCTGGCTCGGGTCCAAGGGCGAAGTAGAAAAGGCCACCAGCTTTTTGCTAAAGTAGATTATGTAGTTGTATGAGATTGAGGCCTTTAAGATGCTCGAGACCCCGTCCTCTGCCCAATCGGCGGGGCTTGAAACGATCCCCCCACTGACAAAGAGTTTTTGACAAACTAATTTATTCGCATGTCCTCGGCTCTCTCATTGTACAGACAGCTATTGCGCACGTCAACGGATTTTAGCGGCTACAATTTCCGCCAGTACGCCATCCGGCGGGTCCGGGATGCCTACCGCTCGAACCGCGACGCCTCGCCGGAAGAGGCCAAGGAACTTTTACACCAGGGCAAGCAGCAGCTGCTCATGCTGCGCCGGCAAACACAAATTTCGGGCATGTACACCGTGCCTGATCTGGTGATTGAGGGAAAATAAGTAGACTTTGTAATGTACTGGGTCGTGCAGCTAGTGCTCTGCGCACAGCTAGTGCTCGGCAGTTCTGGCGACAGGCTGCCCGAATTCAGAGACTGTGTCGATTCGTGCAGCCAGTCATGCCCGCGAGACATGGGGCTGCTCAGGGTGCTGCTGTGGACGTGCGAGGCAGACTGCGACTACCAGTGCCAGCAGCAGCTGACCGCACAGCATATAAATGCGGGCGCCAGGGTCCACCAGTATCACGGCAAGTGGCCGTTTGTGCGCGTGTTTGGCGTGCAGGAGCCGGCGTCGGTGGTGTTCAGCATGGCCAATTTTTACGCAAACTACAAGGGGCTCCAGCTGCTGGACCCGTACTTTGGGCCCATGGCCTCTATATACAAGGCCATGGCGTTTGTTGGCATGAATACGTGGGTGTGGAGCTCGGTGTTTCATGTGCGCGACTACCTCATCACCGAGCGGCTCGACTACTTTTCGGCGATTTTTTCAATCTTCTTCGGGCTCTATGTGGTGCTTGCGCGCTCGTTTCAGCTGAAAAGAAAATCCAAGCTCCTTGTAGCCGGCGTCCTCGGCTCATTTTACCTCTACCACATCCTCTACCTGAGCCTGATAAAGTTTGACTATGGCTATAATATGTTGGTGGGTATAGTGGCGGGACTGGTGCAAAACCTGCTGTGGATCGCGACTGCTGTCGTCGCTTTCAGGCGGTCGGGCGACCTCTACGACCTTGCACCGGTGGCGCTCGTGGTGGCCCTCTTTGGCGGCATGTCGTTTGAGCTGTTTGACTTTGCGCCCGCGTGGCTCGTGTTTGATGCCCACTCGCTGTGGCATGCAGCAACCGTTTTGCCCACCTATTTTTGGTTTAAGTACATGGCGTATGATCTTGGCCGTAGAACAAAGTTGGACTAGTTTAGCTATGCAAATTCCTTGAGCAGGTCCAGCACCTGGTGAGCCAGCTCCTCGGTGCGGCTGGCAGAGTCTGCCTCTGCATAGACCCGCACCACGTTTTCAGTGCCAGATGCCCGCACAAAGGTGCGGCCTCCCTGCTGCATGAGGGCGTCGAGCTTGGCCTGCAGCCCGGTCGGGGTCACGAGCTTGCGCTCGGCGTCGGTGGTGCTGAACGCGGTGCGGTCCTTGACCTGGGCCTTGCAGAGCTTGTTGGGCAAGTCTGCGTAGCACGAGTCCCACTGGGCGGGCGTCCACTCGCGAATGGCCAGGATGGCCACCACCATGAGCAGGTCAGAGATGGCGTCGCCGACTGCTTGGTTGATGAGCTGGTGGAACGCCAGGATCTTTTGGTGCTCGGGAATGCTGGGGTCCAGCTTGCTGATGAACTCGTCGCTAAACACAACTGTGCCGTGGCCGTTGGCCTCAAAGTACACGCCAACGTCAAAATCGACCGCCGCGTGGTGCAGGTGCTTGACGCCGGTGGGAGTGCACACGGTGGGCACGTTGCGCTGCTTGAGGTACGCGGTGGAGGCCCCGTTGGCGTAGGCGGTCTGCACCACTCCGAGGTGCGTGCCCTCGGGGACCAGCTCGCGAAAGTAGTCTGCGGCGAGCGTGGCGATCTTGTCGCCGTCGAGCAGGTGGAACTCAGAGTCGACGTAGTAAAACACCACGCGATCGGCGTCACCGTCAAAGCTGGCATACAGCTGGTTGGGCTGGGGGGAGATGCCGGCGGGCAGCTTTTGGTTGGTCTTGACAAAGTCGGCACCGCAGCCAACGTTCAGCGCAGACGGCTCGCTGCTAGCATTGACGACTGTCACCTCAAACGGGAGCAGTGCCTTGAGGCTCTCGAGACCAAGCGCGCCTACTCCGTTGGCACAGTCGACCGTGATTGCGGGGATACCACTCACAAGCGACTTGAGGGCGCGTGCGTGCTTGTCGTTGTAGCCCTCAATGCTGGGCAGCCCGAACCGAGAGTCGTTTTTGGCCCGTACAATGTAGTGCAGCTGAGGGGTGGTAACGACACCAACGTCCATCACCTCGATCAGGCCAAACCCGTGTTTGAGCTTTTGCACCAGCTCGCTGCCGCTGGGGCGGGTGTCGCGGCCAACAACGACCCGTGCTGGCGATGTTTGGTCGACGCCAAACTGGGCGTAGAGCTCTCTGAGGGTCTCCTCGGGCGAGGCGGACGAGGCGAGCTGCGTGGCGTACTTTTCCCACTCCTGGGGCAGCATCTCGCCCAGCGGCTCGACGATTTTCGCGCCATTGTCCTCTGGGGGGTTGTGGCTGGCAGTGACCATAACGCCCACGTATTTACCACCGAGGAAACGGCTGCGCAGGGCGGCCAGCATTCCCACGCGAACGCACACCTCGGGCAATTTAACAGCCTTGTCGCGAAAGCCCGCAGTTCCGTATGCAATCATCTCGTGTTTACGTTTCAAGACGGGAGGGCAACCCAGCTTAGAAGCAGCTTTTCTCGGTCAGGGCCCAGAGCAAGCACAACAAGCAGAGCAAGCACAGCAACCAGCTCGCCGGATATGTCGCCTCCACTACGAATCGTATCGAGTATCTCGCCTCCGCAGTGCCCCCTCAAGGAGCTGGTCCAGTACGACTGCACGCTCCAGGAGGGCGAGATTGTGTGCTCAGAGATCAAGCGGCTGTTTGCCATGTGCAAAAACAAGAGCTACGAGGTCCCGCGCGATCTTGCTCAGTTTCAATCTCACCTATCTAGTCTAAGCTAATAAGTGTCTCCCTCGCGAGGCTGGGGCAGCCCCGAGTTGTGCGGCTGCGCCATCTCCTTGCGGATTCCCAGCAAAACTTTCTCCATGGTGTACTCCTCCTTCCAGTTTGCGAGGCAGGGCACCTTTGCCGCAATGACGTTGCCCTTTGAGTCGACTGCCGGCACGTTGACCTTGGTGAGAAACTTGACCACTGGGGGCTCCTGCGGGTAGTTGAGGCCGCAATTGATGGTCAAACAGTAGATTCGGTTCTCGTGGGCGCTGCGCGGCGGGCCCAGAATGGTCCCGTTCCAGTTGGACATCTCAAAGTCGTCCGGGTCGGCAAGGCCCACCGAGCACGCCTCTGAGCCGTGACCCTTTTCGCTCTTTTCAAGCTCGTCTAGCAAACGAAAGCTCCTGGGACTCTGTTAGCCGTTTGTTTAACGTGATTTCTCCTAAACTTACACTTTGACTGCCATGTCAGCTCTCAACGACGAACTGCTACGAATTTATGAGCGGCTCGACGAGGAAATAAACCGCGTCAGTGCGGTCGAGGAGGAAATGCAGCGCAAGGATGCCGAGGCCGCACAGCAGCAGTCCAAACTCCGGCGCCAGCTGGTCGAAGCTGAGCGCCAAACCACAGAGCTCGAGGGACAGACCCAGGACCTGGTTGCCAAAAACACGTTTCTAAAGACCAAATTGGGCCACCAGCAGGCGCAGAGCCAGGCTCGTATTTTCAAGCTCGAGCAGGAGCTCGGGGCAGCCCGCGAGCTGGTCGAGATGCTGCAGCCGCAGCCGGCAGGCCCTCTGCAGCCCTCTGCCTCTGTGGCGCCAACGCGAGAGGAAGAGCAGCCCGTGCGGGGCCAGGTTGTCGAAGATTTGGTGCTGGAAAACACAAACCTCAAGCAGGAGCTCGCGCAGGCGCGGGCAACCATCAAGGACCTCAGGGTGACCCAGCTGGTGAATGAGTCGCTTGAGCTCGAGGTGGCTCGCCTCCTGCGGACGGTGCGCCAGGCGCAGCAGATTGAAAACGAAAACGTCCGCCTGGGGGCCAAGCTGGAGCAGCACGAGCGCGCCGCCAGGGCGTGGGCAGCCATCGGCAAGACCCCTGCACAAATGGGCCACCAGCTTGCGCAGGTCGAGGCCCGCGCCTCGCTGCTCGAGCGAATGCTCAGCACCTGCCAGCAGGTGGTCGAGGTCCAGAGACGCGCACTGGGCGAGTCCCACGCGCTCAAGCACAAGTGCGACAATCTCCAACTCGAGTTGGATAGCGCCTTGACGATCCAGGCGCGGCTCAAGGTGCATGCAGACACATTCAAGGCCCACGTTTCCATGCTCGAGGCTCACATTGCCGACAAGCCCGTTGACCTCTCGCCCGTCCAAGAGCTCGAGGCTCGCTTTGCAGAGTCGGAGCGGCCCTCGGCCAAGCGGTCGCAGCCAGAATCTTCGAGCGAGGCGCTGGACTCTCTTGTGCAAAAGCTACTCGACTCTGACAAGGAGATTGAGGCGCTGCGCACCCAGCTGGCAGCGGCTCAGCGCGAGGCCGCGGCAAAGGTGCCCCAGCTGGAGATTGTGGAGCTGCAGGGATACGACCCCAAGGTTCAGGCAAGGCTGGACCTTGCAGACGCCCTTGAGCGCGAGAACGAGGCCCTCAAGGCCAGCAAGACCGGAGTGCCCCTCGACTCGATCGACGTCCTCAACAAGCGCATGGCGATTTTGAAAAGCGGCCTCGAGAAAAAGACCATAGAGGCCGAGCGCGCAGTGGCCAGCTACCAGAGCGCCGCCGCACAGCTGGAAACCGCCCAAGAGTCAATACTGGGCTGGAAGCTCCAGGTGCGCAACAACTCCACCTGCCTGGTACACTCAAAGGACCTCGAGGTGGACCCAGCCCTGCGGTTTTTCGAGCTGGGCTACGACCCAAGCACAAACACCTACCCCACCGTGTCTGAAACGTCCTCGGTGCAGGCATACCAGCAGCAGTACGAGCTGTGGATTCAAGAACGGAAATGCGTACCAGCGTTTTTGGCGTCTGTTTTGCTGGCCATTCACGAGCCAAAATATAAATAGAGTGTAAATAATATTAAATAGTTTCGGTTTCCCTGCGCTCGCGCGGATCAAGCGTCTTGAGAATAAACTGGCTCGCGGCGGGGCCATCCAGATACTGCATAAACTGCTGCGGGATGAACCGGGGCAGGAATGCGCCGACCGCCATAAATAAAATCAATACCGCAGGGAATCCAATCGCACCCTTGGTCTCTGTGATTGCCACCTCGGCGCCAGCTCCCAGGAGCGAGGCGCCAACAACCGCAACCAAGTACCTCTTGGGTATACCATAGAGCGGCTCTTGGCTGTCGCGAAGGCGCCTGTCAGTTATTAATAGGCCAATGCGCCGCACAATCTCATTGTCGAGCAGGGCTGTGGCCATCATCCAAAACAGCCCGGCCAGCACACCCTGCGGCACCAAGTGCAGCACAATTAGCAGTGGGCCGCACATGGTGCCAATGGTCAAAAGACCCTGTGCTGTATTGGTCACTCGCTGCTCCAAGACATACACGCCCTCGTCCTGGTCCTTTTCATCTCCAGCGGGGAGCTTCTCTGCCAAGCACTGGGTATGCAGTGGAGCCTGGGGAATAAGACCATTTGGGGCAGGTATGCCCAGCAGACCGGCTACAAGTGTGGTCACCCCCAGCAGAAAAAAGTCCCAGTGGAAACTCGCTGGCTTGCGGAACCGGTACGCAGGGCCCTGGGCCATGATTGACGAGATGTTGTGGTCAAAGTAAAACAAGATCGTCAACAGAAACGCAAACGGAATGGCCAAAAACACATCTCCAACCGCAATATCCCAAAAGTGAATGAACCAGCCGTGGTCACGGCCCCAATTCTTTGTTGTGGGTTCGTAGGCAATACCTGTGTCGAGCCGCTGGATTTTCAAGTCAGAAATGCGGCCAGGGAAAAAGCTCAGCCCAGTGAAAAACACTACGCACAGCGGCAGGCTGTAGTCGGTGATAAAAGTGCGCGCATGGTGGTTGAAAAACGGCGTCTTTCCGCCAACAACTACAAATGCAAATCCAAAAATAAACATGCACAGTGCAATCACAATGGAAAAGTACGCGCCAGCCAAGGACTCTGCGGTTCCGTCTGTCTTTTCAAATTGGCGAACCAAAAGCTGTATTCCCTTTTGCAGATAAATAATGTTGATAAACATCCCAAAGATGTCGCAGCTAAACAGAGTCACATACTTCATTAGCAAGACTCCTTCAAACACTGCAATGAGGGTATGCATGGCAAAGCTCCATATACAGATCCACGCCATGAATGGGAAATACGGAGTCCCTCTGGGCACGATGATCTCGTAGACTGTGTAGTTGAAGACACTGATTGGGCCTGTCACTCCCACTATACACAGCGGCTGGCCGGCGAGAACGCCAAACACAATTCCGCCCATTGAGGATGCTAATAGGACCTCATTGACGCCATAGGCGCTCTGGGTGCGGTCAAACATATCCTGCGCAAAAGAAATGGCCGGCAAAATGTTTGCAAAGTACATGAACACAGTCGCTGGCACAACGCGATAGTTGAGCCCATCTTTCCAGTCGCTCCAATAATAGGGGAGCCGCCCCTTGATGTCCTGGGAGATTCCACTGAATAAACTTGGCTTGAGCATTGGTTTACTCGGCTCTAGGATATTTTTTTTTTTTCCTTGGTTGTTGGAGCGCGGCAAGTTTGGCAGTACGAGGTAATCACATGACAGAGGATACGGCCAAAAACAGAGTCGAAATTGTGGTGGGCAGCGTTGGGCTGTTTGGGGTATTTCTCGGTGCTAGATACTATTACAAGACGTGGCTGCAGCAAATCAACAGCAGTGTGCGGATTCCACAGCGGTTTTTTCGCAAAAGAGCGCTCCTAGGCCGCGTCATTAGTGTCGGCGATGCAGATAATTTCCGCTTTTTTCATACCCCTGGTGGCTATTTAGCGGGCTGGGGGTGGCTCAGGCGCGAGCCAGCCATAAACTCGCGTGGGATCGGGGAAAAGACATTGCATATCCGTTTATGTGGGGTAGACGCCCCAGAGGCGGCTCATTTCGGAAAGCCTGCACAGCCGTACAGCAAAGAGGCGCTCGAGTGGCTAAGAAGCTATATTTTAGGGCGAAGGGTCCGTGTTGTACCCCTCTCTAATGACCAGTACCAGCGGACAGTTGGGGATGCCTATGTGTGGAAATGGAATGGTAGGCGAAACATATCAAAAGAAATGCTCCGCAACGGCTGGGCAGTCGTCTACGAGGGCAAGATTGGCGCCGAGTTTAATGGAATGGAGCCGCAGTTCCGTCGCCTCGAGAAGCAAGCGCGGCTCTGGCGCAAGGGCCAGTTTGTGCAAAGGGGGCACATTCAAACCCCTTCTGAATACAAGCACAAGTACAAGTAGAGCATTAATTTTTAAATAATACAGGCGAGAGCAACTCGGCTCAACACTTGAGGTCAATGCCTGCCCGGTGCTCGCGCTCGCGCACTTCAAACATGGCCTGTGCGCCAACAAATAGCATGCACGACGCAAACACTGAGTACGCGAGACCATTGGCGGTATGGGTCATCTCCCACAAAATATCCTTGATACCGTCAACTCCCACTGCAAAGCCAACCAGGTTGGCAATCATCATCATCCAGATATTGAGCACAGCTCCAATTGCGCAGACGTGGCGGTACCACCAAAACTGGCCATAGGTACGCTGCGGCAGCAGACGGGCGGCGATCATCTCGGGTAGCACAAACAAGACCACGAGCCAGCCCCAAATCAGGAGCCGCGGGTTGATGTCGTGCCACAGAGCGACAAACGTAAACACAATGATCGAGTTGAGAATGGGCCGCTTGGATCCTCCCAGTGGGATGTACAAGTACCGCAGCACCCAGCGGTTGAAGCTGCGATGCCACGAGCGCCAAAACAAGAGCGCGCTGTAGTTGTTGGCCACACAGCGTACCATATTTTCCGGACCATCAATGCCGTCAAGCAGCGCCCACAGCCTAAAGAAGCGCCACGGGATGAGTAGCTTGAGCCAGATGTGAGCGAGGTTAAATAGAGCAATCATTGAGATTTGGGCAGGTGTGTTGCCCTGCCACGACCTCGTGCTCGAGATGGCAACCACATAGCAGTAGTGAATCAACAGCTCCATAGCCATGATGCACACCACAAACCGGACGGCATAGACTGCGATGCGGCGAGGCTCAATGCTTTTTAGGGGGCTGTTGCGCTGTCTCACATAGTCATTAAACGTGAGAATCGGGCCAGCAATGTACAGCGGCGTGTAGAGACAGTATGCAAGGTAGGCGGTGAATGTGTAGCCTGCCACTGGTAGAGGGGTGGAGATTCGCTTTGGCTCGTTTTCCATGTCCAATTTTTCACCAGTAGACTCATGGCTGAGCGTCTCTGCAGCAGCGCCAGCAGCACGGTCCAGATTGAAGCTGAGCATGCGCATCATTGTGCATTTGAAAAACACCTGCCAGCGCGCCATGGGGGCAAGCGATTCCAGGTGGCCGAGGTATGGGCTGATGTGTTTGAGAGTGTAGCCCTCGGTCAGCTCGTTGGCAATCAGCACGCCCATGGCAAACGCCCAATTGAGCAGCGTGCCTCGGGGCAGTTTGTAGTTTATAGCCAGAATCAGCAGAATCTTGACGGCACCGACGCCATGCAATACAGAAATGAGAACAATGCCAAACAGCGCGTC
The DNA here is from genome assembly GCA_022577815.1 of Wickerhamiella nectarea. Taxonomy (NCBI): domain Eukaryota; kingdom Fungi; phylum Ascomycota; class Dipodascomycetes; order Dipodascales; family Trichomonascaceae; genus Wickerhamiella; species Wickerhamiella nectarea. The sequence goes on from JAKIRY010000002.1 coordinate 689,197, forward strand.
AAACTTGAGCTTGTCCATTCTCACGACGCGCCTCAGCGCTTGGTGCCCGAGCACGAGACCAACCAGCAAGGGAAAAATGTCCCTAAAGTTGCTGTACTGGGAGTCTGAGTTGTCTACAGGGCGTCCCAGCCAGCCATCGCTCAACAAGTGTGAAAAGTTGCCATAGTTTGGGTTGGACGGCCGTGAAACGTCATAGGGGGCTTTAACCATGAGGGGCACACAAACGGCAAAGCACAGCCAGTAAATAGCAAACTCCCTGGAGAACCAGCGTACAGGGCATGCTCTTGATGCAATTTTCTGCCGTTTCTCTGGGTCTTGTGAGGCGCAAAGCCGGGTATCCAATGACTCGACGCGAAATAGAGACATTCAGACGACGCCACATTTTTCGCCCCACTTTGTGGGGCAAAGTGGTGTAACCAGTAGTAACCAGTAGTAACTAGGCTGCAAGCAAAGTGAAACTAATTGCGTTTCAACTTGTCATGTGTCACTTTAACTGATACAGCAAAGATTACACCTGATCTTTGCTCACAAAATATTTAAAAGTAGAATAGCAGTATTCACTCAAAAGAGCCAATTGAGCGACGCCTAAACCACCCCGCTCAATGTCACGCTAGGTGTCTAGAAAAGGCGCCAAAACTATCCGAGCTGTAAGCGTGATGCACGATCTCCACTATACATTTACTTGCATGTAGACGAGAAACAAGGGGCTAACGTTATGGACTCATCGAGGGTGGGTGCTGCACGTTGCATTGAGGGGTAATTTTTGGAATATGAGTATCCAAAAATATGTGCAAAAGGCAAGAAGCAATTTGATTTAATAAGTATTGGTTACGCGCTAGTCGACCAATCTTCTATATATAGAGGCGGGCTTTAAATCTATTTTCAAGTCAACGTTTTCATTTAAATTGTGCTTGGCGTTATACCTAGCTACGAATTTAGCTCTTGTGTGCAACAAAACATCTCTAAAAGCCAAGATTGACCATCTGACGCGTCACCTTTGGGCCCTTGCCCTCATGCGTCAAAGACCCCAGTTTGAAACATTTGGTGATATAGTGGGGCTAGAGGTGGGTTGAAATGTACAAAGCCGCTGTGAGCGACGCGAATGATTGAACTAATTCCATATTTAGAGAGTCTCGCATTATAGCGCAATACTAGAAATCTGAAACTCTCGGATCCTATAGCCAATTTGAGCTGGCGTAACCGCCTGCCTTGTGCACCGGCGCATGCAGACAAGAATTAGCCTGCGCGCCGCTCGAGGCACGGTCGTTAAAATAGCACTGAAGTGGGGCCTGGCTGGTTTAATTCAAGCAATTTATTAAACAACGCAATGGCCACTCCGAGCAAACAGCTTACTGTCTTGGCAACTCTATTGAAAAATTACAACCCCTCTCCTGCCACCCTCTTTGAGCGGATGTTGTGACCGGTCAATCCGATCTGCATAACTGCATATGCATGCGCATGGGGGGGTTGCAGCGACATGCAGGGAGCCCCCTCATAGGCATGCGAGTATATATAAAGCGCGACACCCTCACTGTACTTTTCAAAACACTCCATCTCAATGAACGCAAAGAACGTTGCCGCCCTCGCCCTTCTCTCCGGTGTCTACGCCGAAATCACAACTGAGGCTAGCATTGTTGCTGCCCAGGCCAGCATTCTTAACGACAAGGTCAGCTCCTTCTCCTCTGCCCAGGGCATTAATGGTGCACTCGGCATTCAGGCAACTTACCCCACTCTTTCGGACGCCGTTGTCTCTCTCAACAGCGACCTTGACTCTGCCACTTCTGACCAAATTGACACTGCATACGCTCAGGTTTTGCTTAGCTTGACCACAAACGTCTCTGCCCTGCTCAATAACCTTGCTGGCAAGGCTGCAGACTTTTCCAGCGTTGGCGCTGGCACTATTGTCTCTGGTGATGTCACTGGCTTGTACGGTCCTTCCATCTCCATTGCTTCCAAGCTCATCTCTCTCGCTTCTGGCAAGTGCGACCTTTTGAGCTCAGTTACTCCAGGCTTGTCCAGCCTTGATGCTGCTTTCTCCGCGGCTGCGACCGCGTACTCGTTCTCTGCAACTGCGTTCCCCACTGCTGCAGCTTGCGAGGCCAGCTCGTCGTCCGAGTCCAGCTCTTCTGCTGCCAGCTCCACCGAGTCCAGCTCGTCTGCTGCCAGCTCGTCCGAGTCCAGCTCTTCTGCTGCCAGCTCGTCCGAGTCCAGTTCGTCTGCTGCCAGCTCCACCGAGTCCAGCTCTTCTGCCGCCAGCTCCACCGAGTCCAGCTCTTCCGAGGCTAGCTCGTCCGAGGCTAGCTCTAGTGCTGCTTCCACCACCACCTCTGCCCCTGCTGTCAGCTCTGGCTACCGCTGCCGCGTCCCCGCCTCTGGCACCAACTCTGCCTACACCACCACTATTGCCCAGGCATAATTGGTGGCTGTTGTCTTTGATAATTTTGCCAGTATTATTCCCTAAATTAATTTATACTAAAGAATGCTGCTTTTTTTTTTTTCCAGGCAGGTTTCAGATCCTAGCAGCTTATGCACCTCTATACAGGACATATGCACGCGTATGCATGCCAGTTGAGGAGATGCTGACTTCTGCGGCGTAACCGCGCTCCGGCTAATAACGGATTGTGGGGCGTTTAGAGAATTTTTTTCTTTCTAATTTTGCGTTCATGCTGGTCGAGCTTTTAATCACAGTTGGTGAAAGACTGCTTGCACCGAGATCTCGATCGGGCGTCTCTGATGGAGCGCCGCGTGTTCCTGACTCCTCCTCCTCCTCCACTTGCCCCGCCTCAGGCACCTTGCCACATTTCGCCACATGCTCCGGGCGAAGAGATTCTACAAGGTGCTGGCGATTGAAACGTCATGCGATGACACTGCTGTTTGTTTGATTGATCGACTCCAAGTACCTCGTTTAATAGATCATCGTAAACGCACATTAAATAGCGCTCAGGCCGGCGGGATCATCCCCAGCGATGCCATGAGCCATCACCTCTCGAGTGTGGGCCCCCTCGTGCAGGGCATACTTGAGGATCACGGCAGGCCCAAGATCGATCTGGTTTGCGCGACCCGCGGGCCTGGGATGTACTCGAGCCTCGCAGCTGGGCTGCAGGTTGGCAAGGGCCTGGCCATTGCCTGGGATGCCCCGTTTGTGGGGGTGCACCATATGCTGGGGCACTTGCTCACGCCCCGGTTCTTTTCAGACCAGGTGCAGTTCCCGTTCCTCTCCCTGCTGATAAGTGGCGGCCACACACAGCTTGTGCTCTCCAAGAGCGTTTCTCAACATCGCATTGTAGCAGAGACCATTGACATTGCTGCTGGCAATGCCCTGGACAAGACCGCTCGCCATTTGGGGCTGCATGGCGTGATGCTTGGCAAAGAAATGGACCTACTCTGCACCTCGGGGCCGGCTGCGCCGCTCGAGTTCAACGTCCCGCTGGCGCTCGAAAAGCCCAATAACGGCGACGTGCATCGGGCTGCGTATAGTTTTGCCCATTTCAGCTCGCTTGTGCCGCGTATCGCAAAAGGCCTCGGGCTAGACCCGCTCGAATCCCAGAGCATCGAGGTGAAACGCGCGTTTGGACTAAAGTTCCAAAACGCAATTTTTGAGCACATTATGCGGAAAACAAAATTGGCAATCAAAAAGCTGGTTGACGAGGGGGAGCTTCAACAAAACCAAACGGTCGATTTCGTCTTGTCTGGCGGAGTGGCCGGGAATTCGCTAATGCGGCAAAGGCTCATGCACATGCAGTCCGAGCTGTCGCTAAATTTCCACCTCACACCCCTGGAATGGTGCACGGACAATGCTCTCATGATTGGCTGGGCAGGAATTGAAATGTACGAGGCCGGCCTGGGGCTCGGAGTCGACGGATCGCCTATCGCCAAATGGCCGCTGCATGAGCTTGACGCGCACCCTGATAACACTCCTAGATAATTAATGATTGCATTGAATACCTTGATTGAATTAAAGCCCCTCATGTGCGCATATCACATGCCATGAGCTCTAAAATTTTGTTGAGTGTTGAGGCTTGCTACATATAAAGGACATGCCCAGCGCCGCGGCGTACAGTCGCAGCAATCGTCCCCGTCCCTCTTCAATGTATTCAAGCCCCAGTCACTATGTCGTCAACTATGCAGCCTCTGGGTTCAGCTACGTGCTAAAGAAAGCCGGCGACGTCCTGGACCTTATCCCTTTGTGAGGCCAGCCAGCCTTGCCCGTCAAATTCTAGCTAATAAATATTATTTATATAAATACTAATGCCTCACCCTGTGTATGGGCATTCGTCGCTGTCTCGCCTGCTGGGGATGATGGGCTCATGCGCAAACACCCCCTTGAGCTGCTGCCACAGACTAAACGACATGTCAGAGACAAACTGGTGCCGATTGAATTTGCTCTCCACCCCTAGCCTGAAATCGCTATCCTTCAAGCCTTGGACAGAGTCCACCACGTTTGGGTCCACCTCGGCCTCGTTCTCGCCAGGGACATAATCCGCGCGGCGAATAAACAGGGGGCGAATCATCGCCATGTCATTTTCAATAAAGATAGCAACCGCACTATCTCGCACCAGAAAGCTGGTGTAAAACAGATTTTCAATCGTTTGGCTAAACGAGTGTTTGTTGAAGGTGAACTTGTACAGGGCAATTGGCTTTTTCGTGCGCAGGTAGTACTCCTTCAAGGCAATTTTTACATTGCGGATAGCCTGCACCTCGAGGTTTTGTTGCTGGCCCTCGTCAAAGGCGACCGTCTCCTTGGCGGGGCCCTGCTCGCGGTGGGCCCGCACGGCGGGGGCTCGCTCCTTGACCTGGGGTGTGCTAAAATGGCGTGAGACAGAGGCAACAAGCACGTTTGAGCTTTCCATTTTGCTATAAGTCGTTTTCAGAAATGGAGCCAGCCCCTGAGCGGCGATTTTGGCCGCAATTTGTTTCTCAAGCTGCTCATAGTCAAACTCGTCCAAGACCATGGACGCGCTCTGGGCGTCGCACTGGACCATGGAATTGATCAGGTTCTTCATAGTTTCTGCGTCTTTTTCCAGCAAAGACGCGTTCAAACTGTTGTGGACGCGCGTGGTCCAGAGCTCATTCACCTGAGGCTCGAGCTCGCTCAGCGCATTCTCGTCGTACCTGCCCTCGGTCCTCATGCGAAAGAGCCTTTCCTCGATCTGCTCGTACTTTACCAGCGTGAATGCATCCCTCTCACGCTCACTCATTTCGGCGATGCAACAGCGCTGATTAAATTAATTTGCCCGACGCGTCTAAAGAGGAGAGTTTTGACCCACACACCTCATGACCGGCAGAATCAAAAAACTAGACGAGCAGGTGGTGCACAAAATTGCTGCCGGGGAAATCATTGTCTCCCCGAGGAATGCCTTGAAGGAGCTGCTGGAGAACGCCATTGACTCGGGCGCCACCAAAATTGATGTGGTTGTAGCCGATGGTGGTTTCAAGCTGCTCCACATTACAGACAATGGCTGCGGAATCCACACCGAGGATTTGGCGATTTTGTGCCAGAGGTTCACCACCTCCAAAATTGGCCAGTATGCAGACCTCGAGAACTGTGAGACGCTGGGATTCAGGGGTGAGGCCCTGGCATCCATCTCGTTTATCTCAAACCTTCAAGTCATCACAAAGTCTGCCAGCTCCGCAGTAGCTACTAGAGCAGCGTTTGATGCCGGTAACCTTTTGACGACAAAGCCCACCGCTGGCCTCAATGGGACTCAGATCGTGGTCGAGAACTTGTTTTACAATAACCCTACCAGGAGAGATAGCCTGAGGGCGTCCAAAAAGCAGGAATATACTGCCATCCTAGACATTGTCACGCGGTACGCCATTCACTACAAGGGTACCTTTACCTGCAAACAGCAGGGGGATGCTCAACCCACGGTGGTTCCTGACCTCGATACGCTGGAAAAGCTCAAAATTGTGTTTGGCGCTACTCTAGCCAGCAGCCTGCTTCCCGTCGAGGCGTCCAGTCCCGGCCTTGGGCTGGCTGCCAAGGGGTTTGTGTCCAGTCTCGACTCTTTGAGTAAAAACGCGCAGCACGTTCTGTTTGTGAACGGAAGGCTGATTGAATGCAAGCCCCTGTCGCGGGGCATACAGCTTCTTTACAGCTCCCACATGGCCAAGGGCAACCCGTTTATCTACTTGTCGCTTGAGATTGCGCCAGAGAATGTGGACGTGAATATTCATCCTACAAAGTCCCAGGTCTCGTTTCTGCATGAAACTGAAATCGTCGCAGAGATTCTGGACGCCATTTCAAGTTGCTTGACGTCCCAGGACACGAGCCGTTCTTTTGCAACTCAAACGCTCTTGACGAGCTCTTCGCTAGCCCCGGCCGTCGTATCCAACTCTGCGTCTACTCCGCAACGCTATGAGCACAAACTGGTTCGCACTGACCCGCGGCAGTCCACTCTGACATTTGCTCGCGCCACTAGCAAAACCGCACAGCCTAGTATAGAGTCGCCAACCAAAAACAGACGGCAGCAGGAGCTCAATTCACCGTCTGACGATATGGACGAGCTGCCAGCTACTGTGGGGACCGACGAGCCCGAGGCCGCGGATGCAGATGCGTCACTCCCCATCCCGAGTTCGCCCTCGCCCTCGCCCTCCCAGGCACCGCCCAATTTGCAGTCTGTTGCCGAGCTAAAAGAGCAAATCAACGACTCTGTGTCAATTCACTTGACCCAGCTTATTGCAGAGCACACCTATGTTGGGCATGTAGACCCCGACCGTGCCTTGGCTGCTATCCAGTACGACGTGCGCTTGTACTTGGCAGACTATGACGCTTTGGCTCGTTCACTGTTTTACCAAATCACATTGATTAATTTTGGCACGTTTGGCACAATCCATTTGGGCAGCGGGCTGCCAATTGCCGAGCTGCTCGCAATCAGAGATGCAGATGCCCAGCTAACAGCCGACCTCCAAGAAATGGCGCCAATGCTGGAGAGCTACTTTAAAATCTGCATAACTCCAGAGGGGCTTCTCACCCAGCTCCCACTGCTGCTGGCCGACTATACACCTCCAATCTCGCGGCTACCGCAGTTTATCGCCGATCTGAACGGCTTGAATTGGACCGATGAGAAAGACTGCATTGGTGGTATTGCGCGCGCTATCGCTGCACTGCACGTGCCAAACAAGCCAACCGATGGCGACTTGCGGCTTATTTTTGATGCTCTCAAGACACGGTTTGTGGCAACTAGGGATCTGGGAGAGGCTGTCATTGAAATCGCGAGCCTCCCCGGCCTGTATAAGGTGTTTGAGAGGTGCTAGAAACAATGCATTAAATTATTTATTCACTATGTACAAAATTTTGATTTAGAGCTTCGAGTCGGGTGTCTCCTCCACTTCTAGCTCGTCGGTCATTGCATCCACTCTTGTGACGGTGCACTTGAATTTGGGGCGAATTTGGGGACTGGATGATCTCAGGTTGGCAAACACTTTGAGCTTGGGTAGCCAAACCTTGTGCAGCCCGGGGGAGACGTTTTCTGCGTACAGCGCAACTGTCTGGATGGCCGCAGAAGACTTTTGCATCCACTTGAGAGTCCAAAACCGATCCATTTGCTTTTGAAACGACTTGACAATGCTCTGGCTAGTAGTGATCCAGGGAATCATATTGTCCAAATCTTGTTTGCTCAGTGGTGTTGGCTCGCCAAGGAGGTGAGCCTCGAGCTGCAAATGAAGGAGAATGTCTTGAGCGCGCCGCAATGGAGACGTGCTAAAGGTGTATAGATCGAGGCCAGCCACCTTGTGAGGGGCGGGGTCCGTGGACTCGACGCTTGTTTTGAGAGCTGCGAGCCATTCAAACCCCACAGTCTTGGACCTGTGAAACTCTTGTGCTTGCTTGTCGTTGTAAAAATAGAGATCGTTGGACCGATAGATGCAGGGGACCTTGTTTTGAAACGCGTAGCTCGCAATGGCCGAATTCGCGCGCAGCATGCATTCTGAGACCAGCAGTTGAGCCGAATTTATCTTTGGGTTCTCGAGATAAACCTCTAATTTGTGATCAGTTTTTGGCTGGACGTTTGACTGGAGCACCATTTCGGTGATTGCATTGTTCTTCTCGCGCACGGCCTTGAATGTTTTGCACAGCTCAAACAAGGCCATGAGATCTGCTTGTTTGCCCTCCTCAACTAACTCCTGGACTTTACCATAGTCCAGCCGGGACACGTACTTGAGAGTGGTGGCGCGAACCTTGACGTCAATCAGAGTACCGGTCTCGTTTTTGATTGTCATGTCAACCGTGAGGGCTCTACTATCATTGGCGAGGGAAAAAGTCTTTGCAAACACTTCTGGAAGCATATTTTTCTTTTCATGAGGCATGTAGATAGTGGTTGGTCGCTTGTAGACGGCATTGATCAAACTCCAGGGATCTTTGAAGCTGCTGCTGGGATTGGCAATATGCACGCTCAAAATGGTATTGTTTCCACGCTGCTTTATTGAAATTCCATCATCGACCTCAGTGGTGTCCTTGCTGTCAATGCAGTACACCACCTCTTCCACCGGTGTGCGAATGTGTGCCAAGCGGTCGTAGTCTGGAGAAAAGGCCTGCTCCAGGTGCGCATTGGAGTGTGGTGTCGGCTGTAAAAACCATTGGTTTGCTGTGCGATCCATGAACGGGCCCATCTGGTTGAGGGCACCATAGCTATTTGCCCAGCCCAGGGCAGTCGTTTGAGTGATTGGGTTATCATTTTTAAAGACTAGGTCAACGCTGCGGATAATCTGGAGCGCAGTTCCCTCACTGAATGGGTTTGTGGTGCTGAGGTTGTCGAGAGCATAGTCCTTGACATAGTCGATAAAGGTAGGCGGCACCATGGTTCTGGCCAGCGATGTGTCCAGGGCAGCTACATCAATGTGGAGCTTTTCTTGTTGTCGTGACTTTATCACGACGCTGTCTGATTTCGAGAATGCGAATTCAAGTCGAATCTTGTCCCTAATTGAGTGATGGTCGAAAACCATGCGCATGGCTACCATATAGACTGGAGTTATAATTGCAGGCTTTGAGCTAATTGACAGCGGAAATTCAATGCTGTCGAGGCCCTGAAGCTGGTTGTTTTCATGCATTTGCACCATTCTCAAAAAGTCGTAAAGACAAACAGTGACAGCCTCAGAGTCCTTTTGCGAGAGTAAAACGAGATCGCAAACCAGTGGCCTCAGTTTTCTAGCAAGCACGAGAGCATCATTCTGAAGGCTGCCTAGCGTGTAGCCAACATGCTTGTAGAGGGACACCGACACGGCAGATGCATCTGCGTTGAGCCCATTCAAAAGAACTTTTGAGTTTTCGTCAATCAAAGAACCCAGCCGGGCAGTGATCATGGGCATGGCGATCTCGTGGGTAACGCCCTTTGCATCGCAGGCCACGATCGGCAGACCAAACGCTTCTGGGAGCCGCACAATCGCCATTACCGCGGTAGAGACCATGATGATGTCTCCCGGCCTGACCTGTGCCTTGAGATCTTGGTATTTTAGCCGTGAGTTTGAGACAGAGATCCGTTCAGTCTCGGGGCGAGCAGCTTTGCGGTCGCTAGAGGTCCGCTCTCTGGCATCGGCCAGGATGTTGGGCCAGGATTTTACTGGCCTCTCGTCGATACGCTCTGAAACGGTGGCCAGCCGTCGTGAAAGGGCCCTCAAAAGAGGACGCCTGTTCATGCAAATGTAGTAATAGCCTTTTTGGGACTTAGACTTTTTCAGACTAGTGCAGAATATCTATAGAAATATGCGGGAAAAAGAAGAGATTAAAATAGAGTCAACAAGGGGATCACCACAAAACTCATGAGAGCTCCGGAAACCAAGCCGAGACTAATGACCATGCCGATAAGGCCGCCTGCAGAGGACCGCTGCTCTGGTGCCACACAGGTAGGGGTGAATGAGATGGACGCAGACACCAAATGTCCATTTGTGATTCCATAGAGGGCCATCACGAGCAGGTAGAGAATATCGCTTGGGTTATTGAGCCAAGTGATGACCAGCAGCACAGGGATAAATAGAGCACGGCCATAGGCATAAGACACCAGGGTGCTTCCGGTCTTGATCTGAAATCGCTCGCTCTCGCACAGAATACGGCCAGCAAGGTCACCAGAGTTCCACAGCAAGATATTGAGGGGTACAAAGTACTTCATGGGGATGCGGCTCGAGGACACTGTGTTTGCAAACACTGAGAAGCTAAGGGAGACAACAAAGCTCATGAAAATTGCGGTGGCAGGGGCTTTGATCGCAGTGATCAAGTGCTTGACCGAGTGCTCGCCCTCCTCATCAAGAACGTTTTCCTCTTGGCTGAGGTCAATGTGCGACTGGACAGTTTTTCCTCTGTATGAGTACAGGACATAGCCGCAAAGAAGAGCAGAGCTGAGAAATAGTACAATTGCAGTGTTTGTGCTGTCTTCAGGGTCTGCGGAGCTCAGGAGACTCAAAAACGAGGCGCCGACCCCGGAGCCGGAATCCGTGCCTGGATCGGCATGCTTGCCAGTATCGCTGCCCCTCAGGCTCAAGGCAAGGCCAAAAATAGGCGGCACAATGCCCGAGAGAGCCTGGCCAATGAGCACAGCGCGCGCCTCTTTACCACCGGGGATGGCTTGGGTGATTGCAGTGATTCCGTTTTGGACGTTTGTTGTGCCCACAGAGATGAAGCACACAAAAAACAGAATCAAGTAAAAGTACGGCTTGGGGCTAACGTTCAGCCAGGTGATGATACTGAGCAAAATGAACCCGAGCCCAATCATGATTTGGCCAAACTTGACGCGGCGGCCAAACCCGGTGGGGTGGAGAGCCAGGTACGACGAGACCGACAGGTTGATCACGGTGGATGCGAGCATCACGCACGAAGAGTACGACCGTTGCAGCCCGGGGTAGTCGTGAAGGTAGGGCCCAACAAACATGGACGCTGTGATGAAGCAGTTCCAAGGCCATAAATATGATGCCCCAATTCCTGCATACACGAGCTCGGACATGATATCAGGGTCTAAATAGGTGGCCGTGTCGGTGAGCTTAAGGCCTACTCCCAGCGTTATCAGTGGGTAAGGGTCCAACTCAGTCACCAGGAATTAATCCGGGGTATGCCGCGAGATCCGAGGTTGTGGCTGGCGGGTGGCGACGGGGCTCTATAAAGAATGAATAGCCGCCAAGGCTGGGTTTGAGTCAAGGTGCAGTGCAAGCCGCGACGTGGCATTGACGAGCAAAGGGGTGGTGGGGTTTGCAAAAAGCATTTGCGAAACGTTGGGTGCCGGCTCCGTTATTTCTGCAATTTTCTGACTGAGCCCGTTTGGTATCGCTCCCATTTCTCCCTTGGCTTGGCCATCCCTCGTAAACTCTCCCAACTGACTCTGACTGGACATGCTCGAACCACCGGCAAGATCTCACTCGGTTAGCTCGACAAACGAGGTGGGAAACACTCTAACTGATGCAAACATTCCGAATTTCAAGTCATTGCACGGGACATTCAAGGGCGTCGACTGTGTGCTGGTTGCGCTGCCCATTCCTCAGGCCGCCGACCTCACATCTGGGCCAATCAACCCGCTCACTTGCGATACCCTTGCGCCAAGCACTCATACTGCCGGCGTCCGGGTGTCGGTTGCCCAATTCCAGGCCGCAAAGCCGCCTCGCAAACTACCGCGCAACAGTCTTTTGCGAAGCAAGAGCGGGTACGTTAGCCGCGTTACTGGGTATGATAGGCTCACGCGGCTGTTGAAAATGGACCAAGACTTTGAGGCAATGTGGGTTTCGGTCGGCAGGTCCGTTCAGCTGCTGCCCTTTGCCCCCGTCAAGAGCGACCCTCTGTGGAGAATACTGTTTGCCAAGGCGTGGCCCCTCTGCCATGTCGCCGGCCCTGGCCTTGAACTAGTGTGTGGTATGTCTTCTGGCGACATCATGTGGCTGGACGCCCAGTCGGGCAAATCTGCGCGCATCAACAAGGGCGGCAATCTGACGAGGGCGGCCGTGACCTCTATTGCGTGGTTTGACAGCCAATTCACCCAGGTTGTAGCCGGGCATGCCGACGGAAGCGTTGCCATCTATGAGCTGGACCGGGAGGACGGCCCCGACGTGATTCTGCAAAACCAAAAGCAGTCCCAGGTCCTTGTGCAAGTTTACGCGCCGCCCCAGCCCGGCACCAACCCCTTGCAAGCCTTCAAGATCAGCAACGCGCCCATCACTGACCTCTTGGTCAGTAACGAGCTTGTTTTGGCCACCTCCCGCGACGGCTATTTGCGGGGGCTTCACACGGAGAACCACATCATCAGCCCCATTGTGCACTCTGATTTTGGCGGTCTATTTGGCATTTCATACTCGCTAGACCACAAGTATTTGCTTGCTGGCGGCGAGGATGACCATATTTACGTCTATGAAGTACAGCAGATGCAGCTGCTGTGCAAGCTAGTCGGCCACACGTCTTGGGTGCGCCGAATTAAATTTGACCCGTTTGTAGGCGATTCGGGCCTTTATAGAGCAGCCAGTGTCGCCGAAGACGGAAAGCTGCTTTTGTGGGAATTTGAGCCCGAGGCACTCATCGGCAACTCGACCCTATTCCCCCTGGCGAGCGTTGCGCCATCGCTTCCCAAGGTGAGCCAAGTTCCCCTCACGGATGTGATATTCCAACAGCAAACTATCTCGGCCGCGGGTTCTGACGGGCGTATTTGGACCTGGCTTCGGCCTAGCGCCGATGCAGCCTAGAGACACTAAATCTTATGTAGCCTGGGGACGATTTTGGGAAAGCCCGCCGAGAGGAGTTTTATTCGAGTGCGCGCTGCCCCGGCACCCGCAAGCCGCACGGGGCGGCCTCAAAACCCAGCAAACTGCCAGTTTTTTTTCGCGCCGCACGATCGCCCAGAGTCGCGTGCCCACTAAATCAAGAGCTGGGCGGCAGCTGACGCCTGCGCCCCAGCCGAGAAAAAAATTGCTAGCAAATGAGGTCAGTTTTGGTCTTGTGCTTAGAATTTTCTATTTGAACTTGCTTTTGTGCAGCAATTTAAACGTGCTACTAGGCTAAGCTCGATGTGCCCTAACCCTACGCGATGCATAATTATGCCGGGGGGGTGTTTGAGCCCTTAAGGATTTGGCGCAACGCAATGACTCGCGTGATGAGTCTCACCACGATCTCGCCGGACATTTTACTACACAGTATATTGCCGCACCTCGCAATACCGGACCTGTGGAGCCTCATCCAAGCCTTTCCTGAGCTTGAGCCTATTATAGATACGTACAAGCACTGGGGGCAATACTACAGTCGCACAAAGGATGTCCCCGAGAGATTCATGACCTTTCGGGAGTTTTTCCCCAAATTCCAGGGAATCTATATTTGGGGGTTTGTACAAAAGGATACCTCGATGGCAACGTGGATTGCATCTCGGCCAAACAGCGTGCTCGCTGAAGACAGGGGCCCGGTGGTGTTTACCATGAAAGACAGGCGAGGTATCTTTCGCAACCAGTACGGATTTGATTTATTAAAGCCGCTGCGGCTGGATTTCGATATTGATTTCTATGTTGAGCAGATTGGCTTGGGGTGCTACCTCATACGCAATGGTTATTTATTTGTGCGGGTTCCCGGTGCGGGCATCGAGCCACTACCCCGCCTCACAAACTGCAAGCTCGGCTCTCTCAGACAGACCCAGTGGGGTGTGCAGGTAGAGCGAGAAGATGGCACCCACTGGATGATCTTGCCAGTTGTTGACACCCTTGACAAGCGAGTCAATGTATTCAAGTTCCCGTTTCCAAACAAGCCCCACTGTTGTTGCTTTAGCACGGATGGCCTCTGGACGGTCGTAGATGGCATGGGCGTCATTGAGTTTTCATGCAACTATGATGGCGGAGACGACTACAAGCTCCTATACTCTGATTTCCCAGAAGATTTCCAGTGCATGTACAGCTTTTACCGGCGCGTGGTGGCCGACAGCGGCGTCAACGAGGTCGAGGAGGTGGTGCCCGAGTACCGCTACTGTGCTATTCTCTTGGGCAAGAGTGGCGATCTCTACTTTCTTGGCCCGTCGCGCTACTTTGATCATGAAAACGGCAGGACCGTGAACCCCACAGAGTGGGAGCATGCTCGCAGCAGCCGCCCCGAAATGCGCAACTGGGACAAGAACCTCGAGTTCCACAAGCTAAAGACAAAGCCCGGCCCCCAATTGTCGGAGGTGCCCAAGCTCGCGCAGTTTATTGTTTGGGGCTACCATTATGGCATTGGGGTCGACGAGCGCGACGCGAGCTTTTTATATTTCGACACAAACGACCAAACCAACGGCCCGTTCCTGGCGTCGACAACAGTGAGCGCCATGGGCGTCTACGGAATCGGCGTGGACGGCTTTGTCTACCGGCTCGACTTTTTGACCGCCGAGTGGTCACGCATCCCTGGCATAACCAGGGCAAAAAAGCTATTGAGCACGCTGATTCGGTGCCGCGATCAGATTGTAGAGCTCTCTGCGATTCAAATCCTGACCCACGGCGGCGAGCTCTTTCAGATGGGCTACACCCAGGGCGCCACCGTGCTGGACCAGGGCCAAACGCGCGAGGTGCCTGTACCTGCGCAGCAGCGGCTTGACCCATCACGGGTTGGCCACTACATTACTGCGCCAGGTGTGTCTCCGCGTCGCCGGGTCTTTACCAACCCGTTCAACGACATTCCCCGCAAACTCAAGCTGCCGGGATTTGTAGAGGACATTGGGGTTGTCTACAGCGAGAGTCTGCTGTATGTGGCGCTTCTCAAAGAGTGGCAGTTGGTTTAATAAATAGCTCGCTAGATTGCTTTTACTTGCGCTGCAGCCGGTCAATCACCGCCTTGAGTCTCGCCGCCTTGGCCGCCGCGCTCTCTGAGTTCTTGTGCGAGGATGGGCGCGAGGACACGGGGGCGTGCAGCGCCTGCGACGCCTGCGGGACCGGCGGCGCTGGTGTTGGTGTAAACGAGCTGTACCCCAGCGAGCTCGCACTTTTGAGCCGCGACTCTGACCGAAGAATGGGCGACTGGATCTCGCGCAGAGGAGAGATGGGCTGCTCGCCAAACTCTGGGCGCCGCGCCTCATAGCTGTAGTGGGGCGACGCTTGAATAGCTTCCTTGTCCTGGTAGGCTCGCAGCATGTCACACAAGAGCACGCAAAGCGCGTCGATATCCGGCGCTTCTGCACCGTCGTAGAGGCCGATTGTCTGGGCAACAACGCGCTGGAGCAAGACAATCAGCAAGTCGCCCGGTAGTTGGTGCTTTGCAGTCTGCATGGCCGCCAGCAGCTGCCGCTCAGCGTCTCGTTGATAGGTCAGGGGCTCGAGCGAGTTGTGCTGCGAGTGCGGCACGTATATGCTGCTACGGTTGCCGGCGCTCTGCTGCGAGTTGAGCGAAAAGGTTCGCGACCGTGACGGCGTACGCGCATGGGCGTGGGCAGGACCCACACTGGGACGCACCTGCGCACGGTCGTCGCTGCTCTCCATCGATGAGTCCATTATAGACGAGCGGTCGCCCTTGAGCCGGGCAAGCAGCTCTGAAGTAGAGTTCATTTGGTCCTTGAGCGACCTCTGCGCGCGCGGGGGATCCATGACAAACAATACCCACAATGAGCAGATAACCCGCGCGCGCGGGACTCCTTGTGGAGACATTTTTATTTAAAGACACAAGGGGACTGTTATTTTATATACACACAACTACTCGAGCACAACCTTGCCGCCGAGCGCGTCAATGGTGGCCTTGATCTTTTCAGCATCTTCCTTGGGCACGTTCTCCTTCAAGAGCTTGGGGGCGCTCTCGACGAGTTTCTTGGCCTCAACCAGGGACAAGCCAAGCAGGGTCTTTACCTCTTTGATGATCTTGGGCTTGGACTTTGCGTCAAAGCTCTCGAGCTTGAGGCTAAAGATCATCTTCTCCTCGACCGGCTCGGCAGCAACCTCCTCAACGGGGGCCGCAGAGGGGGCAGCGGCAGCAGCAGGCATGCTGATATCGGGGATGTTCAAGCGGGTCTTGAGCTCGGCCACCAGGTCGGAGGTTTCGAGGATTGTGAGCTTTGAGATGTCGTCGACGATCGCGCTGATCTTGGCAGAGCTGTTGTAGCGCACGCGAGATACGTTCATCACGCTGCGGCGGGCGCTGCTACGCACAACACGAGAAAGCATTTGAAAATTTAGTCAGGATTGGGCCAGGCCAAATTTCAGGTCTCGCAGGCCGGGGGCGGCGCTTACTCATTCACTCTCACTCTCCATGGCCAGCTTTCGGTTTTGCCTCGAGTGCAACAACATGCTGTACCCAAAGGAGGACCGCGTCAACCACCAGCTGCTCTACTCGTGCCGCAACTGCATGTACACTGAGCGCAGCGACACGAGCCTCATCTACCGCAACGAGCTGATCACCCAGTTGGCCCCCACTGCAGGCACCACCGAGAACCTCACCACAGACCCCACGCTCCCGCGCAGCAACCAAGAGTGCCCCCAGTGCGGACACCACGGATGCGTCTTTTTCCAGAGTCAGCAGCGGCGCGCAGAAACAAACATGATTTTGTTTTATGTGTGCTCGTCATGCAGCCACATCTTTCGATTGCACGAATAAAACTAGAGACGCAAAGGAAAAACTGCTAGACGAAAAACGCGAGAATGCATGCGCCCTTGCCTAATATTTGTTTCAATGTGCCCAAAAATACCCGGTTTAGCTGCACGCCGCCGCAGGGGGCTGCGCCAACTTAAATATTTATAGTCATGACTAAACATCTCCCTTCATGCTTTGGCTCTCACTCTGGCTATCACTGTGGTTGGCCCCTGCGCTAGCCACATTTGTGCTGAGCACGGATGAAACGAGCTACTCGGCCTCAGACACCATGAAGCTGTCGTGGTCCGACGACGGCAACACCCCTAGCATCGACGACTACGCGACCGCAAACGTTCTGCTGTGCACATACACATCCACAAACACACTCAGCTGCCCCATCACGCTCGCAAAGGGCACTACCATCACCGACGTTACCGATTTGAGCTTTGACCTGTCCGCCGTGAGCTCAGAGGGCGGCTCGGGTCAGTACGTTGTGCAGTTCACGGGCATCAGCAGTAGCTCCTCGTCCACCTACGTGGGCGTTTATTCCACATCTTGGATCACCCTCACCAGCTTTACCGGTAGTACTAGCGCCAACAGCGGCACAATCCCCTCCGGATACAGCTCGGGCTCTACTACCGACAGCTCGGACGAGCTACCGGGGGCTAACGACACCATCCCCGCTAGCTACTCCAACCTCGAAAGCAGCTGGGAGACTCCCTACATTTATCAGCACGGCTTGACCCGCTACGCGCCCTTCCAGCCCACCCCCAACTCCAGCGTCACCGCGTCCATGACGGTGACCCGCAGGTACAGCACCTCGAGCGTTTCGCTCTTTACCACCGTCATCAAGACGCCTTTGCCTATTACCACGGCCACCCCCAGTCCCAGTGTCACCCCTACCCGGTATCAAAACCATGCATCGACCCAGTCGCGCGGCGGCACTGGTCGCACCGCCACGCGAGTAACCCCGACCGCCGTGGTGCGCGCCAAGCGTTGGGTAGACTAGGAAAGCACCGCTACAAAACTAGCAGCTCTCACACTGAGAGAGTGAGAGAGAGAGCGCTAAAGCGAACCGAACTCTTCCACCATCCCTATATTCTAGATAGCTATTTAATCAAGCATGGCTTCAATGTCCTCAGAGTCCATGTCGCTGTCGTCCTTGGCTGCAGCAGCGTCCTCGCCCATATCCTCGTCGTCGCTGGTGGCCTTTTGCAGCAGCTTGAGGCGCTCCTCGCGGACCTTGCGGCGAACAACGACAAATGTGCCGATCGGCGTCTTCTCCCAAGCCTGGTCCTTGAGGAAGGCAGCCACCTGCTCCTTGTCGCGAGGGCCAAACTCAACGTTGGCGCGGCTCCTCAGCACAAACTCGCTGTTTGCATCAACCCGCTCAACAAACGTTTGCAGCTGCTTGTTTAGGCGAACATTTGCGGAATTCTTCTTCATGAACCGGCGAACAGTGACCATCATTGGGCCGGCAATCTCGGGGAATGCAATGCTCTTGCAGTACAGCACAAGCGACTCGGCAAATAAATCAACAAGCTCTTCATTCAGACCATTCTGGTAAACTTGGGTGCCCACATATGACTCGGGAGCGTGGATGTTGTGCTCAAAGTCAAACTGGCCAAGACTCGACTTGAGCGCCTTGCGGGTAATGGCAGTGCTGTTGAGCACCTCGAGCAGCACTGCATTGAGGGGGATGTATACACCGGTGTGGCGACACAGCCGGATCAAGCTGCGAATCAGGTAGAACCGCAGGGGCAGGTACGCCGGCTTGGGCACCAGGGTGAGCACCCGGAGGGTGATTTGCACCAGGGGGTGGATCAGCTGCAAAAGGGGGCTGCTGCTGCCGGTCATGTCTGCGGGCGCATCCTCAGCCTCCTCGCTGGCTCCAAGAGCAATGACGCGCGAAAAGTAGTCCAGCGACTGGACGTACTGCCAGGTATAAATCACCTTGAGATCCATGTCGGGGTTTTTCTTCTTGTCGAGACTGCTCTTGAGGTTGAGAGCGAGTGTGCGGACCTGCTGAAAGGCCATTTGAAAGCCGTGCGACGAGTCAATGGCGTAGAGCATGCCAAACAGATTCTTTGCCAGGTTGATGCTGGCCAGAGTGTGCACGTTGGTAGTCTTTGCCAACCGGAGCAGGCTTTCGTAGCCGTTTTTGAGAAACAGGTCGAGCAGGCTGTTGGGGTAGCTGGTGCAGGCCTCCTTGATCACACTAAAGGTGACGAGCTTGGGCTCATCGTCGATGTTGGGGTTGACCAAAACGGAGCAAAACGAGCGCACAAGATCCTTGAGGCCCTTGAAGGTCAAAAAGAACGGCAGGCACTTTTGCAGGGCGCTCAAAATCTTGTTGATGCGCTTGTTTGTGCCATTCTTTAACAGCCCAGTGAGGGTCTTTGCGTAGATCTTGAGGGCAGGCTCCAGGGCCTTGAACCGCTTGTTTTGTACTGGCAGCTGGTTCTTGTCCAGCGAGAGCATTTCGCGCAGCGCCACCGGTAGCGGCCCGAGCGATAAATTAATCAGGGCATCCACGACCTTGAGGTCGGCGATCTGCTCGTCGTTGGCAAACGCCTTGATGACCTCGCGTGCGACATTGGGGCTACTGGCAAGGGTTTTCTCCCATGCCTGGACCTGCTTGATGTCCAGGCTGGCTTCCTCGGGCTCGCTCATCTCCTCATCGTCGTCGTCGCTGGATCCTTCGACACCATTGAGGTATTCCTGCTCTTCCTGGTCTGCAAGCTCATTGTCCTCGCCGCTCGCCTCGGAATCGCTCAGATACTTTTCAAACTCGGGGTCCTCTATTTGCTTGGCTTCGGGCTCTTTGATGGTAAAGGGGTTTTTCGGCTGCGCCGGACCCTTGGGGCCACTGGCGCTCTTTTCAGGGCGTGCGTTCTTCTTTTTTAGGCGATCACGTTTGATCTTATCCTTCAAATGGTTTTTCTTGAATTTTTTAGACTGCTTGGTAGTGCCCATTTGTAAGAAATTTTGGCTGAAATTTCAGAGGTATATGCAGGCCTCCCGCATGATCCTGATCGAAAAGATTAGGTCCATCTATTTTAAAATATATACATAAGATCAGCGCTTGGCCCTGTTTTCTTCTTGCGAAAAACGCACCGAGACGGTTCCGTTGAGGTTTGCCTCTGCGCTGGTCACATACATGGGTTTGGCCGCCTGGTGCGACACGAGCGCGTCGCGGTCGTTGGAGACGTTCGATACGCTGCCGACAAAGCCGGCGGCGGACGCGAGCTCCTGCGACACAAACGGCAGGATACGCCCAGGAATCTTTTGATTGACCAGCAATCCGTCTCTGGTGTTTTTGGTGGCTCCCTTGAGGGCGTAGCCGAGGCCGATGGCCGTGCTGGGCCGCTCGCCGGTTGTGAAGGAGCTCGACGAGTCGTAGCCCATAAAGGTGCTCGCAATGGGCGCGTGGTTCACCTCGTGCGAGATGGGAGCGCCGCGGCCAAACTCGTGCTGCTGCTGCTCGCTCATCTCACGCCTTTGGTCGACGTATTTGGTGTATTCGTGCCGCCTCGACTCTGCCGCACGCAAAAGGCGCTTGCGCTGCTTGGCGCTGAGGTCCCGCATGGTCTGTTTTGGAAGAGACCCACTGGAAAACAGGGACGGGATCTCGCTGTGGTTACGGGCGATGCTCACAGAGGCGCCGGTCTCGGCAAACTTTGCAATACGGCGCGCATGGCTCGCATCGTACTCGACTTCGGGCATGCCCAGCCTGTTGTCGAGGCCAGAGTGCGAGATTAGTACCGACCGGGCCTTGGAGGGAAGGGTGTGCTTGAGGCCCCAGTTGCGGCGGCTGTGGCTGGCAGATGTGGTCCTAATCACCTGCTCGCTAGGAAGACCCGGCGTTTTGGCCGTGATCTCGGGCAGAGAGACCACCCTGCTGTGCTGTAAAAGGTTTTTGAACATGCTGACACAGAGAATGGTCCTCGAGCGGTTTGGAGGATTGGGTCGCTTCGCTGTTTTGGAGCAAAAGCTCTGCAGCAGATCAATCCGAGTGGATTGTTTTTATATATGCACGATTTTAGTCTATAGGTTGACCCTTTGCCGGCGCGTCAAAACGTGTCGCTGAGCTCGAGTTTGGGCGCAATATTCATCGCCATGAGCTCCTGGAACAGCAATTTGGCCGCATAGGGAATTTGCATGCGCACGAGATGCTCCTTGGACTTGCACACAGTGCACCAGCCGTGCGCACCCATCAAGCCACAGCCCTGGCACACGTCCACGTCAAACACATCTGAGCTGTACATGAGACGCTCAAGCAAGAGCTGCGACGCACCATACGCAATGACGCAGTCGCGCTCCATTTCTCCCAACCGCAAACCACCGTCGCGGGACCGACCCTCGGTGGGCTGGCGAGTCAGAACGGTGCGAGGACCGCGCGCACGCGCATGCATCTTATCCATCACCATGTGCTTGAGCTTTTGGTAGTAGATGGGACCAAAGAAAATGTACGCCTGCAGCGGCTCACCAGTGATACCACTGTACAGCATATCCTTGCCGCTGTAGTTGTAGCCATTGTCCACAAGAATCTGCGACATCTCAGAAAGCTTGGAGCCGCCAAAGCACGTTCCGTACTGCAGCTTTCCATTCAGCAGTCCAGCCTTGCCACTCACCAACTCAATCATTTTGCCGACCGTCATACGACTGGGGAAACCGTGGGGGTTCATGATAATATCGGGCGAGATACCATCGTCACTGAATGGCATGTCCTCCTGCTGCACAATGATACCGCATACACCCTTTTGACCGTGACGAGACGAGAACTTGTCGCCGAGCTCAGGCCGGCGAGTTTGACGCAAAAGCACCTTTACAAGGGGCTGCTCACTCTCAGAAACACTCATTAGGACCTTGTCAACATAACTGGGCTCGGGGGCCTTGTAAAATAGTGGAGTCTCACGGAACTCCACATCGTTGCCGGTACGATCAATGGGGTTTCCATTCTCGTCGTTATTGATGGGCACGTGCTTGTTCATGTACGCCTGGCCAGAGTCAATTCTGACACCAACCCCCGCCAACCCATCCGGGTCGAGCGCCGCGTGCTGGTACACTGGCCTCTTGCACTCGACGCCGTCCTTGGTGTAGGCCTCGTACTTGATACCTTCAAGACGATCAGACGTTTGATTACCGTATCTCTTGAGCACTGCTGTGGCCTTTTTCATGGTCTGGCAGCGGCCAAATCCACGGTCGAGCGAAGACTTGTTGAGCACAAGCGCATCCTCGATATCATAGCCAGAGTAACTCATGACTGCAACCATGGCGTTTTGACCAGCTGGTAGCTTGTCATAGTCAATCAGCTCAATAGTCTTTGTCTTTACCATTGGCTGCTGCGGGTACACCATGAGGTACAAGAGAGTGTCAATGCGGTTGAACTGGTTGTAGGCAATAGCACCAATAGCTTGTTTACCCATGGCACACTGATATGTGTTACGAGGACTTTGGTTGTGGTGGGGATAGGGAATAAGGCCAGCCACGGCGCCCAACACAGTGAACGGCTCAATCTCCAAGTGCGTGTGCTGCGGGGTGACATCCTTGTCATAAAGAGCAACAAATGCGTCATTCTCTTCATTACAGTCGAGATACTCCACCAGACCCTTTTGTAAAAAGTCGTCAAATGCAATTTTTCCCTCCTTGAGCTCGGCCAGGTGGCTCGGCTCGACTAGGCTCTTGCCGTTTTTGAGAATAATGAGGGGACGACAAATACGTCCACCATCGGTGGCAACCTGGATCGATGCATGATGAAAGTTGCAATAAATACTGATAAACTCTGAGATTTGTCCTCGACGACGAAGGCCTCTAAAGTTTGACACAAATTTTTGGGCATGACGGGTGACACCAATGGGCGTACCATTTAAATAGATGCAAAACACGCCCTCTGCGTGGAAGCTAGACGCATCAATGAGATTGATATCCTCCATTCCCAGCTCAAAGCACTTTTCTAGGATTGGTTCCTCCTCAAAGTCAGTTGTGATATGGGTCATTAGCGCCAGGTTCTTGACCAGTCCACAAGCCTCACCTTCAGGGGTATCAGCAGTACACAGCATGCCGAATTGCGACGGCTGTAGTGCACGAGGGCCGGAGACTTTGCGTGACTTTTCAAACTGTGAAGAGATACGGGTCATCATACCCAAAGCACTGATAAAAGACAAACGACTCAATACGTGTGTCACACCGGCACGCTCCATTTTGAAACGCTTGAGCGTCCAGTTGCCGGTCGATATCGCCCTGTTCATACCCATGGTGATGTTGGATGAGTGGATGGTGATGCTCAGGAGCGCATCAAACTCGCTTGTACGTGCGGGCTTTTTGAGCACCTTGTCAATGTTTGCCTTAAAGTCAGAGTTGAACTTTTTAAACAAATCCTCAAACAAGAGTGACATGAGCTGCCCGGCGAGCTCTAGACGCTTGTTACCGACATAGTCGCGATCATCGATGTTCTCGGGGTCGTCCATGGCCATAATAGTTCTACGAGTCATGATTGCAATGTACAGCGCCTTCTCGCGAAAGTCGGCACTCTTGACATCAACGCCAATGTGACCCACAATCAAGTTGGCAATAGCCTCCAATCCCTCTTGATACACAGTCAACTTGGGGGCATTGGCGCCCTTGCGGATTGTACGAACTTTGGATCCTAGGTACTCGAGCGCCTGAGTCTGGGTAAAGATCCCGAGCTTGGCGCACTCTTCGTGATTGACTTGAAACAGCTTTTGGTACGTAGCGTTTGGTCCACATACAATGTCCATAATCTCGAAATCAGATACAATACCTGCTGCTCTCAAAATAATCACAATTGGCACCTCCTCGCTGATTGAGTTATGCTTGAGGTAGATTTTCCCATTTTTGGACAAGACATAAGTCTTTGATTTACGCTCATGGGTCGAAGACGTGACAGAGGCTTGGTACACGTTTTTGGCAATATCGGCCTCAACAAGAATACGATTTTTCGACAGCTGCTCTTGAACCAAAATGACCTTTTCAGTTCCATTGACGATAAAATACCCACCAGGGTCAAGAGGGCACTCGTCCATCTCTGCCATTTGCATTTCAGACTTGTTTGTGAGGATACATTTTGAAGAGCGCAGCATAATTGGCATACGACCAATCTCGAGGTCGCGATGCACCAGAATTTGCTTTCCGCGCGTGTACTCCACATCGACATAGATGGGGGCAGCATAAGTCAAGTCGCGAAGACGGCATTCGTGCGGTGTGATTTCTTCGCTAAAGGAGTTTGCATCGCGGCGCTTTGGAGTTCCCACGCGAATGTCGAGGTACTTTAAATAGAATTCAGGGTCTACCTCTGAAAGGATCTTTTGATTTGCGGCCACAATTTTTTTAATGTCAGTCTCAATAAAATAATTGAACGAATCGAGATGCTGCTTTACCAGACCCTTGACCTTGAGAAACGCCGGAAGAAGGTTCCATTTATCAGCAGCAGTACTGATTGGATCCGCCAAGTGCTTTCCCTTGTAGGTTTCCTTCAACAGCGGCTCGAAATCCATTCCTCCCTGTTTATGTGAGTAGTGAAATTTACCAAGCAGAAATATTGATTAGATGTGGCGCATCCTGTGGCGCAACCTGTGGCTGACCGGGGGCGTCTCGAGACTGGAGTAGGCCGCGTTTTTGTTGTTTTGTAGCTAGCGGCCAATGCCAGATTGAATTTGCCACAGCAAAATGTATCCCAATCGCGAGTGTCGTGCTTGACTGGGTGAGTATCAGGGGGACCCACATGCAGTTGTTGTCCGCGAAATCACTCTATGCGGCCAGTTATGGCTGCAAAACGTTAATAACCTCTGTGCGGTCTCAACTTTGACTGGGCCCGTTGACGTGCAAGTGGCCCAAACCATCGCTGCACCAGTTTCGGCTCCCTTGCAGCCTCGTGCATATCCGGGTCTTACTCCCCCGCCCCCACCTGCATGGATTTCAAAGATCGCATAGTCTCAGCTCTGGCAAATTCTGCCCCGCATGCTCAACACAATTGCGGTCTGTAGTCTAGCGTTGTATTCTACAGCTGGGCATCACCGGCCTCGGCGCATGTGATCATGCCGAGGCGGCTCGGAGTGAAAGGTCCAGGCTGCTATCTAGCATCTTATATAAAACTAGCCCCAACATCAGCTTAAATGGACATTGTTGCCTACTCTTTGATTTCCGGAGCGCCCTCGGCACAAACCCAGTCCCTCCCCACATTTCAGGGTTAGGGGTGCTGCGAGCACCGGGCTATATAACGACCCCACGTTTCCCCGTCAAGACTGAGAGATATACTAATGGATCGCTTAGCAAACACACAACTCGCTGCCAACCCTAGTGGCGCCAAAGATAAACTTCTTGAAAAGAACGCCGACGACGTTGTTATTGTCGCTGCCCACCGCTCGGCCATCACTCGTGCCCGCAAGGGTGCTTTCAGGGAAACCGCCAGCGCCGAGATTCTCGCTGGTTTGCTCAAGGCTGTTATTGACAAGGTTGGCATTGACCCCAAGCTGATTGAGGATATTGCCGTCGGCAACGTGTGCAACCCTGGTGCCGGTGTCAATGAGCACCGTGCCGCCCAGTTTGTTGCTGGCATTCCCTACACTACATCATTTTACGCCGTGAACCGTCAGTGCTCCTCTGGTTTGATTGCAGTCAACAACATTGCCAACCAGATCCGCACTGGCCAGATTGACATTGGTATTGGTGCTGGTGTCGAGTCGATGAGCACTCAGTACGACACTGGAAAGATGATGGGCGCGTTCCCTGGCCGCTTTGCCGACAGCGATGCTGGCATGTCGTGCCTCATCCCCATGGGCATCACCAGCGAGAACGTTGCCAACAAGTACGGCCTCAGTCGTAGCGAGCTCGACGAGTTTGCCGCTGCCTCGTTCCAAAAGGCCGAAAAGGCTCAGGCCGACGGCCTCTTTAAGGAGGAGATTTTGCCCATTCCTGCCTACACCGAGGACGAGAATGGCGACGTCAAGACCCAGCTCGTTGACCAGGACGACGGAATTCGCAAGGGTACCACTGCTGCTTCGCTCGGCAAGCTCCGGCCTGCCTTTGACGCCGACGGAAGCACCACTGCCGGCAACTCCTCGCAAGTGTCTGATGGCGCAGGCGCCGTCCTCCTTGCCCGCCGCAGTGTCGCACAGAAGTTGGGCCTGCCCATTGTTGGCAAGTTCCTCCACTGCAAGGTTGCTGGCGTCCCTCCTGAGATTATGGGCGTTGGCCCCGCCTATGCCATCCCTGCTGTGCTCAAGGACTTGGGCATCACTGTGGATGATGTCGACGTGTTTGAGATCAACGAGGCCTTTGCCTCGCAGGCCCTCTACTCGATTCGCGACTGCAAGATTGATATCAACAAGGTGAACCCCAAGGGTGGTGCCATTGCGTTTGGCCACCCCCTCGGTGCCACCGGCGCCCGTCAGGTGTCGACCCTGTTGACCGAGCTCAAGCGCACAAACAAAAAGATCGGTGTCACCAGCATGTGCATTGGTACTGGTATGGGCGCCGCGGCTGTGTTTGTCGCAGAGTAAGTAAATAAAAATTGTGTCTAGTTTTCAACGCTACATTTACGACATTTCCCCCCTATGGCCATGGGCGAATACGAGTTTGAGTTTATTGGACGCCTTCAGTGGTGGGCCCGCGTGTTTCCCCAGGCTGCACTCGACGCGTTTGACTGCTCGCTTGCATTTGACGTGCGGCACGATCATGACGCGCGGCAGCTGTGCGAGCAGGAGATATACGAGCTGTTGAAGATTGAGCAGCGATTTGGATACAGGAACGGGGCCAGTTGATTCATTTTGGCGTTATTGCTAGAGCCTGCGTGATTGCGATCGCTTTTGACTTGTCCCAGGCAATTAAAACCGGAAAAAAAAAAAACACCGCATGCCGGCTTTTACCCAGCAGCCGGAGTTTTTCCGTTGGAAAATAAATTAAAATAAACTACAAAAAAAGATTCGCAAAAAGAAAAGTTCGACAGCATTTGAGCGATATGCACGCATTATACAGCCAGGGGCTTGGCTTCCCCCACCTATTTTTAGCTAATCATCTAACCCCTTTACTGTCCCATCAAGGCTTAGTCGAACCTACACAGCACGATGAAAAACCTTACTGGGCTGCCCGTTCCACCGCCTCACCGTCGCGGTGAGTACCAGAGCCTTGAAGGTGGGAGCTACGACGACTCGATCTCAAACCCTTTTAGCGAGGGCGAATATCCAGACGAGAGCAGTCACAGCAGTGAGAGAGGTTCGCGTCGCGCGTTCACGCCATCGCTGATGCCTGGCGACTTTGACCGCTACGCGGGTGCCAGCGCAGGCGCTTCGCGCCCCTTGTCTCAATACAGCGGCGTCAACAGCCCCAACTATCGCAGCCATAGCAACAGTGTGACCAGCTACGATGGCGAGAGTAATCCCTTTCTGAGCGCCGATTTCAGCCCCTTTGGTGGCTATCCCGCCAGCGCGTTCCCTCTGCACCTGGATGAAAAGGAGGCGGACGACTACATGCACAACCCGGACCCGGTTGCTGATGCCAAGCTTGACCGCAAGTGCGGCTCTACAGACAAGCGCGGCTTTTGGACAATGGCCGCGTTCCTTTTACTGATTGTTGGCTGTGTGTGTGTGTTTATCGTGCTGCCCGTGTTGGCGTTCACCGGTGTGACCACCTCGTCGCCCCCCGAGCACAACATCTACGGCACCAAGTCCTCCAACGATTCGCTGAGCCCCTACACCTACGACTTGCTCAGTGCGGTGCGCACCAGCCTCATTGACGACGATACGCCCGACGACGCCAAGACTCACACCGCGCTCGACGGCTCGACGTGGGAGCTGGTGTTTTCAGATGAGTTTGAGGTTGAGGGCCGCACGTTTTACGATGGCGACGACCAGTTTTGGCTGGCTCAGAACTTTCACTATGCGGCTACCCAGGATCTCGAGTGGTACGACCCCGATGCTGCAACCACCGTGGACGGTGCCCTGAGGTTGACGCTCGACGCATACAAGAACCACAATCTCAACTACCGCAGCGCCATGATGCACAGCTGGAACAAGCTCTGCTTCACCGAGGGCTACATTGAGATTTCTGCCCGCTTGCCTGGTAACGGTACAGTGCCCGGTCTCTGGCCGGGTATGTGGACGCTGGGTAACCTGGCCCGCCCTGGCTACAAGGCCACCTCTGAGGGCGTGTGGCCGTACTCGTATGACTCGTGCGACTATGGCATTACCCCCAACCAAAGCTCAGTGGACGGTATCTCGTACTTACCGGGTCAGCGCCTCAGCTCGTGTGTCTGCAAAGGCGAAGACCACCCCAACGTTGGTACCGGCCGCGGCGCCCCCGAAATCGATATTCTCGAAGGTACCGTTCAGTCGGGCACCGGCATTGAGTCGTTTGGCCAGGCCTCGCAGTCGCTGCAGGTAGCCCCCATGGATATCTGGTACTTGACTGACTACCAGTACATTGAAATCTACAACTCTAGTATCACCGCAATGAACTCATGGGCCGGTGGCCCCATCCAGCAGGCGATTTCAGGCGTGTCCAACCTCAACAATGAGTGGTACGAGCTGAGCGACTCCCAATCGTTCCAAAAGTACGGCTTTGAGTACCTCAACGACGACACTAATGGATACATCAGCTGGTACGCTGGCAAGCCCATGTACACCATGTACGCCCCGGCTCTCGGCCCCAACGGTAATGTCGGCGCGCGTCTCATCTCCAAGGAGCCAATGAGCATCATCATGAACTTGGGTATCAGTACTTCATGGACCTACATCTCGTGGCTGGACCTCACCTTCCCGGTCCATATGGACATTGACTATGTGCGCATCTACCAGCCCAAGGGTAACACTAGCACGACCTGTGACCCCACAGACTTCCCAACAGCACAGTACATTGAGGACCACATTAATGCCTACTCCAACGTCAACCTGACCACCTGGCTCGAGGCTGGCTACGTGTTCCCCAATAACTCACTTATGCATGGGTGCTAGACCAGCGGCATTCCTATTTAAGTGGCGCGAGCCGCCACAAGTAAAAAAAACTCAAGTAAAATAAGCATTTACCTAGAACCCCCGCGCATTGCCCGCGTTCGCATGGAAGCGTGGTCGTACTGCGACTGTCAATTACGGAACACAGCCACGAACCTCGCCATGCGCACACTGCGAAATTGAGGAGAAATAATTCAAGTTGATAAAATAAATGCAAATAAGCGCTGTGCTTAATATATAATAAGGGGGGGGTTGGTTGTGCGCTCGCGCTGCCATGAGTAAAGGGAGGTTAGGCCGCCATCCACTCTGCGCGCAACGACTGCCGGCGCTCGGCAAACTTGCGCCAGGCCTCTTCATCGTCCTCGTCCTCGGCCTCCTCAGTGCGCACCGCTCGTACGCGCGACGTAGAAGGGTGGTGTGACCCATAGGGGGACGAGTGCATCGTCATGGTCGGACTGGGGTGAAACTGCTGGAACTGCCCCTGCGACTGCATGGGGGTCTGAGGGAACGATCTTATTGATGCCGCTCGCGAGTAGCCCATGCGACTCATGTGATCGCCGCCAGCACCACCGCCGCCGACGGCCATCTGCATCAAGTGTGCCTGCAGCTCGCTCATCTGTTGCACCTGGTTGCGAATCTCGTTGAGCATGGGGTTCGGAATTGTCTGCATGGACTGCAGCGACGGCATCGACTGACTCTGCTCCATCACCGGATCCACGGCGCCGCTGTACCGATTCTTGAGGCGTGCCTGCTTGAGCTCTTCCTGGCGCATAATCTCACCAATGAGGCCACGGCCACCATGGCCAGGGTGCGGCGGCCCGTAGGGGCTGCCCGGAGCGCCGATAGTGTGGGTGCTGTGTCGCATGTTGCCGGCCGCCACAGTCGCTGAGCTCGCGTTTGCACCCTCCTGCTCCAGGCCGGGGCTGGCACGACTCGTGCTTTCGCGCTTCATTGTCTTGGGAAAGTTGTGCGCCTTGAGGACGCTCAGAGGAACATCATCCAGCATATCGTCCTCATCGTCTACGCGGTCAAATGTGGTGGACTGCACAAACTCGCCTCCAGCTGCTTTGTTGACCCGCTGGCGATGCACGCTCATGTGCACTTCTTGCTGCTGGCGAGCTAGCGCAATTTCCTTCTTGCGTCGGCGCTCTGCCTGCATTGTATCAATGTCGCCTTCCTCATCCTCAGAGTTGGACCTCTGCGAGATTACAGAGCCCTGGCGACCAAGACTGAGAATATTGAGCGATTTGCGATACGTCTCATAGTGATCTTTGGTCATAACCGGGCCAGTACTGATCTCTGGCAGAAAGCTGCTGGTCTGCCCTCGGGTAGCCATCTGGCGAGTCGCCGCAAAGGGCAAAGCCTCATCGTCTTCTTCATCAAAGCTATTGCGGCGGCCGCTACCATGATCGGGCTCGCTCACCACCGCCGGCCGCTCCAAAAAATTGATTGTTGACGTGTGCTTGGGAGCCGCGGCAGCGAGCTTGGGGGCGGCACTTCCCGTCACCGGCCCGTCAACCTCAGTATCAATAAAGTTGCCAAAGTCTCCAAACGTGTCCCGGTTCTCCAGGATGGGACTGGCCTGGATACTCTCCTCGTCGCTCTCGTACATGTGTAATCGGGGAAGCGTGGGCGGCTCCACGTTTATTTTGGGGATCTCCTTGGACTTGCGCCTCGCAAACTTTCGGCCAAACATTGAACTAGCTAGTAGGTGGGGCTTTAGTCAACTGTCTTAAAGTTTAGGCCCTGGCATGCACAATGTGACGCACGATTTTGACTGCAGGGATATGCAGGCTCATGCAGTCTGCAGGCTGCAACCGCAGCTACTTGCCTATATGAGCCGGATCAGCGAGCTTAAAATAAAACAAAAAAAACAGCAAGCCTTTGCCTCATAGCTGGGCTTTTTACAAAACTATAATCCAATTTTATATACTTTTCCAACCAAACAGCGGCGCTCCGCTCCTATCAAGGGGCGGGTGGCAACGCTCCAGGTCAGCAGCGCCGGCATTTTTTTTAAAAATAGCACTGCGCCCTTTCCCCAACCGCCTTCATTTCTCTAGGCTTGATTTCTGCACGAGTGAGACATACCCCTGATTCATATATCCCGCGGCTCGGAATTAGGCTCACGGGAGGTGTTGCACACTATCGGTGCTTTGAATCCTTGTGCAAGCACTCGCTCAGATCTGACTGAGCCCTTGTGTTTCTGTAGACAATTAGTGCAGAAATTCTACCGCAAGTTTCAAACTGATCGCGACCAGCCACAGATGGTGCGTGATCGTGTACTCCCAGACTTTTCGGGAGTTTCATGCAACAAATCTGCAGGCAGCCATAGCAACCAGTCTTTGAGGTGTAAGGTCATGCCAATTTGTAGCAATTTCAAGAATACATGTGTCTATTTCAAAAGTGTGCTCGGGATAGAACGCATTCTGCCACAGGTGACAAGTTGCGTTTAAGCACTACTATTTCAATAGTATGAAGTATTTTGGAATCCTCAGAGCACTTGCCGGCGGCAATCTCGGCTATGCGAACAAGGGCAATCAGTTGCAGGTAGACAGAAAGCAAAGTCTGAGACATGTGTGCATTGGAGCATCTGTCCCCAAATTGGCTCGGTGGATAGTGTGCCAATTACCGGCTCAATGTCGTGTTCGTTCTCAAGCTATAATTGGGTAGCAAAGCTGGTCTGTTTTAAGTGGGGGCTGTTTCAACCAAGGATTTCACAGAGAGATGGTTGATACCACTGCAGCGTTTTGGGAAATCAAAGCTCAATAGTTTTGGTTCATAGCCCAAAATGAGTTCAATATTGCGCATGCCTGCAGATTGTTAGTTCTCTGGTATGAGCTTTCAGTCTCGGTCTGGCAGGCATCGCTACACGTGGGTGTTGTCTTTGTCTATTTTCAATGAATTTCCGCACAGTATTTTGACTGGGGTTGACTGGCAGGTTTTCCGGGCCTTTTCCTATAGCCTCTACCCTGGCCTGTGGCGCTGACATCTGTAGGCTTAGTACTATGGCCAAATGCGCTTATTTGATAATAATTTATCAATAAATTCAATGACAGGATGTTAGCAGACACTTTAAACTGCCGAAAATCAAGCTAAAGCTTATTTTTTGAGCAGTTTTATTACTGCCAATTTTTTTTTCCTTTAATTATCCTCACTATCTATATCTAGTATGGCTATCTACGTGGTGAGGTATCTGTCACCTTCAGCGAGCACGATAATAGGAAATCTCGCTTATGCACTTCATGCATTAACCCCTGCATACACTCGCAAGACTACAATGGAAGAGTGTCGCTCACCCCTTAGGGCACCGCGCGCCAATGCGTATTTAGATATTGACGATGTGTTTGCGCCTACCCCTGTAGGCTCAGCCTCAGGCCCAGGTCGGGAAGACGACTTGTACACTAAAGACGCATGAGACTGAGCCTGGAGGGGTTGGCGTGAGTACCTCGCCAACACATATAGACGCATTGGCAACAAATGGCGATAAGTCTGTACTGGAAGTGCCCTAGAAGGTGTAGGCCCGGTCAAGGATGGGGCAGCTGGGAGAGCAGCGCCTGTGTCTGCTCTTTTGCCACCTTTCAAGGCTCTCAAGGAGCCGGCTTAACTCGCACCTCTTATTTCAATGCTCTGATGTAAACAGATTGTCTTCCCGACCTTGGCCTGAGCCTGAGCCTATAGGGATAGGCGCAAACACATCGTCAATAGCTAAAGACGCATTGGCCACATAAGGTGAAAATCCGGGAATTTTCCCAAAGAAGAACGGGCCTCTACCTCATTGAGTTTTAGATGATACGCTGTTTGATCTAGTTATATTGCTTTATTTATATTCTGCCCCCGTGCCAAAAATCTCTGATAATCAGGCCCGCATGAGTAAACTGTCAGCCGTGGGACTAACATGACGAGCGGGCGGGCGGGTCACGTGATTGTAGTGTAGCGCGCCTGGTGCCTAAACATCGACAATCAAGGTATTGTGGGGTCCAGCCCTTTATATTAAGGGGACTCTAAAGCCGCGAAACCCGAACATATTCTTTTTATGCACAAGGACATTTACTATATAAACCACCAACTCACAACATGCAACACATCAACCTACTCAATGCCCATCAGATAAAAAAATCTCCAGAATGCAAGCTAGGGTCGCTGCTCACTGTGATCCAAAGACTCGAGAGGTCAATGACCGCCTAAAAAGGGACAGAGCCGCGCCAAGACTAAGGCGGTCTGCGAGTTCTCGTTTGTGATAATGAAGCAGAACGGCTCTATCCCTTTCTGGACTTTTTAGGCGGTCATCAACCTCTTGAGTCCTTGGGTCGTAGTGAGCAGCTACCTTGACCTCGGCTTTCATTCTGGAGATTCTTTGTCTCAGGGGCATTAGGTAGGTTGATGTGTTGCATGTTGTGAGTTGGTGGTTTATGTGGCAAATACTGCTTCGGCGCAATATATTGTCTTCATACGATACTGCAATCCTGAGCAAATATGGCTTGCTCCTCCAGGATTCTTTCTGGTGGGGGCTCCTTCTCGTGGAAGCGGTACGTGATATACAGCCGACGCACAGCGGGATAAATGCGTGCAGCCTGGAAGTACCAGGTCTGTTGCGCTTTGGTGCCTTTGACTTGCTCAAACGAGCTGTATGGGTCGCTCCATAAGGAAATTTTGTCAGCAGGCGCGCTTCACGCCAATTTTTTTGAAAAATATGGGCATGAAATATTAGCGGGCTGTAATTCAGCTTTACAGAAAATCATTGCCTCTTTAGCTTAGTGGTAGAGCGTTGCACTTGTAATGCAAAGGTCGGCGGTTCAATTCCGCCAGGAGGCAAATACGATTTTTTTAACCTTTTTTTTTCTTCTCAATTGTAGGCCGAGGACTGCAATAATAACTCTACATCTTCTCACAATTGACGTGAATAGCTATACTGATGTGATTAAAACTCTATTTTCTTCGTTCCGGTTTATTGTTTCATGAGCTGTTTACGCACAGCATGGGAAGGACGCTTAACGCGGCACCACAAACTCATCTTGGAGTCAAAAACGAAATCAAAAATAACCATTGCCCACGACGTGTGGCAAGGAAGAGGGTCGTAAAACTCATGGGCAATCTCATTGAGCTTTTTCAAATTGGACCATGCAATGTAGGGGAAATCATGGTGCTCGTTGTGATAGCCGGCATTGTATACAAAAATATTCATCCAGCCATAATAGGAAAAGGTCTCTGGGTATTCAGTAGTGGGAGACTTGTCTTTGGGAGCGTTGAAGACATAGTGCTCGGCAATAAAATGTCCCGCAATGGGGTGAATCGAGCCACTCAAAAATGCCGACAAAATAAGATAGCGGTATGCGCCCCAGCCCCAGTTGGTGACGAGAACCCAATCAAAGAGGACTTGGACGGCGATGTTGAGAAAGTGGATCCAAGTGAATTTGAGCTGCACGAGAAACACCGGCCTCAAAGCATAGAAAAAGAGCTGAAAGGTGGCGAAAAAGGCTTTCCCAGCAACATTGGATAGAAAAGCGGCTTCGAGAGAGGTGGGGAGGTCAGTATCGAATTCAGGCTCTCCCATGTGCTTGTGGTGAAGCAGGTGGTAGGGCCCAAAAGAGGCCGAGTATGGAATCCCCACCGGCAAATTCGTGATGATGCAAAATAGTTTGTTGGCCAGTGGTGACTTGAATCCGAGGTTGTGGGAGAACTCGTGGATCGCCAAAAATAAGTTAGAAATACAGGTTGCGCCAATAAAATAGGCCGTTAGCCACACGGGCCATGACATGAACGGCTGGTTCCGTACTAGATACGCGCAGGTGAACTGGACAGCGCACACAAACAGGACAATGTACTTTGTCCTTGGCTCGTGGCCCACCAGCTTGGTTACCTCGGGATGCTTGCGGATAATTTCCATGCGCCGCGTTCTGTGGGGCTCTTCCTGGTATGTGAGAAAAAAACGCGTGTCGATCATGAGTTGTGTCGGTGTTTGGTCAAGGCTTGATAGATTAATGGCTTGGGCGGTCACGTGCCGAAATTTTCACGGAGACTTGTTTGGGCGAATATTTGTTGTGGGAACCCAAACTCCACCAATCTATCGGATTTTTCTGCACCTCGTCTCTTGATTTTCACACTGAACATCGAGCACCCTTTGCGTCACCTGACGAATCGTCTTTATTATTCATTCGTTGAGATGCGAGGATTAAGAATGCCTCTACGAGCAAAAATCGACCCTGCAATGCTGCCTGTACGCAACTATACTGCTGCTGCCACAGCAGCTGCATCAAATGAGGTGCTGTTTCGCTCCAACGGTGCTGTTAGGGAGGTAACACTCAATCGTCCTAAAACCCTGAATGCAATTAACGAAAATATGGTTCAGCTGATGCTGCCGCGCCTTCAAGAGTATCTCAAGAGCGATACTGCCTCTATGGTCCTGATCAAGGGTGCTGGAGGCCGTGCGCTGAGCGCCGGTGGCGACGTGAAATTTTTGGCACAATTGAGCAAGGAAAAGGGCCTTGAAGCTGGCGGTCGCGAGGGCAGCCGCTACTTTAGAACAGAGTTTAGCCTCAATCACCTTGTGGCCACCTACCCCAAACCGTACGTTGCTTTGATGGACACGATTGTGATGGGTGGAGGTGTCGGAGTGTCTGCCCACGGCAGCCACCGCATCGGCTCTGAAAAGACCCGGGTGGCTATGCCCGAGACCAAGATTGGCTATTATCCCGATGTTGGCGGATTGTGGTTTTTGAGCCGTCTCGATGGTCACCTTGGCGAGTACATGGCCCTGACCAGCGAATCGCTCTTGGGATGGACTGCCTACCAGGAGGGTCTGGTGAGCCACTACATTCCCTCGGAGAAGATTGAGGACGTTGAGCGTAGACTCGCCGAGTTGACCACCTCTTCTCCCGAGTCCAAGGAGTACTTTGAGGCTGTCGCTACTGCGATTGAAGAGTTTGCCGAGGCGCCCGCATCCCCCAAGCTCCAATTTACCTCCGAGGATCGCGAGCTGATTGATGTTGCCTTTGCCCACGATTCCGTTGAGGCAATCATCGAGTCTCTCGAGGCCGCTGGAGAGTTTGGTAAAAAGACTGCTGCCACCATCAAGGAGCGCGCCCCCACCAGCCTCAAGGTGACTCTGGCTGCTATCCGCCGCTTCCGCAAGCTTGACATCAAGGCTGCGCTTCAAGTTGAGGCCAACCTTGCCTCGAACTTTTGCTTCAACCCCGATTTCAGTGAGGGCGTTTTGGCACTGCTCGTCGACAAGCGTGCTCCCAAGTGGACTCCTGACTCGCTTGCGGATGTATCTGCTGCACGTGTTGAGTCCTTTTTCCAGCAAAACGAGCTGGCAAAGGATCTCGCCCCCATCGAGTTTACCAACGAGCACAGCTTTGAGCAGTACCCCTACCAATTTGGCCTGCCAAGCGAGGCCGAGATCAAGGCGTTTGTGATTGGAGAGACCTCGTCGCTCGAGACCAAGGCGACCGTCAAGGACGTTTACGCCTACTTTGAGCGCACAAAGCCCAAGCAGGGACTGCGTGAACGTATTGACAGCGTTCTTGCGAGAAAGACCACCAGGGACAAGGAGTTCCCCGAGCTGCTTGACTGGAAGTACTAATAAATTGCACATAACTCGACTATATATCTCAGCGCAGATCACAAGCTGCTTAAACCAGCACGAGCAGCAGGTGGACCCACTTACATCATGGTATACAAGGACGAGTGCGTCTACTGCTTTGACACCGTCGAGTCTCCTCAGGGAATTGATGTGTGCCTTGAATGCAACTATGGGCTGAGCCCGGCGAGCGGGTTTACTACCTTGCACACCTCCCTGACCGGCCATGACAGCTTTTTGAATATTCGCAAGACCGCGCTGGAACGCCGCACAAAGCAGATGAAACTTGCAATTGACTCAGAAACCGACGCTGACTTGTGGGAAACACACACCAAAATTATCCCCGGCCGGCTGGGCGAGGCAGAGGCCGGGATCCGGGCCAAGCAAGTGCTCGAGGCAGACTCGTACAACAAGCAGCAGGAGATTGTGGCGTGGGAGCTTGAGATCCAGCCATGCGAGCACACGCTCACTGTCAACCCAAGCCCCGAGCCCGTAAACACCGGGCACTGCTCTCAGTGCGAGCTAGATAACAACCTGTGGCTGTGCCTGACCTGCGGCTGCTTGAGTTGCGGGCGGCCCCAGTATGGCGGCGGCGGCGGAAATGGCCACGCACTCGACCATTTCAGCTCCCAGCAGCATCCGGTCGCCGTCAAGCTCGGTTCAATCACTGCTGATGGCAAGGCAGACGTCTTTTGCTACGCCTGCGACGAGGACGTCAAAGACCCCCAGATCAAGGACCACCTGGCAGTGTTTGGCATAGAGATTGCGAGCCTGTCCAAAACCGAAAAGAGCATGGCCGAGCTGCAGCTCGAGCAAAACGCAAAGTTTGACTTTTCAATGACCGACGCTCAGGGCGAGGAGCTCAAGCCGGTTGAGGGCCCCGGGCTCACTGGCATGCGCAACCTGGGCAACACATGCTACCTGAACAGTGTGGCTCAGTGCCTGTTTGCGCTGCCTGGGTTTTCTGCGGCGTTCCCCAGCAACTCGCCCGTAACAGTGCAGGATATCAAGGACCCACCCAACGACTTGTTTTGCCAGCTGGCAAAGCTGCAGGACGGCCTCAATAGCGGCAGGTACGCTACGCCCGATCCGCACTCTGAATACCAGCGCGGGCTCGCCCCCATGATGCTCAAGCACCTGGTGGGCAAAAACCATCCCGAGTTTGCCACGATGCGCCAGCAAGATGCCTACGAGTTTTTGAGCTGGCTCTTGTCCAAGATCACCGAGTTTGCCTCCACGCGTGGGCTCTCGGACCCGGTCGCTCCTCTGTTTGGCTATGAGACGACTCGTCGCACCCAGTGCAACACCTGCAAAGCCACAAAATACGCCGTCCAGGAGGAGGAGAGTCTGTCAATCCAGGTCCCCATTGAGCGCACACAAGACTCGAGCTTCAAGCCCGTATCATTCGACCAGCTGCTGGAGGTTGAGACGGCTCAGGAGCAGGTCAGCCTCGACTGCACTGTGTGCCACTCAAAACAGCTCATGACTACCAAATATGGCTTCAAGTCGTACCCCAAGGTCTTTGTGCTCAACGTGCGTCGGTTTGAGCTCGTCAATTGGGTGCCAAACAAGGTCGACGTGCCCGTGCAGGTCCCGGAGGAGATTGACTTGTCGCAGTATCTTATCGAGGCTCAGCCAGGCGAAAAGGAAATGCCCGAAGAGGGCTTTACCCCCGCGCGAGACCAGCTGGACCAGCTCGTGGCTATGGGGTTCCCCTACGAAAAGTGCGTCATGGCGCTGGAAGCAACAGACAATGGGGGCGCAGAAGTAGCCATGAACTGGCTGTTTCAGCCCGAAGACCAGCAAGTCGTCAAGTCAAAGAAAAAGTCGAGCGCCGACCCCGAACAGATCTCGATCCTCACGTCGATGGGGTTCACGGTCGTGCAAGCAGAGGCGGCCCTCAAGGTGAATGGAAACGTGGAATCCGCTATCGAGTGGCTGTTTGCCGGCCACTCTGAGGACGCCGAAAAGTACCTCGAGGACACCCCTGCGTGCCCCAAGGGTGACCTCAATGGCTCAAAGTACCGGCTCAAGGGGATTGTGTGCCACAAGGGAGGCAGTGTGCATGCCGGCCACTATGTTGCCTTTGTGAATCGGGGCGGCAAGTGGTTTCTCTTTAATGACGAAAAGGTTGTCGAGGGCGCCGACATTGACGAGATGCGCCGGTTTGCCTATTTATATATTTTCGAGCGGATCTAGGCGTTCATGTTGATGGAATTATCTCGCAAAATAGGGTGGGGGTGGGCCCGCGACCCAAACCCAGGCCCACATAAAATAGATCATATAAATACTCGAGTATGGTAGGTGGGGGCTCTTTGCTATGAACTACCACTCGATTTTCGAAGAGAAATGGAAGCCCAGACCAGTTGAGCAGCCTGTTTTGCAGCCCGCCCGCCCTGAGCCCAGCCAGGAACTGGCCAAGCTCCAGGCCGAGCTCGTGGCTAAGAAATCAGAGCTGGCAGAGGCAAGGACCCAGATCGAAATCATGGTCACAGCCATGCACCAGGCGCACGTACCCGTCCCCAACGTTGGTGAGCCTGACGCTGTGGAGATTGCCCACCGCGTCACGAGCTTGATTCGCCGCCTCCGCGAGGAGAACGCGCGGCTGGCCCACAAGGCGACCGACGCATACACGTCCCAGCTCGAGATAGATCTTGCCCTGCTGCGCGGATAGGCTCGACAATATATAAGGTTAGCTCTCTGATTAATTAAAAATGGGTTCTTCAAGCCTGAGCTCTTGCTTGATAAACTCTTGAAATTCAGGGTCCATGTTGCGGGCCTGTCCCCTCAGCTTTGCGGCCAGATAGTTGTACCTCTCGGGGTTATTTTCCTTGACCTGGTCCATGTGGTCCTGGACGGTCTGCAGCAGGTTTGTGTGGTTGGCCGAGGTCTCGTCCTCGTCAATTGTGGAGGACTCGGACAGGGCGGGGATGGGCGAGTGGGCCGTCAAAGAGCGTATTAGGTCCACCACGTTGTCGTCCACGCTCAGGGTCACTTGAACAGTGGAGGGGATTCTAACACCACCGTTCAAGTTTATTGATTCCTGGATCTTTTTCGAGAGCTCCTCGATTGCCAATGTGGATGGCGCGGGCGGGGCAGGCTCGTTTTCGGGTTGCCTTGGCTGCTCGCTTGCTACCGGTACCTCTGGCGCGCTTGGCGGCTGTGGGACGCTGGGTGCGCTCTGCACCTCGGGAACGCTCGCTGCAGCTGCGGGGGCGCTGGCCAGCTTCGCCTCTAAGATTTTGGCACTCAGCTCGTCCAGTTTTTTTATAATCTCCTCCTCTCGGCCAGGGGCCCGCTCAGGGAGTGTCTCGTGCGTGTGGGGTGGGGCCGAGGGCTGTGGCTGTGGCTGTGGTTGCGCTGCAACGGGCTCTGGGCAAATGTGTGTGGGCGACGCGTCACTTTCCTTTTTGGCATCGAGGGCCCGGCGCAGGACATCGTTTTCCAGCTGCACCTCGAGGAGTCGCTGCTCAAAGGCGCGCTTTTGCTCCTTGGCGAGCGCCAGCTTCTCCATGGTGCTATAGTGCTCCTCCAGCTTCTTCTCCAGGTGACGCACCCTTGTGCGCAGCTCGCAATTGGCCTTTTGAAGAAAGTCGACATCATCGTCAGGCCTAATCTTGGATACCGCCCGGGGTCGCTCTCGTTGGGCAGGGGGCTCAAAATGATGCTGTGATATTACGCTCTTGATCTCGGAGGGCACGTCGCTAAGCCCTCTATCCAAGGGCTTTTTGTATGTAAAGCGATTCAAAAGCTTGCGACTGGCATATTTGCGCGCTCCATCCTCGCTTGACGAGTCGAGCACGAGGTCTGGCCGCATGGAATGAACGTACTAAGCAGGGGGGTGGAATCGGGTGGGTCAAGTGACGCCCAAGCAAGACTGGCGCAATTTGGCGCGCCTGCCTGGGCCATTAACAAACTGGGATCTGTTTAGCACCAATTGGATGAAAATACCTAAATTCGAGCCAGGCGGCTGTGATCGGCGCATGCTGCCTTGAGGCGACCCGTCCCCCCGCATAGGCCCAGTGCCTGCAGGAAAGCCAGCTTCAAGCCAGGCCCCAGTAGAGACTGGCTCTGGGGCGGTCTATTTTCAGCGCACGATGCAGATCGCGCACCCCACTTGGCGTGCTGCTTATCTTGTCGTAGCGGGGGTCTGAGGGCTGATCTCAAAGCGCCCGCATCATCATAAACAATCAACAATCAAGAGCAATAGCATCCTGCAAGAACTGTCCGCATACCATCTCTTTTGGCGGCTGCGCGCATATTCGAACAACAAGTTTGCGTTGTGCAATATATGCAAGGGCCTTGCATACACAGTGCAGCGACTTGTACTCTGAAACAAGAGCGGTTCCAGTTGGTGGCTGGCATAGGCGGCCCCTGCACTGGTTAACTAAATATTTTATGAGTTGGGTAAGCGCTGGCAGGTATTTTCTTGGCCAAGACATCTAAACTCGCCTCCCCTTTCTTATGCACATGCGAATGCAGAAAGGATGCATCGCATGCATGCACTCATTTGGCAGCCGACTTGACAGTTTTCTGTCCAGCCTGGCACCCAAAGTATCCATAAACATGCATCTTTATAAAAACATAATTCTTTCAAACTGCCCAACCTGTAACTACCAGCCTGACGCAATACGCGTCTGAAACTGTTTACTACTTAGTCACCGGTTTGTTTTTATCCACACTTTCCTTCCTGAGGCATCTAAATGGACAGCATAGCGCTCGTAGCGCCCGCGCAGCACGTTGCACCTGCGCTGGCACGAGTTGACTCTGTGCATTCAATGCGTGACATCCCCTTCGCCACCCCTCCCTCTGAAATCTCCGCACACAACCACAGCCATTCCAGTCTGGGCGAGCTCACAGACATGTCTTCGCGGCTGGTCTCCTTGAATATCTCGCAGTCGCTGGCTGGAGACACAAGTGCGCGGCCAAAGCACTCCTCTGTGATCCGGATCGACGACCTCCACAGTTTACACAAGACCCGCCAGAGACTAGAGTCTCAGATCCAAGAACGCGGCGGCCCTCTAAGTATTAATGCAATTATCTTGTGCTCACTCTATGAGCGCCTGATTGATGGCTTGAATGACGCCACACTCCATCTGTTTACGTCGGAGGACCCCACCCAATTTATTAATGTCTATTACCCCCTACGAGACGTCTTTCACCACCTGCAATGCATAGGCCCCGTAGGAAACTGTCTTCCCCGTGCATCTCGCCTGTCACAGCTCATCAAATGGGACTTTCGTCAATTGATCAACTCCTTCTTGACCCTGATGCGTACATCGCCAGGATTCGTTGCCACTGCGTTCAGTGAGCTAGGCCCCGTGGAACGCAAACTATTTATTGGGTCTAGCTCGATCCCCGCCCCAGGTTCCCGGGCTGATCTGGTTGAAGAGGTCATGTGTGGCCAGCGCCTGAGCCCCCTGGGTATTCTGTTTCATGGACTCCTTCGCGACGACAAGCAGAGAGTCAACTACCTTGCAGCAATGAGTGCTCAACTTTTGCTCGACGACCATGATCAAGCAGAGCAGACAATTCTAGCGATAATGAACAAGTTCTCCAAAGAGGCGTTTGCCGGAAAAAGCCCAAAGCTGGACTTGTTTTTACGCAAATTGATCAAATCTGGGCAAACCGCCTCATTCTCTGGCGGCCCTGGAGCTGGCTCTACAACAACAACAACCGCATCTCTTTCAATCACCACCTATGACGAGTTCTGGGAGCCAACTGTCAAGAAGCTTTTGGAACTTTTAATGGAGTATATCGCGCCAAACTTTGCGCTCTTCGTGGCCACGCTGGCAGTTACTGCAAGCCCTGTTGCTCACCGCGTTTATGCGATGGCGCTAAGCCACTACAAGCAATGGATTCGCACACTGTTGACCACACCTCATGCTTTTAGACTACTCGAGGATCACTATGTTTCTGAACAAACCCAAAAACTCTTGCTATTACCGCTGGCGACTATGGCATGTTCTGCGATTGATACCAACGAGCAGTTTAAATCGCGTCTCTTTGCACAAGGAGTTGATTTAGGTGATATTCACTGCTACTATGAAAACAACCAGCTCATTGTCCTGTCGTTGAGCGACATCACGTTCCTCTATTCATCACTATTACCCGCACGCCGCGGCTCCCCAATCGCTCGTTTCGAAGAAGAAGACAATGAATGGTGTCTTGACAATATTCGGGCAGATTTGGAGCCGGTAATGAAGGAGCTGAGCGTACGCTTGCCTGGGAATGGAGGAAGAACTAGAGCTATCAAGGAGCAAGGGATATTCATGGAGTTTTGGCAGGTCTTTAAAATTGAGCAAGATGGTCTCGTCAACGACATGGACTCTCAGAATTGGTGTCCCTCCTCATGTCCAGAAATTGTACTGGAAGGTGGCGACATTGGCTCTATTCTTGCCAATAGTATCGATGAGGCTGAAGCTAGGGGGGCTTTTGTAGAAAGCGCAGCCCTGAGGCGGATCGCCGCCTCTGCAAACCCATTGAACTTGTTAGTTACTGACTTGGACCGTTGTGTGCAGATTCTCACAGCCCACCTCAATGAGCTCACCTCGATTGTAGAACAACATACCCAGCGTTTTTACAAACTGCAACGGACCATCGCCACCTTTGAAGAGAGCTGTACAGCTTGCCGAGCCTATGTTTGGTATGAGTTGGAAGTGCGAGGCTCGCCTCAGTATCTGCGAGTACAAGAGGTTGTCAATTTCCTCAAAGGTGAGCTTGGTCTGCAGCGCAGCAACTCGAGTAGCTCGCATCACTCTCGCCGGTACTCTGCGCGTCCCCGCCGCCTCAGCATCTTGAGCAGCGCCTCTGTGGTGGACAGCTTTTTTGTCTCCAAAGACTATCTGCTAAAGCCAAAGCTAGCTGATCGGGAAATCGAAATGACTCTCAAGTATCTCCGGTCTCGTCGAGTACAAAACTTTTGCCGCAGTGAAGAGCTCATTCACCGGAGCAATTGCGAGATCAACTCCCTACTGACCAAAATATTTGAGCGGGATTTCCTGAATTTGTCTGTGTGCTACAAGAGAGATTTAAAGAACCCCGTGGGTAACTCGTCACACCGCATGTCCATGTCGGTTTTGCCAGATTTGAGCACAAGCCGCAGCCGCAGCCGCAAGTCGAGCCCCAACCTGCTGCTGGATATTTTCGAGTGGAAGAGTAGTGACCGCAATGGCAGCGAGTGGAGCATGGGTCTCGAGGCCAGTGGCTCCAGTCTGCCTGACCGTGATTTGATTTGCGGGCTAGTTTTGAGTGACTTGAGCATCGAGATGCGTTCTGAGACGGATGAATTTATGCAGCAGACCGGCCGCATGTTGCTGGACGGTGATGGCCAGATCATTCAGCCCATCTTGGAGCACATTTCGATGCAGATGCGCCCCAAGGCCAAGCTGGCTGGGTTTGAGTCGCTAGTGCAGGTTGTGCGCAACCAGCTAGAGGCAGAGACTGATGGCCATCAGCAGCAGCAAGGTGCGAGCCGGCACGATGTCACCTACGAGCTGAGCAAGCTGTTTGGCCGTGAGCCCGGTACCCTGTACACGGACCTGCAGACTGTAGTTGGCTTTGTGCCCGCGAGCGCTCCCGAGCTGGACGCGGGGCAGCCATTCTGGGACGCCGCCGAAGCCGCGCTCAAGACCCTTGATCAGGTTGTGGGCAAAAGCATGGACCTGGCCACCAGGATGCTCAAGTACAACGAGACCAACAAGAGCTCAACTCTTGTCAACACGATGGGGGTCAATGATGCCGTGGCAATCTGGAGCTTTTGCGCGCGCAATGGCCGGCCCAAAGCGCAGCGTAAACTAGCCGAGCTTTACCTGGCGTACCCCAACACCTTGCTGGAGGTGCTAGCTTTTACCAAACCAGCAATTTTGTTTGAAGGCATTGAGCCTGCTCAAGCCCGCAGTGCCGTCGTTGCCCACTGGATGCAAGCAGCCGCCCAAAAGGGCGACCCCCGGGCCGCCGAGTACTGCCGGCAGCTCAAGAGCGATTTTATCTAGTATTTATTCCAATTTTTCTACACATACACTGCGCATCTTAGATTGTTATACTGTTGGGGGTCGTTAAATAAATAGGTCGTCACAGGCGCACCCGGGGTGTCGTCAAACGTCAGAGCTGTGGGGGAAGGCATGCGCATAGTAGCACCCCTTGGAGCAAAAGCCCAGCTTAAAGGGAATGCTTGACTGGCGGAAAACATTGAGCCACTTTATGATCGCCGCTCCCTCCTCGATGTAGGCAACT
The DNA here is from genome assembly GCA_022577815.1 of Wickerhamiella nectarea. Classification (NCBI taxonomy): domain Eukaryota; kingdom Fungi; phylum Ascomycota; class Dipodascomycetes; order Dipodascales; family Trichomonascaceae; genus Wickerhamiella; species Wickerhamiella nectarea. Next base: position 733,445 of record JAKIRY010000002.1, read on the forward strand.
CTGCACCGGTAGCACCGCTGGATGCGGGCGCTCTCAATCGTCTTTTTCAGGTGGCTAGAGAGCCGCCCCACGTGCTGCGGGTAGAGGCCATCGCAGTATGCGGCGGTACTCAGCCCCAGCAGCGAGGGCGCCTTTGTCTCTAGGCGAGCCTCAAAGGCCACTTCCCCTCTGATGTTGACCGACTGAGCGTACTGGCTCGGCTCCAAGAGCGGGTTGGGAGTGCAGGTCAAGGTCATGAGAGACTCTAGGGAGGTGAGCTCGTAGGGCAGGTACTCGAGCCGGTTACCTCCGACGTGCAATTCGCGCAGCTGCTTGAGGTTCGCCACTGCCGCCGGCAGCTCCTCGAGCTCGTTGTCGCGCAGGCTCAAAACAGTAATGTTGAGATCAAACAGAAACAGGGGCAGCTGGCGCAGCACGTTTCTCGCCAAAAACATCTTGATGTTTACTCGAGTAGAGGTGGAGCATACGTGCTGTAGATCCTTCCAGTCAGAGGGGATCTGCTCCAGGTTAGAGTTGTCGAAATTCACTAAAAGCATTCCCTTGGAGTCAATCATGGTCTCGGGATCGTCAATTACCCGCTGCACAAAGTATAAAGCGTCGATTTCTTGGGTGGAGAAACTGCGCTTGTGAACCGCCTGCGCCGCGCTGTTTTGGCTCATCACCCTTAAAGAGCAGTGTTTTAGAGTTTTTTGCTCGTCGTTATCGGTATCTGCGTCAGTATCCGCGTCGGTGTCCGCGTCGGTGTCCGCGTTGGCCATGTGCACGTCCTCCATGGCACCCAGCGGCGGACTGGAGGGAAGATCGACATGTTCACGCGTTTCCCAGAAATTGCTGCTCATGGGATCAGTAAACTGGTGCAAGTTCTCCCTGCCGTCATAGAGAGAATCTGTGCTAGGGGTCAGCATTAGGGTGAGATGGCAAGACGCGTTTAAATAGAGAAAAATTAGCCAAGCGGGGAAATCAACTCGGGCTCAAGTCCTGCTGATAATTGGATCCTATGCAAGCATTCCAAAATGTTGTATTTGTCTCGCCAAAAGAGGGGTGGCCGCACAACATTCTCCCATGCCAGCTGAGGTCGCGTCTCCTTTCCGATTATTATCGCGCACCTCAACCCCTGAAGCTGTCCTCCAGGCGCAATGGGCGGGGGTCTATCTATTATCGTTTGATGGCGCCTACGCAGCACACTTTACGCCAGATGCGCTCAGCATCTATCGATTTGCAAGCGGCGAGGTCGTTTTCAACCAGTCTCTTTCCAGTTATGCCCACAAATACGCTTGGTCTGGCCGCAGCCACCGACTGTTTGTACAAACTGGCCCACGGAAATTAATACTTGTCAAGGCTAGTCGCGGTGGGTTTCAACAGACTTGTATCGAACGACCGTTTGCGATCGCAGCAGTAGCCTGGGCCGGTGATCTGCTCTGCATCAACTCTAGCATGTCGCTCATATCCGAAGTGGTGCTCGATGGCGAGCTCGTAATTTCACGGCCGCAAGCAGTCAAATTTGCTGCGTCTTTTAACTACCCTGCTCAGGACTACAATGTAGTTGTGCACAAAGCTACTGGTAGCACTCGAATCATCTTTTTCACTGTAAACCAGGTCGGTGCCTCTGTCCAAGTCAATAACCCGAGCATCTGCGGGTATTCGACTTGCCCCAGTAGACTGGCAGTAGTGTGCATAAGCCCCTCCAGCATTCATGTGGTGGCTCCTCATGGGGTTCGCAGCGAATTAACTGACCAGCCTCTGTTTTCAACAGCGGTCAAGTGGCTGCAACACGGAGACATTGCAGTTTCATCGCATTTGGCCGTAACTCTATACGATTTCCAACTACTCAAACTACGTACTCTAGGCCCAAATGTACGCTCTGAGCATGTCTACACCATCACCGGATATGATACTGTCTACTTTAACAACCCAAAGGAGTTCAAGCTGATCAACCCAATTATCCACGACCAGGCTGGTTTTTGGGCGGTCGAATCACAGCAATTTGTGTTGATTCTAGACACTAGACACAAAGTGCAGGTACTCATTACTTGGGAGACCTCAGCTCCAGTCGTCACTCTGACCAGCGAGACTCTACTGCTGGTATTTCCAACCACAATCTATGCCGTCTGGAACACTCGATCCACCCCAAGACTAGTAGCAAGAGGTCAGGATATCGTGGGTGCCAACACTTTTGGAAACATGCTATACTATTGGACTCCGTCTACCCTTTACACTCTTGACTTGAGTTTTGTTCCAAGTGTGTCTACTAGCGACCAAAGTGGCAACACGCTCGAGTATAAACAGAGGTACAAAATTAATCGAGATAGCTCAGCCTGATTATTTACCGTCGTGAAATGCCGTCAAGAATGCCTTCTCGCTGGTCACCTTCCTTTCTCTGTTTACCTCTATTGTTGCAAACGAAACTAGCCTGCAAAAGTACAAATCATCCACGGGTTTAAATACAACCACCAGATTCTGGTTTATTACCCTGATGTGCATGTCTTCATGCTTGAAGCTGCAAATGAGCTGCCCAACCGTTTCATCCCACACCCGTATATTTTCGCCGCTTCGAATGAGCCGAAGCATACTCTGTCCCGATGAAAACACCTCGCAAACAGCAGACTTGCTACTTGCAGTACCACAGAGAGTATCAAATGTCTGGAACTTGTGCGAACCGGGCTCCAAATATACGCGCATCTGGACGTCCAGTAGCGCATCCCAAATGTACTTGCTCACCAGGCACTTTTCTTTGTGCGAGAGACGGTAACCAGCAGAGAGGCGACTTATACCTAAAACACGGCGTGATTCCTCGATGCTAGTATTGACATCGCTGCGCACTAACCTCAACGCACTGCAAACGGCAGTTGCTTCGGGTACATTGAACCGGATTATCCTGTTGAAGAATGCATCAATGTCATCCAAGCGGTTTATGGGCAAGTCGAGATAGTTTGTAGCGTGCTCCAAACTATGAGACTTGTTGTCAGTCGCTTGGCGGAAAAGCCACTCGCTCAGGCGAACCGCATTGTCGATCTGATCCTCATCGAACTGATGTTCGTGATTAATATAGCACCACAAACGCCACTGTGAAGATATGTACGTTCTGGCGTAATCGCGGTAGCACTCTAAATCACCCTGCTGCAGATACTCGAGATATGAAACACAAATTTGGCCAAGCCCCTTGCGCTGGATATCGAGACTTCTACCCAGTATTCTTTTCTTGTATGTCTTGTGAAGCCGTTTTAGCCATTTCATATGTAGCAGATATATCTGGGGAAACGAGTCAAGCATTGCAGAGAGCTCGTTCACAAACATGTGCGGGACAGAGTTGGACAGGAATATTTGGATTGATTCGTCAATTCGGGAGAGGAACTGGCGCTCGTCCGCTATAAATTTGCCAACCTGTTGCTGCAAAACTTGACAGGCTTCGCCAAGAATGAATTGGTCCAAATCCGCATCTACGGATAGCGTGTAGTCAAAAGGTAGCTCAAAGGGGACAGTTGTTAGGGTGAAGAGCCCGTTAATGAGCTCCAGAATGAGACGGCTCTGCTTTCTCTGTATGGGAGTGTCTACCGCTCTCCCGAGGTCTGAGTTTAGCAATATTGGCGGCATCTTGCCTCTTCTCTTCTCCAGCCTAGACGGGCCCAGTATCGTAAGAAGATCCTCTCGATCGAGACCTGGTGCGGAAACTGTAAAGATCCCACCGCGATACATGCCATGTCTCTTGTTGGCTAGGGTCTTTTTGACCAGTGCGGGTTTCCACACAGGACCTCGCACTACGTCAAGAGGTAGCTTTTTGGGTTTGAGGCTGGTAGGATTGGCATCAAGGTCAAAAAATGCATTTCGAAACGAGCAAGACTTTTGCAATTGGAGCTCAAGGCATGGGTTGCCGTCCAGTACCAATACTTTGAGGTTTGGCAACACACTCAAAAAGTGTGGCCAAGTTGTGATTTCATTGCCCTGAAGATACACTTCTCGAAGCTCTTTGAGCTGGGTGATCCATTCCTCCAGGTATATAATACCAGCCCCGGGGGCTATAAGCACTTGTAAGGAGGGAAACTCAAGAACACTGCGCGGTAGGGTGCCAGTTCTCCAACAAAACTGAATGGCGGCCTTGTTTGTAGACAGGTCCAGGCTAGTTGTCGCAGACTTGGCAAAACTGAGCGGTGGCCCTAGTGCTGCCGCAATGACCCGTTGGTCAGTGGCAAGCATACATATCAATGACTTTTCTGTGTATTAATACCAATGCTACAATTGTGCTACGCAATGCGAGTTGACGCACAAGGTTATGCAGGTGGTGCAGACAGTGCATACTCGTCTAGCTCGAGCTGGTTCTCCTCATCGGCAATATGGCAGATTGCATCGTAGCGGTGTTTGCGGCGAATCTCCAAAACCTTTGCGTGGATATGAAAGTTGATGAGCAGGGCAAGGCAGCTGCCTGCAATATTGGCATTGATGTCATTGGGGTCAAACTTGCGGCTCGACAGAGCTGCCTGCAGATGTTCGCTCGAGATTGAAGCTGTTACTGCAACCGCTGCCGTTAGTTGTAGGCACCGTCTGCGCGGCAGGTCAAACACCCAGTAAAACAGGCCCGTAAAGAGAAAGAACCCGACCGAATGAAGGATCTTGTCGTGGCTAAACTGCAGGTTCGCCAGCCCCAAGTATAGCAAGCCAGCGCTGAGTGCCGCCAGCAGCATAGCCACCTTGACCCGAACTCGCATCAGTCAGATTTTGACCGAAATGAGCCTAGTGGAGCGAGTTGCACCAAAAATGATTGAGCTTGCGCGCAAAGCCATAATCAAGGGCCCGGTTAAGCTAACCGATGTTTGCGGGTTTGAGCAGCAGCTTGCTGAGCGACAAGTAAAAGCACAATTGCCCGAGGTGTTATTTTTGGGCAACACCAACGTGGGCAAGTCCTCGCTACTGTCGAAATTCCTTAGCCCGTACGGAGCTCCCAAACCGAGCTCTGCAAAGCCCCGGGACTTGCCCAATGTGAGCAAAAAGATGGGATTCACCACGACGCTCAACTTTTACACGATAAACAACTACATGAGGCTGGTCGACAGCCCGGGCTATGGCTATAAATCAAACATCGGTCACGGGAAAATTGTAACAGACTATCTCGACAACCACTCGACGAGCTTGCGGCATGCGTACATTCTGCTAGATCCTATAAAGGGTGTAGGGTCGTTTGACCAGGCAGTGGCCCAGCTGTTGGTGGGAAAGGGTATACCATTCGATGTTGTCTTGACTAAATGCGATAAACTCACCAAGCACAAGCGCGATTTTGACATGCAGAGGATACTCGACCAGATCCATGCACTTGGGGGCATTGTGCAGTATGTGTTCCAGACCAGCACTGAAGACGAAAAGGGCGTGGATCTATTACGGGGGGCAGTGTGGAAATCAATGCAGTACTCGACCCTGAGGGACGCCCTCAAAAAGGAACGCAGCAAGGGACAACAGTCTCAGCCACAAGATTAAAAGTGAACCTAAATTTATTTATTCATGTGATTATACAGACTTTTAGCTATGAAAAGCGCACCTTTACCGGTTGGCGCGATTTAATTGTCAAGGCAAAGTCAAATTGGGGCGCATCGGGCAAGTCGCCTTCCAGCTTGGAGTAGTGCTGTGCGAGACGGGTCGTCACAAACGCCAGTTCGGTGAGGGCAAACTGCTGCCCAATACAGATGCGAGGGCCTCCATTGAATGGCAGGTACGCCCAGCCGTGCATATCCTGCTTCTCTAGCCACCTCTCCGGTCTAAACACGTCGACATCTGGGCCCCAAATCTTGGGGTCGCGATGGGTACAAAAGACACGATAAGTTACAGCGGTCCCCTTGGGCACCAGAATCGGCTCGCTACCGTCGGGGCCGCCGCCTCTGGGCAAGACAGTATCCCTGGTGGCCCAGCGGCCATTGTTAGGAACCACGGGTGCCAAGCGCAGCACCTCATTGATGACTGCATTCAAGTACTTTGCGGTACGCAGCATCTCGAATGTAACCTTGCGGTTCTCTTCCTTGGTGCCAAACACCTCCAGAACTTCCTCCCTCAATTTGGCCCAGACATTGGGGTATTTGGCCAGGTAAAAGGTGATAAAGGTGAGCGTCGCTGCAGTGGTGTCTCTACCAGCAATCAAAATATTAAAGATCTGGTCTCTGATTGTGCGAGGGTCGCGCGTGTTCTCAGCGAGGCCCCAGCTGAATACGTACTTGTCGGACTTTTCCTCACCATTGGCAGTGCGATCAAGGGCAATTTGAACATAGTGTCCGACCAGAATTCGAGCTCTCTCAATGTGGTCCTTGAACTCCTTGTCCTGTACCAGGCCCTTGAGGGGGCCAAATACCATGCGTCGGGCAGAGTTCTTTACCATGTTGCCGTAGCTCTCAACGAATTGTTTGGCAGATACGGAGCGGCCATTGTGGGTAACAGTGACAGGCTCGCCGCCAATCACCTCTGCGAGCGAATCCAAGCTCTCTCCAAATAAAAACTCGGTGGCAGTGTCGATGGTGAACTGGTGAAAGAGCTCCTGGCAGTCAATGTATTTCTGCTTCTTTTGCAAATGGTCCACAGCCTTGAAAAGCATGTCGGTATGAGTGATAATGCTATCCAGCTGCGAGATCTGATCGCGAGTGAACTGGGGTCGCAGCAGGCTGCGCGAGTGCTTCCACGCCTCACCGCTCACTGTAAAGATACCACTGCCGAATGCGTATCCCAGAGCAGTCTCACGAGCTCCCAGGTCATAATCCTTGAATTTGGTACTCAGAATAGTCTTGATATTTTCGGGATCCTCAGTGAGCACGATCCACCTAAACGGGGCCTGAAAGAGCCTGGTGCGCTTCTTCCACTCCAAATCCTTGAGAAACAATGCCTGCATAGTGCCAGTCCTCATGCTCTTTAGCACCGACATCAACCTAAAGATACCAAAAAAGGCGGCAGGGTCAACATCAGGCATAGCAGTGCCGCGCCACTTGGACTGGGCCCAGTAAACGGGGATGAAAAGCAATCCTGCCTGGGTTGACAAAAACACTACAAATGCCACCAATAATACCACAAACATTACCAATGCGGTATCAATCAGCCCAATATAAATACACTCTTATGCAGCATGGTGCATGAGCATGACTAGGACCCCTTGCATGGAGGCAAGCGCCTAATCGAGCAGCTCAGGCTTGTGCTGGCGGGGATTTTAATCAGTAGTAGCACTCCATTTTTACACCATAAGCTGCAGCTCGGAATATTCTCTCCCCGAACGTGGTTTGAGCGAGCGGCCCGGACGATCTCACTCAGAGCACCCCCACTATGATCGCTCAAATTTTATGGTTCAATAATACATACAATTACGATTGCTTTTCTTTTTCCACAACGCTCATGTCCATGCCAGCAGTCGCTGGCATCTAGTAACGGTTGAACCCTCCACGGGAGCCTCCACGTCCGCCACCAAAGCCACCACGAGATCCGCCGCGAGCGCTAAAGCCGCCGCGAGATCCACCACGGGCACCGCCGAATCCACCACGGGATCCGCCACGAGCGCCGCCAAAGCCGCCGCGAGCACCGCCGCGACCGCCAAAGCCACCACGGCCACCAGCAGCGCCGCCAGCAGTCCTGGGCTTCTTCACCTTGGGTGCAGGGGGCTTGGGCAAGAAACGCTCAAGGGGTAGGAGCTTGTCTGTGCCAATGTAAAACTTGTCGCCATCCTTGAACGAAGTGGCAACAATACCCTCGCTAGGCTTGATGGTAAAGTACACGTCGTTGATGGGGCCGAGAATCTCGTCGACCTTGCCTATTTGAGACTTGTTCTCGAGGAAAACAGGCGCGTTGAAGTAGGGAACCTTAACGTTGATGCTCTTGCACACAATATCGCCCTCGCAGGGGCGCACAAAGGCGCCCATCTCGACAATTTCGGCAGGTGGGCCCTGGGGAGCACCGTAGTTGTTATTAAAGCCGCCGCCAAAGCCGCCTCGTCCTCTTCCTCTTCCTCTGTTCATGTTGAAAAATTCAGGTGATTAAGTAATTTTTTCAGTGAAATGGCAGTTTTGGGGCTCGCTTGATTGTTAGGGTAAAATTTTATTTTTACTGTGAGGCCTGTGCGCCGGATACCTGTTTTTCTAAAATTTGGGTAAACGTTGTGAGCTCTATTTTCCTAATGCCCAGAGCCACGCTTCGAGAGATATAATTTCTTTTTTTTTTCCTCCCTAAAGGGCAGCCCTTGAAGATGAGGCCTTTACATAGAATGTTTTATTTCTGCAACACTCTTGGGGCTGCATCATCTCCGAGAGAGCCAAAATCCTTGCTTGGGCTGAGCGCTGTACCCTGCCTTGTATTAGCGCCGACACCCCCGCGCACCCCCCCGCGCGCAGCCAATCTCGCCAATCACATAATACCACGTGACCCTACTATGAATCATTCCCAATCTCGATTAAGCTGTCCTGCACACATGACCGATATTCCATCTCCGGCGCCCTCTTCGGAGCGCGACTTTACCCGGTACTCCATTGAGACCGAGATTGTCATGACTGAGAGCACAGATCAATACAAATCCAGCAGCATCCCTCTCTATCAAACTGCGACCTTTAAGCAAACCTCGCTCAACGAGATGGGCGAGTACGACTACACCCGCAGTGGAAACCCCACCAGAAGTCACTTGGAGCGCCACTGTGCGAAAATCATGGGTGCTCGCCGTGCCCTTGCCGTGACTAGCGGCATGACCGCTCTAGACGTAATTGCCCGTCTCGTGCGCTCGGGGCAGTCAATCATCACCGGCGACGATCTCTATGGTGGCTCGCATCGCCTCTTGAAATATTTAAACTCGCACTTGAACGTCGCTGTCCACCACGTCGACACCACAAACATTGATGCGATCGTGGCCAAGGTGGACGAGACCACCGCGCTTGTTTTGCTCGAGAGCCCCACCAACCCGCTCATTAAGATTGTGGACGTGGCAGCAATCTGCGCTGCCGTGCACGCCCGCAGCCCCAACACCCTGTGCGTGGTAGACAACACAATGATGACCCCGCTGTTGATGCGGCCGCTCGAGCTGGGCGCAGACATTGTCTATGAGAGCGCAACCAAATACCTGTGCGGCCACCACGATGTCATGGCTGGAATCATCGCCGTCAACGACGCCGAGCTGGGTAACAAACTCTATGGAAACATCAATGCAAACGGCGCCGGCCTGGCCCCCTTTGAGTGCTGGCTACTGTTGCGCGGCATCAAGACGCTCGCGGTGCGCCTCTCCAAGCAGCAGGAGAACGCCATGCAAATCGCAAACTACCTCCACGGACTGGGCTTCAAGGTGCGTTTCCCAGGTCTGCCCTCGTCAGAAGGCTACGACATTCACCAGACACAGTGCACCGGCCCCGGCGCAGTTCTCTCGTTTGAGACTGGCGACCTTCAGCTCAGCGAAAACATCGTTGGCTCTACAAAGATTTGGGGCATCTCGGTATCATTCGGCTGCGTCAACTCTTTGATCTCGCTGCCCTGTAAAATGTCCCACGCCTCGATCGATGCAAAGACTCGCGCAGAGCGTCAGTTCCCCGAGGACCTCATCAGACTGTGCGTTGGTATTGAGAACCCCACAGACTTGATCAACGATCTTCACAGAGCATTCATCAAAACAGGTGCCATCAAGGGCGATTTTGATGTTCCCATGTAACCGCCCTTTTGTGTGGCAAGCAACTCTCGAAATAAAACTATTTAAGATTTATGACCCTTTTTCGCCACTTCCAAGCACTCCTTTTCGAGGCCGGCGAGGTGTATGTAGCTCACTCCGGCGCTCTCTAGCTTTGCCCGGCCATCATTCTCCTTGACAAAGTCCGAGGGCTCCACGACACCGCAAAACACCGTTTTGATCGGCGAGTCCAGCACGCGCTCGACGCAGGGGGCGTTGCCACTCAGCCTGAACGAGCACGGCTCCATGGTTGTGTACAATACTGTGCCCTCGGGCACCTCGCCATGCTTGGAGCGGTACTTTGTGAGCGCGTTTTGCTCGGCGTGAGTGTTTCCCTCAAGCTCACGGGTGTACCCTGTCTCTATGATTTTGCCATTGTGGCACAAGACTGCCCCGACGCAAAATGCAGAGTCGATGGGCGTGCACTTTTTGGCCTCTTCGAGCGCCAGCTTTAGCATGGGCATGTGGACGTCCGACACCCACGCAGGGACGCTGGTTTCGTAGCTCCACGAACCGTTGTTGGCATAGTACTTGAAGGCGTGGAGCCACAGGTTCAAATCGTTGGGGCCCGGCGTCGTGTAGAGCGGGGCCTCGCACTCGCCGCAGTTCTCCCCGCTCAGAATCTCGCCCCCTGCGCTGGAGATCCACGATCTGGCGGGGGCGGTTTTGCCAATCTTGTCGAGCGCAGCAGCAATCACGGCGCCGTCGTCGGTGCTTCCCTTGCCCAGGTTCTCGCCCCAGACGTCTGGGTTTGAATAGGTGGGGTCATTGGCGATGGGGTGGCCAAGGTGCTGCAGGTGCACTCTGATCTGGTGCGTGCGGCCAGTAAATGGCTGGCACTCTACAATCGACGTTTCGCCGTCGTACGATATTCTCTTGAACGCCGTCTTGGCCTCCTTTCCCTTGGCATCGACCATATTCAAAGCCACCTTTGGGTCGACCGTCAACAGCGGCTCCTCGCAAACGACATTACCGAGGGGGAACTCGCCCTTGACGCGTGCAAAGTACTTTTTGGTGACTTCGCGCTCTCTAATTTGTTTGCCAATCTGATCGGCCTTTTTGGGATTCTTTGCCAAAAACATCAGCCCAGACGTTAAACGGTCGAGTCGGTTGCAGGGGTGGCAGATGAGATTGTGCTCATACTTCAGTATGCTCACCACAGTATTAAATTTGAACCTTCCTGTCGGGTGCGCAGGCACCCCCCCTGGCTTGTCAATTACGACGAGATCCTCGTCCTCGTAGACGATTCCTATTGGATTCGAGCTAACCGGCTGCTCGTGCTTGTGGGTGCGATGCGAAATGAGGTCTCCGTCAACGAGCTTTTGCTCAGGGGTCACCGGTTTAAGGTTGATGGTCACCTTGCCGTCTGCAATGGCTTTTTCGTAATATGCCTTGTCCCTGTCCCTAAACTCTGTAGTAAAGACATCTGCCAGCGTTCTGCCCTGCCACCTCTGCTTGCAAAATGTGTTGTAGGTGAAAAAGTACGGCGGCACATGGCGAAGGGGCCCCGAGATGACGTATTTGGCTCCCTGGGCCACATCATCGGCGATCTCGACCTCCTTCTCGGCGCCGCCTAGTTTTCTCCGCAGCATGTTGTTATTCTTCACCCGAAAGGCCGGCGGGGTAACGCTGCGCGAGCGTTTTGACATAATGATCCTGCGGATGGTGAGGTGGGTCGAATAGGCGAGTTTAAGTTAGGCAGAATAAAATACATGCGATAAACATTTTAATTTGAAGGTATCATTTAATATTAAGGTGAAGACACATCACGCAATTATGCAGTAGTGGTTGCAGTGCCGGTGGCAGCAGCGACGTGATCAGAAACGGGGTTACCGTTGCAGTCACAGATGTAGTGGTCGCAGATATCGTAGGTCACAGGAACAATCTGGTTGTTGCAGCTGTTGCACTGAGAGTTGACAATCAGAGACCAACAAGAAGCGTAGGTAGTAGCCACACACTCGGTAGAGGAAGACGAGGGAGCAGATGTGATGGTGGAGCTCGAGCTGGGAGCCACAGTAGAAGTGGGGCTGGAAGTAGTGACAGAAGGAGAAGATGAAGAGGAGCCCGAGGTAGAAGGAGCAGAAGAGGAAGAGCTGGAGCTACCAGGGGTAGCGCTGCTGGAGGTAGAGGGTGCAACAGAGGAAGAGCTAGAGCTGGCAGGGACGCTGGAGCTAGCAGAGCTAGAGCTGGCAGGGACGCTGGAGCTAGCAGAGCTAGAGC